>OY728158.1:531611750-532861750 GCA_963277665.1 Viscum album
AAACACAGCACACAATGAACCATAAGAGCCTCACCCAGAACCTATAATTTATCATCCCAAAAAACTCTAATAAATTAGTCCCGAAAAATATAAACACTAATCCTGAAAAAACACTAAAACTATAGTCTAAAAAAATTCTAGTACATCAACCCCAAAATCTCTATGCTCGTATGCCCAAATAATCCAAAAATCTCAACATGAAAATCCCCCAAACCCTCATCTCCCATAACACCTTAACCATTTTCCAAAATAAACCCTATTCCGTCAAAAAAAAAAACAAAACCCAATCCCTAAACTAAATAAACCCCTATAATGTCATCGCCAAAAAATCATACAACCTTAGTCCCAAAAATCCATAAACCCTCAGCCTGAAAATCTTCTAAATAGTCTGACAAAAAATCTCATGAACACTCATCCCAAATAAAACCCAAAACCATTATCCTAAAAATACCAAAAAAACAAATCCACAAAAATCCCTAAACCCTTAGGCCCAAAAACAATAAACCCTATAACTCCAAATCCCTAAACACTAAACCCTACAAAATTACAAACACTCAACTAAAAAAACCATAAACCCTCAACCCCAAAACCCTTAAACACACATCCTAAAAAAATCTTAAACCTAGATGCCATGGAAACCAGGAACCCTAAACCCCAAAAAACCCAAAACCATTATCCAAAAATAAACACTAAGCCTTGATCATCCAAAAACCATAAATAAACATCCAAAAAAACCCATCAACCCTCATTCTCAAAAACCATAAAAAATACCCAATAAATCTAAACCCTAATCCCCAAAAAACCATAAACCCTCAACCCCAAAAAAACCCCAATAACTTAAACCCAAAAATCATTAACCCTATCCCTAAAAAACCATAAAACCTCAACCCCCCAAAGTAAACACTCATCACCAAACATCTCTAAACCCTCATCCTGAAAAAACAAAATACACCTGGAACCAAAAACACCCTAAGCCCCCATCCCCATTAATACAATAACTATCATTCCCAGAATAAATATAAACCTCCATCCCCAAAAAACCCCATACCATCATCCATAGAATGCCTCAACCAGAATATCAAAAAAATCATAAACCATCTACCGAAAAATAATCTAAACCCACACCCCCATGAATCCATCAATCCACATCTAAAAAAAACCCAAATTTCCCATCTGTAATCCACTACACTGATAACCAAAAAACCCCCAAAACCTATTGCCAAAAAAATCTAAACTATGTGCCCCAAAAAAACATAAAACCCACAGATTCAAAATACTGAAAACCATAATCCCTAATAAACCCAAAACCCTTGCCCAAAAAAAGACTAAAAACAATTCCCGAAAAAATCCAAAACCTCTATCCTAATAAACACTAAAACTATACCCACAAATATCTGAAAGAACATCATCCCAAAAATTTATAAACCCTTAGTAAAAAAACCACAAACCTTAGCACCAAAGAAACCTCTAACCTCAGACCCAAGAAAAATTAAACTGTCTACCCAGATAAACCGTAAACTATTAGTCACAAAAAACCATAATTCGTCTACTCTAAACAACGTAGATCCTTAGGCACAAAAAAAACTCATCCCCAAAAATTCTTAAACTCTTAAACCAAAAATACTATATCCCAAAAAAACACTAAAACATCAGGCCTTAGAAACTCTAAAAAACTCCTCCCCAAATATACCTAAACCATAAACTCTAATAAAAAATAAATCCCAACACTAAAAAAACCCTAGACCCTCAGCCTTGAAAAATCCAAAATCCATAACCTCAAAAAATATTAAACCATCAGCCATAGAAAACCCACAACCCTCAGCCTAAAAAAACTAAACTTGAAAACCAAAATTCCTTAAACCATCCACCAAAAAAATCTTATCCATAAATCTAAGGAAACCAAAAATCCACATCTCTAAATAAGATAAAACCGAATTCACTAAAAACCAACCATGATCGGACCTAATAAATTTTGATCCCTCTAACCCCAAAAAAACTGAAACATCATCCCCTAAAAAACCAAAAATCCTCAAATACCAAAAATAGATAACCCTCAACCCCTTATAAACTCTCAGACCATAGACCAAAAATATTAAACCATAATCCTTCCAAAATCCTAAAATTGAACCACCAAAATACCATGAACCCTTAACCTCAAACCACCCAAAACCCTTAAAATGAAAATACCCCAAACCATCAGACCAAAAAAATAATAACTCTTATCAAAACAATTCAAAAAAACTCTCATCCCAAAAAACCATATACCATCTTCACCAAGAATCCCTAATCCTATATCCTCAAAAAATACTAAAAAAAATTCAACAAATCACTAAACCCTCATCCCCAAAAAACCCAAAACCATCGGCCCTAAAAAAATTAATTCATCAACCCCCAAAAAGTAATCACTCACCCAAAAAACCTCAACCCAAAAATCCTTGAACCCCTCAAAAACTAGAAAAACCTAAAAACTCACCACCCATAAAACTATAATTCATTATCCTAAAGAAACACTTAACCATCATCACAATGAAACCATAAAACCTCAGCCTGAAGAAAAAAAATACTCATCCTCTAAAAAACCTAAACAACTAGACCAAAAAAACTATCGTCGCCAAAACATTATAAACCTTGTTCCCTAAAAAACCCTATACTCTCTGCCCCCCAAAACACTAAGCCCTCATACCATGACAAACCTAAACTATCATTCCCAAAGTACACTAGAACCTTTACCCAAAAAAATCTAAAACCCCATCCCCAAAAATCACTAATCCCTCAGACCCTAAAATCCCTAAACCGCCTTTCCAAAAAATCCATAAACCCACAACCCCATAAAACTAGTTACCTGAATCCCCATAAAAACCTAAAACCTCGGCCCTATAAAACCTAAGAATATCAACCCTAAAATACCCTCAAGACTCATCCACAAAAACACTGTAAATCCTCATCTCTAGAAAACCATAACCACTCGTCCACAAAACAATCTATAACCATAGCCACAGAGAATTCAAAAATCTATTTCCCAAAATACAGTAAACCATTACCCATATAAAACCCCAAACCATCTTCCCTATAAAACCCTAAACTGTCAGCCCCTGAAAACCCTAGACCATTATCACCATTAAACCCTAAAACCTCATACGTAGAATCCCCCAAACCATCAACCCCAATAATTATAATCCAACGGCCCAAGAATACGCTAAAACCTAATCCTAATAAATATTTTAATCATCATCCCTCGAATTTCATTTATCATCTCCTATCAAAAACCCTAATCCCTATTTCTCAAAAAAACCAAAATGTCATCACAAAAAAACCGTAAAACGTCTACACTATATATCAATAAAAAATCAGCCCAAAAAATCCCAAATCCCTCATCCATTTAAATAAATAAACCTTATATCCCAGAATACCCTAAACCATCATCCTCAGAAATCCATACATCATCATCCCTTGAAATCCCTAAACACGATACCAAAAAACCCTATACCATCATATCTATAAATACCTAAACCCAAATCCCCAATAACCCCAAACCCTAAACACTATATTGCACTAAACCCTCAGCCATATAAAACCCTAAATGATAAGACCCAAAAAAACCTAATCAATCTTCACCATAAAATCAAAAAATATCAACCCCAATATACATCAAACACTCACCCCTTGAAAACCCCAAACCCTCAGCCCAGGAAAACCGCAAACACAACACCCAAAAACCCAAAACCCTCGACCCCCAAAAATAGAAAACCCTCATACATTGAAGCAAATAATCTCTAAATGATAAATAATTAAAAAACCTCATCCTTAGAAAAATATAATGCCTTAAAAGCCAAAAAAACATAAACCATTAGCATTGAAAAAAACCAAAACCCACAAAAATAGAAAACCATAATAACATATCCCTAAAAACCCTAAAAAATCATCCCCATAAAGCCCTAAAACCTAATCCTAAGATAACCCTAAATCCACAATCCAAAATAAACCTGCACCCCTATCCCCAGAAAACCATAAACCCTCATAACAATTAAACCATAATACCTCATCCTAAAAAACCCTAAACCCTCAAGGACATAAATCCCAAATCAATAAACCCCAGAAAACACTAATTCTCATCCATAGAATATTCAAAACCCTGAAACCAAATAAAACCCCAAACCCCACATCCCCAAAAAAGAAAAAACCCCTATCCTAGCAAAATCCTAAACCTCCATCCCTTGAAAAGGCCATACCATAGTCCCCCTAGTGACAAAAACCCTGATCCATGGAAAATCATAACCACTCATCCACTGAAAACACAAAGCCCTCCATATCATATAACCATGAACCATAATCCCCTATACCTAATATAACCATAAACCCACATCCGCTGATAACTCTAAACACTCAACCATCATCACAATCAAATATTCAAACCCAAACATCTAAATAACTCATCCATCATCAAAATAAAACCCTAAACCGGTTACTATAAAATCCTAAACCAAATCCCCCACAACTGTATTTATTTATCCCAAAGAAGCATAAACCACCTACCCTATGAAACCTTAAACACCAAACCACAGAAAATCCCTCTACCCTCATCCCCCAAAACCTAAAAACCCTCATTTCCTGAAATATCTAAAACCATAGTCTTTAAAAACCTAATCCCTCATCCCTAAAATAACCTGAACCCAATTCCAAAAGACCCCCAAAAAACACTCAATCCTCACCCCAAAAAATTTATAATCCCTCATTCCATAAAAAACTAAACCCTATAAATTTAGCCCCATAATACCTGAAACCCATATCCTTATAATACACTAAACCCTTCTCCCAAGAATACCCTGAACACTCAGACTCAAAAACCCTTGAACCCTCATACCCAAAAAATCCCTCAATCAAAAAACCAATAAAAATAACCATAAAAAATATGAACCCTCATTATAAAAACACATAACCCCTTTTCCCCATAACACCGTAAACCCTCAGGGAAAAACCCTAAACCATTTTCCCAAAAAAACCCATAAACACTATTCCACACAACACTACAATCCCTCATCCCTGGAAATCCCCAAACCCTGTCCCATGAAATCCCTAAACCATCATCCCATGAAAACATATAAACCTCATACCCATAAAATACTAAACTCTCATCCCAGGAAAACCATTAAAGCTCATGACTTGGAAAACATAAACCCTTAGGCTTTGAAAGCATTAAACCTCTTCCCCTAAAAACCCTAATCCCTCTAACCCAAAAAACCTAAAATCCACTACCACATAAATACCAAAATAAACGTCCTCCAAAACCCATAAACCATGAGACCCTGAAAATCATAAACCCTTATCCCTATAAATACCTAAATCCTCAACCCTTGAAAACCTTAAACAATCTTCACCTAAACCTTAAACCCTTATTAGTAGAAAACCCTAAACCCTTAGCCATAGAAAAACCTAAACCCTCATCCCCAGAAAACCGAAAAATACCAGCCCAAGATAACCCTAAACCCTCATCCTAAAAAACCATAAAACCACAGTCCCAAAAAACTCTATACCGATATGTCCAAAAAACCACTGACTCTCATCCCTAGAGAATCCTAAACATTCATCATAAGAAAAACCTAAACCATTAGCCCTAAAATACCACAAATCCTCAACAATATAGAACCCAAAACCCACATCCCTACAATACCATAAACCATTTACCCTAGAAAAAACCATTCCATTATACCCAAAAAACTGTGAAACCTCTTCCTTAGATTACCCTAAAAATTCATCAAAAGAAAAATCTAATCCATCAGACATAGAATAACATAAACCTTATAACCAAAAATCCCTAAACCCACATGCCTATAAAACAATAAATCATCACCCCAATAAAAACATCAACCCTCATTTCTGGGAAACTGTAAGAGAAAAACCACAAAAAACTTTACAACATCATCCCCATAAAACCTAAACCATCAACCCCATAAAACCCTAACATATCAGACATATAATAAATGAAACTGTAATGTCTCTGATTATTGGTGTATTTTTTTTTATATATTATATGGAATTATTATGATACCATACCTTGCAATGGTGTCTGATTCCGAGGCACAGAGTGCAAAAAATAATTGTTTGAAATAGATTAATCCTTTAAAAAGCGCGTGCAGGAAGTTTTCCAGAAAGAGTGGAATATATTTTAAAAGGGTTCCCACCTAAGAAATTTAAGGGCACCATTTCTTTCAGAGCAGTGAATTTACATTAAAAAGGACCTAACATCCATCGGCATGGGTCATCTACGAGAGTTATTTTTTTGAAGTTTAATGGAAATAAAATAAAATAATAATTTATTTTATTTAAAATTTTTCTTTCTGCACAGTGATCTAATTCCCCACATTTTAAATAACTTCTTATGTAATGTTCGTAGGGCTATCCACATAACCTTGCGAATTGAGAGAGAGTCTTTTGAATATTTTGTGGGGTACCCACAGGTGGACGACAACGACACATCTCAGATCCGATGAGCCTCGCCAACGAACACGACGTCACGATCATTCTTCAACTAGATCAATGTAGGGGTTTCTTGATTTAATTCTTCCTAGTTCTTGGATTAGATGAAGAATGTGTGTAAACCCACGAACAGGTTGATCCACATATTCGTTCATTCCTGCATGAGGGTTTTTATTGGGTTGATCTCAGGGAATTAATCCATGTTAGATTATTGTTTTGATTCTGCTCCGTTATATCCTAATAATGGGACTGGATCAATGCCGTGTCAAATGACGGTGGTGGTTCATTCCTCGATCTTGCATTTGGATTTATTTTACCCCTTTCTTTTTCTCTTGTGTCCTTTGCGTTCTTCATGGGGAAACGAACAACAGATTTTTGCGCATCTCTATTGCGATGCAACGATCCCAAATTGGATGTCTGACCTCATGGAGACCTAGATGAGGTGTGATGATGATGGTGGAAGATGAATCGACATGGTTCGGGAATGATGTTTCTTTGACCATTCTTCGCATGGATGATCAAAACGCATTTTCAGGGCCGATCGGAGGCTTGAAACTTACGGAATCGACTTCATGATGTGTGAGCGACCTAAAATCTAGAGTTTTTTTGTGATTGGATGGCCGGATTGATGATCGTATAATCACTGAGGTGCGGAAAATAAGGTTCACAATTCATGAAAATTTCATAATACACGGTGTGTAATTCCGAAGAACACACCATGTGGTATTGGTGGTGGCGGCTAGGGTTTCGTGGGTCAGACATGAATCACAGGACATGTGACCTAGGTCAGACGGTGTGTTGGACCTTCCCCAAAGCTCAGCGTGTATTCTGGGTAGTACACGGACATGGGAAAAACTACACGACTTTGGAATTGGAGTGTAGATCCTACGTGGCATCGCAGATGCAATTACACGGGACACGACATGTATCTCGAGTGATACACGGGCACATGAAAAAGCTATGTATGGGAACATGGTCACATACACGGAGCCGAACCCAGTCACTCATACACGGCATGTGATCTGTACTACAAGCCATGTACTGACTTACCAACATGACCAGCCTTGCAACATGGGTCATTATACACAGGCAGTACACGAGGTCTGAAGACATGGTGTGTAACACTTCTACATGCTATGTACTTTTCAGTACATGGCTTTATATTCTTTTCCACCATATATTGGACTAGTTTTGTCTGGGTTAGTTCCCCTTTTTCTCACTCCCCTGAAGGTCAGGTATCATTTCCTACAGCAATAGTATGATCCCTTCAACATGACTTTCTGAGATAGATTCAGGTATCCCTCTATGAGGCCCGAAGCTAGATCCTGTATCCATTCTATACCCTATGTGGAGCAAGGTATTGACGTGTCCACTTCCACAGGGCGCTGATCCTATACCAAGAAGGTGAATTCCGGATGAGTCGTGGTATCCGCCAAGGCCTTGGTAGTGATCCTCATCTGTGTATCGTGATCCATCCCATTCATAAGTCTGTTCTCCCGGAATTAGTGTATCTATATCTCATGACATTTCCCTATAGATAGTACTTCTCAAATGAAAATCACAAGAGCTATCAGACTCATGGAGTGTGTTCTCTCTCGAGAGTGCTTCATGGAATCTTCTAACTGAATCTCTAGTGGGGGTATGATGTTGTATGACTTGTCCCTAGACAATGGGTTTGGGTTTTGAGTATATATGGATATTTTTTTTCTATTTCTATTTTTTTTAGAGGAAATAATTTGCAGAGGTGACTATGCCTTTCCTTTGTGAATTACATTGTGGTTTTGGGGTCCTATACTGAGTATTGTTGTACTCACCCCTGCATAGGCTTTGCCCCCAAGTGTCATGTCCTGTGAAAAAGAGATGTCTTTTGACAGAGTCCATGGTGGAACAGGAGGGGAACAAGATTTCTGAGTTCCCTACAGGCCAAGGTGATCCTACAAATATTATCAAGATTCCCAGTACAATTTTTTGTTTACAAGTTGGACTTTGTAGTTTTCAGACTCCGGTTTTTGGTGGGCTTGAATTCTGGACTAGTTTACTTACAGTACATTACTTTCCATCATACTCAGTTGGTTGGGTTTAGTTGTATGCATGCATTTTGTTCCCCAGTGATATTTTAAATTTCAGAATTGTGGACTTGGAGATGTTTGTGAGAGTACATGTACTTAGGAAATGACTCCCATGTTTGTAATATGACTAATCGGTGCTAGTCACTAGGCTCTGGCCTATTAGAGGCGGGCATGGGGAGTCGCGACACAGGCCCCACTAGGGAGGGTCATGATAGAGTGGTATCCGAGGTGTTTGGTTCTACCTTATGAACACAAGTCTGTGTGATTGGTTTGGGGAAACAATGTTAAATGTTTTGAGCTGGGCATTCATGCCATAGAATCCAATGTTGGTTCGGGCAGCCAACATATCTATACACTAGGACTCTAATAACCTACTTTTCGACTCGGTACATGAAAACACTAGTTTTGTGGAAATAAAAGAATGGTACATGAATTATATATGCATGGGTTATTTTTTCCATTTTCTTTGTGTCAGCTATACATATATACTCATTAACCATTGTAAATCTTTCTTCCTTACAGGATGCCTCTGTGACAAATACCAGCAAGGATACAGTAGTGTGATCATGAGTATGACTCCCTCAATGAAAAGACTTCGATACAGAGACCAGTTCCCCAGGCGTTACCACTAGCTGGTGCACCTGCTATACCACCTCTAGTGGAGAGGATCGTGGTACCTACAATACTAACCGACGAGGAGTGTAGGATGGGCACGCTCTGTGAGTTCCATAGATAGATACCCCTTAGGATCTGAGGATAGTACGACCCTCAGGATTCTAAGGACTGGCTTGAAGCAGTGACTAGATTTTTTCGTCTAGTGAGGACACCAGCAGACCATATGGTGATCCTGTGAGCGAGCCTTATTCAAAGTTCAATAGGACGATGGTTGAGTCTGACCACAAAAACTCACAACGAGGAGACTCATTCGTGGAAGTAGTTTGAGTGACTCTTTATAGAGGAGTTTTCTCTGGTTTGGCTGATAGAAATATACATCTAGGAGATTCTTCAACTCTAGCAGGGCTGTTTGACGGTAGCCAACTATTCATCGACGATCACCAACCTTGCCAGGTTCTCAATGGATATAGTCAAGGATTAGTACGTCAGAGCTCGGACATTAGAGCGAGGTCTATGACGGTACATCTGAGATAGTGTCATGACTCTATGCATTTTGACTAATGAGGGAGTGATTGAGTGAGACTTGGTGATCAATAGCTTCTTGGCAGAGCAGAGGCAACCGACGCTAGTTAGTAGCAGGCAGAAAGGTGTGGAGACCTCGACCGCAAGGATCCAATGTTAGGCTTAGGGATCAGGAAGTGGGAGACGTCATAGGAGGACCTAGGACTAGGGATCAATAGGCTAGGGCTCTTAGGCCGGATCCAGTCATCCTAGGGAGAGGCGGTGTTACTCATACGATAGTCAGGGAAATCTCGCTAGAGAATGATCGACCTGTCAAGCTACTGACCGGGAGGTGGTTGATGGACCACCGAGGATGTGGCAGAGAGTGGTGTAGGCTGACCCGCTAGTCGGTAGATGTGGAAGAGGAGTAGGGAGATCTACAGGTGGTGGATGAAGCTTCGATTTACTTTCACCACCACCCCCATGAGGTCCGTACCAGGCTCAGAGAGGTGGGGGATAAGGGCGGGGATAGCTTCATGCGGTCGAGGCGTCCAACCTAGCCCCTCTAGGGATAATCCAAGGTACGATCTATGTCTTTTATACCTTAGATGTTGTACTTATAGACACAGGATCGAGTCATTCTTTCATCTTCACATGCCTTTTGTGAATCCTTGAGATTTCGGTAGAGCTGTTGACTCGATCCTTATGCTTAGAGACACCTATGAGAGTAGACTCGATGATCAATCACCTTTGCAGATAGGGTGATCTTACCCTTGGAGGAGAGAGTTTCATTTGGATCCTCTTGGTGGTAGCGTTGAGGCCTTACAACATCATTATCAGTATGGATTGGTTATCTTCGGTCCATGCCCAGATTGACTATTTTAGGTGAAGAGTGTGTTGTGTCCGCAGTAATCGGATGAGGATTTCTTTTTTCGAAGAAAAGGAAACCCAGGCCGCATAGAATGGGCTCATTCATAAGAGGGTGCAGATGATCACTCATGAGTTGGCTAGCCTTACCCTTAGAGAAGTAGATGTTGTGAGCTCCCAGTTCCCAGCAGTAGTGACGGATTACAAGGACATCTTTCCTGAAGATGTTCCATAACCCCCTCCCCACCAGGAAATCGACTTCGGCATCGACTTACACCCCAAGAGGGCACCAATTTCTTCACCATAATATCGTACGGGTCCCATAGAGCTTCACAAGAAAAGGGTGTAGTGTGAGGATTTGCAGATCAAGGGTTTCGTAAGACCCAATATTTCACCTTGGGCGGCCCCAGTATTGTTTTACAACAAGGTAGATGGGAGTTTGAGGTCGTGTGTGGATTACCGGCGCCTGAATAAGGTAACAGTGAAGATCAAGTACCCACTTCCAAGGATTGACGACCTCTTTGACCAGCTGATAGGGGAACAATGGTTCTTAAAGTTTGATCATTGATCAGGTTATCACGAGCTACGAGTACGGGACGAGGATATACCGAAGACGGCTTTCAGATGCCACTACGGTCACTATGAGTACATAATGATACCTTTCGGCGTCAAATATTCCCCCAAAGTGTTCATGGGACTGATGAACCATATCTTTTAGCCGTACTTAGAATGGTTTGTAGTGGTATTCATCAACGAAATCCTTGTGTACTCGGCGTCAAAGGTGGAGCATGCGAGACACCTACAGATGTTTCCAGACATACTCTGAGAGAAGATGCTTTATTAGAAGCTCTGGAAGTGCCAGTTCTGGATTCATGAGATCCACTTTATAGGATATGTCATCTAATTAGATGGAGTATCTATAGAACCAGCCAAGGTGGAGGTAGAGTTAGCACGGAAGCCACCTTAGAGCGTGACGGTGGTGTGGAGCTTCCTTAGGTTGGCAGGATATTACTAGAGATACATTTTTGATTTCTCCTAAATATCAACATCTATGATAGCCTTAAAGTAGAAGGGAAAACCCTTCATATGGATGGAGAAGTTCTAGTATACATTCGAGTAGTTGATACAGAGTTTGACGAGCCCCCCGATTTTGAGATTGGTTGAGGCGGGTGTCGGGTATGTAGTTTTCTGCAATGCATGAGGGACTGGACTTGGCTGTTTCCTAATGCAGAGGCAGCCAATTATTTATTATGGTTAATTCAATATTAGGTCACATGAGTATACTTATGTGACCCAAGTTCTCGAGTTGGAAGCGGTGGTCTTCCAGTTGAATATGTGGCGACACTACCTTATGGGAAATCAATTTATCGTCTACTCTAACCACAAGAGCCTCAAGTACATATTATCACAAAAGTATTTGAACTTGAGACATAGGCATTGTCTAGAGTTCCTCTAAGAAGATGATTTCAAGATCATCTATACTCCTGGGAAGGGAAACAAGGAGGCAGATGCTCTTAGAAGAAGGTCGAGCTTGCATCTGTTGAGTGAGGTGACATGGCAGTTAGCCACGTTGTAACTATCCTTAATGGATAGTGAGGACACAAGTTACCTTTAGTCGATAGTGGTCACCCCTCTACTCTTACAGTGAGTTAGGGAGGCATAGTTTGGGGATGTCGTCTGTGAGGTTTTAAATTCTCTGTAATCCATAGGGCATGATCCTGATTGATATTCTCAAGGTGGGGAGCACATACTTCTTTTCAGAGGACACACTATTATGCCAGTGGAATTGTGGGAGGAGGTCCGGAGGGTGTTTCATGCATCCCCTTTGGTGGTACATTTGGGAGTGGAGAAGGTGTACCTGGATCTCTGATAGCAGTATTACTGGTCAGGCATGAAGAAGGCAGTAGCAGAGTTTATTTCTCCATGCCATACTTGCCAGTAGTTGAAGGCTGAGCACCATGTTCTAGTGGGATTAGCTCACCCCTAGAAGTTTAAGAGTGGTAGTGGGATGTAATATCGATGGAATTCATGATGAGATTACCACATACGTCTAGGGGGCATGATTCCTTCTTGGTGATTGTTGAACGAATCACCAAGTCAGCCCACTTCCTATCAATCAAGGAGCAGAGTTCCATAAAGAGCTTGGGATGCCTCTACGTGCAGGAGATAGTTCAGATTCATGTTTTCCCTTCGACAATAGTCTCAGATTGAGATTCCCGCTTCACATCCCAGTTGTGGAAGGGATTTTAGGAGGCTTTGGGGTCTCATCTAGGCATTATCATTAAGTTTCATCTCCAGACCGATGGTCAGATGGAGAGAACCATCCAGTTTCTAGAGGATATGTTGTGGGCCTGTATCTTGGAAATTGTTCACAGTTAGGAGGAACACCTACCACAGGTGGATTTTCATACAAAAAATAGCTACCACTCCACCATTGGTATGGAACTTTTAGAGGCTTTATATGGGAGACCCTACCGGTTACCGCTTTGCTGGACTGACCCCAGAGAGTCTACACTCATGGGACCAGACTACGTGTGAGCTACCATCGAGAAGGTGCATATCATCTGGGAGGAGATAAATATTGCACAGAGCTGGCAGAAGTCTTATTCTGAAAGACGACAGAGACCTTTGGAGTTCGAGGAGGGAGACCACATCCCTCTTCGGGTCTCACCTCGGTGAGGGTTGCAGAGATTTGGTCTGGGCGACAAGCTATCCCCAAGGTTCATAGGACCTTTCCAGATACCGTGCAGATTTGGAGAGGTGGTGTAATGCCTAGCTCTACCACCACGATTGCATCGGGTACATGGTGTCTTCAACGTGTCACAGCTGAGGAGGTATGTGCATGACCCATGGCACATCCTCAACTGGGGAGAGATAGACATCGATGATGGAGTGAACTTTGCTGAGTACCCAGTGGAGAGAGAGGATCGGCATGAGAGGATCATTTTTGGGTGATCAATTCTATTTGTGTGTGTCTGGTTTCCACACAGGAATATTCGAGAGAGAACGTGAGAGTATGAGGCTCAAATCTGTGCCCAGTACCCACATCCTTTGGAGTAGCCTTTGATTTGGATTTTCAGCGAGGCAAAGCCCTAATGTGAGGATAATTTAATTTCTTGTATTTTCTATGTATTATTTTTAAATATTATATGAAATTATTACGAGACCCAACCTTTCAACGTCGTGCGATTCTGAGGCATGGAGGGCCCAGAATAAATGTTTGAAATAAATTAAACCTTTAAATAGCGCGCACAAGAGGTTTTATAGAAAAAGTGGACTATGTTTTAAAAGGGTGCCTAGATCAGAAATCCAAGGGCACCATTGCGTTCAGAACAACGAATTTACTATAGGTGGGGCCTAACATCGATCGTCATGGGTCATCTACGAGAGTTAGTTTTTTGAAGTTCAATGGAAATAAAATAAAATAATAATTTATTTTATGTAAAAGATTCCTTTTTTGCACAGGGACATAATTCCTCCAATTTAAAATACATCCTTATGGAATGTTCATATCGATAGCCTCATAACCCTATGAATTGAGAGAGATACTCATGGAGCTTTAGAGGAGAACTCACTGGTGGACGGCGACGACACATCTTGGATCTGACGAGCCTCGCCAACGAACAGGACGCGACAATCTTTCTTAAACTGAATAGAGGCAAGAGTTTGTAATTTTTATTAAATTCTTCTCGGTTATTGGATTTGACGAAGAATGTGGGTCAACCCATGAACAAGTTCAATCGTGGATTTGCACGTTCTGGTGGGAGGGTAATTATTGGGTTAATTTCGGGGAATGAATCCATGTGAGATTATTATCTTGATTCTTCTCTGTTTGATCACACTAACGGGAGCAGATCAATGAATTGATGAACAAAGGTGGAGGTTCATTCCTCTATTTTTATTTTGGATTTATTTTCCCTCTTTCTTTTTTATCTTGCGTTCTTCGTGTTCTTCATGGGATAATTAACAACGGATCATTCCACATCCTTTTTGTGACGCAACGACCCCAAATTAGAGATTATACCTCATGGTGACCTAGAGGAGGTGTGACAACGATGTCGACAGATGAATCGACACGGTTCAGGAATGATCGTTCTTCGACCGTTCTTGGCACAGATGATCAAAACATGTTTTTGGGGCCGATTGGAGGCCCAATACATTCGGGATCAACTTTGTGATGGGTGGGAGACCTAAACTCTAGAGTTTTGATGCGATCAAATGATCGAATTGACGATCAGATCATCATCAAGGCATGCCGAAGCAGGTTCATGATTCTGAAAAATTCCAGAATACACGACATGTAATTTTGAAGAACACGTCGTGTGGTATCGGTGTCGGAAGCTAGAGTTTCTGGGGTCAGACAGGCACCACACGCCGTGTGACCCCAGTCACACGGTGCATCAGACCTTCCCCAAATCATGGGGTGTATTCTAGGATGTACATGGTCATGAGATAAAAAACACGGCGTCAGAACATGGAGTGTATACCCTACGCGGCATGGAAGACGCAATTACGAGGGACAAGATGTGTATCTCAGGCGATACATGGACACGAGATAAAGCCATGTATGAAAACATGGATGTGTACATAGAGATGACCCTAGTTACTCAAACACAGCTTGTGATTTGTACTACACGATGTGTACTGACTTTCCTACATGACCACCCTTTTGACATGGGCTGCTATACACGGGCAGTACCCAGGGTCTGACGACATGGAGTGTAACACTTCTACACTCCGTGTACTTTTAAGTACATGGCTTGATTGTCTTTTCTACCATATATTGGACATGTTTCATTTTGGTCAGTTCCACTTTTTCTTGTTCCCCTGATGGTCAGGTATCACTTCTTACTACAAGAGTATGATCTCTTCAGAAGCACTTTTGGAGATAGAGTCAGGTATCCCTCGAAGAGGCCTAGAGCGAGATCCTCTATCCATTATTGACCCTAGGTGGGGTCAGGTATCTATGAGACCACTTCCACAAGGTGTTGATCCTCTACCTAGTAGGTGAATTCTAGATGAGTCACAGTATCCACCATGGCCCTGGCAGTGATCTTCATCTATGAATCGTGATCTTTCCCACTCAGGAGTGTGTTCTCCTAGAATGAGTGCATCTATCCCTCGTGACCTTTCCCGATAGAAAGTAATTCTTGGACGAACGTCATCTGAGCTATCAGACTCATAGAGTGTTTTCTCATGGGCGAGTGCTTTGTGGAATCTTCGAACTAAATCTCTAAAGGGGGTATGTTATTGCGTGACTTATCCCTAGACTATGGGTTTGGGGTTTGAGTATATATGGATATTTTATGTTTCTCTTGCTATATTTTCAGTAGACATATTTTGTAGAGATGATTGTACCTTTCCTCTATGAATTGCTTTGTGGTTTTCGGGGTCCTCTACTGAGAATTGTTATACTCACCCATGCTCGGGCTTTGCCTACACGTGTCGTGTCTTCTGTAGACGAGCAACCTTTTGACATAGTCCAGGTCGGATCGGGACCGGACCCATCATTATGAGTTCCCTATAGGCTGTGGTGATCTTGTGGCTATGACCAGCAGTCCCAGTACAATTTTGTGTTTACATATTGGACTTTGTTGTTTTCAGACTCTTGTTTTGAGTGGGCTTTTATTCTGGCCCGGTTTACTTTCAGTACTTTACTTTTCGTCGTACTCTTTTAGTTTGGTTTAGTTGTATGCATTCATTTTGTTCCCTATTGGTTTTTTACATTTCAACATTGTGGGCTTGGAGATATGTTTGTTTGTACAGGTATATAGACATTGCCTCCCATGTTAGTAATATGCCTACTCGATGCCAGTCACCAGCCCCTGGCCTATTTGAGGCGGGATTGGGGAGTCGCAGTGTGGGCCCCACTGGGACAGGTCGTGACAGAAATCCACAGCCCCAAAAAACCCTAAATCCACATTCCCCCAATACCATAAACCCACCTCCCAAAAAAAACTCAATACCCATAGCCTTACAAAAACCAAAACCCTCAGCCACATAAAACTCTAAACCCTCATCCCTAGAAAACAGTATCCCCTAATTCCTGAAAAAGCATAAACCATCATCCCCTAAAAATGTCAAACCCTCAACCCTAGAAAACTCTAAAAGCTAAGGCTGAGAAAACCCAAAACCTGCAACCCCTAAATACCCTAAACCCTTATTTTGAAAAAACAAAAAATCCTCTTTCAAAAAACTCCTAAACCCCCATCCCCCCAAATTCCAAACCACTACTCCTGATATCACTAAATCCTCGGCCTTTAAAATACCTAAACCCACATCCCCAAATATATTGAAACATGTATCCCCAAATAAAACTATACCCCACCCGATGGAAAACCTAAACACTCAATCCTTGAAAACCTAAAACCCATATCCCTAAAAAACCTTAAACCCTTAGCCCACAAACCTTAGAAATCCACTATGCTAAAATCTGTATTTAGCGGTGGATTAAACCGCCGCTAAGAAAATCTATAGTGGTTTTAGAAAACTGTCGCTAAATTGTGTGTCAAAATAGAATTAGCAGTAGTTTTTTAAAACCGTCATAGAATGATTTAGTGTCTTTTTTTTCGGCGGTTTAAACCGCTGCTAATTCATTTTTAGTTTTTTTATATTATTTTTATTACTTTTATATATTTTATATTTTCATAATTTATTTATTTATTTATTTTAAAAATTGAATTATTATTTATTATTTATTATTACCATGCTCATCCCCATCTCCATGCATAAGTCCATGTCCATGCACATGCCCATGTCGTATATAAAAATTATGTGTTGGGACAGATTTGAACCCCCTACCTCTTGCTTATTCTCCAACGAATTTACAACTCCAGTAGTCCCCTCACGTGGTAAATAAATCAATATATATATATATATATATGGGAAAAATATTAATTCATAACTAATAGATACAGACTAAACAATCATTAATCAATAATTATAAATCAACAATGATATATCAATAATCAATAATAAATATTAAATAACAAATAATTACATATTAATAAGTAATTATTAATATTTAATAATTAGTAATTACAAACTACTAATTAATAAATAGAATATAAATGAATAATAAATAAAGAAATATATAACATGGAAATAAATGGTAAATAAAAAATATTAGTAAATAAATTCTAAATAGTAAATAAAAAATAGTAAATTGTAAAAAATAAAAACTAAATACTAAATACTAAATACTAAATACTAAATAATATATAATATAGAATATAGAATATAGAATATATAATATCTAATATATAATAAATAATATATAATACATAATTTATAACACAGAATATATATTTCATAAAATATAATACATAAAATATAATACATAATACATAATATATAATACGTAATATATAATATAAAATATATAATATAAAATATAAAATATAAAATATAAAATATATAATATCTAAAATCTAACACCTAATATGTAATATGTAATTTATAATATATAATATATAATATATAATATATAATATATAATAAATAATAAATAATATATAATATATAATATATAATATATGATATATAATATATAATATATAACATATAATATGTAATATACACCATATAATATATAAGTAATGTATAAATATTAAATTAATTAAAAAAATCATTATTTTATGATAAATAAAAAAATTAACAAAAAAAATTAACAAATAAATTATATACAAATAAATAAATAAATAAATAATAATTAAATAAATAAATAATGAATACTGAAAAATAAATAATAAATAATAAATAATAAATAATAAATAATATAAAGTAAATAATAATTAATAATTAATAATTAATAAAATTATTAGTAATTAATAATTAATAATTACAAATTACTAATTAAAAATAACTAATAATTTATAATTTATCATTTAGAATTAAGAATTAAGAATTATCATTTATAAATTTATAAATAATAAATAAAATTTTAAGACATTTTTAATAAGTAAGTAATAAATAGTTAATAAATATGGAATATTGAATAAATATGAAATAAATAAATAAATAAAAATTAAAGGAATAATAAACTAATAATAAATTAATATTTTTTAAACTAAAAAATAAGTCAATAAATTTATAAATAAATAATAATAACTAAATAATTTTAAATATTTAAGAAAAAATAATAAATAATAAATCAATAAATCAATAAATACATAAATAAACAAATAGATAAATAAATAAATCAATAATCAATAATCAATAATCAATAATTAACAACAAATAAAAAATAATTAATAATAATTTATTATCAATAATCAATATTTCTTAATAAATATTTAATATTTTATATTTAATAGTAAAAATCTAATATTTAATAAATTATTAATTATTAATAAATTAATAATTAATTAATAATTAATTAATAAATAATGAATAATGAATAATGAATAAATTTATAATGTTTGAGTAATAAACTAACAATCGTTTAATAAATAATTTTTATTTAATAATTTAAAATTAAATTAATAAATAATCCGTACATAATAACTGAATAATAAATAAATAGATAAATAAATAAATAAATAAATAAATTTATCAATAAATAAATTGATAAATAAATAAATAAATAAATAAATAATTAATTAATTAAAAATAATAGATAAATAAATAATAATATTAACTAATTAAATAATATTTAATTAATAAATAAAGAGTAATTAATTAATTAATTAATTAAATTATAAAACATTAAGAACCTCTAAAAACCCTAAAAACATTAAAATGGCAATAAAATATGATCCATGACTCCTTTTTCAGCACCACAACCAGTCAAATAAAAGATCATGAAATTAGCATTGATATGATATGTGGTACATGTCGAATATACACCTGGATCGAAAGTTATATCTGTTTGAATTTAAATAAATCGTGGTCTGTAACTAAATCCTTTATTTTAGAGGGCTTATAGGCCATTATGGTGGAATAAAAATGGGTATAATACTCAAAGAGTTGGCACCATACCTAAACGACATAGAGCTCACCGTAGGATTCGATTTGATTTGTGGTAGAGCCCAAACGAACACTCGGATTAAAATTTAAGGTCGTTTGATCTTTGAGTTCGATCTTTTACATTTAAAATTTGAATATAACTATTTTCCTTTGGCTACCACATGATTTAAATCTCACTTGGTTTTAGGTCAAATAATAAGATTTTATTTGACTGGATACTGAGTTGAAATGGACTCCCAGATCAGATTTTATGGTCATTTGATGTCGAAATCTTTTTTTCAACAAAATTATCATTTATTTTTAGTTTAAAAATATTATTAAATAATAATTCTAAATATATATTAAGTTACACTATATAAAAAATTTATTAATACTAAACTATATTTGATTGTAAATACTAAATAATAATTTTTAGAAAATATTTATTTTTTTAATTTTGATTCTTCAAATTTTCTAAGGTTTCGAAAAAACATCTGCTAAGAAAATGTTATTTTCTTAATGAAATTTTAAAACAATTATAAAAAATATTAAAAGAAACAATGAGTGGTAGGTTTTTTGTGGTGATTTTCCAAACCGCAGCTAAAACGATTTTTTTCTTGTAGTGATCCCTTAAATCTTAATATCATAAAACCCTAAACTCTCACCCCCATTAAAACCTTAACCCAAATCCCATGAACAATTTGAATCATAAGCCCCAAAATACCTTAAACTATCATTCAAATAAAACCATGAAGCCTCAGAATTTGAAAAAACATGATCCCTCATCCTTAGAAAAGTCTAAACTCACATATCCAAAAATACATAAACCCTCAACCATGACACCCATGAACCATAATCCCTATAAAACACTGAACTGTCATTCCCATATTTCCCTAAACACTGAGCCCTAGAAAACATGGAACCAACACCTTTAGAATAACCTAAACCCTCATCTCTATGAGGTCATAAATCCTCAGTGCTAGAATGCCCTAAACACCATTTCCATGAAAAAACTAAACAAACATCCATGAAAATCCTCGAAAACTCATCCCCAAAAAACCCTAGTCCCTCATCCTTAGATAACCCTAGTACCTCATCCTGAGAAGACCCTAAACCTACAACTCTAGAAAATGATAAACCTTCATTCCTAGTATATTGTATACCCTTATCCCTAGAACCCCCAAATACATCATCCATAGAGAAACATTAATCCTCAACATCAAAAAACCATAAACCATCTTCCCCATAATATCATGAACCATTATCGCTAAAAACCCCTAGAATATAATCCCAAGAAAACATATAACCCTAAGTTTCTAAAAACCCTAAAACCTAATCCTCAAAAAACAAAAAACCCTTAAACCATAAAAAACCGAAACCCACACAACCAGAACACCTCAATCCTCACCATGAAAAAATGATAAAATATTAGTCTCTAATGACCCTCAATATTTAGCCACGAAAAACATAAAACAATAATCCCCCCAAAATAAAAACCCTAAGCCCCATGAATCAAAAAACCATCAACACCCAAAAAAAACCTCAGCCACTCATTCCCAAATTAATCTAAACGCTAATCCGAAGAAAAACACAAAACACTCCTCCCCAAAGAACTCCAAACCCTCTTCCCAAAAATAATTAAATATTAGCACCATAAAAACATAAAACCATAGAACCAAAAAAACAGAAACATGTTGCACCAAAAAACATTAAATGCATTGCCCCCAAAACCCAAAAACCCCAACCCCAAAAAATTGAACCCTCATCCCTAAAATACCCTAAAGGTAAATCCCCAAACCCATAGAAACTAAAAATCCTGATCCTGGACTACTAAAAAACCCTGAACCCTTGTCCATAGAAATCCCTAAACCCTAATATACAATACACTATATAACCTAATCCCCATACAACCTTAAACCCAACGCACCAAAAAAACATAAACAGTCATCCCTGAGAAAATTTAAAAACCCAGCACTAAAATCCCTAAACTATACCTCCTCAAAAACATAACCCCTGCTCCCTAGTAAAACACTAATCCATTAGACCAAAAAAATAAATTGTCATCCTCAAACACCACTAGACCATCAACCACTGAAAAACATAAACCCTTCTCCCCAAAAAACCCCAAAACCTCAGCCCCCAAATACCCAATACTACATTATCATAAAACCGTAAAACCTCAACCTAATAATACTAAACCCCAAAAAACTATAAACTGTCACCCATAAGAAAACACTAAACCCCCATCCTAAACAACCCTATACTTTCTTCCTCAAAAAACACTAATATCTCTGCCCTGAAAACCCCTAAACCATTAATCCAAGAAACATTAATCCCTAAACCCAAACTCCAAACCCTCATACACAAATCACATATACTATATACCCTAAGAACATTAATTTGTCATCAAAAAAAATCTATACCATCATCCCGAAAAAACCACAATCTATCAACTGTTGAAAAACATAAACCATCATCCCTAAATATTTGATGACCTAAAAAGCCCTTAGTTCAACAGAAATTAAGCTAATCATACAAAATGTTTTTTCCTGATTTTTTCCTACATATGGATAATTTTCATTAAATGACATACTTTCCTGATTTCAGCAAAACATCACCCTATATTGTTCCTTGGTCAACTTTAATACTTTATCCAAACTTAAAAGTGAATTTTTCATTCAAGAAGTACTAATAGATCATGAGATCAATGATATTCCAACCTATTTTTCATCAGTAATCATAAAAAAATTGTTATAATGGGTTATCCAAGATGCATAAATCCTAATGTGGTGAGAAAATACATTGATATCATTAACTAAATAAAAAAAGTTAACTAAAATTTCCAATAAAAAGATAACCTTATAATCCTTTCAGATGATGAAAATAAAATACTATTATAAGAAAATCACTAAATCATCTTAAAACTGATTCCACATATATCATAAAGTGGATCTTGTTTTTCATATTCCAAACATGTGAGTACCATCAACAAGTATTCTCTTGAAGCATGATAATAACTAGAATTACATTAAATAATTATTGAAAACATGGATGATTTCATATGGATATATTATTAAAATTGGAAAGTGTTAATACTCATCCATTTTAATAAAAAATACCTTTTTAATAAATCGTAAATTAGTACTACATAAATCAGTGCTTTCCAATTTAATTATTTATATCCAATATATATTTATCCAAATGTCATTTTTTTAACATAGGGAACATATTAATGGTTATCTTCCCTTAGTTAAAATTCCAACATTCCATGAAATTGCGTTAAAAGACCACCAATACCATTTAACATATTCTAATAAATCCATAACAAAATATATAATCTGATCAATCATTAAATACTTCACCATTTATATAACAAAATTTATTTAATCCATATATATGTTTTTTTTAAATTTCCTCTTCATCCTTAATCAATTAGAAGGATAACTCGTCATAATTCCACTTTTCTTTAAAATTTCACCTATAGTCTCATCTTCATCTGAAATATGACCATGAATTGTATCACCCTGATGACTCACATTGAGATCCTTCCTCTTAGAAAATATATTTTCAAAATGTCCGTTCATTCCACACATCAAGCATTTAACCATTGATGATGGATTAGGAAGTGGGAAATTACAATATATTTCCCAAAGGACACTAAAAACTTCACCATAGAAACTCTAAAACCCCATCCCCAAAAATCTCTAAACCCTCAGACCTCAAAAAAACCTAACCCCCATTTCCCAAATATCCATAAACCCACGACCCCATAAAACTAGATACCAGCATCGCTATAAAACCCTAAAACCTCAGCCCTAGAAAACCAGATAATCTCAACCATCGAATACCCTTAAGTGTCATCCTCCCATAAACCGTAAAACATAATCCCAAGAAAACTGTACCCACTAATCCCCAAAATAACAAATAACCATTTCCCCAGAGAACCCTAAAATCAAATGCTCAAATTACACTAATACATTACCCATATAAAACCCAAAACCATCTTCCGTAGAAAAACCTAACATGTTAGCCTCTAAAAACCCTATACCATCAGCACTAGAAAACCTTAAACCCTCAGGCGTAGAATACCCTAAACTATTAACCCAAAAACATGTAATCCCACAGCTACATAATACACTAAAATCGAATCGTAAGAAAAAAATGAATCCTCATTCCTTGAATTTCATAAATCATCTTCTATCAAAGACCCTAATAATTCTTACCCAAAAAACCACCCAAACCTCATTCGGAAAAAACCATTAAACTTCAACCCTAGATATCAAAATAATCATCCCAAATAATCCCTAAATACTAATACCTTGAAATCAATAAACCCTATATCCCAGAATACTCAAAACCCTTATCATCATAAATCCCTACAACATCATCCCTAGAAATCTCCAAACACTATACCAACAAACCCTATACCATCATATCTAGAAATCCCCAAACACGAATCCCCATAAACCCCAAACCCCCAACACTATATAGAACTACACCCTCAGTGCTAGAAAACCCTAAATTATACGACACAAAAAACCTAAAGAATCTTCCCAAGAAAACCACAAACTATCATCCCCAAAATATACCAAACACTCACTCCTAGAAAACACCAAACCCACGGCCCATGAAAACCTCAAACACATCACCCAAAAACCCAAAACCCACAACCCTAAAAAATAGAAAACCCTCATCCTATAAAGTCACCCAAATCTAAAACTCATAAAAATAAAATCCCTCATCCCTATAATACTATAATGCCTTAGCACCAGAAAACCACGAACCTTCTACACTAAGAATAACCAAAACACAAAAATTAAAAACCATAAAAACATATCCTTATAAAACCCTAAAAAACCATCCCCATAAATCCATAAGTCCTCATCCCTAGAAATACCTAAATCCACACACCAAAAGTAACCCACACCCCTATCCCTAGAAAACCATATACCCTCGTAACTATAAAACCATAAACCCCCATCATAAAAAACCATAAACCCTCAGCCCCATGGAACCCAAATCAATGATCCCTAGAAAACCCTAAACACTCATCCATTGAAAATTCAAAACCCTAAAACACAAAAAACCCAAAACCCACATCCCCAGAAAAATATAATCCCTTTTCACATGAAAATACTAAAGCACCATCCATTTAAAATACCATTCCAGCATCCCCTGAATAAAAAAACCCACATCCATTAAAAATCATAAACACTCAACCCTAGAAAACCCAATGCCCTCATTCTCATATAACCCTGAACCCTCATCCCCCCTTCCTCATATAACCACAAACCCACTACCATAGATATCATTAGACCCTGCACCTTCGTCAAAATAAAATCATCAAACCCTAACATCTAAAAAACCCACCCCTCATCAGAATAAAATCCTAAACCATTTACCCTAAAAAAGGTTACCCATATCCCCCAAAACTATAAGTCTTTACCCCCAAAAAGAAGAAACGACCAGTTCCATGAAACCCTAAACACCTAGCCACAAAAAATCCTTATACCCTCATCCCAAAAAAACCCTCATTTTTCAAAATATCTAAACTCATAGTCTATAAAAACCTAATCCCTCATCCAAAAAATAACCTAAACCCAATTCCAAAAAACCCATAAACCCTAAACCCAAAAAAAACATTCAACCCTCACCCCAAAAAATCCCTAATCCCTCATCCAAAAAAAACACTCAACTATAAATCCATAGTCCCATAATACCTGAAACCCATATCACTACAATACACTAAACCCTTCGCCCAAGAATATCCAAAACTCTTTGACCAAAAAACCCTTGAACCTTTATACCCAAAAAAACCCTCAATCCCCAAAACCACTAAAAAAATAACCCTAAAAAATATAAAACCTCAATAGAAAAACTCATAATCCAGCATCCCTATAAGACTATAAACCCATAGGCCCAAAACCTAAACCCTCATCCCGAAAAAACCCATTACCATAAAATACAGAACACTATAATCCCTCATCCCTAGAAATCACGAAACACTATTCAATGAAAACCCTAAACCCTCATCCCATGAAAACCCTACAACATCATCCCTAGAAAATACGAATCCCCGATCCCTTGAAAACCATAAAACCTCGTGCCTAGAAAAACCTAAACTCTTAGGCTTTGAAAACCATTAACCTCATCCCCCCAAAACCCTAATCACTCTTACCTGTAAAACCTAAAATCAATTACCCTATAAATAGAAAAATTCACATCCTCCAAAAACCATAATCCATTAAACCCTAAAAATCATAATCCCACATTCCCTTAAATCCCAAAACCCTCATCCCTTGAAAGCCTTAAACAATATTTCCCCGAAAACCTAAACCCTTAGTAATAGAAAACCCCAGACCCTCAACCATAGAAAACCCTAAACCCTTATCCCTAGAAAATCGTAAACCACCATCCCAAGATAACCCTAAACCTTCATCCTAGAAAACCATAAATCCTCAGACCCAAAAAACTATATACCGACTTATCCAGAAAACCATAGACTCGCATCCATAAAGAATAAAAAACACTCATCTTTAGAAAAACCAAATCCATATGGCCTATAAAACCATAAATTCTCAACATTATAGAACCAAAAACCCACATCCCTAGAAAACCATAAAACCGTTACCCTAGAAAATACCATTCCATTAGACCCAAAAAACTATGAACCCTCTTTCTTATATTACCCTACAATGTAATCCAAAGAAAACTCTAATCCCTTAGACATAGAATAAGATATACCCTACGACCAAAAATCCCTGAACCCTGAGGCCCATAAATCAATAAATCATCATCCCCATAATAACTTAAACCCTCAGTTATGGGAAACTATAAAAGAAAAAGCACAAACAAATGTACAACATCATCCTCATAAAACCCTAAACCATCAGACCCATAAAACCCTAACATATCATCCATGGAAAAAGGAAACCCACAACCCAAGAAAACCCTAAATCCACAGTCCCCCAATACCATAAAACCACATCCCAAAAAATCCCAAAACCTGTATCCCTACAAAAATCAGAACACTAATCTACATAAAACTCTAAACCCTCATCCCTAGAAAACCCTATCCCATCATCCTTGAAAATACCTAAACCATCATCCACTAAAAACCTCAAACCCTAAATCCTAGAAAACCATAAAACCAAAGGCGCCGAAAAAATTAAATCTGAATCCCCAAAATACCCAACACCCTCACTTTGAGAAAACCGCAAAACGTCTTACAAAAAACCCCCAAACCATCATCCCCATAAATTTCAAACCACTAATCCAGATATCACTAAATCCTTAGTCCTTAAAATACATAAACCCACATCCCTAAATATCCCCAAACCCGTATCCCCAAATAAAACTATACCCCAACCTATGGAAAACCTAAACACTCAATCCTTGAAAACCTAAAACCCATATCCCTAGAAAAACCTAAACCCTTATCCAACAAACAATTGAAATCATATACGATGAAATTTGTATTGAGTGGCGGTTTAAACAGCTGCTGAATCATTCAATAACAGTTTTAGAAAACTAGCACTAAATCGTGTGTTGGGAAATAATTAGCGGTGGGTTTTAAAACCATCGTAGAATGATTTAGCGACTGTTTTTTAGCAACGGTTTAATCTGTCACTAATTCGTGTTTAATTTTTTTTATTTCCTTTTTTTTAATTTTCATTCTTTATATATTTAATTATTTTTATAATTTATTAATAATATATTATTTATTATTACATGATCATTCCCATATCCATGAACAAGTCCATGTCCATGCATATGCCCATGTCATGTATAAAAATTATGTGTTGGGTGAGATTTGAACCCCTTACCTCTTTCTTATTCATCAAAGACTTTAGCACTCTAGTAGTCTCTTCATGTGGTAAATAAATCAAATTATATATATATATATATATATATATATATATATATATACTATAAAAACCAATAATAGAAAATAAATAGATACACACATAATAATTAATAATCAATAATTATTAATCAATAACAATTTATCATTAATCAATAATAAATAATAAATAATAAATAATAGATAATAAATAATTACTAATTAATAAGTAATTATTAATATATAATAATTAATAATTATAAATTAATAAATTAATAAATAAAATATTAATGAATAATAAATAAAAAAATATATAACTTGGAAATAAATGGTAAATAAAAAATAGTAAATAATAAATAATAAATACTAGATAATAAATAATAACTTGTATATAATAAATACTAAAAACTAAAAACTATATAATATATAATATTTAATATTTAATATATAATATATGATATATAATATATAATATATAATACATAATCTATAATACAAAATTTATAATACAAAATTTATAATACATAATATAAAATACATAATACATAATACATAATACACAATATAATATATAAAATATAAAACATATAATATTTAATATTTAATATTTAATATTTAATATTTAAATATATAATATATAATATTTAATATTTAAATATATAATATATAATATATAATATATAATATATAATATATAATATATAATATATAATATATAATATATAATATATAATATAGAATATAGAATATAGAATATAGAATATAGAATATTGAATATAGAATATATAAAATATAATATATGATATATAACATGTAATATACAACATATAATATATAAGTGATGTATAAATAATAAAGCAATTAGAAAATAATTTAATATATGATAAATAAATAACAAATAAATAAATAAATTAATATATAAATAATACACCAATAAAAAAATAAATAATTAATAAATAATTAATAATAAATAATAAATATTGAATAATAAATAAAAATAAAAAAAGTAAATAATAAATAATAAATAGTAATTAACAAAATAATTAATAACTAATAATTTATAATTTATAATTAAAAATAACTAATAATTAATTATTTATCATTAAGAATTATGAATAAATAATTAATAATTAAAATTTATAAATATATAGAGAAATAATAAAATTTTAAGCAAATTTTAATAAATAAATAATAAATATCAATAAATATTGAATATTGAATAAATAAATAATAAATAAATAAATAAATAAAAGAATAATAAACAAATAATAAATTAATATTTAATAAAATAAATATAAATTAATAAATTAATAAATTAACAAATATTAAATATTAAATATTAATGAATGAAGATTAAAACTAAAAAATAAAAAATAAATAATACATAATACATAATACACAATTTCTAATATCTAATATCTAATATCTAATATCTAATATCTAATATATAATTTATAACATATAATATATAATACATAATACATAATACATAATATCTAATATATAATATGTAATATGTAATATATTATATGTAATATGTAATATGTAATATGTAATATATTTTATATAATATTTGATAGATAATATGTAATATACAACATATAATATATATGTAACGTATAAATAATAAATTAATTAAATTTTTTTATATATAATAAATAAATAACAAATTAATAGTAAATTAATAAATATACAGTAAATAAATAAATAAATAAATAAGACTTAATAAACTAATAAACAATATATAATGAATAAAGATATAATAAATAATAAATAATAATTAAAAAATAGTAAATAATAAATAATAAATAATAAGTTATTATTAATTAGTAATTAATAGTTAATAATAAATAATAACTAATAATTAATCATTATGAATTAAGAATTAAGAATTAATAATTAACCTTTATAAATTTATAAATTATTAATAAGATTTTAATAAATTTTTAATAAAAAAATAATAAATAACAAATAAATATTGAATATTTATTAAAAAAAGAATCGAAAGATAAAAAATAAATAAAATAATAATAAATGAATAATAAACTAATAATTAATTAATATTTAGTAAATTAAATATTTATTAATAAAAAATAAATTTTTTAAATTTTAAATTTTAAATATTAAAGAATTGTGAATAATGAATAATGAATAAATCAATAAATACATAAATAAATTAATAGATAAATAAATAAATAAATAATCAATAATCAATAATTAATAATAAATAATAAACAATAAATATAATATAATTATTTATTATTAATAATCAACAATTCTTAATAAATTATTAATATTTAACAATTAATATTTAATTGTAAATATTGAATATTTAATAAATTATTAATTAAAAATGAGTTAACATGTAATTAATAATTAATTGAATAATAATGAATAAATAAATAAATAATATATTAATAATAAACAAATAATAAACAAATAAATAAAAAATAAATAAAAAATTAAATTTAAATTAACAATTAATGTGTATATAATAACTAAATAATAAATAAATAAATAAATAAATAAATTTATCAATAAATAAATAAATAAATAAATACATAAATAAAAACATAAATAAATAAATAATAAATAAATAATAGATAAATAAATAATAATAATTACTAATTTATTAATATTTAATTAATAAACAAATATTAAATAAATAAATAAATCCAAAAACATTAAAAATCTTTGAAAACCCTAAAAGCACTAAAATGACCATAAAATCTGATCCATGGATCCTTTTTCAGCACCACAACCAGTCAAATCAAAGATTATGAAAAGAGAATAGATTTTATACGTGGTAAAGGCCGAACGTACACCTATATCGAAAGTTATATTCATTTGAATTTTACGAAATTGGGGTCTGTAACTAAGACCTATATTTCTGAGGACTTTTGGGCCATTATGATTGAATAAAAAGAGGTATAATACACAAAGAGTTGGTACTAGACCTAAATGGTATATAGCTCATCATAGGTTTTGATTTGATATTTGGTAGAGCCCAAACGGATACCCAGATTAAAAGTTATTGCTGTTGGAAGTTCGAGTTTTGTTTTTTTCATTTAAAATTAGAATATAATTTTTTTCCTTTGATTACCAAATGATTCAAATCTCACTTGATTTAATCTCAATTAATATTCTTTGATTTGATTGGTCGAGGAGCTAAAATGGACCCCCTAATAAGAAGTTATGATCATTTGATGATGAAATTAGTTTTCAACTTATTGATCATTTGTTTTTTGTTTAAAAATATTATTAACTAATAATTATAAATATTTATTAATTGAATCATTATAAATATTTAAAATTATAAATAATATACTATATTTTATTGTAAATAATAAATAATAATTAATAATAAATAAATAAATATTTTTTTAATTTTAATTCTCCAATTTTTCGACAGTTTTGAAAAAACCAATGCTAAAAAATGTATTTTTTTGAATAAAATTTTAAAACATTTATAAAAAATATTTTAAGAAAAAATTAGCGGTGGTTTTTTCATCAGGATTCTTCAAATCGCCACTCAAACATTGTTTTCTCGTAGAGATCTTTTAAATCTCAATATCATAAAACCCTAAACTCTCAACCCCATTAAATCATTAACCCAAAGCCCATGAACACCTAGAATCATAAGCTCTAAAATACAAAAAACCATCATGAAAATAAAACCATGAAGCCTCAAAATTTAAAAAACATGAATCCTCATCCTCAGAAAAGTATGAATCCACATCTCAAAAAATAAATGATCCCCCAACCATTGAAAACCATGAACCACTATCGCCATAAAACACTGAGCAATCATTCCCATAATTCCATAAACCCACAAACCTAGAAAACCTAGAATCATCACCTTCAAAATTACCTGAACCCTCATCCCTATGATACCCCAAACCCCCATTGCATGAAATCCCTAAACCCTTTTCCCTTGAAAACACTAAACCCATATCTAGGAAAATCCTTGAAAACTCATCCCTAGATAACCCTAGTCCCTCATCCCTAAAAAACCCTAGTCCCTCATCCCCAGAAGACAATAAACCTATAACACTAGAAAATTATAAACCTTGCTTCCAAGAATACCCTAAATCCTTATCCCTAGAACTCTCTAATACATCATCCATAGAAAAACATTAAGCCTCAACTCTAAAAACCCTAAACCCTCATCCCCATAATATCTTGAACCCTTATCCCTAAAAAACCCTAGAACTTCATAGCTTGAAAACCTATAACCCTCAGTTTCTTAAAACCCTAAAACCTAATCCCAAAAAAACAAATAACCCTTAACCCATTAAAAACCTAAACCCACATGAAAGGTCCTGGTTCCGAAAGCCACCCAGAGGCGCCCCATGCCCGGTTGGTCACATGGCCTCAAGTGTATTTCCCTGAATTCCAGAGGCTGCTGACTAGCAGCGATTCGCTTGGGTGTGTTAGTGGGTAAAATATGCCCTCATTGGCAGAGTAAACAACTGAAGTAAACACCACATACAATATCAGAAGCAGTAAATATCCAACAACAGTAAACAACAGAAGACTAAAACAATAAACAACTAGAGAACTCATATATAGGATAAATAATGAATGATACATATGTCTAGGAATGGAGCCAAACAGGTCACAATGCTGAATACAATACTAAACCCAAGTACTAAATAGAAATAGATAAGAAACTCTTCAGCATCGCAAGCCTCAGATAGGTCCCATGCTCTCCTGCTCCAATTCAATCATGCCCCTAAAGTCGAAGGGCCCTTTCCCTTGTCTATACCTGCAGCAATATAATCTGTTTGGGCCCAAAAGCATGACCCAAACAGGGTGTGAGACTGAATCCCAGTAGGCCACCACCCGAAGATCTGCACCTAATAGTCAATGAATATATGGAAGGTAATAGTATTATAAGCAGTAAACAGTAATCAGTAAACAAGATGATACACAATAGAAAACAATCCAAAGATCAACAAGCAGCATTAAAGAAAACAACTAACCACAAATAGGAATCTCTCTGGGAATTACTCACAGCCATCCCCTCTGGCCCATCCAAGAAGTACCAACAACCCTCTAGGCAGTACAGTCAGCCTAACCCCACTGGTTTGGCCATACAAAATTATAATATTTTCCGAGGATGCACGCTCAGTCAATTCCCATTATATTCTAAGGTAGTCAGGGACTCTCTGAGGAAGATCACGCGGTCAATTCCCCTTATAGCCCCAAGGTTTAGAGACTCTATGAGGAATCTAACTTGGTCAATTCCACTTATAGCCTCAAGTCCATCACATAATTTCTGAGGAATCTCACTCGGTAAATTCCGCATATAGCCTGGAATGGTTTAAGGAAATTCAAACAAAACCAAGACTCTCCAAGGAAGCTCACTCGGTCTACCCCTGTCTTGTCTATAACGATCAAAACTCTCGGAGGAAGATCACTCGGTATTTCCTCCTGTAGTCTATAATGTCCAAGAATCTTTGGTAAGCTCACTCAGTCTATCCCTTATAGTCTATAATGTCCATGACTTTCTGAGGAAGCTCAATCGATCAATCCCCTTATAGTCTATAGCACCAGGTTCTCACGACCCCGTGCCAGTCAGAGCATAATAATGCTATAATTCCAAATTAAACTTATAGAGATACTTGGATAACCTATCTACAACATAACAAACATGTTCCAGAACAACACTCCATCCTACAATCACAAGGTATGGAAAATAGGTATAACGACCGAAGGATAAACAAGACGAAAAGGTCGTAAACCAAACAAGGCATGGGAAAAACATCCAAGCATAGAAATTATCCTTATACACAGCCAAATTACCTCTAAACTAGCATAAAAGGAAGGAAGGAAAACAACAGGAGAAAAATAGTAAACACACAATACCCTATTCAAGGGTATTGGTGGAATTTGAACATAATACTAAAGGACTTGAACAGAAAGGCACAAACCACCTACCATGATTCTAGGAGATCGATATTCTTGAACCAAGAGGCTTCAATATCCCTAGAACGTCGTAGATCGTTGCGGTTCCAACGTAATAGACGACAGTTGATTCGGAGAACAGATGGAGGCTCGAGGGCACATATATTTTCTAGGGTTGTACGGCTTCTCTCGGTCGAACGAGACCTAGAAGAAGATGTTTATGGTGATCAGATGCGAGCCCGGTACATTTAATGAAAAAAAGAAAGTACACAACATATACTTTTGGAGTACACAACGTGTACTTTTGGAGTACACGGTGTGTACTGGGCTTGTCCATACTCTGCTTTGAGCGGCCTCCACAATCACCCCACACGACCGTTTGTGTGGGCCAGACCTAGCCATCACACGGCCTTTCACAGCATCGAAGTACACAACGTGTACTTGAAAAGTACAGGATGTGTACTTAAAAAATATCCAGAAACTCCTCTTTTCTAAAAAAACTCAAGAAAAAGGAAAAAAACCTGAAAAGAAGGACTGGGTTCTTACAAACTTCCCCTTTAAAGAAATTCATCCCCAATTTTCCCTAGCAAGGCCTAGACGATGAAATACCGAACAGCTCCAGCCACTGCGATCGTACATCAGCCTCCCTCTCCCAAGTATCGTCTTGTACTTTCCAATGCTACCATAGCACCTGTACCAGAGGAAGAGACCATCCATGGAGAACCATCGTACTGCGATCAAAAATCTGAATAGGAGGCTCCTCAAATGATGAATCCACTTCATGTTCAACCTCCTCAGGTTGAAAGATATGAGACAGGTCTGAAAAGTAACATCGGAGCTGAGAAACGTGGAAGACATCGTGCATAGCCCGGTATGTCTGATGTAACTGAAACCGATAGGAAACCTTCCAAAATCTCTCCAACACCTATAACCGCCTGACATCCCTCGGTGAAAGCTTAACTTGTCTCTGAATCCTCTTGTGTCGCATCCTCGGTGCGACACGCAGGAAAACATGATCCATAAACTCAAACTTCAGAGGTCGTCTCCGTTGATCAGCATAAGACTTCTGTTGAGACTGTGCCATAACCATCCTCTTCCAAATCAACTCTATCTGCTCTAAGGTCTCCTGAACAAGATGAGGTCCCAACAAAGCTACCTATCCTACTTCCAACCTCCATAATGGTGATCGGCATGGCCTACCATAAAATCATCATAAGGTGCCATCTGAATAGTTTTTTTGAAAACTATTGTTGTAGGAAGACTCCACAAGAGGTATATGCTTCTCCCAAGAACCTCCAAAATCTAGGATTCATGCTCGGAGCATATTCTCAAGCACCTAAATCATACACTCATACTGGCCATCTATCTGGGAATGGTATGCTGTAATCCAATGTACCTGTGTACCCAAAGCCTTCTGAAGCCCCTTCCAGAACCGAGAAGTAAAACGGGTATCCCTGTCTGAAACAATGGAGTGAGGAACTCCATTCAGATGTACAATATCTCAGATGTACAACCACCCAATCTCATCAACACTGAAGGTTTCCTTGATCGGAAAGAAGTGAGCATCCTTTGTGAATCTATAAATGACAACCCATACTACATCCTTCCATCAAGGAGACCGTGGCAACCAGGTCACAAAATCAATCACGACATCGTTCCACTTCGACTCGGGAATGTTTAAATGTTGTAAAATCCCTGCTCATCGCTGATGCTTCGCCTTCACCTGCTGCTAAGTGGAGCACCTCATGATGAAACCAGAAATGTCCCTCTTTATACCTGGCCACAAATACTGACGGTGTAAATCACGATACATCTTGGTGACACCAGGATGAACTTCCCAAACTGAGGAATGAAAGTCCCGCATCAACTTATCGTGTATGTCTGCTGGCACCCATACGCATCCCTGGAAATGAAATATCTAATCCTCCCCGACTATCTATCCCGAAAGAGGGTCCTCTCCTGACATGCTTTCCCGTAGGGCTAGGCCTTTAGAATCTGATAGCTTCCTCATTCGAACTCGACCAAGAAGTGCAGAGGTAACAACCATAGAATAAAGAAATGTATATCACTGACTGTCGTGCACCTCAAAATGAATCTTAGGGAACAGATACATAAGCTTACACTCACTTATGGACTCCTGAAATGCATGTATCTATGTCCCCCTACTCAGTGCATCAGCCACAACATTGCCTTTCCCAGGTGTATAGGCAAGCTCAATGTCGAATGACTGAAGATACTCGACCCACCTGTGTTGTCTCAAATTTAGATCACGCTAATTGAAGATGTATTTGAGACTTTTGTGGTTAGTTAAAACCATAAAATGATCTCACATAAGATAAATTTTTCAACAGTGTAATGCATGAACAAAAGTTTCTAACTCCAGATCTTGCGTCGGGTAATTCCTCTCATGTGGCCTCAACTGCTGAGACCCGTAAGCAACGACTCTTTCTCCCCGCATAAGCACAGATCCCAGCCCGATACCTGATGCATCACTGTAAATAGTATAGCTCTTTCCCGCCTCTGGAAAGACATGTATCGGTGCGGAAGTCAACCTCCATTTCCGCTTCTGAAAGGCTGACTCACAAGAATCTGACCATATGAAATTCGAACCCTTTTTAGTCAGACTCGTCAGTGGTGCTTCTAGGTGTGGAAAGTCCTATATGAAACATATGTAGTATCCATCCAGCCCTAGAAAACTCCGCACCTCAAAGACGTTATTAGACTACTCCCAGGAAACTACTTCCCTCACTTTTTCTTGTTCTACTGATACTCCTTCCTATGAGATAACATGACCCAGGAAGTGATTCAGGTTCAGGCCCATCCAAAAGTGGTATTTTGAGAGATTAGCATATAACTGATGCTCTCTTAGTGTACTAAAGATGTTCTTAAGTTGGGTAGCATGGTCGTGTCTAGTGTGAGAGTACACTAAGATGTCGTCCATTAAAACCAATACGAACGAATCTATGTATGGATGAAACACTCAGTTCATCAGTTCCATGAAAAATGCAGGCATATTCTTGAGACCAAACGACATAACCACATACTCATATAGACCATACCTACTCATGAAGGCCGTAAAACCTATATCAAATGGTCTAATGTGAAACTGATGATAACCGGATCTCAAATCAATATTCGAGAACACCCAGGCTCCTCGAAGTAGATCGAAGAGATCATCGATCCTCGGCATGGGATATCGGTTCTTGACCGTCAACTAGTTCAACATATGATAGTCCACACAAAGCCTGAGGGTACCGTCTGCATTCTTTGCAAATAGGAAAGGAGAACCCCAAGGTGAATTACTGGGTCGGATGAAACCCTTTGTCTGCAACTCCTCCAACTGCTTCTTGAGCTCCTGCAACTCAGGTGTAGCTATCCTATAAGGAGGAATGGACACCAGTGCTGCTCCTGGCACAAGATCAATCAAGAAGCCTACCTCACGCTCTAGAGGAAAACCTGAAAATTCCACTGGAAAGACATCTCTGAAACGATCCACCACTGGAGGAAAGACTAACTGTGAAGTTCTCTGGTCATCCAGATAAAGACTAGTGATTTGTGTAGTAAATCCTCTCAACCCATGATGCTCTGGACCCGCTCTGCTCGCCTGGACATGTGACTCACCGCTATAAAGAAGGATTCACCCTCTGGTGATATGATACTCACCCTACGGTGTTAACAGTCGATGACTACCAGGAAGGAAACCAGCCAGTCCATTCTGAGAATGACATCAAAACTAGTCATCTCTAGGAAAAAGAGGTCCCAAAACAAGTGACGCCCTGCAACCTCCAGAGGGAACTCTCTATACTGACGTACACTAACCGCTCTAGTCCTCAACAGTGTGTCTAGAGTCAATGTATCGGAAGAGGAAAATATGTAGAGCCCAAGGATCTCCACAACTGAAACAAAGATAAATCTATGCGTAGCACTAGAATTGAAATGAGTTGAAGATAAAACTGAAGCTACCAAGATCGTACCTTGAACTCTAGAAGGGTCGGGATCCTGATCCTAATGGGTCTACTCCACTGCAAAAGTATAGAATTTACCGCAGGCCTGTGACCCTGCCTGACCACTCTGAGTTGATCCACTCTTCTTTTGCTGGTAGCCGGGTGACTGACCACCATGGCAGCGACCTCCACCTAGGCCCGAACAACCGGAAGAACTCTAGTTCCCACACTGGTGAGAAACTGGTGTTGCATCTCTTTTACATGGGGTCATAGAAGAACCCCTACCACAATCTGTAGGTATGAAGAACTGACAGAAACGCTGAAGATAGCTCATCTTGCCACAAGATCGGCACTCCATCGGATCTATATGACATTGAGGCCTAGAATGTCTACTCCTCCCGCACTGGTAGCATACTACAAGGCTGCTCGAAGATACATTCCGCCTATTTTGAGCTCCGTGTGAAGATTCCCTACGACACTTCCTACTATTATTAGGAGGAGCACTTACTATGGATGTCGAACTGCCCTGCCTCACTGCTCTAGAATTCCTCAGATTGCACTTAGTGATCAGAACCTGGTTAATGATAGATGATATCAAAGTAAACATGAATATGATCACGAGGGAATGGGTCTCCTTCCTGAGACCGTTCTCAAACTTCCTAGCCATGAACAACTCATCACCTGCTTGGATTTGTGTAAAACTCTGCAGCTCTGTCAAACGAGAGGAATACTCCATCACAGAAAGATTACCCTTCTCTAAGCTCATGAACTCCTGGGCTTGGTCCGTCATCAAGGTCTCTGGGTAGAATTAATCATATAAGATGCGCCAAAACTCATCCCAAGTCATATTAGAATGGCGTCCTAACTATGAGATCACCTCTCACCACATCTTGGCGGAGTCTCTGAGCATATAGTTTGTGAGCTTCACCATATACTCTGGAGGTTTCTTCAGATTCTATAAAATCGTTAGTGTGGCTTCAAGCCATGACTCTGCATCATGAGGTCATCCTTACCCTAAGAAAGTGGGAGGATGCTTCTACTAAAAACCCCGTGTCAACTCTATCATCGACGGGGAAGGAGGAGGCTCTCCCTGGAAGGTCTAAATCATCCTCAGAAAATTTTCCCTAAACTGTGCATCGACGCATGAAACTAGTATGACTACTAGTGCCGAGGCTGGCACAGCAGGAGAATCTATAAGCAATCCCTAATAATCCATATCCATTGTCTGATCACAATTAGGCAACTGACATACAACCAGATGATGTCTCAGTTTCCTAATTCTGAAAGGTCAAAAGCACACATTTGATCATGATTTTCAAAGATTGAGAACACAAGAGTACAGGTGGGGAACAAGAGAGAGAAATTGTCAAGTTTTAAAAAACATGACTACACGACCTGTATATAAACTACACGGTGTGTTCTTTTAAGCCATTCCCATGGGCGTGAACTTCTGCCAATACTGGATGTGTGACTCCCCAACCACACGATGTGTTTTCCCCATACACAGTGTGTGCTTGAACTCTATTCCCATTCCCGAGCCTCCTTACACGGCAAACCCACATGGTCCTTTTAATCCAAGACTACATGGCATGTTCACGAAGGACACCGTGTGTACTATACTAGGTTTCAATTACCCGTGTTGTTAGTTTCACGGCCGGCTACATGGTTCACTCTTCACGGCGTGCCCCTTGAGAACTAGATGTTTACTTGAAGGTTTTCCCCGACTCATGTTGTTCATGACATGGTCGGGTACATAGTTTACCTAGCATGATGTGTGAAAATAGGACACAACATGTATAGTCGAGGTTTCATCCATCAGTGTCTTTAACCACATGGGTAGACACATGGTCACTACAACACAGCGTGTACATACTATACACGGCATGTTCCTGAATATTTTTCACAACTCCGTGTTTCTACCCACACAGTTAGTGATGCGGTTTAAAAACTACATGGTGGGTATTAATAAAGTACATGCCATGTATTCTATGTTTTTCTAGGCAGTAGCTCAGAAACTGCTATGAAGCCTAGAAAACACAGAACACAAGAGTTAAGGTGCCAAATTCTGATTCGTGAGGGCCCATACTCCTCGCGAATCAAAGCATGGCATCTTATACAAGTTATAACAAGGCAACCCGGGAATGATCCACCAAATTCCTGTCCATGAGGGCCCATACCACCTCAACAACCACAATTTAGCATCCATCTAAGAAAGTATTATACAAACAAATTCACTATCAAATAGCGGAGATTCTATCAATGCATCTATCACAACAACATGCATAATCTACACAATGTCTATAACAATAACATGAAATTTCTAATGCATCCAAGATGGCATGGAAAGAATGCATGACATGTGATATCTAGAATGTGCCTATATGATGCCTGATATGGAATGCCTGCATCTAATTGGGTTGCGACAGAAATAAAACCACAATATCAACAACAGTAACAACACAAAGCATGTGAATCCCCCAACAGTGAAATCAAATAAATTTTAAAATTGAAAACTAGTAAAACTGCAATAAACGAGGTAGTATGGATTTTCCCTTTACAAGGGTTAGCTACTCCCAGGAACAGCTTATTACCAAGTACCTATTCCATCATATCCATGGATATAGGCTCCAAATGGTAATTCAAGAGAAAATAATCCCTCTGATACCACTTTGTAATGTCCCAGTTCGGGAAGCCACCTAGAGGTGCCCCGTACCCGGTTGGTCACATGGCCTCAAGCATACTTCCAAGAATTCCAGATTCTACCGACTAGCAGTGATGGCCTTGGGTGTGATAGGGGGAAACTATGCCCTCATTGGTATAGTACATAGCAGAAGTAAACAACACATACAATAGCGGAAGCACTAAATACCCAACAACAGTAAATAATGGATGAATAAAACAATAAACAACTGGAGAACACATATATAGGTGAAATTATGCATGATACATATATCTAGGAATGTAGACAAACATGTCTCAAATGTTGATTACAATACTAAACCATTGTACTAAATAGAAACAAATAAGAAACTCCTCAGCATCGCAAGCATCGGCTAGGTCCCATGCTCTCCTACTCCAATGAAATCATGTCCCTGTAGTCGAAGGGCGCTTTCCCTTGTCTATACCTGCAGAAAAATAATCTTTTTGGGCCCTAATGCATGACCCAAATATGGTGTGAGACTAAATTCCATTAGGCAACCACCCACATATCTATTTCTAATAGTCAGTTAGTATATGGTAGGTAATAGCACAGTAAGCAATAAACAGTAATATGTAAACATGATGATACACAACAGAAAACAATCCACAGATCAACAAGAAGCAATGAAGAAAATATCTAACCACAAACAGGAATCCCTCTGGGAAGTACACTAAGCCTAACCACTCTAGTCCTATCCAAGAAGTAACAACAACCCTCTAGGCAGTACACTCAGCCTAACCCCTCTGTTTTGGACATATGAAATTATAATAATATCTGAGGAAGCACGCTCAATCAATTCCCCTTATAGTATAAGGTAGTCATGGACTCTCTGAGTACAATCATGCGGTCAATTAACCTTATATTCCAAAGGTCTAGAGACTCTCTGAGGAAGATCACTCAGCCAATTCCTCTTATAGCCTCAGGTCGATCACAAACTCTCTGAGGAAGCTCACTTCGTTAATTCCTCCTATATTCTAGAACAGTTTAAGGAAATTCCAACAAAACAAAGACTCTCTGAGTAATCTCACTCGGTCTACCCCCGTATAGTCTATAGATCTCAAGACTCTCTATGGAAGCCCACTCGGTCTATCCTCTTATGGATTATAATGTCCAAGACTCACTGGGAAGCTCACTCGATCTATCCCCTATAGTCTATAATGTCCATGACTCTCTGAGGAAGCTCACTCGGTCTATCCACTTATTGTCTATAGCACCAGGTTCTCACGGCCCCGTGCCAGTCAGAGCATAATAATGCTATAAGGCCAAAATAAACCTACAGAGCTACTTGGCTAACCTGTCTACAACATAATAAGCATATCAGGGAACAACACCCCATCCTACGACCACAAGGCATGGAAAACAGGTATAACAGCCAAAGGATGAACAAGACCAAATGGTCATAAATCAAACAAGGAATGGTCAAAACATCCAAGCATAGAAATTATCCTTATACATATCCTAATTACCTCTACACAAGCATACAAGAAAGACATGAATGAAACAAGGGAAAAAAAGTAAACATGCAAAACCCCGTTCAAGGGTATTGGTGGAATTTGTACATAATACTCAAATACTTGGACAGAAAGGAACAAACCACCTACCTTGATGCTAGGAGATCAATATAATTGAACCAAGAGGCTTTAATCTCCTTATAACGTCGTAGATCACTGTGGTTCTAATGCAATAGAATGCAGTCAATTCAGATAATAGACAGAGACTCATGGGCTCGGAGAAGTTCCGACACCGTACAACTTCTCTTGATCGAATGATACCTGGAAGAAGATTTTTATGGAGATCAGATGCGAGCCCGGTCCGTTTAATGAAAAAAATAAAATACACAGCGTGTACTTTTGGAGTACACGACGTGTACTAGGCTTTTCCGTACTCCACTTTAAGCAGCCTCCACATCACCCTACACGACCATGTGTGTGGCCCAGACACGGCCATCACATAGCCTTGAACTGCATCGAAGTACACGACATGAACTTATAAAGTACACGACGTCTACTTCAAAAATTTTCAGAAACCCCACTTTTCACAAAAAACACAATAAACGGAAAAATATACCAGAAAAGTAGGTCTGAGTTCTTACACCAAACTCCCAAAAAACCTAAATCTTCACAATGAAAAAATGACAAAATCTTAGTCTCCAAGGAACCTCAATATTTTGCCAAAAAAACAAAAAAAAAAACCCATCCCCCATAACCCTAAACCCTGAGCCCCATGAATCCCAAAACCATCAACTCCCCCAAAAAACCCCAAACACTGATTCCCAAAATACTATAAATTTTAATCTCTAAAAAAATAAACACTCATCCCCTAAAAAACCCAAAACCCCTTCCCCAAAAACATAAAATGTTAGCACTAATAAAACATAAACCCTCAGAACCCAAAAACCAAAAACATGTTGCACAAAACAACACTAAACGAACTGCCCCAATAACTAAAAACCCCCAACCGAAAAAACTAATCTCTTATCCACAAAATACACTAAAGAAAAATCCCCGAACCCATAGAAAAATAAAATCCTACTTCTGGACTACCACAAAACCCCGAACCCTCGTCCATATAAATTCTTAATCCCTAATAAACAAAACACTCTAAAAACTCATCCCCCTAAAACCTTAATCCCTACACACCAAAAAAACATAAACACTCATCCCTAAGAAAATTTAAAATCATAGCCCTAAAATCCCTAATCTAACCCCTTAAAAAACCTAATACTTTCTCCCAAATAAAACACTAATCAATTAGAACAAAAAAGAAACCCTCATCCTAAAATAACTCTAAACACTCAACCACCAAGAAACATAAAACCTTATTCCCAAAAAACCCAAAATCCTCACCCAAAAAAACCCAACACCACACCCTATTAAACCCAAAAACCTCACCCTAAAAAAACAAAACCCCAAAAAACCATAAACCGCACCCCCTAAGAAAACACTAAACCGCCATCCCAAAAAACCAAAGAAAATCTTCCTAAAAAAACACTAATATCTATACCTAGAAAACCCCTAAACCTTTAATCCTAGAGACACTAATCCCTCAGGAAATTCCCTAATCTTTCATCCACAATAAAACCTATACCATATACCCCAAAAATGTTAATCCGTCATCCCAAAAAACTCTAAACCCTCATCCCCCGAAAACCATATTTCCTAAGTCATAAAACAAACTTAAACCCTCATACTAAAAATATGTGATGACCTAAAAATTCACCACTTCATCAGAAATTAAGGTATTCATACACAATTCAATTTCTTGATTTTTTCCTAATGTTGGTTAATTTTCATTAAAATACATACTTTCATGATTTTAGGAAAATCTCACCCTCTATTGTTCCTTCGTCCACATTACAACTTTATCCAAAATGAAATGTGAATTTTTCATTATATAAGTACTAACAGATCATGAGATCCATGATATGACAACCTATTTTTCATCATTAATCATCAATAAAAAATTCTAGAACAAGTTATCCAAAATGAAAAAATCATCATGTAGTGAGAACATACACTAATATCATAAACTACATCAAAAGTTTAACTTCAGTTTCATATTAACATATAACCTTATAATCCTTTAAGAAGATGAAAATACAAAACTATCATAATAATATCACTAAATCACATTAACATCGATTCCCTATATATCATAAAGTTGATCTTATTTTTCATATTCCAAACATGTGAATACCATCATCAAGTATTCTCTTGAAACATGGTTATAAACAGAATTACATTAAATACTTATTGAAAATATGCATGATTTTTATGGATATATTATTATATTGAAAAGTGTTAAACTTAATTCATGATAATACCAAATAAATTTTCAATAAATCCTAAATTAGTACAACATAAACTTGTGATTTATAATTTAATTATTTATATCCAATATATATTTATCCAAATTTCATTTTGTTAACATAGGGAAAATGTAAATTGTTATATATCCAAGAGAAAGGAAACCAATTAAATGTGTTATCTCAAATGATAAGTAAGGGTAAATAAACGAAATACATTAGAAAAACATGATCCAAATGGTATGGAACATGAGAATGGATTTTAAATATCATACCCTACATATTATAGATAATAATCATGAGACATAGAAAAAATATTGGACTTTTACAAGATATTAATAATTAGGTAATGAAGAGAATAATACAAGAGTAAATATCATGGGAATAAGATATAGAATTATTAGCTAACACGTAGGCATATGAAATGAGTTCTATAATAGTCAAGGGATCACTGAAAAGGCTATCATAGTGGTAAAATTCCACTACTTTACCACATTTACTCCCCGTTTGATCCATGTATTACTGGGCTATGTTCACTCCTCATTCTAGACATATAATACTTAATTGAGTTTACCCCTCAATCTAGTCCTGTAATACTGAATAAAGTTCACCCTATGTTCTGGCCTTGTCTATCTCATGTGATATAAATATTTTACCAATCTATTGTAGTGAGATATAGGTCCCAACCATATCCTAAAAAAAATAATCAATCATATTCCCCATGATTATAAACAATCATATCGTAACCCATGAAGTATAATGGGCTTCATAAACATGTGATTATATCATAACTTATAGAAAAAGATATATGTTTCATAACCATTTCATCAAAATCATAACTCATGAAAAAATATAGGTTTCACTATCACATAACCCGTGAAAGATAAATGGGTTTCATAAACATCATTCCATCAAAACATAAACCATTAATATAAAAAATATGAATAGAAATGTTGAATCATTTTCACAAAAAGGCATAAAAAACACAAACAGATGTTATATTCTATTAAACATAATTTGAAAAGTTCATTTAAAATCATTTCTTGAAGAAATTACCATTTATTATTTGATGAATTAGATTTTTAATTTTTTTAAAACTATTTTCTTAAAAAACACGAAAGAAATCTTTTAAAACATTTTATAAATCATTTCCCATGAAGACATATAAATAGATTTGGAAATTTTTTTGAAACACTATTTCAATGAGAACATATAACAGAAACCTAAAAACTTTCTTAAAAACATTTCTTTTAAAAATACATTGAAAACTCCTAAAAAATCTGGAAAAAAAATTGAAAGCCTTTTCCCATTAAATCTTATTAAATATTATTGTAAATGATTTGAGAACCATTTCTTAGAAACAACTTTTAAAAAAATAATGAAATATTCAAAATATTTAAAAAAAATATAAAAAAAATTTTGAAAAAAAATTTATTTAAAATTATCTAGAAAAAACCTTAATGGATGATTTTAAAAACATAAAAAGTTTTTGAAATCTTTTTTATAAATCATCATTTTGAATAAAAATAGTTTTCTAACCAAAAGGTGAAATAATGTCTATTTTTCATATAAACATTGATTCCATTATATTAAGTAAGAAATAGTTGAAAATGGTACTAATATATGAATATATCATTGAAAACTTGAGTAGAATATATTTCATGAGTATCTCAAGATATGTATTATAATATTTAATCAGAGGATTCATAATCGAAATCAATACCGATAAATGGTGAGACGGTTTCAATAAACACTTACCACATGGTATATTTGAATTATACTCCCCATGTAAGAAAATATATTTGCATGATACATAAAATATTATGACAATAAAGAGTTTCATCATATAACATTTAAAGTCAAGTATATAAACCTATTAGAAAAGAAGTAGTGCATAATATGGCATGGGTCTCAAATGAAGAAAATTTAGACAATATTATGTTACCGATTTGGTAACATTTGAAACAAGAACTCCATGACAAAAATTATCAAATGGGTATTTAAATAAATGTAAATATTAGTATATTCCATGTGGAATACAACAATGGTAATTATAAAAATAACATATTTGAAATAGGGTGTTAAAATTTCTTGTGTCTCAAAGAAATTAAAAGTAACGAGAGAAAAATCCATTACATTGAGTCTGACTTGTCATGTTTGTCTTTATGTTCTAGAATAACAAATATTTTTTTTAAGTAATTATATGATTCAGATTATTTTTCAAGTATATTATTATATTTAATTAACTTAATACCATGTTTTATAAAACTACGTAAACAATTTTGTTTACGTTGGATGTTTTTTTAATAAATTCCTTTCATGTGCTTACAACTACATTGGGTGGTCAAATATGGTCAAAAGAGTAATTATATAAAAATATCTAGAATATTAATCTAGAATAAAATATAATATATATATATTATTTATAATTTTATATCAAATCATGATTTTTTGTTATAAAAAATGCACCAACATTACAATCATAGAGACGGTAGGTCGTACGTACAATTCAGTTACTTTCCCGTTTTTCAATGATCATCAAGGAAAGACGGTAAAAAATGTTTACTTATATAATTATCATTATATCATAAATAAAAATTTATTGAATTATATAAAATTATATATATATATATATAAGTCATTTGAGTTTAATGGAATCACATTGTATCAACGAGGAAGTAGTCATCATGTCCACTGACAATGTTATATCCTTTAAGTGTGTGATAGGGTAGTAATGAACATTATATTAAAATAAGGGTAATTATGATATTAATACCACATATATTTTGGTTATATCTTAATTTTTTAGTTAACACCATCATTTATATGTTTATTTTATAGCGTGAATGAATATTATATTTATATAATATGTATAAAAATATGTAAATTATAAATATCATATATACATATTATATAAATATATTATCCATATTAATGCCAAACTGTGAGAGGTGGAAGTTAGAAAACTGAACTATCACGGTTTCGTGAGGCGGTAGTTATCTGTATATGAATATTATGTTCGTTACCAATTTGTTGGAAGTGTGTGTGAATATTGGTATAAAACATAACAAAAACATAAAAATATATTTAATAAAATAGTGTTATTTTATAATCATGAATTAAAAATTATTAAATAAGTGGTGATGTAAATGAAATAAAAGTGATCGTTGGAATGCGATACATTGTAAATCATGTAACACATTTTAGGTTTATACCATAGGTATTCTTTGGATAGAATTATGACCAAAGTAAGGAATAATGATATATGAAATGGATTTTGGTATTTTTTTGGGGAGATCATGGACAGAAATTTGTTTTAAGTGTTGTGAAGAAAGAGAAGAGGTAGTGACCTTTTATTGTGGTTGATTACTTGCAATCTATTAATTTCTTTTTAAAGGATTTCAGCCACATTATTTATATTGTAATTAGAAACCATAATCAAACAAAATATTTAAAAGTTTGGATAGGTTCGATAGATTTTTTGAAAATGTATTTTGGAAAAGTGGATTGGTTATTTTGGGCCTAAGAGTATGGTTTAGTCACTTATTATGCTTAATTAACTATATTCATTATAATTAATTTTAATTACTTTTATCATTATTTTTCGTAAAAAACAATGTTGAACTTATAAAAAATTATAAATTATTATAATTCCAAATATGGAATTAATTTACAAAATTCAAATCATAGATGTGCCCTAAAATAATTTTAATTTAATCATGTATACTGGATGGGAACGTAAATTTTTAATTTAAAAATGATCAAAAGATTTCTAGGTTTTTATAGTATGTTAATTTAGTGAAATTGATTCCAATGACCTCTAATGGATTAATTGTTACAAAAATAATATAATTAAATATTAAAAACAACATGAAATATAATTTAACTATATTATTAAGTGTTATGAAAATTTTGTTTTGAATTAAAATTCAGTATTTTTAACAACACATTAAAAATAAAACATCGGATAAAAAAAATGATTTTTAGAGTAACCTAATTTTAATGATTATATTTCAATTATTATAATTATTTTGACATATAATAATAATAAAAGTGAAAATTTTTATTTAAAACATGTTTTTCATTAAATAAGGTTAAAATTACTACAATAATAATATTCGGTTTATGCATTATATTGGGTATATTATTATCTGATGCCTATTAAATCTATTTGATGAATATCAAAAATATTTCCTTGGATATATAAAATATAAACATAATTAATATTACATATTTACTGTAATTTTTTTTTATTTTTTTAGGATTAAAATAACTTTTTCAACAATAGAATATTTTTTTAAAAAAAAATACTCCATTTATATTCAATTGGTTATTTTATTAATTTCAATTTTATTTTTAACTAATGAATTCATTTTATATTTTGTAAAAAGAACATTTTTTCATAGGCTAGATAATGAAATTCATAATATATATTTTAGCATATTGGTAATATTTTATTTTATTAAATAATCATATTTCCCATAATATAATATCATTCAGTAACACTCGGTCTTGCATGTTACATAAGCTATCAAGGAATGTTAGTATCACCTATAATTTATACTAACCTCCGTTTTATATGTACATAATGATAAAATTTATGTTTTGTGTAGTGGATAATAAACTCGGTGTTGTGTAAAACACAATCCAGACATAATGCATTTAAAAAATAATCTACTTTCAATGTTGTGTGAAATGAAAAATATCAATAAGTTTAAATTAATTCAAAAAAATATTTTAGAAAATCTTGGGGTGTTACATTCTACCCCCCCCCCAATGAATTTCTCCCTTGAAATTCATATGGGTTATCCAATGATTAATACTTGATATTTCCATTTAGATAAACCCACATTGTAAAAATGGACAGTATATCATCCTTTTAAAAAGGAAAATTGGAAACATAATGGTTATAGAATAAATCTGATAAGTAGGTTTCCATATGGGAAAACATAGGTGTAAAGTGAAAACAAGGAAATAGAGGTAAATTCTAATTTTTTATAGGGAGTGATCGATGTTATCAACCATGAACAAGTGAATGATTAATGGGAAGATGATTCCTCGATTTCATAAACATGTGATAACTTAAAAATTCATTAGTTCTAAATATATTACGGTATTAGTATGAAATTTTTCTTGATTGTTTTACCATAGTTGATGAATTTTCATAAAAATAAACACTTTCATGATTTCATGAAAACCCACTATTGTTTTTTCGTTGATCCACTTTACCACTTTGTCTAAATAAAAGGTGATTTTTTCTTTCTAGAACTAATAATAGATCCTGAGATCCATGATATTCCATCCTATTTTTCATTAGTTATCATAAATATAATGTTTATATAACATGTTATCCAATATGAATAAATCATCATTTGGTGAGATAATATTTTAATCTAACAAACTACATATGATGTTTAACATAATTTTTCAATAAATAAATAACTTTATAATCCCAGAAGAAGATGAAAATAAAAAACCATTAAAAGAATATCACTAAATTAGCATAACATTGATCATCTATATATCATAACGTGAATTTTATCTGTAATATACCAAACATGTTAATACCTCCATAAATTATTCTCTTTAAACATGGAAATAATCTGAATTATATTTCATCCTTATTGAAAACATCATTTCTTTCTTATGGATATATCTTTTAAATCCAAAAAGTGGTATCCTTTGTCCATGATAGCACAAACTATAATGTAATAAGTCCTAAATTAGTTACAAAGTAATAAGTTCCATCTAATTTACTTATTTATATAAAATAAATCATTATCCAAGAATCAGTATCTTAACATAAGGAATATGTTAAGCGTTATCTTCCCTTAGTCAACAATTTATCATTCTAGAAAATTATGTTTTTAGTACATTAATACATGTTAACATATTCATATAAATCCATAGAAAAAATATTAAAATGAAAAATCCTTATATATTTCACCATTCATATAAAATAATTATTTAATTCATATACATAAAAACATTGATTATTCCAATTGATACTTAAGACATATGAAGGATAAACCAAGATAATACCTCTTTCCATTCACATTTCTCTAGTACTCTCATCATCATCTGCAAAGTAACCATTACTCATACCACCTGGTTGATTAATTTTGAGATATGTCCTCTTAAGAAATTGGGTTTTATAATGAAAATTCATTTCACACATAATGCATTTATGCTTTGATGATTTATTAAGGAGTACAAAATTCCCATCCATCACATTAACGCAACTATTTATTTTTCTTTTGTAGTCACATACATTATGTCCCTTTTCCCATAATAAAAGAAACTTATTATTCATATGAAAAGTTCATTTGTGTTATTCTTTCCACATTTTGGACATAGTGAAAACCAAATATTCTTTTCTACATGGTCTCCATTACATGAACACTCAGTGAACTCCTTTATTCTCTTTGTTGATGAGTCTAAGAGATTTTTATAGTACATGTTGTTAATTATGTTCTGTGATAACTGATGAGGCATGATCAGAAAATCTGTTACTCTAGTGACAATCCCATTTTAATTGTCATCAATAAATTTTCCATCACATTCAACACTAACCAAGCTCTCTCTAGTTCGCTCCATTGACATTAACCAGAAAGAATAGTGTGAGAAACACTTATCATTGTGGAAGACCGCATAATCCTGAAAAAACACATAGGGGTTTTCTAAATTATTACCCATTCTGTAGTATTTGACAATTTAGGTTTATCCTAGGTTATTCAGGAAAAACCTATTTTTAAATACTTCATGTTGGTTTGTGAAAAGTTTGTAAATTCCCCAATCATAACCCCTGAGAGTTTCCAACAAAGTGTGCATCAAGGCCCATTGTTGCATATGAGAATACCATGAATCTGGTCCAAAACATTTGTAAGAGTTTATACTCCAAGATACATTTGTTATATATCCACATAAACATATGGTAGCAGGACATGGATGTATGTATATGTAACCATTCACTCTATCTGATAATAAAATTATTAGACTATTATATAATCATTAATTCATTGATAGAATTTTCCTTAGACATGTACATAGGGTTCCCAATAAGGTTTAGACATCCTAGTTACAAAATTATTAATAAACTATTCCTTAAATACCTACTATAATAAAAATGCTTAACATATATAGATATTACATCATTTTATATGAATATCCATCCCATAAAATAAATTCTTGAGGACCATAATAGTTTATCTTATTTAGAAACTAGGAAAAAAATATTATATCATTGTGAAAGAGAATACATTTTTCCTACAGGGGTCTTCCATTTTAATAATTCTTCTGAAAACATTTCTTCATAACCCAAAGAAAAGAAACATAAGTAAGGGAAGAGTTATAATTCTAATTAAGGATAAATAAATGAAATTACTAAACATGAGATAAATAAATGGCTATAGAACATGATAATAAAATCTGGATATTGTATACTTCTTATTAGAGATCATAATCATGTGACATATCATAAAGATTGGATGTTCACAAGACTCTAATCCTAATGGAATTAAGAGAATAAGGCATGGATGTTGAACATAGGAATAATATATAGAATGTGTGGAAGACACATAACATATACAATTATTTCCATAGTATTCAAGGCATTTCTTCTATGTCCAAATCATTGGAAAAAGCCCATTACTAAACCAAGATGCCTACTCATTCTATTCCTTTATTACTAATCCTAGTTGACTCCTTTTTTCATACCTATATTACTTAACTGAGTTTAGTCCTCTTTTCAGCCCTGTAATTCTGAACAAAGTTCACTTCTAGTTCTATCTGTGCCTATATCATGATATATAAATATTTACCCAATGCATTGGTGGGAGATCTAAGTCCCACAAATATCATAAGGACATCAACCATTCATATTCCACATGATCATAAAAAATAATATCAAAACCCTTGAAATAAAATGAATGTCATAAAATTCTAATCATATCATATCTTATGGAATAAGATTCAGGTTTCTTAATCATTTCATCAAAATCATAACCAGTGAAAAGATGCTGGTTTCAAGAGAATATTAACAATGAAAGAGAAATGTGTTTCAAAAACATCATTTAATCAAAACATAAACCATTAGAATGATGAATATAAATGGAAACATTGAATCTTATTTCCACAAAGTCACGAGTTACACCAGTAGTTTTCATATTAGATGAAACATAAATTGGAAAGAAAATTTGAAAAAATATTCATAAGGAAATTAACCTTTCTTTATTGAAGAATTATATTTTAAAAATAAAATCTTTTGAAAACCATTTTCATGAAATAAATATTAAAATCAAACTATGAAATAATTTTTTAAAATTATCTCTTATATACTAATATATAGAGCTTGAAAAAGTTTTGAAACCCTCTTCCCATGATAACATATAAATGAATCAGCAAAAATTATTGAAAACAAAATCTATCAAAATATATTGAAAAAAAATCAATATTTCAAAACACTTCGAAAACTATTTTCCTTGAAAACATATATTGAAATATTTAAAACATTTTGAATTAATTTCTTCCTGAAAATTTATAAAAGAATCTTGAAAACTTTTTGAATACATATTTTTTTTAAATTACATTGAAAAAATATATGAAAATCAAGAAAATGGTTATTTTTTTAAATAGAAATCATTTTTAAAAAACTATATATCTAAATATATCATTTAAAAATTTTAAATTGTGATTTTAAAACTTTAAAAAAAAATTGAAATCTATTTGGGAAATCCCTATTTTTAAAGAACACAATTTTCCAACCAAAATGAGAAATAAAGTCTTATTTTCATATGAAAATTCTTATAGTTACTTTAGGTAAAAAATGTGAAAAATTCAATGAATGCATTAATATATCATGGAAAACAATAGGAGAACATATTTATTGAGTATTCATGAGATATGGATCATAAGATTCTAGGAATGGATGTAGAATTATTAAGAACCTCAATAAATGATGACATTGTTTCAATAAACTCTTACCACTTTGTAAAATTGAATTATATTCCCCAAATAAGAAACTAGAATATCATGATTCATAAAAACTCATTAATAGAAATATTTTCATGATATTACATTTTCTTGGTATTATATACACCTCTTAGAGAAATATTGGTGTACAACATGGCATGGGTATCAAAGATGGAAAATTGAGACAAAATTATGTTACAAATTTTTCAACTTTTGAAACATAAAATAATGAATGAAAGATCATCAAATGGATATGTATATACCCAAAAAATTTATATATATGAATCTTGGAATACATCAACGGTCAGTATACACATAACAGATAAGAAACAGGAAGTGAACATATATTGTGTCTCACAAATATTAAAAGGGAGGTGCGAAAAATCACTTTCCATGAGGTCGACATGTACCGTGTGTCTTTTTATCCCTAAATAATGAACTCATATTAATTAATTAATTGATTTATAACATATTTTTAGTTTATTATTACTTTTCCATCACTTATTACAATATTTTATACAACTCCTAAAACAATTTAGTTTATGTCAGGTGTTTTGACCGAAGTCAGATAAAGTGTTATATTTTTTTTGGATATCGACTGTGGTCAAAGTGGTAGTTATAAAAACATGAAAATAATTATAATCATGAAATAATTGTGAAATTTATACATTAATTATACTTTTAAAATTAATCCAGAAATGTGGTTATGAAAAATGGTCCAATGTTACCATCATAGAGAAGATATGTTGTATGTATGCACGAGTAACGTTCCCATATCTTCATGATATTTATTCAAATATTAAGAGAAACTCTATATCCTTAAGGAATTATCATTATATTATAAATTAGATTTTATTTAATCATATATTTTTATATAGATAATTATTTTCATGTAAAAGGAATCACATCTTCTCGAGGAGTTGGTAGTCCACATGTCCACAAACGATGTTATCTTATTTTAGTGTTTGAAAAAAAATAAAGAAAACTAAATTTATAGAAAGGTAATTATGTCATTAAAATCACATATATATTTAAATTTCATTTATTTTTATACAGAATCATCATTTACAAGTTCCATTTATTGGATAAACAAATTACATCACTTTGAGGTGGCGGTAGTCCACACTTCCTCAAAATGATGTTATCCTATTCCAATAATATGGAACACATGAATATATTTCATACATATGTATTAGATAAGAACATGGAAATCATAAATATCATACATATTTATTATAAACGTATTTTTTATCTTAATATCCAACCAAGAGAGGTGGAAAAAAAGACAGACAATCATCATTTCATGTGGTGGTAGTTCATCGTACATGATAGATATGTATGTTTTGCATTAGATGGATGTGTGTGTGAGTGCATGTAGAACATTTAATAAAACTACATAACTATATATTTAGGACAATTTTTTAATTATTTAATAATTAATTACAAATAATTTAAGGTTTGGAGTTGTAAATGAATGAAAAGTGATAATTTGAAAGTGTTGTATTTTAAATTGGGTAACTCCTTTCTGTTTAAACCGAAGGGATTCCATGGATTGAATTATTCTCATAGAGAGGATTCAATGTATAGGGGAGGCATTTTGGAAATTTAATTGGTTAGATGATGGAGTAACATATGTAGTTTGAGTGGTGAGAATAAATGGATGAGGTGGTTACAATTTATAGTGGAGGAGGAGTGGCACTCTTGTAATTTGTTTGACAGTGGGATTCCTTCTGCATTTTGTATCCCTAAAGTGGAACCAATAATGAACCCAATCTGAACCAAGGATGTATATGGTTGAAAATTTCCATCCAATGTAATTTTTACATGTTTATATGTTGTTTTGGGCCTTATTGTTTTAGTTTAGTCCCTTAAAAATATTTATTTAACCTTAATCATTGTAATTATTTCTATTTTATTTTAGAAACATATTTGGGAAAAAAAAATTTCGTTTTAGAAATTGAAATTATTCTAATTACAATTATGGAATCCAGTTTTGAAAATTACAATCACATAAATATCAGTATTTGATTTAAATTTAATCCAACGTATGGGATGAAAATGTGGGTTTCTAAAGTAAAAAAATTCAAAAGTTTTCAAGGTTTTTATAGTCAATTTCAAATTCATTTTGATTCGAATGACAAAATTATATTAACTGATAAAATTTTAATCTAATTAAACATTAAAATCAACTAAAAGTGTAATTTAAATTTAAATATAAATTATACTAAAAGGAAGTTTTGAATTATAGTTTAGAATTTTTAACTATACATTAAAAAATTAAACATCAATGAGAAATAAAAACAATTCACTATAACCCAATTATTATGATTTTATTTCAGTGATGAATTTTATCTTGAAAAATAAGATTTATAAAAATTAAAAAATTTGTATTTAAAATTGTTTCTCCATTAAATGGTAGTAAAATTACATTAATAAAAATATTGGGTTTTATGCGTTAAATTTGGGTTATTCTTATATTATTCTTATAAAATCTATTAGATCAAAATAAAAATAATTTTATTTGATAAATAACATATATATTACATAAATATTACTTAGTAATTCTAATTAATTAAATTTATTAAAACTAAAATAGCTTTTTAAACATAATAACATTTTTATATCAAAATACTCCCATTATATTCAATTGGTTTTTATATTCATTTCTAATTAATTTGTAAGTAATGAAATCATTTTATATTTTTTAAAACCACTTACTTTCTTATGATATATAATAATATTCAAAAAATCTTAATTAATGCCCACTATATATATTATTATATTAAATAATATCATTTTTAAGAATATATTATTGCTTGGTAACACTCATCCCTGAATGTTACCCAATCCATTGAGGAAAGTCAGTCTTTTATATAACATATGATAACCTTTTTTTCCATGTAGATAAATCTAAAATTTATATTGTTTGTAACACATAATTAACTCGATTTATCATATAGTGAAAGCCAAACATAATGATTAAAAATAAACTATTTACAGTGTTGTGTGAAATGAAAGGAATAAAATAGATAATATTAATTCATAAAAAAATATTTTACATAATCCTATAGTGTTATAACCCACAACCCAAAAAATACATAATCCAATGACCCCAAAAAACCAAAAAAATCCTCATAACTAAAAAAACAAACCCTCATCCCCAAATATTCCTAAACCCTCATCCTCCAAAATAGCTGAAATATCATCCAACAAAATCCCTAAGCCATCAGCCGGAAAATAATCTTAGCCCTCTACCCCAAAAACTGCTAAACTCTCAAATCCTAAAAATCCCTAAACCCCCTTCCCGGAAAAATATAAAACCCACATAATTAAAAAACACTAAACACTAATCCCAAAAAACCTTAAGCTGTGACCTAAAAAACTGTAAAAAAATATCCCAAAAAACCCTAAACCCTCCACGCCAAAAACCGTAATCCCACATCCCTAGAAAACTATATACCCTAAAAAAACAAAAACCTGAATCTCAAAAATCACTATACCCTTAGCCCCAAAAAACTGTAAAACTCCATCCCCAAAACCCTAAATCTTCATCGGTAAAAAACCTAAAACCCTCATCCACAAGAAAATCCTAAACCCTCATCCTAAAAAAACCCTAAACCCAATGCACCAAAAAAACCTAAACTCTCAGGATTAAAACCCCTTAAAATAAGCACCAAAATACACTAAACTATTTGGCTAGCAAAATCATAATCCTTCAGCCCCAAAAAACACTACAACATTAACACTAGAAAGCCCTAAACCCTCACCCTAAAAAATCATAAACCCTAAACCCAATAATAATTAAAATCACTAACACCCATGAAAAACCTAAACCATCATCTTCCAAATACCCCACCACCTCATCCATAAAAAAACCCTAACACCTTTTAATCAAAATACAATGAACCCTATCCATCAAAAAACCCCTATATCCTTTGTGCCAAAAACAACTCATCCCTTATCCTTAAACAAACTCAAAACCAATCCTAACAAACCCTAATACATAATGGGGTGTTTAGGGATTAGGCTAGTGTGGATGGGAAAGGGGATTGGGGGTGGGGTGGTTTACGGTTAGGGTCATAGTGGGGGTTGGTCAGGAGGGTTTAAGATCTAGTCAGGGGGAGGTTCTATATCTGATGGGTTAGGTCTGTGGTTGAGGGTAGGTTATAGGGAAAGGCTATGTTTTAGAGACAAGGGGTTTAGGGATTGTGTTGTGGGTCAGTTCTATGGACCTGGTAGGGGTATTATTAGTGCTATGTTTGAGTGTTTATGGATTTACATGTGGGGAGTACATTAAAGATAAGTGGTGTCGGGATCATGTTAGGGGTAGGTTCAAGAGAAGGTGAGTTTAGGGCCAATGATGGGGGAAGGTTATAGATTTTGGGGTATGGTATAAGGTAGGATGGTAGGAATTGGGATGGGGGTTTTAGGTCTACAGATGGGGGGATGATTAAAGATAATTCTGAGAAAATGGTTATGGTTGGGTTTGAGGGGATACAACTAGGTTCAAGGGTTAGTATTTCATCGTGGGCTTTAGGGATACTGTCAGGGAGTTGATTATAGGCAATGGTCGAGGGTAATGGATCGAGTTGGGTGGTTGGTGGTAAAGCTCGGGGGTATATGGCATGGTTTGATGTATGATATAGGGATAAAGGTAGGTTCTAGAATATTGGGGGGGGGGATAGAGTTGGGGGTAGGTTCTATCGTTGGGGATTTTGGGATATTTTTAAAGGTTGTTTTTGAGCTATGTATATGGGGGTCAGGGCACATGTCTAGGAGTAGGTTCTAGAGATGAGGATTTAGGTATCGTGTTAGTGGTATGCTTTGGGGATGTGGTTTAGGGCTTATATAGGGGGTGTATACTTGGTTGCACCCAAATTTACCCTACTCGTAAAAGCGGTCGATGTAGTACATGTAGGGGTCGAATCCACAGCGACTGAAGAAGTAACCTTGAGACGCTATGATTTGGTGAAGGATGGGCTATGAAGTTTCCAACTTTGGGTTTGATTTTGGATGGTTTAAATAACACTAAGAAACCTAAGTGAATTTAATTCAAAGAAAATTTTTTGATCATAGGATTATGCTCGGGTGGATTGAATGAATTTTACTTCTTTAGACAATTTTGGTTTTATTAATTCTTGACGAATCCATTCTTCAAAAATAACACTACCTTCATCATTTTCTGGTTTGGTGCTTACTAAACACAATTACTAATCCCCTATAAACTTAGAGAACCAAATTCATGATCTCTCCGAGGTATATGGTAATTTAGTAACTGAATTTTGTTTTCTCAAACATAGTAAAGATGAAGAGTAGAAATTAATGAAGAATGGATGTCTTAAATTAATTATCCAATTAACAACAATTTTTTCATTAAATAAAATTAAATCCAGCCTTTGCATCCTCATAAGATCACCCCATTAAAGGGTTATCCCTCCATTGATGATATACAATTAATGGTGGGTGGATGATGGCTAATAAGAATTGGATTGAAGAAATTAAAACCGCAGAAATAACTAGCACTCCTCCGTGTGTGTGAATGAAATTCATATATATGTGTGAACTAATTCACAACAACACAGAGATATCACTGTGCTTTGTGATAATAATGTTTTTATAAATTAAATGGAAAATATATAAGAGAAATAAGTTGTTTAAGAATATAAAGATACAAAAAAGAAACATACATTTAAATGGAAAGCATTACAAAGGAAATTTGAAAGCATAAACTTAAAATGAAACAAGCAACAAAAGATGATAAGAAAAATATCCACCCCCTATTCCCATCACCACTAGCTCCTTATATAGGAATATTAGGAGCCTTAGGTCCATCCCCCAACAATTAATTCACCCCCAAAAATTAATAGAGTCAAATGGAGGGTGAATAATCAAAAGGAAATTGATGTTTCGAATTTGACCCGAAAAATTGTCCAGATTCGTCCACCATATTGACGTGTGAATTCCCAAATGAAGAAGGTCGAATACGGAGGGTTTTTAGAATAGAAATATCTTCTCCCATCTGTCCTCTATGATCTGTAACTATTTCATGAACTTTGGCTCATCCATTTGGATGTTATGGTCGAAATGGTGGGATGGATTTCTGTGCATTAATGTCGGGTCCACCATTTAAATCTCAACTTCAGATACCTTTATCATCATGAAAACATCATACATAGATCCAGACATAGTTGAATAAAATGATACTCATATTTTTATATTTCTACTGTATATATTTGAGCTTCATTGGGCTTGGTTTCTGGGCCCCACATTTGTTTGATGGGCCTTAGGCCCATTATTCTTTTTCCAGCACGTTTCTGGCTTCAGGTGCAAAATTCTCCACCTTCCTTTCGGATTCATCCATTGGACCTAAATGATAAAATGTTCCAAACAAAGGGATCAATAATTTCCCAGAATTTAAATTTCAGAAAATGAATATAATGTTGTCCACAAAAAATTGAATGATTGGTCCCAAATTTGCATTTTAAACATGAATTCCATTTTTGATGGGAAATGAAGTTCTATTTATGTAATGCACTAAAAAAAATGTTTATGGACTTTGGAACAATGAATATAATGATATTAATAATTAATATTAGCAACTTTCAGTGACTAATCACACCCCCAACTTGAGTTTTGCTAGTCTCGAGCAAAATATATTACAAATATGAAATTCAAATCCCCTTTTCCAAAAACATTTTAATACACATTGCTCACCCAAATATCTAATACCAACAAAATTATGAAAACCCATCAAAATCAATAAAAACAAGCTAGATCCATAAGCATATCCGAAACGCAAGCCCATTCTTTTGTTCAAATTCATCGCCACATTTTATCCAATTCCAATTAAGCATGATAAAGTGTTGTGAATCATAAAAGAATGGGGCCCATTTTATTGTTAAAGGGGAAAAATGGAAGCTCTAGGTGGGAATCACATTAAACCTCAAGATGAGTATCCAGTTTTTTAGATTTTATTTGATTTTATTTTTTTAACCTCAATAGATATGAAAAGACTAACTCTGGGCAAGACAACTATGGAGTCACAATCCCCAAGTGTTGGACGCCACATATATTATCAATTTCATGCTCTACAATAGAGATATAAAGCCTATCTCTGGGCAAGACAACTATGGAGTCACGATCCCCAAGTGCCGGACGCCACACATTTGGAAAAAACATTGCTCTATGTGGTCATTTTTTTTGTTTTTTTTTGTTTTTTTTTGTTTTTTTATACTCAAATTAAACTAAAAGTGACCCCAGAACCCTATGCTATAATGAAAGTGACCCAAGAACTCAAATTTACACCCACGATCCAGTAGACGTGCATTGGGTCATTTTTATTAAGAGGATGAAAATGTAAACATTGAAAAATCACATCAGACAACCACACTTTCCAATAACTATGCTCACGAACATAAACTTTCATTAAAATCAGAATCAAGGCATGAAAAATTTATTTGATATCCAATTTTAGAGCTTTGAATGTGTGTTATCATGTTCAAGGTTAATGAAATTTTTCTTTTCATGCATGTTTTTATTCAAAAAATATCATTTTTTATTTCATCTCCCCCCAACATAGAATAACACTGTCCCCAGTGTTTAAAGAAAACATAGAAGGGGGTATGGGGAGGTTGTTCAAAGAGGAAATTTAAAATGATAATCATGGAATGAAGTCACATGTGGTTGATGATGATAGTGCATGCCACATTCTCCCTTCAATCCTGGATTTGAGTCTTAGAAGCTTGGATGGCGGTGAATAGATTTTCCTTATGACTGACGACATGTCCTTTTATTTTTTAACCTATAAAAACATAATAATAATCAAAACAAAATAAACTGATGATACATTGTCTTCTTTTTAGATTTCTGGGTAAGGTATTACTCAGAGATCATGCCACGTGACACGGATGAATATGGCGCTCCCCTTTTATACCCATCCTTACTCATAAAATAAGAACAGGTCAACAGTCTATGGTAATTTATTATATGAAAATGAAAATGATTCAAGATGATTAGAAAACATGAAAACCATGGGTTTCCTCCCTTGCATCTCTTTTTTTAACGTCGTTAGCTCGACTTGAACCCCCCAACTTATCCAATTCCAACTTTCAAAATTTTAATTAACCCATCTTTCTCCACTTCAACAAGATTGAGATTGATTGGTTTTTTGAAATTTGTTTCGTATGAAATCCTCTTTTCTACAATGATTGGTAAAATCCAAGGAATATATAAAATGGTTGATCATGTTTTATCTGGATTATTTCCTATGATTTCAAGGTTCATTCCTACATGGTGAGATTCTTGATGAAAATTGATGATAATTGAATGGTATTGGTTATCATAAATATAGGGATTATTGAGTATGGAAGGAAGTATTAAAACATCAAGTTCAGTTTGATTGATTTTTCCTAAAGAAGAATGATAATTTGAATAAAAAATTGTTTCTTCTTTAAAAACATTTGAAAGAATTTGTTTCATTTGAAAAGATGATTCATCCAAAAAATTTTCCATTTGAATTTCATGAGTGGGTATAGACACAATATTCGTTATATCTCCCAATGGTTCAATGATCGGTGATTCAAAAAAATTGTTATTAGAGCAATATTCCGAACACTCAATCCATGAAGGCAAATTTTCCCCCTGTGAATCCAAAAAATTAATTTCATCCTGAGTTAAATACCTTGTAACATTTTATTGATCTTGTTCAGTTATCCAATATCCAAAGGTTAGTTCTTTATTCAATTCATGGGAGGTTTTTGGGATAAAATATTCATCTATCAATGATGAGGAAAGAACATCTTGAGTGGGAACGGGTTCCTCAAAAGCCGTAAAGCTTTGTAATTCTAATATGAAAGATGAAACATATGAATTCATTTTATCCATTTGTTCACACAGTTGTTCAAGAATTTTTTCAGGATTAGGGTTGATATATGTTTGTACATCATGGACTTCTTCATTATTTATCTTTTCAATCATTCTTGATAGGTATGGAAATTGATCTTGTAAACATTCAGCATCCCATTGATTGTACATCTCATCTGGTGTGGTGTATTCAATTAAGGATTGGTCAATGAAATTCCCTATGTGAGGTGTTTCCCAATATTGATTTCCGACATGATTACATCATTGATTTATGAAGGGGTATTTTGGAGGATAATCCATTGCAATTGATTGAAAATTAGTTTTGGGGGTTTTTTTGGACACACAGAAATAGAAAGGGGAAAAGAGAAGAGAAATTAGGGTGAGAATAGAGAATTTGGTGTGAGAAAAGAATATTTGGGTCTAAGGTACTTACTTGGGTCCCCGAAAATGACATCAAAATTTGGTTGCGCCCAAATTTACCATACTGGTAAAAGCCGTCGATGTAGTACATGTAGGGGTCGAATCCACAGGGATCGAAGTTGTAACCTTGAGACGATATGATTTGGTGAAGGATGGGCTATGAAGTAGCCAACTTTGGGTTTGATTTTGGATGGTTTAAAGAACACTAAGAAACCTAATTGAATTTAATTCAAAGAAAATGGGTTGATCATAGGATTATGCTTGGGTGGATTGAATGAATTTTACTTCTTTAGACAATTTTGGTTTTATTATTTCTTGATGAATCCATTCTTCAAAAATAACACTACCTTCATCATTTTCAAGTTTGGTGCTTACTAAACACAATTACTAATCCCCTATACACTTAGAGAACCAAATTGATGATCTCTACAAGTTATATGTTCATTTAGTAATTGAATTTAGTATTCTAAAAACACAGTAAAGATGTAGAGTATAAATTAATAAAGAATGGATGTCTTAAATTAATTATCCAATTAACAACAATTTGTTAATAAAATAACATTCAATCCAGCCATTGCATCCTCCTAAGATCAAACCATTAAAGGGTGAGCCCTCAATTGATGGTATACTCTCAATGGTGGGCGGAAGATGGCTAACAAGAATTGGATTGAAGAAATTAAAACCATGGAAATAACGAGAACTCTTCCATGTGTGTGAATGAAATTCACACATATGTGTGAACTAATTCACAACAACACAGAGATATCACTATGATTTGTGAAAATTAAGTTTTAATAAATAAAATGGAAAATATAGAAGGGGAAGAAGTTGATTAAGAACCTAAAGATCCAAAAAAAGAAACTTACATTGAAATGGAAAACATTACAAAGGACATTTGGAAGCATAACCTTACAATGAAACAAGGAACAAAAGATGATAAGAAAAATACCCACCCCCTATTACCTTCACCACTAGCTCCTTATATTGTCATATTAGGAGCCTTAGGTACATCCCCCAACAATTAATTCACCCCCAAACAATTAATAGAGTCAAATGGAGGGTGAATAATCAAAAGGAAATTGATGTTTCGAATTTGACCAGGATAACTGTCTAGATTCGTCCACCATATTGACGTGTGAATTCGAAAATGAAGAAGGTCGAATCCGTAGGGGTTGTAAAAGAGAAATATCTTAGCCCATCTGTCCTCTATGATCTGTAAACATTTCAGGAAATTTTTCTTAGCCGTCTGGATGTTATGGTCGAAATGGTGGGACGTATTTATGTGCATTACTGTCGGGTCCACCATTTAAATCTCAACTTCAAATCCTTTTATCATCATTAAAACATCAGAATTAGCTCCAACCACAGTTGAATAAAATGATCCTCATATTTTTATACTTCTACTGTATAAATTTTAGCTTCATTGGTATTGGTTTCTGGGCCCCACATTTGTTTGATGGGCCTTAGGCCCATTATGCTTTTTCCAGCATGTTTATGCCTTCAGGCGCAAAATTATCCATCTTCCTGTTGGGATTCATCCATCGGACCTAAAAGATAAAATGTTCCAAACAAAGTGATAAATAATATCTCAAATTTTCAAAGTCAGAAAATGAATATAATGTTGTCCACAAAAAATGAATGATTGGGCCCAAATTTTCATTTTGAACATGAATTGCATTTTTGATGAGAAATGAAGTTCTATTTATGTAATGCACTAAAAACAATGTTTATGGACATTGGAACAATGAATATAAAGATATTAAAAATTAATATTAGCCACTTTCAGTGACTAATCAATACTATATCCAGATGTAGGTCCTGTGGTTTGAGGGGTTAGGTCTTGCGTCGAGGGTAGGTTTAGGGATAATTTTTTACTTGGGCATAGGTGGAGGTATAAGTTCATGAGATAAAAAGTATAGTATTAGGGTTCTTTGTAGTATCTAGGGAAGCTATGGGGTTCTAGAGATGGGGGTAGGTACTATAGTTAGGGGCCATGAATGGGGTTATGTTCTAGGGATGAGATTAGGTTATGGGGAAAAGGAATAGGTTCTGGGATAGGTTCTATGTTTCAGGGCTAGGGTCGGTGGAATGTTCTGGAATTTTGAGTTAATGATATGTTTAGAGATATATTCATGGGTTGGGGGTTCAGGGTTAGGGTATTGGTTGGTATGGACCTTGGAATAGAATAGGGATCATTTTGGTACTAGGTACTAAAAATGGGGGGGGGGGGGGTTGGGATCAGATCATTGCTAGAATTAGAGATATTTTTGGTGTGGGATCTTTGATATGTGGTCAAGGGGTGGTGTTATGGATATGGTGGGTTTTTTTTAATAGGTAGGGGTGTTAGTGTGGCACGCCAAACACTTCATGGTATGTTTCTTTTAAATATATTCTAGTTATAGCCTATATTTCATGAATCACATAGCCTATATGGAACAAAACATGGTTAATTATGTGAGATATCCATAACTTAGCCACTAAACATAAATTAGCCAACTCTGTGATTTGAATTTTAAAAATCTGACATACACGGTTCTATTCAAGATGATATTTAGAGTCTGATAGAATTCACTTAAATTTTAGTGAATAGTAACCTACCCTTATGAATAGTAACATACTTTTATGAATAGTAATATGACACTTATGAATGGTATCCATGCCCTTGATGGTATAAATGAATATAGGCACCTTAAAAATGAAGATGAATATTTTAAGTGTTTATATTTTTTTCAATTAAATAATTATTTTAATTAAATATTTAATTAATCATTTTTAGTAAATTATTCTTGAAAAATGGACTTAATATTTAAATTCTACACATTGGAAAATGGTAAGGCTGAATTTTTGGGATTTTTCTAAAATACTAAAAATTTTGACGAATAGTAAAATGCGATAATTTACGATAAATGCTAAATAAAGAATTTATTGAGTCATTGATGATGATATTTTGATGTAAGCCCAATTGGTTCGAAATAAAATTCATATATTACTGTTCATGGTCATTTAATACTCACTATTGGTTTTCATGAGAGGAAATAATAAATTAATGATTATAAAATTAAGAAAACTCCTCTCCCCTCCACTATATAAACCACCCCTCACCCCCTCTTCCTCCCACACCACTTAAAATTCAATATTTGCCTAAATTCATCCAGATACTCTTCCCAAGCCTTCTCCCCATGTACAAGTCTTGAAGGTCCCACCAAAAAGCCTAAAAACAAAGGCCTTAAGGAGATTCTCAAGGAGGAGTACTCAAGAGGTGAACCTTCCTTCTCTTTTCTTTCAATTCCTTTTACAAAGTTCCATTATTTTGTACTCCATTCTCACCTCCCCTCATCCAAATTCCATGATATTTCCAGTACCTTACATGTACTGCATTTTTTTGTGCTAATGTAATATTTCATCAAAATCTCTCTTTTCCCCTCCTTTTATACAATAAATGCAAACACGGTCCGAGATGTGTAAATTTATCACACTCAAGGAAGATGGGTTTTCAATTTGCATTACTATCTTAAAAACTGGTCATGGACCCTTTAAAATGGTTTAACTAGGTCCTAATATACTTATCTTATCTTGATTAATGTTTTGGAAGCTTTACTCATACATAATATGGAATAAAAATACAAAACAAGTTTATTGTGCACAAACCCACCATGCCAAATCCAAGCGTTTATTTTTTAACACATCGAATGAGTCATCCCCATGGTATATATCCAGAATCATTATAAGATAATTTATACCTCTTTGATTTCAAAAATAATTTATATTAACAATTCAGTATGTTTTACCACATTTCAAACAAACATCTATTCAAGAATACAAGTAAACAGATCATGAAAACCAAAGAAGAAAATACTACCAAAAAAATAAAATTTAACCGCTTAAACCAACAAAAAGGCCATTAATAAACCTAATAAATTCATAAAATATAAATTATATGTTGATGAGGTTCTTTAATTTTTTTTATTAATGAAGCTAAATTTATTTATTCAGGTCATTAAGAACCATCAAGAACACCTTTGAGTATAATGTAAGGGATCCTCTCTCTCACTTTTGTTCAAGAATCTCCCATATGTTGTGCCCTTTTATTTTTAATTCCTAATGATAGGGTATGTTTTCTAACCTCATCCATACTTTCCTTGTGAAATATAAATAATGTAATACCCCTTTACCTCTCATTAATCCCTCACAATAACACTTGTTACCATGCATAAATGTTTGTAAGGGGTTTCTCATCTCACTTTCATTTCTGTGAGATTTTCATTATTCACCACTTATTTATTGTGTGTGGTATATGTGTGCTGAAATTTGATATATAATATCATGGTTCTCTTTATATTCATTTAATCAATGATACATTTTAGGTTTATTAAGTTCTGTTTGGATGATTCGACCGATTACATTGTGGTAAGATATTTTTGCTCAACTACTATTTTGTTGTGACTATCTTTGTATTGTGCAGCAAATAATCCTTATGTGGTGTACCTTCTTCCCATTTGAGAAAAGTTTTTATTTTAAATAATATTTATATTAAATATCCATAATCACATATCATGGATATGTTTGTTGTCTAAACCGCATAACATTTTACATATGGTGTTAATTTGGAACTTTTATTAATTGTGGAAAATTTGATGAATCAGTATACACTACTCTATACAAATATTGAAAAAGAATATTTCTCGTTTTTTAAATCAATTTATAAAGAATTATTTGGTCATTCAGTGTCTGGTGGGTCCCTCTATACCCCTCGTTTCATCGGTAGGTCTGATGAGAAAAATTAGTTTGGAAACAAACCCTTCGAGTTTGTTTTCAAAAATCCGACAAGTTTCTACCCACCAAACTACACTATTTTAATGGTATTATGGTATCTTGTTACAGATACATGACATCCAATTAATAAGAATTATCTTTATTCATTTTTATTTATTATTATTATCCATGAGGTTTTCACTAAGACCAAATTTATGGATGCAGTTTCATTCTCAGTTTATTTATGGAATTAGTGTTTCAGGTATTCACCATTGCATATATATTACGTCATATTGACTATCATTCACTTATTATTGCGTTCATGATTCCACTATTTGTAACCCTTACTAAGCATTTTAGCTCACCCCTTTCATTGTTTACATTCAATTGGTGACATAGAGGGGATCATTTATTGAGTTTCTATGGATGCAATTTTTAGTTTTCATTGAGTATTGTACTTTGTAAACTTTTCCAATATAATTTGAGTAACATCTATGTATCTAGTTTCTTCAATACTACTAAATTGATCGCTCCATTGAGATTTTCCATTCCTTATAACCATGCCAATATCAGATGTAATGCAACGACTACATCCTAGATGGGTCAGGTGTTACAGTTAGGGATAATGAATGATGTAGTATTAGGGCCAAAGTGGGAGAGGGAAGGTATAGAGTCAGGATGCGGGTTTAGGGAAAGGGTAAGAAGAGGTTTGGGTTACTGGCAATGAGGATATGTCCTGGGGCTAAGGAGAGGGACAGGGGTATTTTGGGAACTTTTTTGGTAGAAGGACTAGTCTGGGGGGGGGGGTTATAGGATAGTTCTCGGGTTAGGGGATGATTATAGAGTGGGGGGTAGTCTTATGGTTGGGGGTGTAGGTTCTTGGTTCGATATTAATTCTATATATGAAGGTTTTTTCTTGTATCGAGAAGGATAGGGATGGGGAAAACATAAAGGATGTATTTTTAGGGTTAGGTTCAGAGGGTAGTGATGGGGACCAGGTCACCACGACTAAGACTAGGGGTTAGGTCTATGGTCGAGGGATTTTTTATCTCAACTAGGGAGTAGGTTCTAGATCAAGAGGTATAGTGTTATGGTAAGTGTAGGATATATGTGTGGGATATATTATAAATTCCTGGAGTTTATGGGAAGGTTTTTGGATGGTTTTAGTTTCAGTATGTAGACTCTTGGGATGTGGAGTTTATGGATAGGGTTTCATGTACATTTGGGACTATAGAATGGGGTTAGGATGCAGGTTTGGGTACATTCTAGATCCGAGGATAGTGTTCATATTGGGGGTATTTTCTAGAGCTGGGGGTATATGGTAGGGTTGGGGTAGTTTCTATGGTTGGGGTAGATCTAAGTCCAGGGGATTTAGGGATATGGTCGAGGGTATGTTCTAGGGTGTAGGGGTACATTATATGGTTGGGGGGGTTAGAGCTAGGTTTGGGTTTTGTTTATGGCTGAGATCAAGGTTAAGGATCCAATTGCGGGGGTATATTTTTTATCTAGGTTGTTAGGGATAGGGTAGGGGGTTTGATCTTTGGAGTGTGGAAGATTTTAGATATTTGGGTAAGTTCTAGGGCTAGGTATAGGGTTGGTGCCGGTTCCTGAGATGAAGGTAGGATCTAGGGTTTGAGGGTAGGGCCAGGGGGGGTTTAAGGACCAATTTAGGGGTAGTTTCTAAGGCCTGTAGGTTAAATGATATATTTTTAGAAGAAGTTGAAGATATGGCCAGGGTTTGTTTTATAGGTAAGGTCAGGGGTTAAGACTTTTGATGGGGGTTGGTTTGAAGGCCTAGGTTTTATCCCATTTTTTCATTGGGGATACAATCAGTTGTTTTTTGGGCTAGAGATTGAGGGTTTAGGTATGGGTATATTGTATTTTTGATTAGTCAAAGGGTATTGATTTAAGGATATTAATGGTGTGAGTTCTAGGGTTAGAGTGGTTCACGATTAGTTTGGGAGTAGGTTTAGGGATAGGGTCAGTTAGGGCCAATGTGGGGATTGATTCTATATTCGGGGGGGGGGGGGGGTGTTCTTGCAATGGGGATTTTATGTCTACTGAATGATGGGGTAATAAGTAGTTTTGGGGTATGTTTATAGATATGTTTGGTGTTTTTAGGGATTTAATAATATGTTATGTTTAGGGTCTCAAGGGTATTGTTTTAAGGAAGGGGTTAGGGAAAGATGGTTTAGATCTATTGTGGGGTTAGGTTCTACAATCATGGGGACATGGATTTTATCGAGGGGTAGGTTCTTGGGACTAGGGGGGTTGGGGATGTTGCTAGTGGGAGGGGGTTTTATGACTCAGTTTGAGTGTATGTTCATGATATTGGGGGGGGGGGGGTTAGGGATAGGATACGGTGGGTTTAAAAATAGTGCTGGTGGGTTTTAAGGCTAGGTCAATGGGTTTTAAGGAAAGGATAGTGGGGGTTGATCACTATGTACATGGAGGAGGGTATTACCTATAGGATAGAGGTAGGTTCTTCGGTCAAGGGGTGGGGGTGGGGTGGGGTTAGGGCTCACATTGAGTTGGGGGTTCTATGGCTAGGGGGTCATGTATAGGGTCACTATTAGGATTAGTTCTAGGTATAGGGAGCCTCTTGAGTATAAGGTGGAAAATGTTATTATAGGGATGGGGGTAGGGATAATGTTCGAGTATGGTTTAGGGTTGAGGATAGGTTTATACATTTATCACAAGGTTTGGGGGGGGGTTGGTCTTATGTTAGGTGTATACTCTAAAGCTGGGGGATTAGGGTTAAGGTTGAATGGGGGTACGTGAATAATGAAGGGTTTACTTTTAAGGATTAGGAATGGGAATTTAGGTAAATGTTTGGGGGCATATTCTAGTTCTGGGGGGGGGGGGGTAGGTCTAGGACCAGTGAGGGGTCATGTAAGGGAAAGGGTGGGGTATATGATTAGTACATTGGGGTATGTCTAGGATCGAGGTTTGGATTACAACTAATTCTTGGGGTATGTTTATGTCTATGTTTAGGGAGAGGTTAAGTCTATGGTCGGGGAGTTAGGGATGAGGTTGGTTGGTTATAAGGCTAGAGGATAGGGGATGGGTGTATATAGGGATAGGATCAATTGAGTTTGGGATCATGTTGGGGTAAGGATCAAGGGATAAGGGTTTAGGTCTATCGTGGAGGGATGAATTAGTGATTCGGAAATGGGGTAGGTAACGGTCTAGTGTCATGGGATAGGGATCATATCAGGTTGTTGAATATTGGTCTACAGGATTATGGTCAGGGACATGGGGGTAGGAATCATGTCATGGGTTCGGTTATTAGGTCATCGGGTATAGGGAATGGAAGGAAATGGGTCAGGATTGTTTTTGGATTAGGGGGTGGGTAGGGATAGGATCGAGAGTCTTAGGAATAGGGTTGCTATTTATTTTATGGTTAATTCTAAGATGGTAGGTTTAGGTCTTATGCCAGTGAGTTAGGGATATGGTTGTAGGAGTTATATTATCAATGGGTTTATGGATAAGTCCATGGGGTATTTGGTATATGTTTGGGTCGTTCTCTAGGGTCAGGTGGTTAGGGCTCAGTTTGGAGGGTAGTTTCAAGGTCTAGGGGATTACAGTTAGGTCCAAGAGGGGGGGGGAGGTGGTTATGACTATGTATGGGGTATGTTTTCGAATAACAATAGGAATTTGTTCCCATTTAAATGGTATATTATAGTATTATTTGGTTTTTGGGCTATGGAAGGGGGTGTCGGTCTAGGGACCTAGGATTTGGGCTGTGGATGGGGTTGGTTTAGGGATAAGATTGGGATGGTTGGTCTAGGTTTAGGGATGTGTGGTGGTTACAAATAGGTTTGGTACGATAGTGTAAGGTTTTATAGATAGGGGTTAGGGATCTGTTAGAGGGTTAGGTTATTGGGACAGAATGTTTAGGGACAGGATTCTCGAGGGGGTTAGGTATATGGTTAGGTGTAGATTTAGACATACAGACAAGGGGGGGGGGGATTGGGTTGCATGTAGGTTATATGGATGTAGGGGTTTGGTATTGGGATGTGTGGGGGTACATGTTTGGGATAGGGTATGGGCTTAGGGAAAATGCCACATGAGATTAGGTAAATAATTGATGGCAGGTTAATGGCTAAGGCTGGGTGGGTAGAATTATGATGAATGGTGCAGTATGGTTACATCTTGGTTGGGGGGTGTAAATATAGATATGTGATGTAAGGTATAAAATTAGTGGGGTTATGGTTAGTTCTTGGGTAAGTTTAGGGATAAGATAAGCAGGTATTTGTAGGCCCATGTTAGTGGTATTAGCCCTCGGTTCATGGGGTAAAATAGAGGTAGGAGTTGGGTAGGGCTAGGGATGGGGGTATGGATAAGTTCAGGGCAGGTTTAGGGCCAGGGGTATGACATAGTAGGGTTTTGTGATAGGTTTGAGGTTGGCGGGTATTAGTTATATGATTCATGATGGATTGTTAGATCTATGGGTGGAGGGTTTTATTAAAGAGTCATGGGGATAAGGCTGGGCTTGTATAGGGGCCAGGAAGGTTTATGACTATTGTCGTGGGGGTTGACCTAAGGTCATAGGGTAGATTTAGGAAAAGTATTAGGGCACTATTAAGGCTTAGAGGTAGGATTAGGGTGGTGGTATATGTTTTCTTCTAGGATGGGGGTATAGGGAAATATTAAGGGTGTTATGGAATGAGTTAAGCCCAAGGGGTTAGGGATAGGGCTCACAATGGTGGGATTGGGATACATCTCCGTGAAGTTGTCTAAGGATAGTGGTGTGGGGTTTTGAATACGGATAAGTCACAGGGTGGTGTTGGTTGAGGTCTATTTTCGGGTGTGAGACATGGTTGGTTAGTTATGCAGAATGTGGTAGGGGATTAGGGTTCAAGTATGGGGGATAGGGATAGGGACAAGGTCAAACCAAGGGTTGGTTTAGGTCTGAAAATAAGTGTAGGTCTTGGGATGGGGCCAGGTTTATGGCAGAGGTTGGGGAAGGTTTAGGGATAGGGAGGGGTAGGTTTTGGGTGGTAGGTGTATGACCATGTGGTTTGGGTTAGGGTGGGAAGGGGTGAATGTTTAGGCATGTTTATGATTGGGGTTGGGGTTATGTTTGGTGATGTGGTAGGGTGTTGGGTTGGGGTTGGTTTATGGTTGGGGAAATGTCTAGCGATTGGGGGTAGGTTTAGGGATGGTTCTATGTCCAAGGGTCAGGGATTTGGTTCATGGATTGGGTTGGGTGTTGGTTTAGGATAATATTTAGGGTGTAGGGATAGTGTCTTGGTAATTTTAGTTAAAGGACTAGAGTCTGGGTAACGGGTTTAAGGCTGTGACCAAGGTGTTGGTTTTGGACATAATCAAGGCTAGTTGTAAGTCAAGGGATATTGATGGGGTTGGTTTAGGGAAAGAGGTTAGGCTTAGTATTAGGGTTGATGTTGGGAGATTGTTCTAGGGATAAGGAATTTGGTTTTTTAGGGATGAGGTAGGGGTTTTTTAGGGCCTGGGATGAGGGTAGGTTTAGTTCTAAGGATGGGGTATATGATTAGTTCTATGGATGATGTGGTTAGGTATTATGTAGGGGGTTTGATAAGGATGAGGTAGATCTTAGGCTAGGTTATAGTTTTAGGGTTTGGGTTGGGGGTAAGGATAGGGTTGGGGTTGGTCTGGGGAAGGTTTATGTTTATGGATGTGAATGTAGTTTTTTTAGGGGAGTTTGGGGTATGAATATTTCTTACGGAAATATTTCTATGGCTCAAGCCTCAGTGTTAGGTCTAGGGGTATGGTGGGGGTTAGGGAAAGTTCTAGAGGCAGGGTAGGTTAAGGTCTATGTCATGGGCTGAGGGGAAAGCGTTAGGGCCATGGTTGGGGTTGGTTTTGAAATAAGCATAGGGGTGGGTAGGGTAGGTTAAGTGAAATAGTTTGGGTGGGGTATAGGATTGGGAATATGGATAGGTTCCAAGGGCATCTAAAGTAATAGGAATAGCGGGGTATGAGGCTAGGGTCAGGGGAGGATTTGGGGTAAGGTCAGTGGGTAGGATAAGGGATGGCATTGAGGGAATGAAATTAGAGATGGGGAAATGGTTTGGTTATGTGTTGATGAGGTTGGTTTATTTGGGGGAAAGGTGGTAGGGTTGGTGGGTGGGTATATGATTTGTGGGGAGTTGGATTATTAGTGATAGATTTTAGGTAGTTGGGGATGGTATTTTTAAAAATGTTGGTTGGGGGGCCTATTTAGTGGCTGATTGTTTTTTGGTCGGGTCGGGGTGGGTGGGAGGGGTTATCATTGGTTTAGAGGTAGGTTTAGAGGATGGGTCGAGGGTAGGTGTAGGGATGAGGTTGAGGTTTGGTATACAGTAAGGGCCAAGGGGTTCTGTTAAAGATAGAGTCTAGGGGTTATGGATTGGGTTATATCTAGGGGCATGTGGTAATGATTCACGCTAAATCCGTGAGATAGGGACGTGGATAAGGTCATGGGGTAGTTTTATGGTTATGGATTGGGATGATTGTTTGGGGGAAATTCCTAGAGGTTGAGGTATGATTAGGTCTAAGGTTGTGGGGTAGATCTTTTAGAGATTGGGTTAGGGTCAGTAGGTAGGAATAATGTGATGTTTAGTCAGTAGGATTAGGGATATGGTTACAGTGGTTGATAAGGACTGCGATCCGAGGTAGGTTTAGGGATGGGGTTGTGGGATAGATTTATTGAATGGGATGGGACGTAGGTTTTGTGAGGATAGGGTTAGTTTAGAAGGGGTAGTTTGTTTGGGCTATGGATGGTGGTGGAAGGATTAGAATTGTGGGTGTTGGGGTAGGATTTTATGTGGGGTTAGGATTAAGGATATGATTGAAGAAGAGTTCTAGTGGTTTGGAGGGTTGGTTTAGTGGGTCCAAGGTGGTAGGTTTTGAGAAGGTCTAGGGGTAGGTCTTAGGAATGAGATGACAATTTCTGTTCAATTGATTGAGATGTATATTTAGGGATATGTTAATGTTTAGGGACTAGGGTATGGGAGATTGAGACGAGGAAGTTGGTTTGGGGAAGGGGTTGTGGGGGTAGGTGGAGTGAGAGGGATGGGGGTTGGTCTAGAGCATAAGCTAGTTGTAGGTTTATTGGCCATGGATGAGGTTAGTTTTGGGTCCAGGTGTAGGGGTGGGTTTATGATGGGTGCTAGAGGTAGGTTAAGTGGGGGGTAGGATTACAGATGGGGTTGAGGTAGCCGGTCTATGGTCTAGGGGGGGGGGAGGAGGTTTAGTGGGGTTTGTTGTAGGGTTAAGGTAGGGGAAGGTACGTCTAGGGTCCAAGAGGGTAGGATTAGGGCTAGTGGTGATGGTAGATTTAGGGATGGGGATACAACTAGGGGTAGGTTTAAGGAAAGGGTCACACCTAGGACTATTGTGTGGTTTATTAACAAAAGTCACAAATTGACCATTAATATTATCTTATGCATTCATGGTAATCCGATGTTTTTTTCTAGTCTTTAACCTTTCCATGATTTTATTGACTTAAGTTAAACCATGCTAATCTCATGTCAGACTGACAGGGTTTCTATAGTTTTTTTATATATTGTTCTGTATTAATAATATGGATTGTTTGTAATAATTATTTTATAATATCATTAAAATATTTATTAATCTATTTTTTTATTCATTTTTTATTAACGATGATTTAAAATTATCATTACTATTATTAAAGTTAATACATTATAATAAATAGGAGAATTGGCAGCCCTTATTGGAATAATCCTTTGGTGATTTCTAATTCAATAAATTATGTTTGTTTGTGTTTATATATATAATTGGGAGACATAAATATGATTCATCAAAATTTTATTTGAGCCCTCATAAAATATGATTATTATGTGGCCTCCAATACTTTTTAGAACCTACTTTTATTACTTGGGAAACATCAATATCCTATTTATGGAATCTCATATATACAAAAACTCTCTATAAACATTGAAATGAAAAAAAAGATATATTGTATATATATATTTCTAAAAATATAGAATATATTATATTTTATTAAAGATACATAATTAAATAATTAAATGAGCATTATTAATTTAATTAATATTATATTTATAAAATATATTAATTATAGAAAATAACATATAGTAAAATGACTATAAAATGTGATTTCAAGTCCCATTAATATGAAGAATTTAACTAATATCATTTTATAGATTTGATCTGTTGGTTTTATGACAATGTAGAGGCTTATAGAGGTGACAAATATGACATTAGTAGAATGTATAGTTGACCAATGGTAACTTCGACACCCCAAAAATGAATTTTTAAAATTTAAATTTTATAATTTTCTTTTGAGAGTAAAAACCTTGAAAAACACATTGAATTGTTACAAAAATTAAGGAAAATGGGCTTCCATTAATATGTGTTGTGTATTGATAGGTAAAACAACAATTTAATTTACTGTTTGGTATGAAATAAAATGTCATTTTACAATCATCTGATATAAATACATTCTATAAGGGATAATGGAAAGTAAAACAATATTATATTTTTATATTTTTATAATAGATAACTTAAATCAAAATGTAACCCTAATACCATAAAAAAAATTTCTTCTTCAAATCATGAACAATATTACGAATCATATCGACATAAATTTTCCCATGCATTAGAGTGGTGATCCTAATATAACTAATGAAAATGTACTTGTTAGGGTGAATAGAATAGTCATAAACATTCAATCTAACCTCAAATTTTATTCATTTGCTTCTCTCATTAATATTTTTTTTGAGATTATCATGCAGTAACACTCCTTCTTTTTATCAGACACATGTTTTTTACCTTTTACAATTTCCATTCATTCAAATGTTTCAACACGTAGTTCCATGGGATTTGTCACATCAACATGTGGAGAAACATACAATTGCTTAGGATTTGGAGCATTGACATGTTTTGAATCCACTATTAGCATAAGTAGTTGAAAATTTGATATAGATTTTATAAATTAAGTATTGATCAAATAATATTACAAGGTAGAAAATGTATTCTATAAAATAGTAACCATGTTTTTGATGTGCCATCTTTATCATTAAAGGATGAAGATATTATATCGAGGAACCAAATTCAACATTACATTCCTATGGAAAATAAGAGTCAATCAATATTAGGACCATTGTGAAATGATTGTGACTTTCCAATGAAAGGTTAAACCTAAATTTAATTTATATCAGCCCTAATAGTGGTTTTCATCGATAATATAATAATTCCAACATTATTTTTTAGTATTTAGGAAAAACAATAACAGTACATCAAGTAATGGCATTATGAATGGTTTATCTTTGTGCCCTTTGTTACTAAAATCCATGTTCACAAATCCTGATTCATTGATTTTAACTACACTACCATTGCCAATCCATAATCATCGATAAATTGACACTTGGAATGATTTATAATCAAACTATCATATTTGGTCGATGATGTAAATTTTTGAAAATTTCATGTGAATTAGATTCAAGTCATGTATACTAGATAGATGAATCCCCTAGTAATTAAGAAAAAATATACTATTTTTCATGGTACTATGTTCATCATGGTAATTTTTATAGAAAATATAATCTAATTAAATATCTATTATATTATAATACATACCCACTTAGTCCCATGACTATCCGGAAAAGTCATTCTGAAATTGAAATAGGATTTTCATAAGAGTCCTTAAAATTATTATCTTGAAAACATCCTATAAACCATTCGTTGTGTGTATTTAATATCTCTATATCATCCCTTTATGAAATAAAACACTGGAATTACCTTTGGTTTTTAAATTTACAATGTAACCTCTAAACTATTATGTATAACATAAGGGTGATTCAACTCATGCTATAAAATAATAATTCTAAAAAAATATATAGAACCTATAAAGTATTATTTAAAAACTATTGTTGAGTCAACTCATACTCTATAACCTTCATTGTGATACCATTTTTTTAATAGAAATTACTCAACCCAATATATGGCCATTGTGATGAGATTTTGGGAAATCAATGTTATACACATCAGATAGGTATTTAGAACCATGATAAATGGTTCCCCAACATTATATACCTCCATATAAAAACCTTATTGATGAATTTAATTTTTTATGTACCCCATATAAATATTCATAAATTTTTTAATGGGTTATATCCACCAATAATTTATATGACCACATATCTAGATATCTTTAACAAATTGAACCATAAAGTGAACCATTAAAACAAGTATTAATAGTAGGATGAATATATATAATTCATGTAATATGACTATAATTTATTATTCCATGGTTTGAAGCTTCATTGTGTCTATAATGTTACCGAATTTATCATTGAATTTTTTGAAAATCAATTTTATTAAATGGAAGTTATTTTTAGGCATAATGAAATATAAAGATATAGATATTAAATCATGCATCAGGACATGATAGTCCTATGATTTTAGTCTTTTTAAAATTAAATAATTCACAGATAAGATAATCATAATATTTTATGTGTAATGCTTCAGGTAATTAGAATTGTTTTGGAAGTTACAAAACTGAAATCTATCATTCATAGAATTAGTGTAAGTTGTGGGTGGAGAAAATTTTTTCCTTTAACCATGTATTAGTGGTAACTCATCCTTTATCCACATGTTAATCATTTCCTACCTATCCATTTTGTACTTCTATTTTGGCTAGGTTAACTTATTAATGATCCAATGAAACTATCACATATATTTTTCTTAACATGCATGCCATCAATTTTTTTTTGTAATTTAAAATGAATTACTGTACAATAATTATGGAATTTATCATTTTTTCCAGATGGTTATCAAATGGTTTTTAAAAATATTTTTTACAAAAATTATGGACCATATCCATTATATTATAAAACATTTTACTACCTACAAGTGGAAATTGTGTTTTACGTTCTTCTTAATTCTTATATAATGATTTTTCCAATACCGGTATATTTATCATTCAGGTTAAAAATATGATGTTCTCAAAACATAGTCGTCAATAAATATTTCATCCATTCCGATTTTGTACCCAATTTACAAATTGGACAAAATATAATTCTTTTAATGCTATATCAAAAAATATTTTTATAAAAATAAATGCCAATTATCATCCCATACAAAATTCCTCTCAATATGATAAGTACTTTTCTAAATGAATCACACAACATAACTCGTGAATTGAGAAATAATTATTGATCTTCAATAAATTTGGGTAAATTATCATCAATATAATTAACCAGGTGTTTTAATTATGAGATAATAAGAGACAACATAATATATTTGTTCTTCATTGAAACCCTTAGTGGTGAGTTATAATTTATAAAAAAATCATCCAAGTACTATGCCTGCTTCTTTGTGAGTCAAAAGTATTCTTTCCATCTGTATTCACTGGAAAAAGGTGGGTTTATAGATAAATTACTAATGAAGGATACACATGATTTATTTTCTTCATTTAAATAGAGTCAATTGAGTGAAACATATTCTCATCTTAAATTTTCATATATGCATGCATTGCAATTTTCTTTGCAGTCTCCTCAATTACACATAGGCACTAAATCCATGGAATTATTGATAGGTACCATATAAAATTCAATTGAAATGGTCAAATTGTTTTTATAAAAAATACCAGGCATATGGAATTTTATATGATCTATGGTCCCTAGGAAATAATATAATTCCATTTGGACCGACATGAATTATTTCCTTGATCATAGAAATTAAATAAATAATTTGTTTACAATAATTTATTCTTCATGGACGATCATTTTTATTCTATATCATGTCATTAAATATTGGATTTTGTTTAGTAAACTTGGTGTCACTCCATCCATTTTCATCTTTCAAAGTACATTTCCTCCTTATTGTCGACAATGATGTATATTTAGTAAAAATAACACACAATGGTTTCATTTTAGTAGACTTTAACTTCTAAAAAAATTTAGACAACCCATTTCTATCTTAATATATATTTTTCACTTACCCTCTATGTTATTCATCAACTTTTACACATTTAATCATATCCTTGATATTATATTTATCATTGTCTATACTTGTAATCGTATCAGATGATCCAAAAAATTCAATGCTATCATAGTCTGTCCCAAAATTCTATTCACCTATGTGTTTACACAAACATTTCTAATTTTCAACTAGTCAATGATATATCAAGTGTTCTTCTACCTCCTCAATAAAAATCTCATTTGAATAAAAATTTAATCTCAAATAAAGGATTTGAAAGGGGTCATATGCATGATCATTTATAAACATGATGAAATATTTTAACCCATATTCATACTCTTTTTGATATGATTGGAATTACTCTATTGAATATTCATATAATTTTTATTTATTTCAATAATATTTATATTTATCAATAAATAATTTAATAAACATATAGTTTGAGTTATGATTCCAAAAATTATAATATTTATACACACATAAATATAGTGATCATATTTGATATAAATTGTAATGGATTCATAAACATGTTAAAAAATTTAAAGGGGAATAATTTTATTAATAATAATAATAATAACACTTATTTATGAAATCCAATAAGAAACATACCATAATTAATTATATTTTTGGGATGGATTCCTCTGGGGAGAAAATTTACTATTAGTCACTGTCATAGTGTATAAGAAACATAATTATTTCTAAAACCATATTTGTATTTGAGTATATATAATAATATTTCATCATCAAAACATATACCATAAAATTTATTTATTTTTATCAAATTTTATTCATTTTACAAATGCCTAATGTTTTAAAATTGATTTTATTGATGAATTTCAATTTCTTTAGAAACATGTTACAAAGATGAAATAAGGTGTGAAAAAACAATATACTTTCTTTAACTATTCATTTACCATCCATATGAAAATATTCCAGATAATTCTTTCTTAGAAATACTCATGGAATTATGAAAAGAAAAATACTAATAAACTACTATAAAATTTTATTACATGAATAATAGTTTTCAAAATTCCACTAAAACATCAAACTTAACTGCTCACATAGTTACCAAAATAATGTTATAGTTTTTGGACGTTCAATGGAAATAAAATAAAATAATAATTTATTTTATTTAAAAGTTTCTTTTTTGTATACGGACCTAATTCCTCCCATTTAAAATACATGATTATGGAATGTTCATAGGGATTGACTCATATCCCTGTGAATTGAGAGAGAGACTCTTAGAGATTCAGAGGATAACTCGCTTGTGGATGATGACGACACATCTTGGATCTGACGAGCCTCTCCACCAAACAGGAAGCGACAATCGTTCTTCAACTGAATCGAGGTAGGGGTTTGTTATTTTTATTAAATTCTTCCCTTTTATTGGATTAGACTATGAATGTGGGTCAACCCATGAACAAGTTTATTCATGGATTTGTACATTCTTGTGGGAAGGTTTTTATTGGGTTGATCTCGGGGAATGAATCCATGTTAGATTATTGTTTTGATTCTGCTCTGTTTGACCGTACTAACGGGAGTAGATCAATGCTATAATGAACAAAGGTGGAGGTTCGTTCCTCTATTTTTATTTTGGATTTATTTTCCCCCTTTATTTTCTCTTGCGTTTTTTGTGTTCTTCATGGGGCGATGAAAAACGGATCATTGCACATCCATTTTGTGACGCAACGATCCCAAATTAGAGATCCTACCTCATGGTGACCTAGAGGAGGTGTGATGAAGATGTCGGCAGATGAATCAACACGGTTCAAGAATGATCGTTCTTCGACCGTTCATTGAGCGGATGATCAAAACACATTTCTGGGGATGATTGGAGGCCCGCAACATATAGAATCAACTTCGTGATGTGAGGGAGGCCTAAACTCTGGAGTTTTGATGCGATCAGATGACCGAATTGACAATCGGAACATCATCGAGGCGTGGTGAAGCAAGTTCATGATTTCGGAAAATTCCAGAATACACAGAATGTAATTTTGAAGAACACACCATGTGGTATCGGCGGCAGCAGCTAGGGTTTCAGGGGTCAGACAGGTATCACACGGCGCGTGACCCCAGTCACACGGTGTTTCATACCTTCCCCAAAGCTCTGTGTGTATTCTGGGGAGAATAAGGTCACGAGATAAACTACACGGCTTCAGAACATGGTGTGTATACCCTACACGGCATGGCAGACGCAATTACGAGGGACACGATTTGTATCTCAGGTGATACACGGATACAGGAGAAAGCCATGTACGGGATCATGGATGTGTACACAGAGCCGACCCCAGTTACTCAGACACAAATTTTGATTTGTACTACACGTCGTGTACTGACTTTCCTACGTGACCAGCCTTGCGACATGGTCCACTGTACATGGGCAGTTCCGAAGGTTAGAAGGCATGGCGTGTAACACTTCTACACGCCGTGTACTTTATAGTACATGGATTGATCTTCTTGTCCACCATATCTTGGACATGTTTCATTTGGGTTAGTTCCCCTTTTTCGTGTTCCCCTGAAGGTCGGGTATCATTTCCTACTATAGGAGTATGATCCCTTCAGAAAGACTTTTCGAGAGAGAGTCTGGTATCCCTCCAAGTGGCCCGGAGCGAGATCCTCTATCCATTATTGACCATAGGTGGAGTCAGGAATCGATGAGACCACTTCCACAGGGTGTCGATCCTTTACCTAGAAGGTGAATTTTGGATGAGTTGTGGTATCCACCAAGGCCCTGTCAGTGATCTTCATCTATATATCATGATCTATCCCACTCAGGAGTGTGTTCTCCTGGAATGAGTGCATCTATCTCTCGTGACCTTTCCCGACAGACAATAATTCTTGGACAGACATCATCAGAGCTATCAGACTCATAGATTGTGTTCTCATGGGTGAGTGCTTCATGGAATAGTCGATCTGAATCCCTAGTGGGGGTATACTATTGCGTGACTTGTCCCTAGACTACGGGTTTGGGTTTTGAGTATATATGTATATTTTATGTTTCCCTTATTATATGTTCCATAGACATATTTTTCAGAGATGACTATGCCTTTCCTCTATGAATTACTTTGTGGTTTTCAGGGTCCTATACTGAGAATTGTTATACTCACCCCTGCACGGGCTTTGCCTGCACGTGTCGTGTCTCTTGCAGACGAGAATCCTTTTGACAGTGTCCAGAGTGGATCGGGACCGGATGTAACGCCCCGACCCTAGTTACCCAGAGTCGGTGCATTATTAAATAACATTGGCATGATCACAAGAAAGATCAAATCAAGAAAGTCTGATTGGTTTAGTATCCTTGGAAACACTAGATATATTCATAATGTTTTAAATCACATCATAAAGTAAAAAACTACTACAACAACATATTGTCTCCATAGTCCACACTATTATACCATCATAATATCCCTGTAGGTCATTCATAATTTACTTCTTCACATCCTGGGAAAAATAAAACAGAGAAAAGGGGTGAGCTCAAATGCCCAGTAAGGATAACAATATAGCGGAAACTTTCATAAATAAGAATAAACTTTTAAGGCAGTGTATAACTAAAACAAAAGCCTTTTAAACTTGAACTTCAACATAGTATAAAAAAAATAAAATGAAATAATTGCACATAATTATTCACATGGATAATCTAATAATCGAATAATCACAAGCAATATCAATAACCACTTTCATAATGATGGAATTCATAATGCCAGAGTATCCTAACCACATAGCCAAGGCCTCACGCCAAGACTACAAATAAGATTCTTCCAAGGCCTTGTGCCAAGACACTATTTTGTCTCATGAGACCTACCGATGCATCAAGGAGCTATAGCGGGCCCCACCCGTCACATATTAAGTCCAATTCATTCCCATATGTAAAGGTTTAAACATAATATAAACATTCGTATTAAAACTAGCATACGAAATGTCAATACTTTCTCCATAAACCATGAATGGTATAAAAATAGCACATCCACAGTCAAACATATCACAAAACCTTAAATACAATATAGAAGTTTTTTATCATAATAAATCAACTTCAAATAAGCTTAAAATCCGTCAAAGGATGTTGACATAGATGAAATCAAAACTATTTGAGATAAATATCTCTTTTCTCGAAATCATTGAAAAGTCACACATTTATAAAGGAAGTAATTTAAAAGTGATTTTTGAATCAAAGTGTCCCATACAACTTTGAAACTTTTAAAAATAAATATCATTTCAAAACCTTAATGTCCATATAAATAATTCATTAAAATCATTTTGAAAACATGGACATTAATTAAAAATATTTAGAAAGATAAATCTTTAGAACATTTAAAATTATGATCTTGATATAGAGTACCTTCAAAAAATTCTTAAAATATTCATTTTGTAATCATTTAAAAGTCACATTTTTATAAAATAAACCATTTACTTTTAAAATATTGTTATAAGCTTGTAAGGGAAGCTTTGACGATTTTATAACGGTGGTAAATAGCCTCACCCTCCGTATAAGTTAAAAAAAACATTCCTACCTTAAATTTTTCGAAAGGTAAAAAGTGCCTTGTTTGGAAAACGACAGAAAGATTCCATTAAAAACACATAAGGGTATAAATGACTTTAAACCATATTATTTTTAAATAGTAAAAATGTTTTGAAATACATTTCGAAAAACATGGATGTGGATGATAAAGAAATCTCAGTAGATTATTACGTATAAACAACATCGGATAATGAAGAGACTGCGAAATAAACTCATACCTTGTACTTTTCCTTGGTTGAGGGTAGTTTAACCTCCTCTATAATGGTGGAATAATTTTTATTAAGTTATACATGAATAATATATATTAATATGATATCATATATGATCTTTTAACATTTATTTGTTAATAATATCTTAGTATTATCGTCATTTCGAGTGTTAACTTACTCGTTTTCTATTATATGTTTTGTTACGTAAGCCATGTTTTTCATGGATAGGTTGTATCTTATTCATATCCAGAATTATATCAAGTCATTAAACATTATTTTTAAATCATCAAATGATAATTATACTTGAATGGATACTAGGGAAAATGAATCTCATCGCGTTCGTGGAGACGGTAGTCCGTACGTATGCACGAGCGACAATATCATTCTTTTGATATTAAAATAATATATAATTGGATAGTATATCGTATATACAGAATCATTATCATGTTATATTTATTATTTACATGTGTTACACATCATTATTATACCCGTCCAAATAATAATATATTGAATAACAATTACACCACGACGTGGAGACGGTAAGCCGTACGTACACACGTTTGGTGACATGTTATTCAAAGGGTGGATAGAATAATGAATATTGTAGTACCATATTTATAATAACATCACAGTATATATAAGATACTGGAGTTATTATTTTAGAATGGTAATAACAAAGAAAGATGATGTGGAAGAAGAAATGAATTTGAAAAGGGTGGTGAAAACATTACCTCTTCTTCAGGTTCTTCCTTTTGATTTGATCAAAAGGGCTCCTTAGGTTGGCTTTCTGATCAAAATACGGTCTCTAGGTTGTATTTAGGAATGTTGAGAGAGTATTTGGGAAGAGTTTGGCCGAACCAAAAGGCTTTTAATGTGTGATGAAATGAGAAGGAGGAGTTCCCTTTTATAAGAGGAGTGAGGGGCACCTTTGGAAAAGATAGAAATATTAATTTATAATAAATTCATATTCGGTTTCTAATAGCTCCAAAGTAATTATTCAAAGATAAAGGTGGGTATATGTCGAAAGGCATTCAAAATATAGAATTTAGACAGGTTTGGGTAATTAAATTAACCTTATCTGTTTGTTTTAACTCTTATTTAATTAGTTTGACATTTACCATGTCACATTGTATTTTTATATTATATAGGTAATAAAATTACTATATACATCCAAGAGACCCCAAAGTGGTCCATTAATGATACCCCTATCATTATATAAGCCTATTGTCCTATCCTTATATTTTTAAGAATTTAATATCAATTAATAATATAATATTTGTTTTAAAAACTCTTTTATGTCAATTTTGACACTATTCAATAGTTGATTTTTTTGAAACTCATAACAGAATTATTACGTCGAACAATGTCAATTACATAAATCCTAATATGTCATATAATCCTATAAAATTATTTTAATTCATTAAAGGTCTCAAATTATATTTATTTGGGTATTTATAATATCATTTATTTTAATTGTTCACTATTATGGTAATAAATGCATCATCATTGTGTCATAAATAAATTATATTATTTATTGTCTAAAAATTATAAATAAAATATAATTATTTAGTAAATAGTTTTAGCTTTCTAATGAATATTTATAGTCGAAAATCCAACATATATAACCCTATGTAAAAATTGATTTTCTAAAAGATATATGCTTATGTCATTTTTGTACTTATTTTAACTTAATTAAAATAAAGTGTCCCTATCATCTACAAGTGGCTCTATGTGGTCCCAAAATAGACCCAAAGATGACCATGGTCGGAAATATATCCACCAATAAGGTTAGGATATTTTTATGGTAATTTAGTATTATTATAATATTATATTTTAACCCTTATTTACCAGATTTACCCTTAACCATGGTAAATAAAATATTTACCGCAGTAGTTATTCAAAATGTCTAAAAATAAAAGTTACCTATTTACAAAATATAAAAATCCTGATTAAAAATATGGAATCCATTTTTCCAAATTCAAAACACAGAAGTGGCAGAAATTAATTTAAAAATATTTCCCGCTGTCAAAACAAAAAGCGTGTTTTCAAGAGTTAATAACTATCAAAAGATTGACACCTGTTTATGTCCGGTTTAATTGTAATATTATGTACAATGACCAACATTATATTAAATGGTAAAAATATATTCTAAATATACTTTAAAACCACTCAAATTTATAATTTATCAATATAAATTATTTCGATTAAAAATGTTGTTTTTAATTAAAATTTAGTAATTTTCACTATTCATCAAAATATAAGTGTTATCCGAAAAGTTCCAAAATTTCACCCTAGGAAAAATTTGATATTCCTAATCAAAAAATGAATTCCATTTTGAAATATAAAATATATATAATTTCCAAAAGTAGGTATTACTATTCATAATGGCTAGTTTGATTGGTTGTGGTGTGTGTTAAAACTCGAAGTTGCGTACAACACACACTACTGTATTATTCAAAGAGAAACATACCGTGGATGTTTGGGGTGTTACATTGTAAATTTTTTTATTTCACCATTCTAAAGAATAAACTTATTTTGTCAAATTGAATATATAAAAGTTTAAAATATTGGATTTAAAAAGGGTTCACAATTAATGATGGTAAAAGTGCATTTTTGAAAAATATTTCATTTTTCTGAAAAAAAAAGAATTTGTTCTTACATTATGTCTAAGAAACTAATAATATGGATTATAAAATTATAAGTATTATATAATGTTCAAAATTTAGTTAATAGTATTCATAACCTCTTTTGAACGGCTTGTTCGGTAAGTCATAGTGCGTTTGAACTCAGTATTGCGTGTAGTGCAAGTTATTGAATTATTTTGAAGAAATAACACACTATGCAATCTTGGGGTGTTACACCGGACCCAGTATTATGAGTGCCCTACAGGCCGTGGTGATCCTATTCCTACGAGCAGCAGTCCCAGTACCATTTTGGGTTCACATATTGGACTTTGTAGTTTTCAGACTTGTTTTTGGTGGGCCTATATTCTGGCCTAGTTTACTTTCAGTACTTTACTTTCCGTCGTACACTTTTGGTTGGGTTTAGTTGTGTGTATTCATTTTGTTTCCTATTGGTTATTTACATTTCAGCATTGTGGGATTGGAGATGTGGGTGTTTGTCCAGGTACTTAGACAATGCCTCCCATGTTAGTAATATGCCTACTCGATTCCAGTCACCAGCCCCTGGCCTATTGCAGGCGGGATTGGGGAGTCACGGCGCGGGACCCACAAGGACGGGTCGTGACAGAAATCCATAGCCCAAAAAACCCTAAATCCACATTCACCCAATACCATAAACCTACATCCAAAAAAAAACTCAAAACCCTTAGCCCTACAAAAACCAAAAACCTCATCCACATAAAACTCTAAACCCTCATCCCTAGACAACCCTATCGCCTCATCCCGGAAAAAACCTAAACCATCATCCCCTAAAAACGTCAAACCCTAAACCCTAGAAAACTATAAAATATAAGGCTGAGAAAACCCTAAACCTGCAACCCTCAAATACCCTAAACCCTTATTTTGAGAAAACCATAAATCCTCTTTCAAAAAACTCTTAAACCCCTATCCCCAAAAATTCTAAACCACTACTCCAGATATCACTAAATCCTCAGCCTTTAAAATCCCAAAAACCACATCCCCAAATATCCTCAAACTTGTATCCCCAAATAAAACTATTCCCCATCCGATGGAAAACCCAAACACAGAATCCTTGAAAACCTAAATCCCATATCCCGAAAAAACCCTAAACCCTTAGCCCACAAACCTTAGAAATCCACTACGCTAAAATCTGTAGTTACCGGTGGTTTAAACCACCGCTAAGCCAATCTATAGTGGTTTTAGAAAACCGTCGCTAAATCGTGTGTCAAAATAGAATTAGTGGTAGTTTTTTATAATTTAGTAGAATGATTTATCTTCTTTTTTAGCGGATGTTTAAACCGCTGCTAAATCATTTTTAATTTTTTTTTAATTTTTATTTTTTTTTATATTTTCATAATTTATTTATTTATTTATTTTCATAATTGATTTACTATTTATTATTTATTATTACCATGCTTATCCCCATCTCCATCCATAAGTCCATGTCCATGCACAAGCCCATGTCATATATAAAAATTATGTGTTGGGAGAGATTTGAACCCCTTACCTCTTACTTATTCTCCAATGACATTACCACTATAGCAGTCCCCTCATGTGGTAAATAAATCAATATATATATATATATGGGAATAAAATAATACAAAACAAATAGATACACACTAAACAATTAATAATCAATAATTATTAATCAACAATGATATATCATTAATCAATAATAAATAATAATTACAAAATAATTACAAATAAATTTGTAATTATTAATATTTAATAATTAGTAATTAGAAACTACTAATTAATAAATAGAATATAAATGAATAAAAAATAAATAAATATATAACATGGAAATAAATGGTAAATAAAAAATAGTAATTACTAAATTCTAAATAGTAAATAAAAAATAGTAACTTGTAAATAATAAATAATAAATACTAAATAATATATAATATATAATATATAATATATAATACATAATACATAATACATAATATATAATACATAATTTATAACACATAATATATAAGACATAATATATAATACATAATATATAATACATAATATATAATACATAATACCTAATATATAATACATAATATCTAATATATAATATATAATATATAATATCTAATATATAATTTCTAATATATATTATATAACACATAATACCTAATATCTAATACCTAATATGTAATATATAATATATAATATATAATATATAATATATAATATATAATATATAATATATAATATATAATATATAATATATAATATATAATATATAATATATAATATATAATATATAATATATAATATATAATATACAACATATAATATATAAGTAATGTATAAATATTAAATTAATTAAAAAATTCTTTAATATGTGATATATAAAAAAAATTAAAAATATATTAAAAAATAAATAATATACAAATAAATAAAAAAAATAATAAATAATAAATGAATGAATAATGAATAATGAAAAATAAATAATAAATAATAAATAATATATAGTAAATAATAAATAATAAATAATAATAAATAAAATAATTAGTAATTAATAATAAATAAATAATAATTAAAAATTAAAAATAATTAAAAATTTATAATTGATCATTAAGAATTATGAATAAAGAATAAAGAATTATCATTTAGAAATTTATAAATAATAAATAATATTTTAAGAAAATTTTAAAAAATAAATAATAAATAATTAATAAATATTGAATATTGAATAAATAAGAAATAAATAAATACATAAAAATTTAAGGAACAATAAACTAATAATAAATTAATATATTGTAATCTAAAAATAAATAAATAAATAATAAATAAATAAATAATATTACATATTAAAGAATAAAGAATAAAGAATAAATCAATAAATCAATAAATACATAAATAAACAAATAGATAAATAAATAGATAAATAATCAATAATCAATAATTAATAACAAATAAAAAATAATAAAAAATAATTGATTATTAATAATCAATATTTCTTAATAAAAAATTAATATTTAATATTTAATAGTAAATATCTAATATTTTATAAATTATTTATTATTAGGTAATTAATAATTAATCAATAAATAATGAATAAAGAATAAATAAATAAATAATGAATAAATAAATAATGTATGAGTAATAAACTAATAATTGTTAAATAAATAATTATTTTTTAATTATTTAAAATTAAATTAATAAATAATGTGTACATAATAACTGAATAATAAATAAATAGTTAAATAAATAAATTTATCAATAAATTTAACAATAAATAAGTTGATAAATAAATAAATAAATATATAAATAACAGATAAATAAATAATAATATTTAAAAATTAAATAATTAAAAATTAATTAAAAATATTAATTAATAATTAATTGATTAATTAAATTATAAAACATTAAGAACCTCTAAAACCCTAAAAACATTAAAATGGCCATAAAATATGATCCATGACTCCTTTTTCAGCACCACAACCAGTTTAATAAAAGATCATGAAATTTCCTTAGATATGATATGTGGTACATGTCGAATAGACACCTAGATCGAAAGTTATATCTGTTTGAATTTTAATAAATCAAGGTCTGCAACTAAATCCATTATTTTAGAGGCCTTTTGGGTGATTACGGTGGAATAAAAATAGGTATAATACTCAAAGAGTTGGTACCAGACCTAAACGACATAGAGCTCACCGTAGGATTCGATTTGATATGTGGTAAAGCCCAACCGAACACTCGGATTAAAAGTTAAGGCCGTTTGATCTTCGAGTTCGATCATTGACATTTGAAATTTGTATATAACTTTTTTCCTTTGGCTACCACATGATTTAAATCTCACTTGGTTTTAGCTCAACTACTAAGATTCGATTTGACTGGTTGCTGAGTTGAAATGGACTCCAGGATCAGATGTTATGGTCATTTGATGCCGAAATCTTTTTTTCAACTTAATTAACATTTGTTTTTAGTTTATAAATATTATTAAATAGTAATTAAAAATATATATTAATTTACACAATATAAAATATTAAAATTATTAATAATAAACTATATTTGATTGTAAATACTAAATAATAAATTTTAAATATTTTTTTTATTTTTGATTGTTCAATTTTTCTGAGGTTTCGAAAAAACCGCTGCTAAGAAAATGTTATTTTTTTGAATGAAATTTGAAAACATTTATCAAAAATATTTAACGAAACATTGAGTGGTAGGTTTTTTGTGGTGAATTTCCAAACCGCAGCTAAGGCATTTTTTTCTTATAGTGATCCCTTAAATCTTAATATCATAAAACCCTAAACTCTCACCCCCATTAGAACCTTAACCCAAAGCCCGTGAACAACCTGAATCATAAACCCCAAAATACCCAAAACTATCATGAAAATAAAACCATGAAGCCTCAGAATTTGAAAAACATGATCCCTCTACCTTAGAAAAGTCTAAACTCGCATTTCCAAAAATACATGAACCCTTAACCCTGAAAACCATGAACAATAATCCCTATAAAACACTGAACCGTCATTCCCATAATTACCTAAACCCTAGCCCTAGAAAACTTGGAAGCAACACCTTTAGATTAACATAAACCCTCATCTCTATTAGACCATAAATCCTCAGTGCTAGAAAGCCCTAATCATCGTTCCCATGAAAACACTAAACCAACATCCATGAAATTCCTCGAAAACTCATCCCTAGAGAACCCTAGTCCCTCATCCTTATATAACCCGAGTCCCTCATCCCGAGAAGACCCTAAACCTATAAATCTAAAAAATGATAAACCTTGATTCCTAGTATACTCTATACCCTTATCCCTAGAACACCCAAATACACCATGCGTAGAAAAACATTAATACTCAACTTCAAAAAACCCTAAACCCTATTCCCCATAATATCATAAAACCTTATCACTAAAAAACCCTAGAATCTAATCCCAAGAAAACATAAAACACTGAGTTTCTAAAAACCCTAAAACCTAATCCTCAAAAGAAAAAAACCCATAACACATAAATAACCTAAACCCACACACCCAGAAAACCTAAATCCTCACCACAAAAAAAAAACGATCAAATATTAGTCTCTAATGACCCTCAATCTATAGCCACCAAAAACATAAAAAAATCATCCCCCAAAACCCAAAACCATAGGCCCCGTGAATCCAAAAACCATCAACACCCCAAAAAACCCCAGACACTTATTCCCAAAATACTATAAATGCTAATCCCTAGAAACACACAAAACACACATCCCCAAAGAACTCCTAACCCTCTTCCCAAAAAACATAAAATATTAGCAACAGAAAAAAATAAACCCTTAGAACCAAAAAACAGAAACTTGTTGCACCAAAAAATCATAAACGCACTGCCCTAAAAACCAAAAAACCCCAACCCCAATAAAGTTAACCCTAATCCCTAAAATACACTAAATGAAAATCCCCAAACCCATAGAAACTAAAAATCCTACTCCTGGACTACTAGAAAACCCTGAACCCTTATCCCCCCATCTCTACAAAATCCATAAACCCTCATCCACTAAAAAAACCTCATCCCCAAAAATCCCTAAACACTCAAACCAAAAAAGCCAAAAACCCTTAGTCATAAAAACACTAAAACCTCAAGCACTAAAACCCTAATACTCATCCCCAAAAAACAGTAAACAAAATTCCCTTTGAAATCTTAAACCCTCATTCACAAAAAACACAAAACCATCATCTTGAAAAAACTCTAAAACCAAAAATCCATATAACTCTAAACTTTTATCCCTAAAACCCACAAACCCTCCTCCCTAAAAACATAAATTCCCTAAAACACAAAAAAAACTAAACCCACATCCCAGAAAAAACATAAACTCTGATTCCCAAAAGACACAATCCTGAAGTTCCAAAAAAGATATGTACAATTTGATGAAAAATCAAAATATCTTACATTAAAAAAAACCACAAACCCTCAGTACTAGAAAATCCCAAACACATCATATAATAAAAAAATATTACACCTACATCCCTAAAAAACCCTAAAACATCAAATACAATAAACTATAAATCATAAACCCCCAAATACCTGAACCCTCAACCCCTAGAAAACCTATTCCAACATCCCCAAAAAATTACATATTCTCACTATAAAACCATAAAACATCAGTCCCAAATAACAGTAAACCTCAACCCCATAGAACACTAAAAACTCAGCCTTAAAAACATTAAATGTATATTCCCAATAAACCATAACCACTAAGAACCCAAAAAATTCTCCACCCTCAGACCCAAAAAACCATCAACCTACATGCCCGAAGTACCGTCAAACCTCATCCCACTAAAAATGATCAATCAAAAACCATAGAAATCTCTCAATCCTCCCCAAAATTCCCTCAACCATTATCTATAAAAATCTCTTATCCCTAAATCCCAAAAAACCCTCAGCCTTCTGACCAAAAAACCCAAACCTATATCCCCAAATGACCCTTAAACATCATCACCAAAAAACCCACAACCTTCACCCCCAAAAGACCCTCTAACCCTCGTCCCCATAAAACCCTTAAACCAGAATCCATAAACAACCTCCAACCCTCATCCTTTGAAAACACTAATCCCAGACCAACAAAAAACCGAAACACTATAGAATAAAAAACCATAAAACCTAATATCCAAAATACTAAAACCTCATCGCCAAAAAACCCATAAAACCTACTCCCAAAAAATACCCACCCCAAAATCCAAAACCCAAAATCCCATTAAACCACAACAATCTTACCCAAAAAAAAGGAATCACTATTCACAAAAATAACAGTATAACCACATCCCGCAAAACCTCTTAACCATCATCCCCCAAAAACATAAAAATATTAGGTCAAAACCCCTAGTCCATCGTCACCAGATAACCCCTAGCCCGCATCCCCAAAATACCCGAAACACACTACCCCAAAACACCATATATGCTAAGCCTAAAAAAACTCTAAACCCACTGCCCAAAAATTACCCATAACACTTATAACTAAAAAATAACCAACCCTCATAATAAAAAAACACCAATCCTCAACCCTAATAAACACCCAACCCTCATCCCTAAAAAACCCTACCCACATCATCAAAAAATATGAATCATATCCCCTAAAATACAATATGATATCCTGAATAAAAAAACCATATAATCTCATACAAAATAATCCTAAAATCCATTACTAAAAAACCCTAATCCCTTACCCCCCAAAAAACAAAAAATACTAGAAAAAAAACATTAAACCATAATCCCCCAAAACTACGAAACCTCATCGCCAAAAAAACCAAAACCCTCAGCTTCAATAATAACCCCATGATAATCCAAAACACCATAAACTTTCAACCCCAAAAATACATATCCCCTTTGATTAAAAAACATAAACCCTCAACCAAAATAACGAAATTCCACATCTTAAAAAATGAGAAACCCTATGCCTAAAAAGATTATAAACCCCACCACCAAAAAACCCTTATCACTCATCCCAAATGAACCCTAAACCATTTTCCCAAAACAACCATAAAGCCACATCCCTAAAAAAACATAAAACCTAATCAAATAAACCTAAATCGTACTATAAAAATCCAAAATCCCAAAACCCTAGAAACCAGAAATCTATTTCCCCAAATATACCTAAACCATCATAACTAGAAAAACCCTAAACCATCTAATGCATTACTATAAAATTGAAACGATTAGGTGGATATGGAAGAGTGAAATTTATCAAATTTACTTAGGCATAAGGCAATTCCACAATCCGTGGTTCCACTAAAACATCCAATCCCTCGTCACCAATAACCCATATACCATCATCCCAAAAAACCCAAAATACTAAACCCCAATAAAACTGAACACGTTAATTCAAAAAAAACCTAACCCCTCATCCCCAAAAAACTCTCAACCCATATAACAAAATAGAACCTAAACCCAAATCCCCAAAACATCCTAAACCCTCAAACTATAGAAAACATAAACCCTCAACCCAAAAATCCACAAACCCACACCCGCAAAAAAAACCCTTACTTCATAGCCCCAAAAAACCACAAATCCCTTATACAAAGAAACCCTAAACCATCCAACTAGAAAACCCAAAACCCTTAACACTAATAAAACCCAAAAACCTAATACCTATAATAACCATAAACCATAATACCCAAAATCCCAAATACATATGTCCAAAAAACACTAAACCCTCATACCCAAAAAACCATAAATACTTAGCCATAATAAACCCTAAAACCTTATCCCAAACAAACTCTATAAACTTAGCCTCAAAACCTTAATCCCTCAGCCCCAAATAACCATAAAAAATAATCCCAAAATATCTAAAACCTCATCCAATAAAACACCAAAACCCTATCCCTTAAAAACCCTAAACCCTTGGCCTCAATAAACATTAAACCCAGTGACCTAAAAATTAAAATCAAAACTCATCCCCAAAATATCAAAAAACCTGATCCCCAAATACCCGTAAACCATCATCCTAAAAAAGGTTAAACCCTAAATCCAAAAAATCCATAAACCAGAAAAACTAAAAACACATACACCACCATACCTAACTAAACATGAAACATTACTCACAAATATCCCTAAACCCTGACACTAGAAAAACCCTATATCCCCATCCCCATCCCCATGAAACATTAAACCCTAACCCAATGAAAACCATAAACCATATACAACCAAATTCCTAAGCTGTGAGTTCCAAAACCATTAAACCCCCATCCCCCACCCGCAAAACCAAAAAATTATTCCCTAAAAAAACTAATCACATATCCAATAAAACATTTAACACTCAACAAAAAAACCCTAAGCAATGATCCATAGAAAAAAATAGGAACAAAAACCATAAAACCCTATTCCCAAAAAACTCAGAACAACCCACCCCAAAATAGTCTAAACCCTTATCCTAAATAATCCTAAAACCATATCCCAAAAAACCCTAAATAATCAACAATAAACAAATATCGTTCCTAAAGACACCTAAAACCATAACCATTAAAAACACCTAAACTATCATCCCCTTAACACCCAAAACCCTCAGCCCAAAAAAATCCAATGTCCCAAAAAAACCCAAAACTCTCAGCACGAAAATAACCTAAACCTTCACCCCATAAAAACAATAAACCTCAATCCATAGAAAACACCTAACCCTCACCCCAAACAATAAACCTTCATTCTTCAAAATCACTAAACATATAGCTCTAGAAAACAATAACGTCTCTAACTCCAACACACTAATCATTGGTTCCAAAAAAACCTCTAAACCCTAAGGTGAAAAAACCTAAAACCATAGCCACCAAAAAACATATACCATCATCCCCCAAAAACCATTAAGCCATTTATGAAAAAAATAAACCACCATCCACAAAAAAATCCCAACACTCATCCCCAAGAAACTAAAAACCCTCAAACATAAGAAATCTTAAACCCTTATCACTGAGAATTTTAAAACCATCAACCCCATGAATCCCTAAACCGACATAAAAAAATTGCTAAAAACTCAACCCTAAGACACAATAAAACCTCACCCTCAATAAAAATGAACTCACATACCCTAAAAATCCAAGACCATCATCAATAAGATTCACTAAAAACTAATGCTCAATAAACCCTAAGCACTCATCCCTATCCCACGCTAAACCATCATCCCTGAGAAAACCCTAAAATCATAACATAAAATACCATTACCAAATTTCCCAAAAAACCAAAAACAATAAGCCCCAAATTATCCTAAGTCATTACCCCTTATAAAAACAAAAATATCATACCCATGAAATCTTAAAAACTAATCTATAAGAAACCCTAAGCCCTTAGCCACAGAAACCATAAAAACTCTACCCCAAAAAGTAAACTGTCTCTCTTATAAAATATTAAATCATCTGACCCAAAAAATCCTAAACCCTCATCCCACCAAAAAAATAAAACCTCTACCCCAAAACTACTACACCATCAGCTCCAAGAAACCCTAAAACCTATTAAAATAAATATTTACATAGCACCAAATAACTATAGAACCTCATCCCTAAAAAACCCTAAACCCTCATCCCCATAAAATACTCAACCCTCAAACCAAATTAACCCTAATCCCTTATCCCCCCCAAAATCCCAAACACCTATCCTTAAAAAACTATAAATCCTCAACCAAAACAACCAAAAAACCATCATCCCCAAAACAACCTCTAACCCATATCCCTAATAAACCTGAAACACTTGGGTCTAAAAATCCATTAACCCTACTCTAAAAAAACCCTAAAACCTAAACCCAAAAAAAACATATATGGTAAAACCTAAAAAACTCTAAACACTTAGTCTCAAAATACCCTAAAACCTCATCCAAAAATAACCATAAACCCTTATCCTTAAAAAACCAAAACAATCATCCAAAAAAATCCAAAACCCTCATCCCCAAAAAACCCCAATCCATCATCAAAAAAAAAACTAAACCCTCATTACAAATGAATCATAATCCCTCATCACAAAAAACCAATATCTCATCATATCCTTATCCTTTAAATATGACATAACCAAAAACCTAATCCAAAAAAATCCAACAACATCATCCCCAAAAAACCATAAACACTCATAACAAATACCTTAAACCAATATCAATAAAAAACATTGAACCTTAATCCTAAAAACCCCCAAATTCTATTCGACCAAAACCATAATCCTCCAACCCCTAAAAACCATAAACCCCCAGAAAAAAACCATATACCCCTTCACAAAAAACACATGAACCCCTATCCAAAATAAGAACTCAATCCATAACACCAAAACTTCCTAAAATCACCACACCAAGAATCCCTAAACCCTCACCCCCAGAATATGCCAAACACTCAGTACCATAAAATAATAAAACCTCATCCATAAAAACCTAGAAACCATCATCCCCAAAAGACATTTTCCAATCAGCCATATTATACTATAAAACCTTTTACAAAAAAAACACCAAACCCTTACCCCCAAAATACCGTAAAGCACAACCCTAAAAAACCTTAACCCCTTATTCATAAAAATCCTGACACCCTCTTCCCTAACAAAATCTGATCACTCATCCCCAGAAAAACATAAATCCTTATCCCAAAAAACCATAGATCTTTGGCCCAACATAACACCAATCCCTCAATAAAAAAATCTTAAACCCTCAGAAACATAACTCTTTCTCATCCCCTATAAACCCTTATCCCTCATCACCAAAAAACTCTAAACACTATAACTAAAAAACACTAAAACCTCATCCACAAAAATCCGGAAATACATCTCCCAAAACCCGTTACCCTTAGCCACAAAACCATAAAACAGTCATACCTAAAATAGGTTAACTCATATTCCCAAAAGACATTAAATCCTATGTGCCAGAAACCCTAAACCATCATCCAAACAAACATCAAACCCTCATCACAAAACCCATAAATAATCATCCATATAATGTACCGATACCACATGGCCAAAACAACCTTAACCCTTTTCCTCAACAAACCATAAACCTTTATTCTAAGAGAACATTTAACCATCCATTCCCAAAGAACCCAATTCATCCATCCCCAATTAAACTTAAACCATCATCCAAGATAAACTATAAACTCTCAGCCTAAAAAAATCTCTAATAAACCCAAAATCATCATAAAAAAACCCAAAACCCTCAGCCACAAAAACCCCAGTCCCTCATTCCAAAAAAATCATAAACCCTCATCCCATAAAAACCTTAAAAACTCATCTATATAAAATAATAAACCCCTTACCTAAAAAATGATAAACCCTCTACCCTACAAACCATAAACCCTCAGCCCCAAAAAACCCTAGACCCCATCCCTAAAAAACCCTAGATACTCAACCAAAAAAATCCCTAAACTGTAATACCCAAAACCCCAAAACCCTAAGTCAAAAAATTTGGAAAAAACTCATCCCAAAAATACACATAACCCATAGCCCCAAAAAATCCTAATACCCCAACCCCATTGAATATTTAACCATCATTTCCAATTAAATCTCAATCCTCATCACCAAAAAACTCCCAACACCCATCCCTAATATATAATAAATCCTCAGCCTCAAAATAACCCCAAACGTGTAACCCATAAAAACCATAAACCCTAAATTCCAAAAAACCCTAAAAACTCATACCCAAAAAACACTAAACCCTCCACAAAACCCCTAAAAACTCAACAAAAACTAAAACGTTACCCTCTACACCCAAAACCCAAAACCCTTATCCCCAAAACACCCTAATACATAGACATATAAAAACATAAACCCTCATCCCCAAAAAACCCAAAAAACACTCACCCCTAGAAAACAAAAACCCTCATCCCTAAAAAATAATTAACCCTTATCCCAAAAAAACAATCAAACCTTTTTCCCAAAAACTCCAAAACCATCAATGCTAAAAAACCATAAATCCTCACCCCCAAAAAATATAAAAACACTCATACCTAAAAAATCCTAATCCCTCAGCCCCAAAAAACCATAAACCCACCGCCCCAAAAAACATGCAACCACAACTCCCCAAAAACTCCCAACCCCTTGCACCAAAACATTATAACCCCACATTCCTAGAAATAAACTAAACCCCCATCCTTAAAAAGGCCCATATGCTCTACCCCAAAAAACTATCCACCCATATCCCCCAAAAACCATCAACCCTTGGCGATAATAAAAACCTCAACCCTCATCTGTAAAAAACCATGTACCCATAGAACTATGAAACCCTCAACCCTAAGCCAAAAAATAGGTCAATATCTTCTCCAAATTATATCTTACCTTATCCCCAAAATTAATTTCAACCATATCATAATAAATTATAAAACATAATCCCCAAATATCCATCAAAATTATCAATCAAAAACTATTCTCTCAACCCAAAAATCTCTCATCCCCCAACCCAAGAAAAATCACTAATTTAGTAGACATAAAAAACCCTCAACCAAAAACAAAAAAACAATGAACCCTAATCCCCAAAACCTCCAACCATCATCCAAAAGAAATCATCGTTCCACATACCCCCAAAACCCTCAACAATTCGAAAAAAATCCATCAACACTCATCCCCAAAAAACTATCAACCCAAACCCCCTTAAAATTATCTACAGTCATCCCACAAAAGTCTTAAACCCTCATCTCTAAAAAAACCCCAAAACCCAAATCCAAGAAAACCCCTAACCCCTCATCCTAAAAACCATAAAACCCAAAACCTAAAAAACAAAAAACCCTAAATCCCAAAAAACCATAAACCCTAATCACCAAAAAACCATCATACCTAATATACAAAAAATCCTCAACCACCCATCTAATGAAACCATTAACTCAAATGCCTGAAAAATTCTCTACCCCTATCAAATGAAGAAACTAATTCCATAACCCATAAAAAACTCACCCCTTAGACAAAAAAACCCTCAATCCTACAACCAAAAAATCCACAGCCAGTAGCCCAAAAAACCCCTAAACCCTCATACCCAAAAAAAACATAAACCCTTAAAAAATCTCACAATCTAAAAAACTAAATAACCCTCAACCCTCATATAGAAAAACACCCATCACTCTTCCGACAAAAACTATTATACCACACCCCTAAATAAACCTCAACCCTATTCACTAAAAACTCTCAACCATTATCCCTAACGACCCTGCATCCCATAGAACCAAAAATCCATCAACCATAGCCCCTTGAAAACCCCAAACCCTCATCCCGAAAAAAACCATCAACCCCCTTCACAAAAAAACCATCAAGATTCATATTCAAAAAACCAACAACACCTAATAGACAAAACGATCAGACATTTAAAAAAAAAACATATACCCTCAGCAAAAAAAAATCCCTCAACCATCATCCACAAAAAACCCACAACCACGAGACCCAAAAAACTCTCAACCCTAATCCTTATAAAACCATCAATGCTAAGTCGCAAAAAACCTCAACTCTAATCCATTTAAACCTTCAAAACTAAGCCCACAATACCCTAAATCAACATCAAAAAAAAATATAAATCCTCATCTATATTAAACATGAAACCATTATACCAAAAATACCCTGAACCATCACCACCAAAAGACCTTCAAAAATCATCATTAAAATACAATTACCACTCATCACCCAAAAACCCTCAACCCTTATCCCCCAAATAACAAAAATAATTATCCATATAAACTACCAACCCTATCCCTCCAAAAAATGTAAACCCTTAGACAAAAAGAACCCTCTACAATCATATCCAAAAGAATCTATTACTTCTTCTCAAATAAACCCTAAACCTTCACCCCTAATCCAAAAAGTTTACAACCCATAACCCTAAAAATACATGAACCCTTATCCCCCAAAAACTATAACCCTAAATCCCAATATAATGGTAACACAGAGCACAGAAAATCCTAAATCACCAGCCCCCACTATTAAATAACATGAATCTATGAACAATAAAAATCATCATCCCACATCCCTGAGAAACCCTAAAAAACAATTCTTAAAAAAAATCCATCCCTAAACTCCAAAACGCACTCATCCTGCATCCCTAGAGAATACTAATCCCTTATACCCCAAAAAACGTTTAACTCGCATCCCTAAAAATATCTAAACCCTCAACAAAAAACCCCTCAAGATACATATTTAAAAATCCATACACCCAAAGGAAAAATAAAATCATCCATAAGACCAAAACAACCATAATACATCCACCTAAAAAACTGTAAAACATCAACCACAAAAATCCCATCAACCCTATGCCTCAGAAAACCTTCAACACTCATCCATAAAAATATCCATAACCATTATAAAAAAATAACAAATCATCCCAAAATATAACCTAAACCCTTGTCCAAAAAAACCCAACACTCAACCCCCCAAAACCATAAACCCTTATCCCAATGAAAACCTAAACCCTAAAATCCAGAATCCCTAAACCCGCAACCCCAAAACCCCTCAAAAAAATTCCCAAAAATCATTAAACCCTCATCCCCCCAAAACACTCATCCCTTACCCACAAAAAATTCTCAATCCACATCCCCCAAAACACAAAAACAATCATCCCCAAAAACCCCTCATCTGTAAGACGCATAAAATCCTCAACCATATACTATAAAAATAAATAAAATTTTATACCAAATTATTCCTCATACCTCATACTCAAAAATCCTTAAACCCACAGCCCCACAAAACCCTAAATGTTCATCACCAAAAAATCCACTACCCTAATACTCAAAAAACACTAATACCATAGCCTCAAAAAACCATGATCGCTTCTCCACAATGGACCCCTAAACCCATAGACCAAATAAAACACTATACCCTCAGCACAAAAAAACCAGAAACCCCCATCCCTAAAAACCCAAAACCATCATCCCTAAAAACCCTCTACCATGAAACCCAAATAACCCTAATACAAAAGTCTAAATTTACCCTAATCATTTATCCCCCAATAACCCTCCACCCTTAGAAACAAAAAAACATAATCCCTCATTCCTAAAATAAACACTCACCATGAGTACTAAGAAACGTTCAACCCTCATCACCAAATATTTTTACACCGTATTCCCTGCTAATCTTAAAATCATTTTGCCCATAAATCACATAATCACCTATACCTTAACAACATTAAATACTATTCCCCAAAAAACCCTTAGTCCAGGCCCCCCAAAAATCCCTGATGCATTTATGTGCATTCTGGAAGGAAATAATTTTTTATTTAATTATTATAATTTATATATCCATTAACTAATGGAAACATAATGTTTGATTATTAATTAATAATATTTATATTTGAATATTTAGTGGAATAATTCCATTATTTAATTACTATGTTTTTAAAAGTTGATATTTTTTTAGCAGCATACCAACTTTATGTGTTTTGGTGGGGTCGAATGCCTCACAGTCTGAATTCAAGTTAAAGATAGATGTCTCATGCATGAATGGATGAATATATGAGAATTATGTAATGTGTATCATAGTTATATATACTTCCATAAAATTTATTTGAACATTTTTTTTGAATTTAGAAAAAATAAAAATTCATTGCATATTTTAATTTTTGTTAATGTATTTTCGGTTATTTTATATGCATAAAATGAATATTTAATTATGGAAAAGTTTATCTACATTAACATAAGGAAAATTGTTTATCAGATTCATATAGTGGCTATTATATTTTTTCTATTAGAATTGTTCAATTACATGGTGTTCTGTGGTGTATAATGCCAACATATGGAGCTTGGGTTCGAGTGGAATCTCAAATGGGATGGATTGATGTTGTACCTAGATGGTTAATGATATATTAGAAGCATATATTTGTACTATTGGTTCAATAAATTCTATATTTAAAGAGGGAAAATTAATTCTAATGTGTTTATATTTATGTATAGATCAATGTTTTCCTATTACACATTTTTAAATATATATATATATAATTTTTTATTATATTCATAAAATTGATGGGAACCACTGAAGGGTCCCAAAATTATAACCTAAGAATGTGATGTTGTATCATAATAAAAAATACTTGATTGTATATCCTATGGGTTATGTTTTATGGATCATGTGAAATTTATAGTGGGGAGTGTGCTAGGAAGAGGGGGCGAGTTTTGAGCTTGGGTAGTGGGGGAGGTTTTAGGGGTGTTGGTAGGCTTATGGCTAGGGCTGGAGGGTTATTTATCTAGGTAAGGGTAGGTTATAGGATTATGGGAGATATGGATAGGGTCATGGGTGGTTCTAGTGATAGGGAATAGGTTGGGGGCTATGGTAGGGGGCTCAGTTTGTGGGTTAAGATTATAGCTATGGTAACATGTGTTTTCTTGGATATGGGGTAGGTTTAGGGTTAAGGCTATGGGAATGAGGGATCGATTTAGCGGTGAAGGAAGGTGCGAGAACTAGGTTATTCCTAGTTTATGGGATTAGGTTTAGGTTTGTGGTTATGTTTTAGGGTTCTTGGATGGTTTCATAGTCAGTGGATTTCGGGATAGGGTCTATGGTAGGTTCTGGTGTTAGCGTGTGTTTAGGGATAAGGTTGGGTATGAATAGGGATAAGGTTATGGTTTAGGGCTTAGGTTAAGGGATAGGTTCTAAAGCATGGTGTTTCTGGTCAATAGGATAGGGTTGTTTCTACGATTTATGGGGGGTTTATGGATTTGGCTAGTGAGCATGGGAAAGGGGATTTGGGGTGGGTAGGTTTACGGTTAGGGTCATGGTGGGGGTTGGTCAGGAGGGTTTCTGCTCTAGTCAGGGGGAGGTTAAATATCTGATGGGTTAGGTCTATGGTTGATGGTAGGATATAGGGATAGGCTATGTTATAGAGACAAGGGGTTTAGGGCTTGGGTCGTGGGTCAGTTATATGGGCCGGGTAGGGGTAGGATTAGTGCTATGTTTGAGTGGTTGTGGATTTATTTGTGTAGAGTATATTCTAGATTAGTGGTGTTGGGATCATGTTAGGGATAGGTTATAGGGAAGGGTGGTTTAGGGCTAATGATGGGGGAAGGTTATAGAGTTTGGGGTAGGGTACAAGGTAGGATGGTAGGTCTTGGGATGGGGGTTTTAGGTCTACAGATGGGCGGATGAGTAGGGATAATTCTGAGAAAAGGGTTATGGTTGGGTTTGAGGGGCTACAACTAGGTTCAAGGATTTGTCTTTCATCAGGGGTTTTATGGATACTGTCAGGGTGTTGATTATAGGCTATGGTCTAGGGTAATCGATTGAGTTGGGTGGTTGGTGGTAGAGCTCGGGGGTATATGGAATGGTTTGATGTAGGATATAGGGATGAAGGTAGGTTCTAGAATATTGTGTGGGGGGTGTTAGGGATAGAGTTGGGGTAGGTTCAATGGTTGGGGATTTTGGGATACTTTTAAAAGTAGGTTTTGAGATATATCTTCGGGGGTCAAGGAACATGTCTAGGAGAAGGTTCTAGAGATGAGGAGTTAGGTATCGTTTTGTTGGTACGCTTTGGGGATAAGGTTTAGGGATTATATAGGGGGTGAATACTATATCCAGAGGTATGTGTTATGGTTTAAGGGGTTAGGTCTAGGGTCAAAAGTATGTTTAGGGATAATGTTTTACTTGGGAATAGGTGGAGGTTTATGTTCATGAGATCAAAATTTTAGTATTAGGTTTTTGTGTAGTATCTAGGGAAGCTGTGGGTTCTTGAGATTGGGGTAGGTATTATGGCCAGGGGCCATGTATGGGGGTATGTTATAGGGATGAGGGTAGGTTATGGGGAAAGGGGATTGGTTCTAGGCTAGGTTCTATGTTTCAGGGCTAGGTTCGGTGGTATGTTCTATAATTTGGTGTTAATGATATGTTTAGGGATATATTCATGGGCTGGGGGTTTAGGGTTTGGGTATTGGTATTGGTTGGTATGGGCCATGGAAGAGAATAATGATCATTTTGGTACTAGGTACTAAAAAAGGGGGGGAGTTGGGATCAGATCATTGATAGAATTAGAGATATGTTTGGTGTGGGATCTATGATATGTGGTCAAGGGGGGTGTTATGGCTATGGTGGGTTTTTATTAGGTATGGGGTGTCAGTGTGGCACACCAAACACTTCATGGTATGTTTCTCTTAAATAAATTCTAGTTATATCCTATATTTCATGAATCAATTAGCCTATATGGAACAAAACATGGTTACATATGTGAGATTTCCATAACCTATCCACTAAACTTAAATTATCAAACTCTGTTATTTGAATTTTAAAAATCTGACATACACGGTTCTATTCAAGATGATATTTAGAGTCTGATACAATTCACATAATTTTCAGTGAATAGTAACATACCTTTATGAAACGTAACATAACCTTATGAATATAAATATGAAAATTATGAATGGTATCCATTCCATTGATGGTATAAATGAATATAGGCACCTTAAATTTTAAGATGAATATTTTAAGTGTTTATATTTTTTTGATTAAATAATTTTTTAATTAAATATTTAATTAATCATATTTAGTAATTAATTTTTGAAAAATGGACTTCATTTTTTGGATTCTACACGTAGAAAAAATGGTTAGGGTGAATTTTAGGGATATTTCTGAAATACTTAAAAATTTGATGAATAGTAAAATGCGATAATTTACGATAAATGCTAAATAAAGAATTTATTGAGTCATTGATGATGATTTTCTGATGTAATCCCAACCAGTTCTAAATCACATTCATATATTACTGTTCTTGGTCATGGAATACTCAATATTGGTTTTCTTGAGAGGAAATAATAAATTAATGATTATAAAATTAAGAAAACTCATCTCCCCTCCACTATATAAACCACCCTCACCCTCTCTTCCTCCCACACCACTTAAGATTTAATACTTGCCTAAATTCATCCAAATACTCTTCCCAAGCCCTCTCCCCATTTCCAAGTCCTTATGGTCTCACCAAAAGGCCAGAAACAAAGGACTTAAGGAGATTCTCAAGGAAGAGTACTCAAGATGTGTACCTACCTTCTCTTTTCTTTCAATTTCTTTTACAAAGTTCCATTCTTTTGTACTCCCTTATCACCACCCCTCATATAAATGCCATGATAATTCCAGTAACTAAAAAGTACCGGAATTTCATTGTGCTAATGTAATATTTCATCATAAACTCTCTTTTTCCCCTCCTTTTATACAATAAATGCAAACACCGTCCGAGATGTGTAAATTTATCACACTCATGGAAGACGGGTTTTCAATTTGCATTACTATCTTAAAAACTGGTCATGGACCCTTTTTAATGGTTGACCAGGTCATAATATATGTATCTTATCTTGATTAATGTTTTGGAAGATTTACACATTCATAATATGGAATAAAAATACAAAACATGTTTATTGTGCACAAAACCGCCATGCCATATCCAAGCGTTTATTTTTTAACTCATCGAATAAGTCATCCTCATGGAATATATCCAGAATCATTAAAAGATAATTTATACCGCTATAATGTCACTAATAATTTATATTAAATATTCTATATGTTTAACCACATTTCAAACAGACATCCATTCAAGAATACAAGTAAACGGATCATGAAAACCAAAGAAGAAAATGCTACCAAAAAAATAAAATTTAGTCTCCTCAACCATAGAAAGGCCATTAATGAACATAATAAGGTCATAAAATATCAATTATATGTTGATTAGGTTCTATAATTTTTAATTAATGAAGCTAAATTTATTTATTCAGGTCATTAAGAACCATCAAGAACACCATTGAGTATAAGGTAAGGGATCCTCTCTCTCACTTTTGTTCAATAATCTCCCCTATGTTGTGCCCTTTTATTTTTAATTCCTAATGATATGGTATGTTTTATAACCTCATCCATACTTCCCTTGTGACATATAAATAATGGAATACCCCTTTACCTCTCATTAATCCCTCACAATAACACTCTTCACCATGCGGAAAGGTTTGTAAGGGTTTTCTCATCTAACTTTTATTTCTGTGAGATTTTCAATGTTCGCCACTTATTTATTGTGTGTGGTATATCTGTGATTCCATTTTATATATAATATCATGGTTCTATTTATATTTATGTTATTAAATGATTCATTTTATGGTTATTAAGTTTTGTTCATATGATTCGACCGATTACATTGTGGTAAAGGATTTTGTCTCAACTACTATTTTATTGTGACTAACTTTGTATTATGCACCTAATAATCCTTAACTGGTGTACCTTTTTCCCATTTGAGAACAATTTTCATTTTAAAATATATTTATATTAAATATCCATAATCTCATATCATGGATATGTTTTTTGTCTAAACTGTATACCATTTTACATATGGTGTTAATTTGGAAAGTTGTTTTAATTGTGGAAATATTGTTGAATCAATATACTCTACTCTACAAAAATATCGAAAATGAATATTTCTCTTGTTTTGAATCAATGTATAGAGAATTATTTGGACATTCAGTGGCCGGTGGGGCCCGCTACAGCCCCTCATTGCATCAGTAGGTCTAATGAGAAATATTAGTTTGGGGACAAACCCTTCGAGTTTGTTTTCAAAAATCCGAAGGGTTTATACCCACAGAACTAAACCGTTTTAATGGTATTATGGTATCATGTGCCAAATACATGAAATCCATTTAATAAGAATTTTCTTTATTCATTATCAGTTATTATTATTATCCACGAGGTTTTCACTATGAAAAAATCTATGGATGCAGTTTCATTCTCAGTTTATTTATGGCATTAGTGTTTCATGTATTCACCATGCCATATAGATTACGTCAGATTGACTATGATTCACTTATTATTTCATTCAATATGCAAATATTTGTAACCCATACTGAGCATTTGAGCTCACCCTTAAATTTTTTACTTTAAACAGGTGACAAAGAGGGGATCATTTATTGAGTTCTTGTCGATGTAGTTTTTAGTTTTCATTGTGTATAGTACTTTGTAAACTTTTCCAATATAATTTGAGTAACATCTATGTATATAGATTCTTCAATAATACTAAAGTGATTGCTCCTTTGGGATTTTTTATTTCTTCTAAACATGCCAATATCACAAGTAATGCAATGGCTCCAGCCTAGAGGGGTCGGGGTGTTACAGTTAGGGATACTGAATGATGTAGGATTAGGGCCAAAGTGGGAGATGGAAGGTATGGAGTCAAGGTGTGGGTTTAGGGAAATGGTAGGGAGAGGTTTGGGTTACTGGCAAGGAAGATATGGCTAGGGGCCAGGGAGAGGGTCATGGGTTATTTTGGGGAATTTTTGGGTAGAAGGACTAGTCTTGGGGGGGGGGGTAGGCCTGTGGTGGGGGTGTTGGTTCTACGTTCGATATTAATTATATATATGAAGGTTTTTTCTCGTATTGATAGGGATATGGATGGGGAAAATAAAAAGTATGTTTTTTAGTGTTAGGTTTATAGGGTAGTGATGGGGACCAAGTCTGCAAGACTAGGTCCAAGGGTTAGGTCTATGGTCGAGGGGTTTTTATCTCAACTAGGGAGTAGGTTCTAGATCAAGGGGTTCAAGGTTATGGTTAGTGTAGGTTATATGTGTTGTATATATTATAAATTCCATGAGTTTATGAGAAGGTTTTTGGATGGTTTTACTGTCATTATGTAGACTCTTGGGATGTGGAGTTTATGGACAGGGTTTCATGTACATTTAGGACTATAGAATGGGGTTAGGATGCAGGTTTGGGTACATTTTAGATCCGAGGATAGTGTTCATCTTGGGGCTATTTTCCTGAGCTGGGGGTATATGGTAGGGTTGGGGTAGTTTCTATGTTTGGGGTATATCTATGTATAGGGGGTTTAGGGATATGGTCGAGGGTATTTTCTAGGGTGTAGGGGTACGTTCTATGGTTGTGGGGGGGGGGGGGTAGAGCAATGTTTGGGTTTGGTTTACGGTTAAGATCGAGGTTAAGGATCCAATTGGGGGGATGGGTAGGTTTTTGATCTAGATTGTTAAGGATAGGGTAGGGGTTTTTATCTTTGGAATATGGAAGATTTTAGAGCTTTGGGTAAGTTCTAGGGCTAGGTATAGTGTTGGTGTCGGTTCGTGAGTTGAAGATAGGATCTAGGGTTTGAGGGTAGGGCCAGGGAGGGGGGGGGGGGGTTAAGGACCAATTTAGGGGTAGTTTATATGGCATGTAGGTTAAAGGATATGTTTTTCCAAGGGGTTGAATAAATGTTTTGGGTTAGGTTTATAGGTATGGTTGGCGGTTAATACTTTATATGGGGGTAGGTATGAGGGGCTGGGGGTTTTTCCCATTGTGTCATGGGGGATACAATCAGTTGTTTTTTGGGATAGGGATTGAGGGGTTAGGTCTGGGTATATTGTATTTTGGATTGGTAAAAGGTTATTAATTTCGGGATATGAATGGTGTGCATTCCAAGGTTAGCGTGGTTCTCAATTTGTTCTAGAGTTGGTTTAGGGATAGGGCCAGTTAGGGCCATTGTGGGGATTGATTCTATATTCAGGGTTTGTTCTTGCAATGGGGGTATTATGTATACTGAATGATGGGGTAATAAGTAGTGTTGGAGTATGTTTTTAGATTTGTTTGGTGTTTTTGAGATTGATTCATATGGTATGTTTAGTGTCTCAGGGGTCTAGGATTAAGGAAGGGGTTAGGGAAAGATGATTTGGATCTATTGTCGGGTTAGGTTCTACAATCACGGGGACATGGATTTTATTGAGGGGTAGGTTCTTGGGATTGGGGGGGGGGGGGGGGGTTGGGGCTGTGGCTAGTGGGAGGGGGGTGTTATATCTCATTTCGAGTGATTTTCATGATATTGCGGGGGGGTGGGCTAGGGTAAGGTGGGTTTAGAACTAGTGTTAGTGGCTTTTGGGGCTAGGTCCATGGGGTTTAAGGAAAGAAGAGTGGGGGTTGATCACTATGTAAATGGAGTAGGGTATTACCTATAGGATAATGGTAGGTTCTTCGGTCAAGGGGTGGGGGTGGGGTGGGGTTAGGGCTTATGTCGAGTTGGGGGTTCTATGGCTAGGGGGTCATGTCTAGGGTCACTATTAGTATTAGTTCTTGGTATATGGAGCCTCTTGAGTATAAGGTGGAGAATGATAGTATAAGGTTGGGGGCAGGGATAACGTTGGAGTATGTTTTAGGGTGGAGGATAGTTTTCTACCTTTTTCATAAGGTTTGGGGGGCGGGTTAGTCTTAGGTTAGGGGTATACTCTAGGGCTGGGGTTTAGGGTTCAGGTTGGATGGGGGTATAGGAATAATGAAGGGGTCACTTTTAAGTATTAGGAATGGGGATTCAGGTAAATGTTTGGGGACATGTTCTAGTTCTAGGGGGGTTAGGTCTAGGGCCGGTGAGGGGTCAAGTAAGGGCTAGGGTGGGGTATATGATTATTACTGGAGGGTATGTCTAGCATCGAGGTTTGGAATAAAACTATGTCATGGGGTATGTTTATGTCTATGATTGGGGAGAGGTTTAGGCCTACGACCTGGGGTTTAGGGCTAAGGTTGGTTGGTTCTGGAGCTAGTGGATATGGGATTGGGGTACATAGGGATAGGATGAATGGATTTTAGGATCATGTTGGGGGGAGGATCATGGGAAAAGGGTTTAGGTTTATAGTGGAGGGATGGATTAGGGATAAGACCATGGGGTAGGTGAAGGTCTAGTGTCAGGGGCTAGAGATCATGTCAGGGTGTTGAATGCAGGTCTTGGGGTTTATGGTTAGGGACATGGGGGTAGGAATCATGTCATGGGTTAGGTTATTAGGTCAAGGGGTATAGGGAAGGGTAGTAAATGGGTCAGAATTGTTATTGGATTTGGGGGGTAGAGATAGGATCGAGAGTGTTAGGAATAGGGTTGTTGTTTATTTTATTGTTAATTCTAAGATGGTAGGTTTAGGTCTTATTCCAGTGATATAGGGATATGGTTGTAGGAGTTCTATATTACATGGGTTTATGGAAAGGTCCATGGGGGATTTGGTATATGTTTGGGTAGTTCTCTAGGGTCAGGTGGTTAGGGCTCAGTTTTGAGGGTAGTTTCAAGGTCTACGGTTAGAGTGGTTCTCGATTAGTTCTGGAGTAGGTTTAGGGATAGGATCTGTTAGGGATAATGTCGGTATTGATTCGATATTGGGGGGTGTTCTTGCAATGGAGGTTTTATGACTACTGAATGATGGGGTAATAACTAGTTTTGGGGTATGTTTTTAGATATGTTTGGTGTTTTAGGGATTGAATCATATAATATGTTTAGGGTCTCAAGGGTCTAGGATTAAGGAATGGGTTAGGGTAAGATGGTTTAGATCTATTTTGGGGTTAGGTTCTACAATCACGGGGACATGAATTTTATCTAGGGGTAGGTTCTTTGGATAGGGGGGGAGGTTGGGGATGTGGCTAGTGGGAGAGGGGTGTTATGGCTCAGTTCGAGTGTATGTTCATGATATTGGGGGGGGGGGGGGTTAGGGCTAGGGTAAGGTGGGTTTAGAACCAGTGCTGGTGGGTTTTGGGGCTAGGTCAATGTGGTTTAAGGAAAGGAGAGTGGGGGTAGATCACTATGTACATGGAGGAGGGTATTACCTATAGGATAGAGGTTGGTTTTTCGGTCAAGGGTTGGGGGTGGGGTGGGGTTATGGTTCACGTTGAGTTGGGGGTTCTATGGTAAGGGGGTCATGTCTAGGGTCACTATTAGGTTTAGTTCTAGGTATAGAATGCCTATTGAGTATATGGTGGAGAATGTTAGTATAGGGTTGGGGGTAGGGATAATGTTCGAGTATGGTTTAGGGTTGAGTATAGGTTTCCACCTTTTTCAGAAGGTCTTTGGGGGGGGTTGGTCTTGGGTTAGGGGTATAATCTAGGGCTGGGGGATTAGGGTTAAGGTTGGATGGGGGTACATGAATAATAAAGGGCTTACTTTTAAGGATTACGAATGGGGATTCAGGTAAATTTTTGGGGACATGTTCCAGTTCTAGGGGGGTTAGGTCTAGGGCCGGTGAGGGGTCAAGTAAGAGATAGGGTGGGGTATATGATTAGTACGGGGGGTATGTCTAGGATCGAGGTTTTTATTACAACTAAGTCTTGGGGTTTGTTTATGTCTATATTTGGGGAGAGGTTTATGTCAACAGATGGGGAGTTATGGATGAGGTAGGTTAGTTCTGGGTCTAGAGGATAGGGGATAGGGGTACATAGGGATAGGATCAATGAATTTTGGGATCATGTTCAGGGAAGGATCAAGGGATAAGGGTTTAGGTCTATGGTGGAGGGATGTATTAGTGATACGACCCTGGGGTAGGTGAAGGTCTAGTGTCATGGGCTAGGGATCATGCCAGGGTGTTGAATATAGGTCTAGGGGTTTATGGTTAGGGGAATGGGGGTTGGAATCATGTCATGGGTTAGGTTATTAGGTCAAGGGGTACATGTAAGGGTAGAAAATGGGTTAGGATTGTTATTGGATGGGGGGGGGTAGGGATAGGATCGAGAGTGTTAGGAATATGGTTGTTGTTTATTTTATGGTTAATTATAAGATGGGAGTTTTAGGTCTTATTCCGGTGATTTGGGGATATTTTTGTAGGAGTTCTATAGTCAATTGGTTTATGGATAGGTCCACGAGGGATTTGGTATATGTTTGGGTCGTTCTATAGGGTCAGGTGGTTAGGGCTCTATTTGGAGGGTAGTTTCTAGGCCTAGGGGATTACAGTTAGGGCCACGATGGGGGGGGGGAGGTGGTTATGACTATGTATGGGGTATTTTTCTGAATAACAATTGTAATTTGTGATCATTTCAATGATATATTATAATATTATTTGGGTTTTGGGCTATGGAAGGGGGTGTCGGTCTAGGGCCCTGGGATTGGGGCTATGGATGTGGTTGGTTTAGGGATATGATCAAGATGGTGGGTCTAGGGTTAGAGATGTGGGGTGGTTACAAATAGGTTTGGTACGATAGAGTAAGGTTCTAGAGATAGGGGTTAGGGCTCCGTTAGAGGGTTAGGTTGTTGGGTCAGAATGTTTAGGGACATGGCTCTCGAGGGGGTTAGGTATATGGTTAGGAGTAGATTTAGGCATAAAGTCAAGGGGGGATTGGGGTTCATGTTGGTTCAATGGATGTAGGGGTTTGGGATTGGGATGTGTGGGGGTACATGTTTGGGATAGGGTATGGGATTAGGGAAAATGCGAGATGGGAATAGGGAAATAATTGATGGCAGGTTAATGGCTAAGGCTGGGTGGGTAGAATTATGATGAATGGTGGGGTATGGTTAAGTCTTGGTTGGGGGTGTAAATATAGATATGTGATTTAAGGTATAACATTGGTGGGGTTATAGTCTTTTTTTCGGTATGTTTAGGGATATTATAAGCAGGTATATGTAGGCCCATGTTAGTTGTATTAGGCCTCAGGTCATGGGGTAGGATAGAAATAGGAGTTGGGTAGGGCTAGGGATGTGGGTATGGATATGTTCAGGGTAGGTTTAGGGCCAGGGGTCTGAGATAGTGGGGTTTTGAGATAGGTTTGAGGTTGGGGGTGGGTATTAGTTATAAGATTCATGATGTGGTGTTAGATCTAGGGGTGGAGGGTTTGAGTATAGAGTAATGGGGTTAGGGCATGGCTAGTACTGGGGTCAGGTATATTTATGACCATTCTCGTTCGGGTTGACCTAAGGTCATGGGGTAGCTTTATGAAAATTATTAGGGTACTAGTAGGGCTTAGAGGTTGAATTAGGGTTAGGGTATAGGTTTTCTTCTATGATGGGGGTGTAGGGAAATGTTTAGGGTGTTAGGGAATGAGTTAGGCCCAGGGGGGTTAGGGATAGGGATCAGGAAAGGTTGGATTGGGATAGATCTGAGTGAAGTGGTGTAAGGATAGTGGTGTGGGGTTTTGAATAAGGTTATGTCACCGGGTGGTGTAGGTTGAGGTTTATGTTCGGGTGTGTGACATAGCTGTTTAGTTCTACAGAAAGTGGTAGGGGATTAGGGTTTATGTATGGGGGATAGGGACAAGGACAAGGTGAGACCAAGGGTAGTTTTAGGTCTAAAAAAATGGGTAGGTATTTGGATGAGGCCTGGTTTATGGAATAGGTTGGATAAGGTTTAGGGATGGGGATGTGGTAGGTTTTGGTTGGTAGGGGTATGAACATGTGGTTAGGTTTAGGGTGGGAAGGGGTGAATGTTTAGACATTTTTGTGATAGGGGTCTGGGTTATGTTTGGGGATGTGGTCGGGTGTTGGGTTGGGGTAGGTTTAGGGTCGGAGAAATGTCATGGGATTGGGGGTAGGTTTAGGGATGGTTCTATGTAAAATGGTCAGGTATTGGGTTCTTGGATTGGGTTGGGTGTTGGTTTAGGGTAGTATTTAGGGTGTAGGGATAGTGTCCTGGTCATTTTAGGTAAAGGACTAGAGTCTGGTAATGGGTTTAAGGCTGTGACCAAGGTGTGGGTTTAAGACATAAGCAAGGCTAGTTGTAAGTCAAGGGATATTGATGGGGTTGGTTTAGGGAAAGGGGTTAGGGGTAGTATTATGGATGGGGTTGAGAGATTGTTCTAGGGATAAGGAATTTGGTTTTTTAGGGATGGGGTAGGGGTTTTTTTTAGGGATTGGGATGAGGGCATGTTTAGTTCTACGGATGGTGTATATGATTAGTTCAATGAACGATGTTGTTAGGCCTTATGTAGGGGGTTTGATAAGGATGAGGTAGATCTTAGGCTAGGTTGTAGTTTTAGGGTTTGGTTTGGGGGTAGGGATAGGGCTGGGGGTTGGACTGGGGAAGGTTTATGTTTAGGGATATGAATGTAATTTGTTTAGGAGAGTTTGTTGTAATAATTTTTCATAGAGATATATTTATAGGGATCAAGACTCAGTGTTAGGTATAGGGGTACGGTGGGGGTTAGGGATAGGTCTAGAGGCAGGGTAGGTTTAGTTCTATGTCATGGGGTGAGGGGAGAGTGTTAGGGCCATGGGTGGGGTTGTTTTTGAAATAAGGATAGGGGTGGGGTGGTGTAGGTTAAGAGAAATAGTTTGGATGGGGTATAGGATTGGCAGTATTGATAGGTACCAAGAGAATCTAAAGTACTAGGTATTGCAGGTTTTACGGCTAGGGTCAGGGGAGGTTTTGGGTTAAGGTCAGTGGGTAGGATAGGGGATGGCATTGAGGGAATGAAATTAGAGATGGGGAAATGGGTTGGTTAGTTGTGGATGAGGTATGTTTATTGGGGGAATAGTTGGTAGGGTTGGTGGGTGGGTATATGATTTGTGGGGAGTAGGATTAGTAGTGTTAGAGTTGAGGTAGGTGGGGCTGGTAAGTTTAAAAATTGTTCGTGGGGGGGGGGGGGGGGCTATTTAGTGGATGATAGTTTTTGGGTTGGGTCGGGGGGAGGGGTTATCATTGGCTGAGAGGTAGGTTTAGGGTAGTGGTCAAGGGTAGGTATAGGGACGGGGTTTGGGGTCGGTATACTGTAAGGGCATAGAGGTTCTTTTAGAGATGGATTCCAAGGGTTAGAGATTGGGTTATTTATAGGGGCATGGGGTAATGATTCATGTTAAAGCCATGAGATAGGGATGGGGATAAGGTCATGGGGTAGTTTTATGGTTATGGATTCGGATGATGGTTTGGGGGAAATGCCTAGAGGTTGAGGTATGATTAGGTATAAGGATGCAGGGTAGATGTTTTAGAGATTAGGTTAGGGTATGTGTGTAGGTATAATGTGATGTTTAGTTAGTAGGATTAGGGATATGGTTACGGTGGTTGATTAGGACTGCGATCTGAGGTAGCTTTTGGGATAGGGATGGGGGATAGATTTATTGAATGAGATGGGGCGTAGGTTTTGTGAGGATAGGGTTAGTTTAGAGGGGGTATTTTTTTGGGCTATGGATGGGGGTGGCAGGTTTAGAATTGTGGGGGTTGGGGTAGGATTTTATGTGGGGGTAGGATTAAGGCTAGGATTGAAGAAAATTTTTAGTGGTTTATAAGGTTGGATTAGTGGGTCCATGGTGGTGGGTTTTGAAATGGTCTAGAGGTAGGGCTTAGGAATGAGATGACAGTTTTTTTCTATTGATGGGGAGGTATATTTAAGGCTATGTGAATGTTTTGGGACTAGGGTATGGGGGATTTTGACTGGGAAGTTGGTTTGGGGCAGGGGTCATGGGGTATGTGGAGTGAGAGGGATGATGGTTGATATAGATAATAGGCTAGGTGTAGGTTTATTGGCCCTGGATGAGGTTAGTTTTGGGGCTTAGTGTAGGGGTAGGTTTATGGTGGGGATTATAGGTAGGTTAAGTGGGGGGTAGGATTACATATGGGGTTGAGGTAGCCGGTCTATGGTCTAGGGGGGGAGGTTTTGTGGGGTTTAGTGTAGGTTTAAGGTAGGGGAAGGTATATCTAGGGTCCAAGAGGGTAGGTTTAGGGCTAGAGGTGATGGTAGATTTTGGTATGGAGCTCCAACTAGGGGTAGGTTTAAGGAAAGGGTCACACCTAGGACTATTGTGTTGTATATTAACACAAGTCACAAATTGAACATTAATATTATCTTGTGAATTCATGGTAATCTGAGGTTTTCTTCTAGTCTTTAACCTTTTCATGATTTTTTTGACTTAAGTTAAACGATGATCATCTCATGTTAGACTGATAGGGTTTCTATAATTTTTGTATATATTGTTTTGTATTAATAATATGGATTTTTTGTAATGATTTTTTATTATATCCTTATAATATTTATTAATGTATTTTTTTCATTTATTAATTTTTTATTAATGAAGATTTAAAATTATCTTTACTATTATTAAAGTTAATAACTTATAATAAATAGGGGAATTGGAATCCCTTATTGGAAGAATCCTTTGGCGATTTCTAACACTATAAATTTTGTTTTATGTGTTTATATATATAATTGGGAGACATCTATATGCTTCATCAAAATTTTATTTGAGCCCTCATCAAATATGATTGTTATGCGGCCTCCAATAGTTTTTAGAACCTACATTTATTACTTGGAAAACATCAATATCCTATTTATGGAATCTCAGATATTCAAAACTTCTCTATAAAATTTTAAATGAAAAATAACATATATTGTATATATGTATTTGTAAAAATATAGAAGATATTATATTTTATTAAAGATACTTACTTAAATTATTACATGAGCATTATTAATTTAATTAATATTATATTTATAAAATATATGAATTATAGAAAATAACATATATTAAAATGACTATAAAATTTGATTTTAATTCCCATTAATATAAAGAATTTAACTAATATCATTTTATAGATTTGATCTGTTGGTTTTATGACAATGTAGAGGCTTATAGAGGTGAAAAATATGAAATTAGAAGAATGTATAGTTGTCCAATGGTAACTTCGACACCCCAGAAATGAATTTTTAAAATTTAAAATTTATAAATTTTTTTGAGAGTAAAAAACCATGAAAAAATTATTAAATTGTTACAAAAATTAAGGAAAATGGGCTTCCATTAATATGTATTGTGTCTTGATGGGTTACACAACAATTAAATGTATTGTTTGGTATGAAATAAAATTTCATTTTACATTCATCTAATATAAATACACTATATAAGAGATAATGAAGAGTAAAAAAACATTATATTATTATTTTATTATAATAGATAACTTAAATCATAATGTTACCCTAATACCATAAAAAAATTTCTTCTTCAATGCATGAAAAATATTAGAAAATATATCGACCTAAATTTCCACATCCATTCGAGTGGTGATCCCAATATAATTAATGAAAATGTACTTATTAGGGTGAATATAATAGTCATAACTATTTATTCTAACCACAAATTTTATGCCTTTGCTTCTCTCATTAATAATATTTTTGAGATTATCACACAGTAACCCTCCTTGTTTTTATCAGACATAGGTTTTTAACTTATAAAATTTCCATTCATTAAAATGTTTCAACATGTTGTTCCATGGGATTTGTAGCATCAGCATGTGGAGAAACATACAATTTCTTAGGATTTGGAGCATTGGAATGTGCTGAATCAACTATTAGCAGAAGTAGTTGGAAATTAAATATAGATTTTAAAAATTAAGTATTGATCTACAAATATTACAAGGTAGAAAATGCATTCTATAAAACAGTAACCATGTTTCTGATGTGTCATCTTTATCATTAAAGGATGAAGAGATTATATAGAGGAACCAAATTCAACATTATATTACTATGGAAAATATGAGTCCATAAATATTTGGACCAGTGTGAAATGATTGTGACATTCCAATGAAAGTTTGAACCTAAAGTTTATTTATATCTGACCCAATTGTGGTTTTCATCAATAATATAATAATTCCAACATTATTCTATAGTATTTAGGGAAAAAATATTTGTACATAAAGTAATGGAATTATGAATTGTTTATATTTTTGCCATTTCTTACTAAAATCCTTGTTCACAAATCCTGATTCATTGATTTTAACTACACTACAATTTTCAATCCATAAACATCGATAAATTTACACTTGGAATGTTTTATAATTCAACTCTCATTTTTGTTCGATGATGTTAATGTTTGAAAAATTCAATTCAATTAGATTCAATTCATGTATACTTGATACATGAATCCCCTCATAATTAAGAAAAAATAAAATATTTTTCATTGTACTATATTCATCATGGTAATATTTATAGAAAATATAATCTAATTAAATATCTATTATATTATAATACGTAACAACTTAGTCCCATGACTATCCATCAAAGCCATTCTAAAATTGAAATAAGATTTTCATAAGATTCCTTAAAATTATTATCTTGAAAGCATTCTATAAACCATTCAATGTGTGTATTTAATATATAGATATCATCCCTCTATGGAATAAAACACCATGGAATTACCTTATGTTTTTAAATTTACAATGGATCCTCTAAACTATTATGTATAACATAAGGGTGAATTAACTCATGCTCTAAAATAATCATTGTAAAAAAAATATATAAACCCTATAATGTATTATGTAAAACCTATAGTTGAGTCTACTAATACTCTATAACCTTCATTGTGATAACATTTTTTTTATAGAAATTACTCAACCCATAATATGGCCATTGTGATGTGATTTTGGGAAATCAATTTTATACACATCTGATAGGTAGTTAGAACCTTGATAAATGGTTCCTCAAAATTATATACCTCCATATATAAACATTCTTGATGAATTTAATTTTTTATGTACCCCATAAAAATATTCATAAAATTTTTAGTGGGTTATATCCACCAATAATTTATAGGACCGCATATCTAGATATCTTTAACAAATGGAACCATAAAGTGAACCATTATAACCAGTATTAATAGTAGTAAGAATATATATAATTCATGTAATATGACTATAATTTATTTTTCCTTGGTTGGAAGCTTCATTGTGTCTATAATGTTACTGAATTTATCATTTCATATACTGAAAATCGTTGTTATTAAACTGAAGGTATTTTTAGGCATAATTAAATATAATGATATTGATATTAAATCATACATCAAGACATGATAGTCCTGTGATTTTAGGTTTTTAACATTAAATAATTCAAAGATAAGATATTCATAATATTTTATGTGTACTGCTTTGGATAATTAAAATTGTTATGGATGTCACAAAACTGAAATCTATCATTCATAGAATTATTGTAAGTTCTGGGTGGAGAAAATGTTTTCCTTTAACCATGTATTAGTGGTAACTCATCATTTATCCCCATGTTAATCATTTCCAACCTATCTATTATGTACTTCTATTTTGGTTAGGTTAACTTATTAATGATCCAATGAAACTATCACATATATTTTTCTTAACATGAATGCCGTCAAAAAAAACAATCCAATATACAATGAATTATTGTACAATAAATAAAGAATTGATCGTTTTTTTTAAATGGTTATCAAATGGTTTTTAAAAATATTTTACAAAAATTATTGACCATATCCATTATATTCTAAAACATTTTACCACCTACAAGTGGAAATTGTGTTTTACCTTCTTCTTAATTATTATATAATGATTTTTACAATACCGGTATATTTATCATTCATGTTAAAAATATGACGTTATCGAAACATAGTCGTCAATGAATATTGAATCCATACTAAGTGTGTACCCTATTTAAAAATTGGAAACAATATAAATCATTTAATGCTATATACAAATAGACATTTATAATTAAAAATTCCAATTATCATCCCATACAACATTCCTCTCAATATGATAAGTACTTTTTTAAATGAACCACACAACATAAATCTGGAATTGAGATATAATTATTGATCTTCAATCAATTTGGGGAAATTAACATCAATATAACTAACTAGTTGTTTTAATTATGAGATAATAAGAGACAACCTAATATATTTTTTCTTCATAAAAAACCTTAGTGGTGAGTTATAATTTATCAAAAAATCTTCCAAGTACTATGTATGATTATTTGTGAGTCAAAATTATTAATTCCATTTGTATTCACTAAAAAAGGTGGTTTTATAGATAAATTACTAATTGAGGATACAGATGATTTATTTTCCTTCTTTAAATATAGTCAATTAGGTGAAACAAATTCTCATCTTAAATTTTCATATATGCATGCATTGCAAATTTTTTTGTAGTCTCCTCAATTACACATAGGCACTAAATCCATAAAATTATTGAGAAGTACCTTATAAAATTCAATTGAAATGGTCAAATTGTTTTTATAAAGAATAATCAGGCATAAGGAATTTTATATGATCCATGGTCCCTGAGAAATAATACAATGCCATTTGGACAGACAAGCATTATTTCCTTGATCATAGAAATTAAATAAATAGTTTGTTTACTATAATTTATTCATCATGGAATATCATTATCATTATATAGCTTTTCATTCAATATAGGATGTAGTTTAGTAAACTTGGTGTCACTCCATCCATTTTTAGCTTTCAAAGTATATTTCCTCCGTATTTTTGGAAATGATGTATATTTAGTAAAAATAACAAAGAATGGGTTATTTTCAAAAGTCATTAACTTCTAAACAAATTTAGACAACACCATTTCTATCTTAATACATAATTTTCACTTACTCTATATGATCTGCATAAACTTTTACACATTTAATTATATCCTTGATACAATATTTATCATTGTCCATACTTGTAATCATATAAGATGATCAAAAAAATTCAATGCTATCCTAGTCAATCCCAGCATTCTATTTATCCATGTGTTTACACTAATATTTCTAATTTTTAACTAGTCAATGATAGATCAAGTGTTCTTCCAACTCCTCAATAAAAATGTCATTTGAATAAAAATGTAAACTCAAATAATGGATTTGGAAGGGGTCATATGGATTATCTTTTATAAACAAGATGAAATATTTTAACCCATATTCATATTATTTTTATATGAATGGAATTCATCTATTTGAGATTCATATATTTTCTATTTATTTCAATAATATTTATATTTATCAATAAATAAATTTATAAACATATAGTTTGAGTTATGAGTCCTAAAATTATAATCTTTATACACACAGAAATATAGTCATCATATTTGATATAAATTGTAGTTAATTCATAAACATGTAAAAAAATTTAAAGAAGAATAATTTTATTAATAAAAATAAAAATAACACTTATTTTTGAAATCCAATAAGAAACAGACCATACTTAATTATATTTTTGGGATGGATTCCACTAGGGAGAAAATTTACTCTTAGTCACTGTCATAGATAATAAGAAACATATGGATTTATAAAACCATATTTGTATTTGATTATATATAATAATATTTCATCATCAAAACATATACCATAAAATTTATTTATTTTTATCAAATTTTATGCATTTTACAAATGCCTAATGTTTTAAAATTCATTTTATTTATGAATTTTAATTTCATTAAAAACATGTTACAAAGATGAAATATGGTGTGAAAAAATAATATATGTTCTTTAACTAATCATTTAACATCCATTTGAAAATATCCCAGATAATGCCTTCTTAGAAATACTCATGGAATTATGAAAAGAAAAATATGAATAACCTACTAGAAAATTTTATTACATGCATAATAGTTTTCAAAATTCAAATAAATCATCAAACATAACAGCTCACATAGTTAAAAAAATAATGTTATAGATTTACATTACAACAAAAAAACTCCTTAGAATAAAACCCATGGTTTATAAACCCAATGGTGAATATCATAACTCAAATAAATTTTCAAAATATCATCCCAGATTACATTATTACATGAAAATGAAAACCACATATTCATGAAGCTAAAACAAAATAATTAATATTCATTAAATAAAAATATATTTTAAAAATAACGATTCTTTGGACACTAGGATATCATGGAAAAAAATTAAGGCATAATTCAGAAGGGAATGAATAAATTATAAGAATCACCACAATAATAACATGGAACGAAGAACCCCAAGTTATGGAAAATGGTGTTTCATGTCCTCAGTAACACCGGGGGTGCAACGCACACGACTAATCAGATCAATAAAAAAACAACACATATGCCCAAAATCATTTAAAAAATTCCCAAAAAACAAGACTCAAATATAACTCCTTTAGTTGTGAGGGTTTGGATTTTTCTTAAATGTTCAATGAGATCACAAAAGAGTTCATCTTTCAAAGTAAGATTTATAGACATGAGGAAAAGAGATATCTATGTGGATTAATAAAAAAGAACAGAAAGAGGTTTATTAGATCTAATAAAAATAACAAAAAAAATATTCATTTATTAAAAATATAACATCAACCATTTTTTATTAGTGTCGTTATTGTGTGGATTTATCAATGCAAAATTTAGCCCTAATAATGTTTATATTTGAGGAAAATAAATACTAGTTATAAAAAAAAACTAATTTAAAAATTATAATATATTTTAAATTATTGAAAAAATTAATACTAATAATTAAAAAAAAATTACATTATAATGAAAAGGTATAAATATATAAATTTCATATATTTAAAAAATTAGAAAAATTAATAATTTATAAAAATATTAATAATGAATATGTAATATTAAATGAATAAATAATATTAGTTATATAAATTAAACACATATTAAAAAAATAAATATTAATATTAATTATAAAAATTTAAAACTATTATAAATAAATAAATATTTAAAATTGATTAAATACTAAAAATAGAATTAAAATAAAAAAACATTTACAAATAAAATTTTAATTAAAAATGAATAAGTAGTAAAAATTTCATAGTTAAATGAAAAATATTAAAATTGAAATGAAAAAATATTATTTAAGTAAATTAAAAACATATTAATTTACTTAAATAATAATTTTATTAATACAACTCTTATATAATAAATAAAATAATTAAATCAGTTGGAAAGCTTGATCATGGTATCAATTGAAAAAAAAACAACCCAAATAAATTATTATAATTCACCATTATATAAAAACAACACTTATGTTATAAATACAATAATGAAATAAATTAAAATTTTATGTGAAAAAAATACATTAATAACATGCCAATATTAAATAAAAAAGTCACACTTTGAGGCATATTGGTTATAACATGGGTCAAATTGAGTTATAATTGATTCTTACATGAATTAAATGTTCCATAGTTTGTTCTCCTACAGTAACAAACCAATCTAAAATCCTTTCCATGTTTTTTATTTTGTTACCTTTATTTTTTACTGTAATATTAGTTTAATCTAAAAATATTCACATTGATTGATACAAATAATATTGAGAGTCAGTATTATATGAAACTAATCCCTACACATAAAAAATGATGTAACAATCATTTTCATAAAGTAAGATAATATGTGAATTTGTCCAAATTTTTTGTGAGTGACCCATTTGTTGATCTAAAATATCAATTTTAGAATAAAAATGAGTAATTTAATTAATACGGTGAACATAATGTATCAAAATGAGGTGTGGTTGATTATGAGATGTCACAAAATAGTTATTTTTTTGTCCAAATGTATTATAAATCCTAATTGTATTCTTACTTATGAGTAAAACACTAGGTTTTTCAATAAAATATCAATCTAAAATTGATAGTCAAATTTGGAGTCATTCTCATCACATTTTGCATCAGATTGAGGTGTGGCTGAATCCTATATATTAAAAATAAATTATCTATCATTTTCCAAAATAATCTCAAAAAAATAGAGTTGTTTTCCTAGTTTTGAGTATGTTATATTTCTCATATTCTAAAAAGACATTTTAAAATTAAAATAGATACATTGAGTCATACTGGTCACATCTTGGGTAATTTTGATGTGTGAATGACTCAAACACATTACAAATGGATTATGAATTTTTTTCTAATTCTTCAAGACAATTTGATCATGTTTGATAATTTTTTAGTTAGTGACACATGCTTGAACTAAAATTTCAATTATAGACTAAAAATGGACAATATTACTATACATGGACCACCTTGTATCAGATCTTGGTGGTTCTAGTTCTTAAATTTCACAAAATAGGTATGGATCATTTTTATAATTATCAATTTAATCCAAATTCATCTTCTCTATTTGGAGTATGTCAATTTCCATCTTCCCTTAAATGTTAATTTTAAATAAAATGATACGATTTCAGTCATATCAGTAACATCGTGCATCGAATTAAGGTAAAAATGATTATTCCAAATCAAAAATGAGTTATGGGTTTTTTCCTAAAATTATCAAAACAACCTGAATGTGTTTTCTTAATTTGGGTTTGTCACATGCATTTTTTAAAAAAATAAATTCAAACTATTAACATGGACTTTGAGTCATGTTGGTCTCATCGTTCAACATTTTCATATGAGGACCGTTCAGACATATAAAAAATAAATTACGATTAATTTTACAAATGCATAAAGACAATCCTATAGTATTTGTTTAGTTTTTAGTACAGGGAATTTTTTTTAAACTAAAATGTAAATTTTAGATTTATAATAGACACTTTTAGTCATACTGGGAACACTATGGATCATAATGAGGTGTAGATAATTTCGACACATCAAAAATGTCTTAAGAATCATTTTTATACTATATAAAAATAATTTATATGTTTTTTTAGATTTGATTTTGTAGTTTGACTTTTTTACTAAAAATGATCATTTTAAATAAAAAACACACACTTTGAGTCATAAAGGACACATTATGCATGAGATTATGGTGAGGTTTATTATTTTAATCCAAAAATGAGTTACTGATTTTTTTTAATAAAGTAAAAATATAATCTGAATTTTTTTCTTGGTTATGAGTACGTCACTTTTTTTATTGAAATGTCATTTTTAAAATTAAAGCATGAAATTTATGTCATTACAATCACAAAGTGTTTGATTTTGATGAAGGAGTAATTCATACACATAAAAAATGACATAAGAATCAATTTCATAATGTATTTGGACATTCCTAATTTGTATTCTCTTCTTTTAGTGAGTGACACATGTTTTGAAATATAATGTCATCTTTAGGCTGATAATGGGCACATTATGTCATTCTATGTACACAGTGTATCTGATTGAGGTGTGTATCATTACTATAGGTATCTAATTAAATATATTTATTTTAATATGAAATTAAATCAAAAAAAATTAATTTTATCAGTATTATGTATGAGATTTTCGTTTTAAATAAAATGTCAATTTTAAATAAAAATACACACCAATAATTATACTAGCCACACTTTCTGCCAGATTAAGGTGAGTATAATTCCTACATGACAAATATTACACATGGATAATTTTAATAAACTATAAAAACATTAAAAATGTGTTTTTTAGTTCTTATTATGTAATTTTTCTTTGTTAATAAAATTACATTTAAAAAATCATGAACTCCGAGTCATACAAATCACGTTATGTGTCGTTGTGATGTGAGAGTAGTTACATAACATATGAAGTGACTTAAGAATAATTTTCCAAATTTATCAAGGCAATCTATGTCTGTGTTTGTTTTTTTCTAGTGAGGGACATAAGTTTTAGACAAAAATGTAAATTTTAGACTTATAGTGGTCACTTTGAGTCATACCGGGAACACCATTTATCAGATTGAGGTGTTGATAATTCCAACTAATCCAAAAGATTATATAGTTATTTTTCTTAATGTATCACAATAATATGAATTAATTTAATTGATTTTGAGTATTTTATTTGTCTTTTATTATAATTTGTAAATTAAAAATAAAAGAGACAAATGGAGTCATACCTGTAACACTATCTATAAAATTGATTTGTTGGTAACCCATATATGTTAAAATTTATTTTTTGACCATTTTCATAAATTACAAAAACATTATTAATATATTTTCATTTTTTTAGTATGTATACTATCATTTTTACAGAAATTTCATAATAAACATAAAACATGAACATACAGTCATACATGCCATACCATGTGTAAGATTGACTTGAGAGTTTTTCATACACATTTTAAAGGACCTTCGAATAATTTTCCTAAATTATCATGATAATATTATTTTGATTTATTATTTTTCATTTAGTTACACTCATTTTTAACTTAAATATCAATTTTAGACTGATAAAGAACACTTTGATTCATAGTCAGCACACCGTGTATCATATTGAGGTTCGACAAATTTTTACCTATCAAAAATGACTTATGGATCACTATACTAACATATCAAAATATTATGAATGTATTTTCATAGTTTAGAGTATGTTACTTTACTATTTTACTAAAATATAAATTTTAAATTAAAAGGGATACCGAGAGTCATACCATTCACATTGTGTGTCAGAATGTGATGTGGAAGATTATTATATGTTTAAAATTAGTTAAGGCTAATTTTTATAATGTATCTAGAAATATTCAAGTGTGTTCTCCATTTTAATTTTTTCAATTTTATTTTTCACTAAATTGTTATTTTAAATAGAAAACATGAAATTTTCATTATACCTTTAACATCAAGTGTCGGTTTTATTTGACACTAATTCCTACAAAACAAAAATGATTGAAGAAATGTTTTCAAAATTTTTCTAGACAATCCAAGAATGTTTCCGTAGTTTTCAGTGAATAAAACACATATTTACGTTAAATGAAAATTTTAGACTGATAATAGGTACTAAGAGTCATACCATCATCCCCATGTATCATATGGGGGGGGGGGCGTCATATTCTTACATGTCACAAATGACATATGAATTGATTTTATAAAGTATCAAAATTATATTAATGTAATTTATTGGTTTTGTGTATGTCACTTACCACTTTTTAATAAAACCCAATTTAATATAAAAATAAACACTTTGTGTCATACCGGGTACACCGTTCATTGGAATGGGGATATACTAATTACTACATGAAAAAATTACTTAGTGATATTTATCTTAATGTGTTAAAAATATATCAATAGTTTTTCTCAGTTATGAGTATTTCTGTAGAATTGTTTTACTAAAATTTAAATTTAAACTGAAAACACTAACATTAGGTCATAATTATCACATATTATATCAGTTTGAGATTATAATAATACCTACATATCAAAATTTGATTAATAATAATTTTCCTAATGTATTATGGAAATCAATTTTTTTTCTCAATTTATAGTGAGTGAAACAAGATTAAACTAAAATCATAATTTTTAATAGATAAACAGAACACTGAGTTATACTCGGAACATTATGTATTAAATTGAGGTTCGTATGACTTCTACATGTCACAAATGAATTATGTATTGTTTTCACAATTATAAAGACAACCCAAATGTGTTTTATCATCTTTGAGTATGTAACATCTATGGTTTACTAAAATTTTAATTTAAAAATTAAAGGCACAAATTGCGTCATACATGTAATGATGTTCATCAGATTGTGGTTAGGATAATTCCCACACATAAAATATGAGTGATATAATGTTTTAATAGTAACATCCCAGGTAAATAAAGAATAAATAATTTTCATATTTATTAATATTTACGAATTAAATATTAATTTTACTATAAAGGGGTTTCTATGTTCGATATCGTACCCGATACGCAACAAAGAGTTTCATTGAAATCTTACGTTGCACACTAGTAATAAAATAATATTATTTTAAATGGTAGTTAACACATAGCCGTTGTATTGGTGGGAATGGATAGAAATAACTAAAATATGATTATATATGTTTTTTAAATTTTTTTACATTTATCTAATAAAAGATAAAGGCTTCAAATACGGAAAGAATTCAATTTTAGGCATATATGCCCTAGTTTTCACTAAAGGTTCACTTATCGCCTTTTGATGGAAAACCGTAATTAAATATAGTTTTCTTCACTCTTATACATTCTATTGGAACAAATAAAACTCTTCATTAGAATTGGGACATCAAAATTTACTTTGTGTAAATTTTTGGTATCTTTCTGATAAAGTTTATTTTTTAATGAATAGTGTAAAATGTTGTATTTTAATTCAAAACCAGTTTTTAATATAATTTATTTATATGATTATATTATATATTGAATTGGTTTTAAAGTGAAATTAGAATATATTTTTACCATTAAATCCAATAGTGGTCGTTGGAATTAATTTCACATTGAAATCGGACTTAAACTAGTGTCAATCTTTTGATACTTATTGTTTCATAAAAACACGCTATTTGTCATGACAGTGGAAATTGATTATTAAATTAATTAATGTGACTTATATGTTTTGAATTTTTTAAAATAGACTCCATTTTTGAATTCAGAATATCAAATATATCTTCGGGTGAATTTTTGGTATTTTTCTGAAAAACTTCAATTTTGGATGAATAATGAAACCACTAAGTCGTACTTAAAAAACTGATTTTTTCGTTTAAATGAACTTTTACCACCTCTGTGTTTTAAAATTAAAAAATCCGACATACATGGTTGTCATTATGAAGTAAAATTTGGTTCAATGGGATTAAAATAATTTTTTTTTGGTGAATAGTAACTTATTAAGTTTTTAATCGCGATTAGAGGTAATTAGTGTAATTTAAGGTAAAAATAATGTTGTAATAATATGAAATGAACTTGACACAAGTACTAACCTCATTGTATGTGTCATGGACGACCACGAAAATCCATGGGTCAACTTGGGGACCCCATGGAGCCACTTTAGTTGGAAAATGACATTAATATCTTTTTATTTAATGTTAAAGTAAAAATGTCACAAACATGAGTTGTTTTATTAAAACAATTTTTACATGGGGTTATACAAATCATATTTTTGACTATAAATATTCACTAGAAATCTAAAACGATTTCCTAAATCATGATATTTTTTTTATAATTTGTAGACATTATATAAATTAAATTATTTTTTACATCATGATGATGCAGTGATTACCTCATTAATAAAGGATTTAAATAAAATGAAATGATAATGTAAAATCTATGACCTACACATCTCCAAAACCTATTGTATGGGTGGATTTCGAACCCTTATCACCTTATCCTCGAAACACATCATTGTGTGACCATTAAAATCCAAAACTCATTCTAAATTAAAGTAACATTTCCTTACCTTCCAAGAGTGCCCCTCCTCTCCTCTTATAGAAGGCCCCCACCTCTACCTCTGTAACCACACATCAAAAGCCTTTGGCTCGGCCATCCCCTGCTCATTTTGTCTCTAAAAATCCCTATATTCCTCTTTTAAGCCTCACTTTGGGCAGAAGTCTTCCCAAGTAAGCCTTTGAGCTCAAATATAAGAGAGTTACCCAATTTTGAGGTAATGTGTTCACTTGTGTTCTTTTGTTTTATTTTGCTTCTCCAACCCCCTAAACTCTTTTTATTCATTTATTTTGTAACAACTCCAGTATCTTCAATATACTAGGATTTTGTTATAAAAATAATTCTATCTACACTTACACACATCTACATCTAATGGTTAAAGAACATACTGTTTCCGTGGATGGTGAATTTATGCCTCCCGAAACGATGATTGTTCAACATTCTTTTAACACCTTCAAAGGTGGACATTAAGATTAAACTATATTTGTATATGATATATAATATGTTTATGTTTTCCTTATGCTTCTGTATTTTTCATTTGTGGTATACCATTATGGTTTCCATTGTGGGTAAACCCGATAATTTAATTTTAGGAAGTGTGGACTACCGCCCCCTCAATGTGATGTGATTCGTTAATGCCATATGTGGGAAGTATAAAGGCTGGATTTAAAGTTATTATATATTATGTTATACTGGAATTATAATGTACTTCTATATCATTATTATTTCTTTCCATTAAAGTATGATATAGAAATGAAAGTAGCGTTCATGCGTACGTACGACATACCGTCTCCATGAACGGTGCATTTCATTTCTTATCCCCAAATGTAATGTACTATTATAAGTACATGTATATAATGGATATATATGATGAATGATACATATAAATGATGAATATAACTCTAGAATTAAAATATACATACCTATCATTTAGTTTTAATTCCATTAATATGACAAAGAAATGAAAGTAGCGTTCATGCGTACGTACAACTTACCATCTCCATGAACGGAGCATTTCATTTCTTACCTCTAAATGACTATGTAATGTTATAAATACATGTATATTCTGGATATATATGATATATATGATATCCAAATCAGGAATTTCATTCTGGATATAAAGAACCTTTGACCACACGAACAACATGTAATTGTAAGAAGTCCACTTTCGACTTAAGAACCAAATATCGACAAAAAAAACATTATTAACTTAATGATTACATAAAGTTTATAACATGGAAATAAGTGATATAAAAGGAATAATAAGCTTGAAAAAGGTTCTTAAGAAAGTATAAATTAACTCAAGTTTATTATTCCGGACATTAAAGAATGATCGAGTCATGTCGGACCTGAGGTAAGGGACTTCGTCTCAATCTCCTTTCATTGAGGCATATTTCGTTTTATACACAACGTTATTTTATACGGTGTATAAACCCCTTTGAATTTTACTTTTATACAAAAGTAATATTTTTCTAAGAAGCGGTTTACAAATCAAAAAAAAAAGAAATGTTTCTTTTAATGTACGTGGTTACAACGACCTTTTCCGTCGCCGCGAGTATTATTTGGTCTTTGGCATCCTGAACAAGCCGTAAGGTTTTTTAACTGAAATAAATACCATATAATCTTTTATGTATTTTGGTATTGAAAATGGTTTTTATAATGGATTTGTTATGTCAATATATTTAAGTGATATATTGTGATCAAAGTGTGGAAATGTTTTCTATCCATTATATTTGTTTTATGTCTTATGATTTTTATAATGGTACTTGGACATTTGACGGGTGGTTACGTGATAAACCATATGACGGGTGGTGCCGTGAATACCAGGATGGGTGGTCACATTATAACCTCCAATGCATTGGGTATGGAAGCCAGCTGTATGGCTATTCCATTAAGTATGTATGGAAGTTGGCCGTATGGCTATTCCATTAAGTTATATGTGTGGAAGTCGACCGTATGGTTATTCCACATAAGTATGTTTATCTCCCAAGTTACCTTTATATGTTATGTGTTCTTTATATGGGTTTTATAGAAATATTTTGGTTACAAAAGGGTAAGTAATGATCTTTTATTCAGTGAAGAGTTTTTACTACTTCATAAAGGTGAAAAGTTTTACTTTGATAAAGTATACATGGTTTACTTGTTGTTTTGATAAACTAGCAGTTTTCATTCTTTGTGTATCCCTTACTGAGATTTTTATGCTCACCCCAAGTTTTTTTGAAATATTTTTCACAGGAAATAATGTGGAATAGGGTCAAGGATGGGATCAATGGAAAGTCATGCTATATAAAACATGGAACTAGACATGTTTCTTTTTAAGAGTTTTTTATAATTCTATGGAAACTTGGTAGAAGTGTCTACATTGTAAATCTTTTGAGATGTAATAGTTATATTCTAATTCTCTAAAACTCTAAACCTGAAAAGATCCTCAATGTGAATTATTCATTTAATTCAATATTAAGAGATGTTTAAGGCCGGAGCCGTATAGTTGGTATCAGAGGTTGGTTTAGACAACTTTAGGAGTTAGAAAAGTGTTAAATTATAAGTTAATTTATGGTATGATTGAAATGATATAGCATTTAAATATTACCATGTTGCTTCACCTAAGGTATTTCCGTGTTAAGAATGGTTTTTCGTAGAGGAAACAATGAAGCTTTTTTGGGATGGCATACTAAGGGAAATGAACCTCAAAATCAGTATACTAAGATGGTCATAATCAGAATTGAGCAATTTACTGTAGTGATGGCTCAGTTGAATTAGGTGATAAATGGTGGTTGTGTTATTGATGATATTTTGGTGTTTTATAAATGTAAATAAGAGCATGAAAGTAATTTAAGGGTTATCTTGCAAACCTTAAAAGAAAAGAAACTATATGTAAAATTCAGAAAGTGTGAGTTTTGGTTACAACAAATTTCTTTCCTGGGTCATATTGTTTCAAAAGATGGCATAACTATTGATCCTGCTAAAACAAAAGTTGTTGAAGAATGGCCAAGAACTACAAATGTAACTGAGATCCGTAGATTCCTTGGATTGGCAGGTTACTACCAAAGGTTTGTTGAATCTTTTTCACGGTTATCTAGTCCAATGACTAAGCTAAATCGGAAGGGTGTTAAGTTTATCTGGACAAAAGAATGTGATGATTGTTTTTAGGAGTTTAAAAGAATATTGGTGAATGCTCTAGTATTGGAACTTCCATCCAGAAATGGTGACTTTGTTATATATAGTGATGTTTAGTTGAAGGGACTTGGTTGTGTCCTTATGCATAATGATCAGGTAATTGCATATGCTTCACGTTAGTTGAAAACTCATGAGGTAAATTTCCCTACACATGATTTGGAATTACCTGCTATTGTTTTTTCTCTAAAAATTTGGAGGCATTATTTGTATGGAGTAAAGTGTGAAATATATATTGATCACAAAAGTTTAAAATATATATTCACTCAGAAATAATTGAACACGAGACAGAGTAGATGGCTGGAATTAATCAAGGATTATGATTGTACAATTCACTACCATCCGGGAAAAGCAAATAATGTGGCCGATGCTTTGAGTCAAAAAAGTAATGCTTCATTAACCATGCTACGTTTGGAAAGAGATCGTTTGGTTTCTAATTTGATGAACTTTGGCATAGAAGTTGATGGTGCAGGAATTCCCTCTGTTTTGTTTCAGGTATCAGTGAAATCTTTTCTATCAGACAGAATTAAGCAAGCACAGAGGGAAGACAGTGAGTTGCAGAAAAAGGTAGAGCTGGTTTAGAAGGGTAAGTTGCCTGAATTCAACATTGATAATGATTGAGTTTAGAGATTTGGGAAGAGATTATGTGTGCCTTGTGATTCATAGTTGAAGAATGAGTTGTTATGTGAGGCTCATAGTTCCCCATTTTCAGTTCATCCTGGCAGTACTAAGATGTACAGAGATCTGCGGGAGTATTACTGGTGGGATGGAATGAAAAGAGATATTGCTGATTTTACTGTGAAATGTTTAACTTGTCAGCAGGTTAAAGTAGAGCGGAAGTTACCGAATGGGATGCTTCAGCCTTTACTAGTTCCAGAGTGGAAATGGGGAAACATTTCCATGGACATTGATGTGGGATTACCGAGGACATATCGAGGTAATAATGCAATCTGGGTTATTGTTGATTGCTTGACTAAATCTTCTCATTTCCTTGCTATACGAGATACTTTTTCACTAGATAATCTTTCCCGTTTGTATCCTAGAGATATAGTCAGGTTAAATGGAGTTCCTCTCTCCATTGTGTCCTATCGTGATCCCAGGTTTACTTCTAACTTTTGGAAAGGCCTTCAGAAGTCGTTGGGTACTGAATTAAATTTTAGTACGGCTTTTCATCCTCAATCAGATGGGCAGTCAGAACGAACAATTCAGTCCTTGGAGGATATGCTACGAGCTTGTTCGATGGATTATCAGGGAAGTTGGGACTAACAACTTTCGTTGGTTGAGTTTTCTTATAATAACAGTTTTCATTCCAGTATACAGATGGCACCATTTGAGGCATTATATGGAAAGCGGTGTCGAACTCCAGCATTTTGGGATGAAGTGGGTGAAAGGAAGCTGATGGGACCAGAATTGGTAGAAGAGATGGCAAAAAAAGTTCAGTTGATTCAGAAACACATGAGAACAGCTCAGATCAGGCAGAAGAGTTATGCGGATAACCGAAGAAAGGATCTATCTTTCGAGGTAAGTGATCATGTTTTTCTCAAGGTTTCTCCATGGAAAAGTTTGATGGTATTTGGTAAGAAAGGAAAACTGAGTCCAAGGTTCATTGGACCATATGAAATTCTGGAGAGAGTTGGATCAGTTGCATACAGAGTGGATTTACCTCCGAGTTTATCTCAGGTACACAATGTTTTTCATGTTTCGATGTTGAGGAAGTTTATGCCAGATTAATCTCATGTTTTGAGCCCAGAGGTAGTTGAGCTAGAAGAGAACCTCTCTTATGAAGAACAACAAGTCCAGATTCTTGACCGAAGAGAGAAAGTGTTGCGAAATAAGGAAATTCACTAGGTAAAGGTTTTGTGGAAAAACAATATTTTTGAAAAGGCAATGTGAGAATGTGAAAATTCTATGAGGGATAAATACGCCCACTTTTTTTGATAAGTGAATAAAATTGCGAGGACACAATTCCCAAAAGGGGAGAAGGATGTAACATCCCAGGTAAATAAAGAATAAATAATTTTCATATTTATTAATATTTACGAATTAAATATTAATTTTACTTTAAAGGGGTTGCTATGTTCGATAGCGTACCCGATACGCAACAACGAGTTTCATTGAAGTCTTACGTTGCACACTAGTAATAAAATAATATTATTTTAAATGGTAGTTAACACATAGCCGTTGTATTGGCGGGAATGGATATAAATAACTTAAATATGATTATATATGTTTTTTAAATGTTTTATCTTTTATCTAATAAAAGACAAAGCCTTAAAATATGGAAAGAATTCAATTTTAGGCGTATATGCCCTAGTTTTCACTAAAGGTTCACTTATCGCCTTTTGATGGAGAACCATAATTAAATATAGTTTTGTTCACTCTTATTCATTCTATTGGACCAAATAAAACTCTTCTTTATAATCGGGACATCAAAATTTACTTTGTGTAAATTTTTGGTATCTTTCCGATAAAGGTCATTTTTTAATGAATAGTGTAAAATGATATATTTTAATTCAAAACATATGTTTAATATAATTTATTTATATGATTATATTAACTTTTGAATTGGTTTAAAAGTGAAATTAGAATATATTTTTACCATTAAATCCAATAGTGGTTGTTAGAATTAATTTCACTTTTATATCGGACTTAAACTATTGTCAATCGTTTGATACTTATTGTTTCATAAAAACACGCTATTTGTCATGACAGTGGGAATTAATTATTAAATTAATTAATGTTACTTATATGTTCTGAATTTTGTAAAATAGACTTCATTTTTGAATTCGAATATCAAATATAGCTTAGGGTGAATTTTTGGTATTTTTCTGAAAAACTTCAATTTTTGATGAATAGTGAAACCACTATGTGGTACTTAAAAAACTGATTTTTTCGTTTAAATGAAATTTTACCACATATGTGTTTTTAATTTAAAAAATCCGACATACATGGTTTTCATTAATAAGTAAAATGTGGTTCAATGTGATTAAAATAATTTTTTGGTGAATAGCCACTTATTAAGTTTTTAATCACAATTAGAGGTAATTAGTGTAATTTAAGGTAAAAATAATGTTGTAATAATATGAAATGAACTTGAAACATCTCCTAACCTTATTGGATGTGTCCTGGCCGACCAAAACAATTCATGGGTCAACTTGGGGACCCTATGGATCCACTTTAGTTGGAAAATGACATTAATATCTTTTTTATTTAATGTTAAAGTAAAAATGTCACAAACATGAGTTGTTTTACTAAAAAAACTTTTACATGAGGTTATACAAATCCACTTTTTGAATATAAATATTCATTAGAAAGATAAATAGATTTCTTAAATCATGATATTTTTATTTATAATTTTTAGTCATTAAATAAATTAAATTATTTATTACATCATGATGATGCACCGATTACCTCATTAATAAAGGATTTAATAAAATGAAATGATAATTTAAAATATATGACCTAAACATGTCCAAAACCTATTGGATGGGTGGATTTAGAACCCTTATCACCTTATCCTCGAAACACATCAATGTGGGACCATTAAAATCCGAAACTCATTCTAAAATAAAGTAACATTTCCTTACCTTCCAAAAGTGCCCCTCCTCTCTTCTTATAAAATGCCCCCACCTCTACCTCTTTACCCACACTTCAAAAGCCTTTGGCTCGGCCAAACCCTGCCCATTTTGTCTCTACATATCCCTCTCTCACTCCTTGAATCCTCACATTGGTCATAAGGCTTCCCAAGGAAGCCTTTGAGCTCAAATCTAAGAGAGTTATCCGATTTTGAGGTAATGTGTTCACTTGTGTTATTTTGTTTTATTTTGCTTCTCCAACCCCCTAAACTCGTTTTATTCATTTATTTTGTAACAACTCCAGTATCTTCAATATAATAGGATGTTTTTATAATAGTAATTCGAGCTAAACTTACACACATCTACATCTAATGCTTAAAGAACATATTGTTTCCATGGATGGTGAATTTATGCCTCCCGAATCGATGATTGTTCAACATTCTTTTAACACCTTCAAAGGTGGCCATTAAGATGACACTATATTTATATATGATATATAATATTTTTATGTTTCCCTTATGCTTCTGTATTTTTCATTTGTGGTATACCTTTATGGTTTCCATTGTGGGTAAACACGATAATTTCATTTTAGGAAGTGCGGACTACCGCCCCCTCAATGTGATGTGATTCGTTAATGCCATATGTGGGAAGTATAAATGATGGATTTAAAGTTATTATATATGATGTTATACTGGAATTATAATATACCACTATATAATTATTATTTCATTCCATTAAAGTATGATATAGAAATGATAGTAGCGTTCATGCGTACGTACGACTTACCGTCTCCATGAACGGTGCATTTCATTTCATATCCCCAAATGTAATGTTCTATTATAAGTACATGTATATAATGGATATATATGATGAATGATACATCTAAATGATGAATATAATTCTGGAATAAAAATATACATACCTCTCATTTAGTTGTAATTCCATTAATATGACAAAAAAATTAAATTAGTGTTCATGCGTACGTACAGCTTACCGTCTCCATGAACGGTGCATTTCATTTCTTACCTCTAATTGATTATGTAATATTATAAATACATGTATATGATGGATATATATGATATATATGATATCCAAATCAGGAATGTCATTATGGATATAAAGAACCTTTGACCACACGAACAACATGTAATTGTAAGAAGTCCACTTTCGACTTAAGAACCAAATATCGACAAAACAAACATTATTAACTTAATGATTACATAATGTTTATAACATGAAAATAAGTGATATAAAAGGAATAATAAGCTTGAAAAAGGTTCTAAAGCAAGTAGAAATTAACTCAAGTTTATTATTCAGGATGTTAAAGAACGATCGAGTCAAGTCGGACCCGAGGTAAGGGACTTCGTCTCAATCTCCTTTCATTGAAGAATATTTCGTTTTATACACAACTTTATTTTATACGGTGTATAAACCCCTTTGAATGTTACTTTTATACAAAAGGAATCTTTTTCTACGAAGCATTTTACAAAACGACAAAAAGGAATGTTTCTTTTAATGTACGCGATGAAAATGACATTTTCCGCCGATGCGAGTATTATTTGGTCTTTGGCTTCCTGAACAAGCCATAAGGTTTTTTTTAAAATGTAATAAATACCATATACTCTTTTATGTATTTTGGTATTGAAAGTGGTTTTTATAGTGGATTTGTTATTTCAATATATTTAAGTGATATATTTTGATCAAAGTGTGGAAATGTTTTCTTTCCATTATATTTGTTTTATGTCTTATGATTTTTATAATGGTATTTGGACATTTGACAGGTGGTTACGTGATAAACCATATGATGGGTGGTTCCGTGAATACCAGGAAGGGTGGTTACGTTATAACCTCCAATTCATTGGGTATGGAAGTCGGCCGTATGGCTATTCCATTAAGTATGTATGGAAGATGGTCGTTTGGATATTCCATTAAGTGATATGTGTGGAAGTCGACCGTATGGTTATTCCACTTAAGTATGTTTATGTCCCAAGTTACCTTTATATTTTATGTGTTCTTTATATGTGTTTTATGGTAATCTTTTGGTTACAAAAGGATAAGTAATGATCTTTTATTCAGTGAAGAGTTTTTACTACTTCATAAAGGTGAAAATTCTTACTTTGATAAAGTATACATGGTTTACTTGTTGTTTTGATAAACTAATAGTTTTCATTCTTTGTGTATCCCTTACTGAGCTTTTTATGCTCACCCCAAGTTTTTTTGAAATATTTTTCATAGGACTTAATGTGGAATAGGGTCAAGGATGGGATCAAGGGAAAGTTAGGCTATATAAAACATGGAACTAGACATGTTTCTTTTTAAGTGTTTTTTTACTATTATATGGAAACTTGGTATGAGTGTCTACTTTGTAAATCTTTTGAGATGTAATAGTTATGTTCTAATTCTCTAAAACTCTAAACCTGAAAAGATCCTCAATGTGAATTATTCATTTAATTCAATATTAAGAGATGATTAAGGCCAGAGCCTTATATTAATAATCTATTAAATAAATATGAATTGATTTTATTGGTTTTGAGTATGTCACATTCCCTTTTTGTAAAAATTTCATTGTAAAAACATAACAAGTTTTCTGATTCATACTAGTAACATAATTTGTTAGATTGAATTGATATTGATTCCTACATTTTAAACATTATATAATAGTTATTCCAATAATGTATGAATGCATTCAGATTAATGTATCTTGGTTTTTAGTGAGTGCCACATTTTTGAACTAAAATGAAATGTTTAGACTGAAAACAACACTTAAGTCAAAATAGAGACATCATGTATCAGATTGCGGTGTGGATGATTTACACACATCAAATATTACTTATCGATGTTTTTTTCTAAAATATCCAAATAATATTAATGGGGTTTTCTTAGTTGTGTGTATATCAATTGTTTATTTTACTAAAATGTCAATTTCAAAGAAATAGACAATCATTGTGTTATACTGGTCAGATCGTGCATTGGATTCAGGTGCAACTGATTCCAAAAAAATCATAATTGATTTATGTCTAATTTTAATTAATTTTAAAAAAATTGTCATTGCTTTTTATTAATTTTGATGATGTAATATTTATATTTTAAAAAACACAATTTAAATGGAAAACATGTTCATTGAGTCATACTAGTCACATTGTATATCTGTTTTTGTGAGAGTAATCCATAAAAAAAATATAAACGAATCATTTTTTCTAATGTATCAAGACAATACGAGTTCATTTTCATGGTCTTTAGTGAGTGACACATGTTTTTAACTAAATTGCTAATTTAAGATGGATAACACACTTTGAGTCATATTGGGAACACTATATATCAAATTGTTGTGTGGATGATTCATTGTAGTAAAAAATGACATATTGGCCATTTTCCTAAAGTATAAATTGAATCTAAATTTGATTTATTAGGATTGAGTATGTTTCTTTTCATTTTTACTAAAATGTAAATATTAAATAAAAATCCACACATAGATTCATAACAGTTATATCATGCATTAGATTGAGGTGTAGATTATTCCTACCCATTATAAATGACTTGTGGATTATTTTACTAATGTTTCAAAACAATCCCAAAATAATTTTTTTTGGATATGGAAGTTTTATTTTGGAAAAAAATGTCATTTTAAACTTTAAACGTGCACTTTGAGGAATACCATTCATATCATGTGTTATTTTTACCTGAGATTGATTCTTACACATTAAAAAGTACTTTTGAATTTTTTTAAACAAGTAACAAGAAAATTTGAAAATTTCTAATTTTTTTCAGTGAGGGAAATACTTTTTGAACTAAAAAGGCAATTTTAGAGAGATAACAAACACTTTGATTCAGAATGGGAACACCATTTATCATACTAAAGTGCATATGATTCCTATATTTCAAAAATTACTTGTGGATCATTTTCCTAAAGTATTAAAATCATCCAAATTTGTTTTCACAATTTTTCGTAATTAACTTTTCATTTTTACTAAAATTTTAATTTTATAAAATTAAAATAGTTATAGTCATACTAGTCACACCATACGTTTAATAGAGGTAATTTTAATTCCTAAATGTCACAAATAACATATGAATAATTTTCCTCAAGTCTGAAAACAATTTTATTATGTTTTTGATATTTTGAATCTGTCACTTTTCTTTTTTACTAAGATTACATTTTAAACTGATAGAATGAACTTTGAGTCCAACCAATCACATCATGTGTTGGTTTTATGTGTGACTAATTATTATACATCAAAAAGAATTTTGAATTATTATACTAATGTATGAAGATGATGATAACATTTTTCTTAGTTTTAAATGAGTGACACATGAAATGAACAATATTTATTTTAAACTGATTTCAAACCCTTTGAGTCACACTAGAAACATCTAGTATCAGATTAAGTTGTGGATAATTCCTATACATAACACATGACATATGGATCATTTTGAAAAATTATAAAATCAATCAATTTTTTTCTCATTTTTGAGTATATGACTTGTGTTTTAAAATTAAATACAAATTTTAAACTAAAAATAAAAACATTGAGCCTTACTATGCATAAAATGATGTCATAATTAATTTAATAATTATAAGAAAAACACATCTCCATTATGTATGTATAGATTATGACACATGGTTTTCTACTAATTCATTTATAAAAAATCATATCCTATTTCGAATATGAGGATAGTCAATCATCCTAGTAGTATGAAAAAAATATAATTAATCAAATGATTAATAACTAGTTTAAATGAAAATTTTTTTATTATTCACAATACCTCTTGGGGTATTTTAGTTCATTTATGGAAAATGATATCTTTTATAAATTTGTAACATAATGTTCCCAATATTTTTCATTTGTTTGTTTCAGACAGTACGAAAACCTTGAAAAAAAATATTATTTTTTAGTTAAATGATTTTATCACGAAATATTTCTATATATCATTTAATAGTGATCCACTTATAGAATTCAATATTCTAATTGATCTGGGACTATCCTCATTCTTTGATTTTTTTTATATTTAAACAACAAAATATCATAACAGAGTATTCTTTATAACATAATATAAATCGTATAAAATGATGTTCATTTTCAAAGATCTTTATGTAGTGTATTATAAATTTATAAACACAATTATCTATGGGAATATTTGTAGGTTTCCATGAATTAAATCCATAAAAAATATTTAAATTGTCCAAATTGATTGAAATGAGTAAAAAATGATTCCTAAAAAACAAAATAGATAAATTTATAAAAGGATCGAAAATCTATTTAATATTATTAAAGTGTGTATCTTAACCCCGACATCATGAGTATTATGGATAGTCTATTATATTAATTTTATCATTCATAAACTTCATAGAGTTTATCAAATATTTCATTAAATTAAATTCCTATCATTGAGTATTATTTTGTAAAAATGATGTGATGACTAATGAGTCTAAATTTCTATTCATAGGGGATTCCATTCAAATAGTATTCATGTATATTTATGTTAATAATTTTAATAGTATTAAATCAAAAATAACATATTAGATCATATATTGGAAAAAACAAAAAATCATTCTTCTTGTATATATTTACAACTAAAACTCAAATCCATTCATGACTGTGGATTTAATTTACATTATCAAGACCTAGATTGTATCTGATGTACTCTCATTTTATTTGTTATTCAAAATAAATTATGATTATACCAAAACATTTTAATTTCATATCTATATGAACCTCTAATTTTAGTAAATTTGTTTGTTAAATGGGGGTAAGAGTACATTCTATAGATATTTGCAATTGGTTGGTAGAACATTTAGATCATTATGATTCAACCATCCATTTCACACCATTCTCATTCCCCATATATAATTATATTAATCTAATAAATTATTTACTCAATAATTAATAGTGTATTTTAATTAATAAAATTGTAAAGCAGTAGCATTTTGACAACATGTATTTTGACAAAATTTAAAAGCTATAAAACAAAGGTTTCAATAAAAACCAAAATCATAAGAACATATGGACAATCAAGTGGAACATATATATTGGCACTTGTATCATGAGATATTTGAATCCCCACTCAAACATAACATATTTGAAATGTGTTTTTAAATAGAATAACTCCTTGAATATTTTGTAAAACACCCATCACAACTAAGCGATAGATTGCTCTTGATTCATATAAATAACTTATCATTTTCATCTTTTAGAGTATCATTACATGAATGGTATCAATATAGGCCTAAATCAAAATTCACCTAATCAATTATGAAAAAATATTATTACCTCTTATAATACATCCCATTGATGGGATTATATCTCCCAAACACTAGTTGGGGTGGGGCATCATGTAGAGGTTGCCCTTGTGTTGTTTCTCTAAAGTTATTCATTCTGAAAACAATTATCTATAAACTCAAAATACCTTTTATGTTTCCCTAAAAATGAAGCTAATTTTTCATCCATATATTCTATGTGATTATATTTATCTCGTAGTTAATTTCCTATCTCTTAAAATGTTTTCAAGATACCCCAAAACATGAACCTCTAACATGATCATGCTATTCTAGACACTTCATGGCCAATGATATTAGATGTTTATTGGGTGTAAATGATAATGATTCATGTGTATTATTTGGATAAAAATGTATTAATGTATGTAATAATTATTTTGAAATTCATATTTAAACAAATATTTTTAAATTATTTTATTATTCCACATCCATCCCTTATATTTTCTGTTTTATGACATTTTAGATTCATGAATTTATTTACATGGGACTCATTCCAAAGAACATGACATGGGATGGTTGTTTCGTTGGATATTGAATCATCAATATCAATATAAATAAAGTAATTAAATTATTATTGTTTTCTTGTTTCAGATAAATTTATTACAGTAGATTTAAAATACATTCCATTTTTTCAAGTGAAGTGTACCCAATCATAGCCTTACGGTAGTAGTATGTTGGTTTTTCTTCATGTTTCTTATTTTCAGCACACAGTTTCTGTTTCAAAATTAGAAATTCATAATCAAAGTGATTAATACATTTGTTTTCATGGAATGTATTACAAATTATAATTAACAAAAGTAGTTGTCTCCATATGATGACCAATAAACATATTCCAAATTTTTTGGTTTATCAGGTTTGTATGAAAATTTGATGGGTGTGAGTTTATTTTCCCTTCAGTGTCATTGAGATAATAGTTCATAATAACTGATTGAATGAAATTATGATCCATTATAATGAGCATTAACATATATTTAATTTGTTAATATTCTATTATCGATAGACCATAAAAAGGATAATTAAATTTTAAATCAATGATTCGTTAATTTTTTAAATATAAAAATAATAAATGTATATCAATATATTACAATAATATCTTCTCAAATCAGCACCTTAAGAATGGGGAAAACATTATTACACCAATATATATTAACCAGCACATGCATTCTAGTTGTGAACCCAATCTAACTATTAAGTGAGGACATGCTAGGATTAACAGTATGGATGCATGCATTTCATCAAACCTAGAATTTGATTCTATTATCTATCACCTTAATAAGTTTCTTAACACTATCATAAGATGATGATCATATTTTTATGGAACATTGGTTGTTCACTATTTACCATTTCCACGTCATTATCATCACTAACATGTGATTCCTTTGACTTTGTAGCTGCATGTTGTGAAATATATTGTTCCTTTTGATTGAGAGCATAAAAAAGTGTTGTATTAATTAACTATTAAATTTATTGAAAATTGAATTTAGACCATGTACAGGAAATAATGAATATATAATAATATTATGTAATATTAAAATATTTGAAAAATTAAATTTAACCAGATTATTCAAATCAATTTTTTAAATATTGAGGTTATTTTACCCCACTATAGAATATCAAATTCCCATTATTGTGGAACCCTCCAACATAAAAAACACCTTCTATTTTGGGACCACTGAGAAATGATTGTGATGTCCCAATGAAAGGTCCATCATTAGTTGAATTGACATTTGACCCTTTAGTGGTCTTGGTTGATAATGTAACAAATGACCAAATTAGATTTTTCATGGTCCTGAACATAAAATACATGTACATATTTTTAATCGATTATAAATGGTTCAACATTGTACCCTTCCATACTAAATTCCTCATCCACGTATCACACATTATCTATTTTAACATCACTAGTGTTATCATCACAGACACATTGAATAATTTCCACTTTAAATGTTGTATATTCTAAATTTCATTTTTTATAAAGCTAAGGTGTAAAATATTATCATAAATTGGAAATATATCAATGGTCCAAGACACATTAATCACCTCATCTATAATTGAAACTCCAATATTTTTCATGGTACAACATTCATCATGTTCACTTTTATATAATTTAAAACTATTAAATAAAAATTCATTATAAGATAATAAATGGAAATTTTTTCCTTTGGATAACCATTAATGTTGTTCTAAAAATGAATCATTATTTTTAGTGGAGTCTATAAAAATGTTTTCTTGAAGGTAAGTTATAATCATTTTTTATTGGATCTGATATTTATCATTCCTCCCATTATGGATTGAAATTCCAAATAATCATTTTTTCAGTTTTAACAAATAAAACACCCTTTAAATGTTATAGAAAACATATCGGTGAGCCCGATACCACTCTATAATAGTAAATGTGACCACATCTATTCCAGAAATTTCATCATGCACAAGCCACCCATTATGATGGGATTTTTTTATACCAATTCGTTTCACACCAAACAGGTAGTCAGTATAGAATTCAATGGCTTCTTCAGTAATATATTTCATTATAATAATATATTCTATTTGACATTGATTTGTGCCATGCCCTATCATAAACGTAATATATGATTTAATGATTTACATTCAACTATAATGTACAAGGAAACATAGTCATGTCACTCTTTCAATGTAAACCATCATGTGAACCATCATATCAAAAAAAATTAACAGAGTAATATATCAAAATCACAAAATAAGATAGAAATTTATGTTTCCCAGGATTTAAATATTACCACATATATAACATTTCTTTCTATATTTTGAAAAAAAACTATAATTAGTTAATATATGATATAAATTAATGGATGAGATGAAATATAAATATATAATAATTAGATCTTGTATCAAAACATGATTATATTGTTATTTCAAACACTTAAAAATTAAATTAGTCTTGAAATATAATTCATGATATTTGATGAATATCCATATAGAACCATTAAATCACTTTAGACATTGAAAAATAGATATATCACCTTCTTGTAAATAATGTAAGAAGTTGGAGAATGAAAATTATATTTTCATTCTTCATTGGACCAAACACATCCAATATCACCGTGTAAATCACCTCCAATCTAGATTCAATAAAATCCTTTTTTTTATATGTGAATTTTGTATCATTAGAATGATAATATCACATACAATTATTTATCGTTCACAACATAAATAATATACTAGATGTTAAAATAATTTGAGTATGGTAATTCAATAAATGTTATCTTTTTCCAACTGATTTTTATAAGGTTTCTCTAAAAAAGTTTACCAAAAGAATATTTTATATCTTTTACATTCAAAAAATAGTTTATCAAATGTTAGTTGAGATAGTGCTTTCAATTATTCATAATTCTCATCCAATGATGTCTTCAATGATCAGTATTTCTATTTCAAGGGTTTAAATCAATAATTTCCTTGATTCATAGCCTTCAATTATTGTTCCACCATAATTGAATATGTACCTTGGGAACAAATTGGAATCCCTTACATTCCATTAATTCAATATTTTAAAAAAAATGTAAGGGGGAATTTAATTTATCATCCAATAAAACATGGATCTATATACGAAATATTCATTTCTATAAGCATAATATATAGTAACACTGTGATCATATAATATTTTCAAATATATGATAAATATATCCAAATAAACTACAACATCATTACCATAATCTTTTTGACTTAATATAAATAGAGATAACATAATTTATTGTATTTTCATGTATACACAAAAAAGTAAAGTTGTAATTAACCAACATAACTAAACATGTTATTTGAGTGTGATCTTGAAATGAAAAAATATTCTCTCTGTATGTAGATAGTGAACTATTAAGGTTTATTAGAACATTTCCAAATTTAAGAAACTCTTTATTATTTTTTTCCACTAAAAAGAGTCTTCTAGGTGATGAAGTTTCCTATATTAATTTCTTATATCTTCATGGCTTGCATGTTTACTTGTAGCATCCTAAATTAAATATATGTGAAATAACCATTGAATGGTAGGTATATACCATAAAACTTTTCTAGGAATATATTCATTTAGCTTTTATGGAAACTCACTACACATGGTCATTTTTAATGTTCTTTATTATTCGTGTCAAAAATTATAAAATCATTGGGATTGCATTGAATTCTTTTATATATTATACACATTAAAGGTCTCAATCTTCTAGATTCATATGATTGTTAAGGACGCTCATTTTTTTCTTTGATCATATCATTCTAGAGAGAAAATAGGTCTAAAAAACTTGTGCCACACCATCAATTTATAGATTTTGTATTTCATATCCGCATTATAGATATCAATATTCTATATTTAGTATAACCAACACAAAATAGTTTCCTTTAATAGCTAATTAAATACTCAATCAATTTTTTAAAATCATAAATATCATATTCAAATATCTCTATCATTACCTCAATATGATATTAATCATATTTCACACATCTAATAATATACTTAATATAATATTAATAATTTTTCACATTTTAAATCCTATTAGATGATCAATAAAATGACGTGATATCATAGTCAATATCTACCTTAATTGCTTCACCATGTTTACTCCAATATATATACCTTTGATCTATTCTATTGTAGATCATATGTTTTTCATGTTCTTCGGGATAATTGCTTCTTGAATAAAAATAGTGAAAATATGGAAAATAGATTTGAGAAGGTTAATATGCATTATCTTCTATAAAACATGTTAAACCCTTTCATGCCATCCTCACACCCTTTGTTCATATGATTGGAATCCATCATTTTTTTTATTAATATATATCCTATTTGGATTAGTAAAAATAATATATAAACAAATTAATAAATACTGATAAGTATGATCATAGAACCCATAAAGGCCATTCTTAAATAATAATTTATGTCTGATGAAGCCATTGTTATATTATAATAGGAGTTTAATGTTACATATTGAGACTATTTAATAGTGGTGGAAGCCATTGAAGGAATGAATTATGTGATATATATAATCTTACAAAGAATATAATTAAATTGTGATTAATTAAAAATCATCGATATTAAAGAGGGTTTTGGTAGTATTCCTTGATAGTAGTACAACACGATGGAGGATTTGGAGTTTATTCATTTCTTCACATGGCATGTGGTGGCCAAGTAGTATTTTAGTGAAAGGATTATTTTGCGAAGAATTTCATCTTTTTGGTAGATGATGAATACTTTGATAGTGCTTAATCACATGGACCTCATAAACCATAATTTTATGAAACTATTGAATATAAAACCAGTGAATCGGAATTTTTTGGGTTGATGTTCTCAAGTTATTCAAAAAATAGAAGAACATTCAAATTGAGGATTCACAAATATTTCAAAATTAAACTAATCATATAGTTGGGATGAATCCTAAATGAACATTAATTCAAGATATTTAAAAATACATTGAATCCATATTAGTGTTTTTGAAACATATTTTATGAATTTCTCTAAAAAGAAATAGATGTTATCAATATAACATTCCATTGAAGATTTTTAATTGTGGATACATAATACTCTACTTATAAATTTTTAAATTTTTACACAATTAAAAAATCATAATTTATATGATTTAAGAAGAATTTCACAGAAGAAGAAAACTAATGATTTTATATACCTAATTTTTCCATCATAGATAATGATATAAATTTAAAAAAACTCAAAACCCATATATATTTTATAATAATTAGATGATGAGTAAGGTGGTGATTATGATTCTAAAGTTGAAACACAAAGTATATCATGGGTGGGGATAAAGATTTAAAATGTTAATGATGATGAGCTCCATTGTGATAAAGATATTAATGTTGAGATTGATTAAAATATTTATATGATGAGTTCCCATTTAGATCAACATCTATTCCCAGCAATGTAAATATTATATGGATTGGTGAGAATTTAACTTTTATTGGTTGCAAATGATTATAATTATCTGATTTTAATCCATTAGTGAAGTTTTGATAAAAGAATCATGGAATATTATCCCTCATTTTTGATGTTGAATCCAATAAAGGAACACAAAATTACATTATATTGTATATAGAGTGGGAAATATTTGGTGACAAACACTTCTCGTTAGGGAAATGTCATGTATGAAAAGTATTAGAATCCCAAATATTGGAACTCAATTCAAATGAAATGGTGAACCATATGATATCCAAATAGTCTTTAATGTTCATTTAATATAATGTATGAATAGTGGAGGGGACATGTAAATCAAATCATTTGGGAAAAATTACAAACACCCAAAAAAAGTACTAAAAATTGTAAAATCATTCACAGTAGAAAATAAGTAGCATATCATGCTATTTGAATGTACTGATCCATCTGAGGGAGAGTTAGGGGGATCACACAACAATGAGGGAGCATGGTAGTGAGGGTGCATAATGGTTGTGGAGGGTCGAATTGAGTGAGATTTGAGAGGAGGGAGACTAGGGATCAGGGAGAGTGGCAGTATGGGAGAGTGGTGTTTAGGGACCGAGATTGGTCGTGAAGGCAGGAGAGCGGTGGTGAGGTTTCAGTTCCCCATGAGCTTGAATGACATGATAGAATGGGTTCAGTTATAGTTAAATTTTTAAGAAAATATTCATTTTTATCAACACCTCTAAAAAGGTGCTCATAAAGATAGGTTTCATCAATGCAAAAATAATAAGCGCTGATAAATTCCCGCTTTATTAACTCTTTTCTAGCACTCATAAAGACCAATATAATTAATATTATATATATAATTAATATAATAAATAATATGAAATGTATCTAAATCTAAATAAAGATACATAGATATAATTTTAAAAATATAATTTAACAATTATATATATTTTTGAATTGCAAATGTTTCATTATAAATATAATTATAAAGAATCATAAATATATAAAAGTTAAAAAATTATTTTTATTATTCAAAATATGTTAAAAGAGATGTAAACATGAATTCATAATTATAAATATTGATATATATTTATATTTATAATTATAATTAGATATATTTAAAAATATTGTCATACGATTATAAATATATTTATATATTTATATGTTATTATTATTATTATTATTAATATATTTTTAAATTTATTTTCTAATATATAAATTTATATATAAATATAAATATTGTAAAAATATTATATATTTAAATATATATATAAATATGATAATGTTATAATTATTTAAATATATAAGGAAGTGATTTATAATTATATAAATAATTTTCAATATATATATATATAATTATATATTTATATATAATTATATATTTCTATATATTTAGTAATACATAAATATATATTATAAATATATTTATTATATTTATTTTTAAAAATATTTATGATAAATTTATAGTTATTGAATTATATAAATATTTACTTATAATTATATAACATCTTTGAATTTTTTTATATATTTATTCATAATATTAGAAATATAGTTAGTTAAATATTTTAAATAGATATTGATAAATATATTTTCATATAAATATAAATTTTTTTACTTATATATATATATATATCTATTAACAAATATTTATTTACAAATATATTTTTATAAACATATTATAAATATTGTTGATGAATATGATAACATTAATTCATGAAATTTAAAAATGAGTGAAATTTAATAAATTAAAATGAAGAGACAAAAAAAAGAATAAAAAAATTATATAAGTTTTATTAATTATAAAAATTATTAACTGATATAAAAATTATAATAGATTAGAATGAAAAAGTAATACATATTGAATAAATTAAATCTCATTAAATAAATATATATAAATTTAAAAAAATAAATAAGCATAAAAAATTCAAAAAAATAGTAAATTACAAAAAATGAAAATATTAATATTAATAGAAATAATATTAAAAATGATTAAATAATATATATTTAATTATTAAAATTCTAACTACATAACTTACAATTATTTATATAATTCATTTTTATAGATTAATTATATAAACCTCCAATATAAAACATAATAAATTAAATTCAAAAATTGGTAACTAAATAAATAAAAAAACATTTCAAAATTAAACTTAAGAATATAAAAATATGCAGATAAAATTAATAAATACACATGTATAATTGTTTTATGTCTTTATAATGCCATGTCCAAGTACATCTGTACACACACTTATATTAGTGCACATACATATGTACTTCATAAAATATTGTCACATAGACATTAATATAAATTTATAAATGAAATATCACATATTATCAATAAACCATTTATAATTATATAATTTTTTAAACAATTAAAATTAATATATAGATATATAAAATTGAAATTAATTTTTTACATTAATTTTGTAATTAATGTATATAAATAAAAATTGATATATTAATTTTTTTTAATTAAAGGTCCCTTTTTTAATTATTGTATATATATAATATTACTTTTATTAACTAATAAATATAATTTTTGTAATTTAATTTATATTAAATTATGAAAACAAGATTCCTTATATATTAATTTTTTTTCATATTTATCTATTTTATTTAAACAAATATTTTTATCATAAAATTAATTAAATTAAGAAAAATTATCAGTTCTATATAAAGAGCATTGATAATGTGTCCCTTTTATCAGTGCTGAAAAATGCACTGATAAAAATCAAACTTTTATAAGTACTAAAAAAACACTGAAAATTTGTACATTAATCTGTGTTTTTTCTAACATGGATAAAAGTAAACATTATTAGTGTGTTTTTCTAGTGCGGATAAATCTTCCCCCTTTATTGGTGATTTTTCTTCTATCATGGAAAAAATTCAGTGCTATATATTAGGAAATATGTGGTGAATATATCTACTTATTGGTACATAAATCAAATTAAAAAATATAAAAATTAGTAAATATAAATTAATTTATTAATATTTCCATTTATCAAAGCTAAAAAAATTTAAAAAATGATCTCTTTATCAGTGATAAAAGAATAATTGATAAAGATAGTTTTTATTAGTGCCTCTTTAGTGATCCCAAAAGGTACATTCATCAGTGATTTTTTATAATAATTTATGTAAACGTAGGTGATTCCAACAAATTTTAATGAAAATATATAATAAAACGCATGCATGCATAACTAATCAAGTAGACTCAATACTGAGACCTCTCTAATTCCCTGTAGGGACACGACCAACTATCTGTGTCACGACCCATCCTCGGAACCCGTCCCGTTACTACCCCAATCCCGCCTTCCATAAGCCAGGGGCTGGCGACTAGCACCAAATGCGTAAATCTCTATGCTGGGAAGGAATTGACTTAATAAAAATAAATCACACACAATCAGAGTACACAACTGGAAGAAAAACACTATGTAAACCTGAATACAAAGGTAGTGCTAAAAGTAAATGGGCCAGTGAACAAACCCAACTGAACAACAATAACAAGTACAAGTAAAAAGGGAAAACAACTCCTGGATCATCCACTGGGAAAATACTTCTACAATGGTATATAAAGAACTCGAAAAAATCGTCCCATAGGTACATCCTATCTATTAAACCTTCGAGCAGGCTCCCGTCCATCACCCTCGGCCTCGATCAGTACTGTCTGTCGTCTGCACAGAACACAACAAGGTGCGGGCGAAGCCTATGCAGGGGTGAGTATAACAATACTCAGTAGGGGACCCCGAGACCCCCGAAGTTCTCCCATAATCAACTAAGGATAGAACAATGAAGAAAGATACAATTAAGAAATATCAAACAAACCAACTTAGGTATAGGCCCATACATATACCTAAGTTAGCAGTCACAGTCCACCTCCAACTCTCGAGCCCAAGCACAACCCAGTCCACAAAGGAAATAAAGTCAATCACCTCGATGATAATGGTTGAAAGACATGACCCAGATGAAACAGGTATACATCTTTTGTAGAGTGATAGTGATGATTAGATTTAGTCACTGATTCATCTAAGATATCAGACCCATATAGGATACAGGACCAGCTAAGCTGTCAGACCCACACAGGATACAGGACAAGCTATTCTGTCAGACCCACACAGGATCCAGGAACAGAATTCATAACTGTCGAACCCATTGAGGAATCCAGTATAGAAGTCATCATTGTCAAACCCACAGAGGATTCCAGTAGAGAATTCATCACTGTCGAACCCACGGAGGATTTCGGTATAGAAGTCATCACTGTCGAACCAACGGAGGATCCTGGTACAGTAGCTTCGCAGCCAGCCCTTGGGTTCCTGCACCCAGTACGCTCGGTTCCGGGAGGGTCCATTCCTCAGGCCAAGTGTCGATAAATAAAATATCATGATGTCCTGAGCTGATTTATCCCGTAGTTCCGTCTTATCAAAAGGAACCCAACGCGATAGACGACGCATCAATCGGGCCCCGGGCTGAGAGTTATTGACATTTCCGTTCTAGGGTCCTTGTTGTGTTTTAGGCTTAAACCAACCAGGCCATAGTCCAACTATTTCCAAAACTCAAGTTTAGTATAAAAAAGAATTGTCTTGCTCCAAGAATTCAATCACCATAGGTGGTATGTCAATCAGACACCCGTAGCTCTAGATGTGGGCTAAAAGGTGTAAACGGACATAGCGGGTCCGGGTCCGGTCCGACCCAGTGGGACTGACCCGGCCCAAACCGTTCTGAACTAGGGTCTGACCCGGTCCACAGGTCCGACCCGGTCTGAGGAAGCAACTCGAACCGAGGGGACGACCCGACCTGAGGAGGCCCTAGGGAGGGGCGGCCCGGCAAAGGGCGGCCCGACCGAGTGGCGGCCTGACTGAGGGGGTCCCGACCTTGGGTGGCCCGGTCGAGGGGCAGCCCGGTTCATGGCGGCCCGGGTCGTGGCGGCCCAACCGACAACGCATGGGAGGGGGTGCCCCACCTCCCCAGTTCATCGAACAAAACCGGTGCGATGCGCCGGTTCAGGGGTTGTGGGACTCAGCTGGTCCTGCTGGTCTGGTTCCATGGTAGTCGGATCGGCCGCCCACCTCCGTACCTCAAACGCGGTGTGATGGAACCACCTTCCCATTTCCCTCCGCGCAGCATGACGACGCGACACTTCTTCAACATTCTCGGCCCTCCCAGTTGTGGTTCCTCTTCCGTCCGCCGTGGTTCTTCTCCGGCGTGGTGCGACGGCACAACACCCTTTCGGCTCTGCCTTCAACTTCAACCAAACAAGAACCAACGGAGGGATGTCGTGCGGTGTTGGTTTCGCTCGTGCCCTCCGCATTAGGTGATAACAAGTGGCCATCATCGAACCAAAATAAATGACGAGGAACGCGGGTATAATTTATACATTAAAATAATCAAATCCCCCTACCTCGTATTTGTCATTGTACGTTGACGAGTCACGGAATACGGACGAAGTTCCATCAATATTGGAGGAGGTAGATCTTGGTGAAGAAGAGTCGAGATGACGCCCTCCATGTACTTTGTGGGCGGAAATGCTTCCCTTCCTTGCTCCGGTTGAAGAAGGAAGAAGATTATGCTTCATGTTATTCGAAGATGAGGAGCGTTCTTTATGTTCTTCATGGAACGAATGGAGTTCTTTGGTGGTTCTTCATTGGAAGGATGAAGCTTTTCTCTCTCAAGCATTCCAAAGGATTATGCCAACCCCCCCCCCCCCCCCCAAAAAATGACAAAGGATGGCCTCTTTTAATTATTTCCCAGAACAACACAAATATGTGTTTAATTTAATAAGGAAACTCATTTAATTAATGTTAAGGGATGTTTCAATTTAAAATTTAGAGGAGGTGAAGAGTTTAATTAAAATAAGCTGCCTCTCTTCATTAATGGGTGAATTGGAACCATTATGGGGGAATGTGGAAGGTTTCAAGACTTTCCCCCATTGATGGGGAGCTCAAGGTTTTAAAAGGGGGGTTAAGGGGGTTCAAGATAGTGGGCCCCACCTAGTTATATCCACCCAAGGGAGGTTAGGCTGTGGTGGGACCCACCTCTAACCTCCACTTGGTCGTTTTAACCACCAACTAAATAAAAATACGTTACACATATTTTTATTTAGAATCCCCAAAAATTAACATCCAACATCTATAAAGAGAAACTGCAGTAAATGTATCCTTATGCGAATACCAGCACTGTGAGTTTAGCGGTGTCCTCAGATTTCAATTTCGAGCACCGGTTCAAATGATATAAAATCCCGCTCGTACATTTTCTGAACGTACCCAAACAAAACATTGGAAAAAATATTATCAGTCACCCTCAACTCATGCCAGTGAAGTTTAGTTTCTCCGTAAGTTAAACACGCCACAATGAACCTAACGGTACTCTCAGATTTTTAATCCGACTTACTTCTTAGAAGTTAGGAATTTTACAATAAAATAATTGTCACTTAATTATTTTATTTGCGGCCAAAAACTTACTTTTTCGGGTGGGCCGCACCGGCCAAAGTTAGTATCTTCTTAAATAAAGAAAGCTCTCAAAAGTTCAGCAGTGCTCTCAGATTTTTAATCTGATCTATCGTTTGTGAGTTATAAGAATTTTAAAAATAAAATAATTTAATTAATTAATTTATTTATGGTTATTCCATTTTGGGGATTTCTCACAGGCGGCCCGTGCCGACTAAAATTAAGTCGCACCTAGGGTAAATCTGACATCCTAAGCACAACGGTGCCCTCATATTTTTGATCTGTGTAACCGTTTAAGAGGTATTCCACTTTTTTAGTAAAACTTCTTACGTACGTTAATTTATGCTTAACAAAACGTTAGAGGATCATTCCAGGCACTCCGGGCTTCAGAATTGCGCGCTGTTAGAAACTGAGGACTCGCAAAATTCCCATGTATTTAAGAAAAAAAAATTCCACAGAATTTCCGGGTTTTACATTCTCCCCACCTCAAAGATTTATGTCCTCGTAAGCTACAACTCACACTAAGGGAACAATTGGGGGTATTGAGCATGTATCTGAGCCTCCAGATCCAATGTGCTCTCCTGGAGGTTTCCGTGCTACCAACGAATGCCTACCGGAGGTATCGTCCATCCATGTAGGACCTGCTACTGTCGATCCTCTATCTATAATGGAACCTCCATGAAATTTGACCCATCTTCAATGTCCAGCTCACTATGGCCAATGATCTAGGATGCGTCACGCACGTATCTACTCAGCTAGGATACGTGGAAGACATCGTGAACCCAGTGGAAATGAGGTGGAATAGATAAGCGTTAAGCCAACTCTCCAACTCTGCTGGAGACCTATAAAGGTCTAATGAACCTCATAGAAAACATTCCTCCTCAACAAAAACTCCATAGACCTTATTGAGGTGAGACCCCTAGAAAGACGTGGTCACCATCCTTGATCTCCAGAGATATCCATCTCCTGTCAGCATACAACTTTTGACTGCTCTGTATAGTTTTCGTCTACTCTTTGATGACATGCGCCTTGTCCATGGTAGCTCGTACCATCTCAGTACAGTAGTAAGTTGGCAGACTTGGTGTATTGGTCGACGATTACCCAAATAAAGTCATGTCCTCTGGATGTAAGAGGAAGTCTCTTCATGAAATCCTGGGATATCTCATCCCACTTCAACTCTGGGAACTCTAAGGGCTAAACCAAGCCTGTTGAAACATTGTGCTTCGCCTTTACTTTCTGACAAGTGAGGCATCGAGAGACAAACTCTGCAACTGTCTTCTTCATACCAAGCCACCAGTGCTGTCGTTGGAGGTCCTGATATATCTTCACAACTCCTAGATGTATTGCTGGAGGAGATGTGTGTAACTCCATTAACACATCCTCCTGAAGTGAAATTGGTACCAAGTACGTCCTCTGAAGAGGATGATGTGCTCCCGACCTTTAGAAAATCCATCAGGTGCCTGCCCTATGGATATCTGAGCACGTCGTGTCTCGCAGTCAGCATCCCCAAGCTATGCCTTCCTGAATTGCTGAAGAAGTGGAGGAGTTACTGTATGAGACTATAGATAGGCTGCTCCATCTCTAGAGAAGTCTAGAACGAATCTCCGATAGTATCCAGCCAAACCCTGGAAACTCTGTACCTCTGTCAAACTCCTGGGTGGCTCCAAGCAAGTACCACTTCAATCTTCACTTGATTTACTGAAACTCCAGCTAATGCAGACGTCCCTCCACCTTCGGGGGGGTGGGGGGGGGGGGGTGGGGGGTTATCCTGGAATCATCTTTTGAAAATATGTCCCCATGTTCTAACACTCCATTTTGGAACTGAAAACTCAATGTTCCTGCTGCCAAGAGGGTAAGGCTAGACGATTCAAGAGCGATAGGTTTTACCCTCTTATGCATGAGTTTAACATGTGCTGCATGGGTTTCCTTTTTCACTGAATGAGTAAATCATCATCTCAATGTTGTACATATACCACAACCTTTTTTCCTAATACAGTCAATCTTTGTGTGAACTGTGGTTGCCCAGTCCATACCCAAACTAACACCATAAGATCTCGACGCTTCCACCAAGAGTATCCAACACAAACTCTCACCTCAAGGGTCAGAGAAAACCATCGATGTGTCCGCGATTATCGAGTCTCCTACCAAAGGAATCTCCAGACGTGAGATTCATGTCAACAGATTAACCAGAAAGTCTTGGTCTGGGATAAGATTTGTGGAAGGAAGGAATGGTTTGTATCTATGTCTATTGATACTGAAGCTAGTAGTAGACACAGATCATACCTCGAATCATTCCTAGAGCCCTTGGGTTACACTCCATGACCGCATGAAGCAACTCTCTTCCCCTGAACTCCAACTCCCTGTGCCTGATGGGGACTACAAGGTGGGTGGTTGTAACATGTCGAAATTTACACCACCTTATGCTTCTCTCCTAGCTATGCTTACACATATACTGCCCTGAAGATTCATTTATCCTTTACACTTCCACTTCTTGAAACATTCTACATGCTCAAATATCTAAGACGGGTGCCAGTTTCAAGTTCTCCAACTGCTAACATTCACTGGCTGTATCCGCTCATCCAATGAACATTCAACCACAAAGGTTCTCTCTAGAACCCTAACATAAGTAGAAATGCATAGAGAAAAAAGTGATGGAATAGATATCCTTAAACATAAATCTCTTAGAGGTATGATCTCCAATGAACTGATCCTATCATATTCATCGAGTACCAGGAAAGATCGGTATGCCTCGATGAATACTCAGCTACCGACTCGTCATCCTCCCAAAGCTGGAAGAGCTCTTGAAAACTCTCAGCCACCTACTCAAGCCAGTCCTCAACTGCCTGTGGGTCGGGCTTTCCTCAGAACGTGAGGGATATCTTGTGCTGAAACACATGTAAGACACTAAGCCTACAAGTGTCTCCTTCCGCTACCGCTGGTAGTGTCTGCTGACCAACGAGTAGTGTTATAGTTGTCACAATGCCTGAAGGTACAATCACGGAAAAACAGTCCAAGAACCAAAACCTCATAACTATGTGGACCATCCTCATGGTCACTCACTAGAAAATATTAGTAGCTAAGATCAACATATGCTTTACTAGTGTCTCAACTAGGCAGAAAACTCCAGTAATCGCCTCCATCTAGTCCTCTGATGTTAGGGAATCTGTCTCACCTCCAAGCCTCAGAGGCCTCTGCCGCTGGAACTCGTTCAATGTGCTCAGTCGGCGTGCACCGTCTGCCAGTGCAGCTGGGGGTATCTACTACCCCATAGGTGGTGGTGCTGTTGGTACACAAATCGATGGTGCTAACATCGAAAGAGGTCCCTAAACCGGAGCCTCGTCGCTCTGTGGGCCATGATCGTGTACTCTCTCAGAAACCCTATCTGGCTGTCTACGTAGTGGAATATTGTTAAGGAACAAGTGAGCCATAGTCAATAAGTTATACCTGGTGTGCTAACTCAAAGACTTATCAAAGAAGAATCTTGAAAACACACTCACAATCAGTGTTTTCATTTACTAAGTCAGAAATTCGAAGTCAGGGTCCTGGTGTGTGGATAAGTCGGCCACCGCACCAACACTGGACTCCCTGGACTGAAAACCATACTCAATACTTTTAACACTATTTCTTCACTGTAAGACAGATCATAGTCCTATGTTCTGTGATATAACCAACTCCTATGATACTAATAATTCACGACCCATCCTCAAAACCCATGTCGTGACTACCCCAAGCCCGCCTTCTATAGGCCAGGGGATGGTGACTAGCACTAAAGGCATAAATCCATAAGATAGGAAGGAATAAGCTTTATAAAACGAAATCACACACAATTAGAGTACACAACCGGAAGTAGAACACTATGTAATACCGAATAAAAAGGTGGCGCTGAATGTAAATGGGCCAGTATACTAACCCAACTGAACAATAAGAACAAGTATAAGTAAAATGGAAAATAGCTCAGGGATCATCCACCTGGGATATCCTACCGGAAGGGTTGGTATAGAACTCGAACAACTCATCCCTGAGGTACGTCCCGTCTAGTCCAACTCCAAGCAGCTTCCCGTCCGTCACCCTTAGCCTCGATCACTACAATCCGTCATCTTCACAGAATACAACAATGTGCGGGAGAAGCCCGTGCAGTGGTGAGTATAAAAATACCAAGTAGGGGACCCCGAGACCCCAGAAGGTCTCCCAGATTTGACTAAGGATAAACCAAGGAATAAAGATACAATTATGAAGTATCATCCAACCCTACTTAGGTATATTCCCATACATATACCTAAGTTACCAAACATAGTCCGGCTCCAACTCTCGAGCCCAAGCACAACCATATCCACAAAGGAAATAAAGTAAATCATCTCAATGATAATGGTTAAAAGAAATGAATCATCTGACACATGTATACATCTTTTGTAGAGTGATAGAGATGATTAGATGTAGTCACTAATTCATCTACGCTGTTAGAACCACACATGATACTAGACCATCTAAGTTGTCAGACCGACACATGATACATGACCACCTTTTCTATCTACATCTGAGTTGTCAGACCCACACAGGATACATGACCAGCTAAGCAGTCATACCCACATAGGACACATGACCTACTATTCTGTCGGACCCACACAGGATCCAGAAACAGAAGTCATATTTGTCAAACCCACAAAGGATTCCGGTACAGAAGTCATCAATGTTGAACCTAAGGAGGATTCCAGTACAGAATTCATCACTGTTGAACCAACGAAGGATCCTGGAACAATATCATCGCAGCCATCCCTAGGGTTCCCGCACACCACACGCTCGATTCCGTGAGGGTCCGCTCCTCGACCCCAGTGTCAATACATCAACTATCACGACATCCTGAGTTGATGTATCGCGTAGTTTCGTCTCATCTTAAGGAACCCACAGCGACACACAGAGCGTCAATCGGATGCCCGGTCTGAGAGTTATTGACATTTCCGTTCTAGGGGCCCGGTTGGTTTTTAGGCCTAAACCATCCCGGCCGTACTCCAACTGCATCCAAACCTCAAGTGGAGTATACCAAAGAATTTTTTCGCTCCAATAATTATATCTCCACTGGCGGTACATCAATCAGACATTTGTAGCCCAAGAAGAGGGCTAAAAGGTGTAAACGACCATTGCGGGTCTGGGTCCGGTCCGACCCAGTCGGACTGACCCGGCCTGACCAGGTCTCGTCCAGGGTCTGACCCGGTCTGCTGGTCGGACCTGGTCTGAGGAAGAGACCCGAGCCGAGGGGACGGCCCGACCCAATGGGTGGCCCGGCCGGAGGGGGCCCGGCCGACAGCGGCCCAGCCGAGGGGCGGTCCGGCCGAGGGGCGGTCCGGCCGAGGGGCGGTCCGGCCGAGGGGCGGTCCGGCCGAGGGGCGGCCCGGCCGAAGGGCGGCCTGGCCGAGGGGCGGCCCGGCCAAGGGCGGCCTGCCAAAGGGAGGCCCAGCAGAGGGAGGCCCGACCAAGGGCGGCCCAGCCAAGGGTGGCCCGACCAAGGGTGGCCCGACCAAGGGAGGTCCGGCCGAGGGCGACCCGACCTTGGGTGGCTCGGCCGAGGGGCGGCCTGGGTTGTGGAGGCCTAGGTCGTGGGGGCCCACCCGACCATGCGAGGGAGGGGGATGCCCCCCCGGTTCATTGAACAGAATCGACGCGCTACTCCGGTTCAGGGGCCGCGGGACCCGGCTGGTCGTGCGGGTCCGGCTGCATGGCAGCCAGCTGGTCGGCCACCTCCGCACCTCCACCGTGGTGCCCCGGCACCACGGTCCTGCTGGCCTTCGCGCGGCGCGATGGTGCAGCGCCACAACCGCCGCGGCCCGACCTGGCCGTGGCCTTCGGCTCCACTACGCGGTGCGACGACGTCGTGCTTCTTCATCCGCTGTGGCCCTCCCAAACGCGGTTCCTCTTTCCTCCGCCACAGACCTCCTGGCCACGGTTCTTCTCCAGCGTGGGGCGACGACACCGTTCCCTATCAGCTCCGCCTTCGATATCAACCAAACAGAAACCAACTGAGAGTCATCGGGCCGTGTTGGTTCGGCCCAAGCCCTCTACATTTGGTGATAAAAAGTGGCCATCATCGAACCAAAATAAAAGGACGAGGAATGAGGGTATAATTTATACATTAAAATAATCAAATCCCCCTACCTTCTATCTGTCGTCGTACGTTGATGAGTCACGGAAGACGAACTTCGCGGAAGACGAATGTCGTTCCGTCAACGTCGGAGGAGGTATAGCTCAGGGAAGACGAGTCGAGAAGACACCCTCGGTGTACTTCATGATCGGCGATGCATCCCTTCCTTGCTCCAGTTGAAGAAAGATAAAGATGTTGCTTCACGTTCTTCAGAGACGAGGAGCATTATTTATGATCTTCGTGGAAAGAATGGAGTTCTTCCGTGGTTATTCATTGTAAGGATGAAGCTCTTCACTCTCAAGACTTCCAATGGATTATGCCAACCCCCCCAAAAAACTACAAAGGATGGCCTCTTTTAATTATTTCCCACAACAACACAATGATGTGTTTAATTAAATGAGGAAAATCATTTAATTAATGCTAAGGGATGGTTTAAATTCAAATTTAGAGGAGGTGAAGAGTTTAATTAAAATAATCTACCTCACTTCATTAATGGGTGAATTGGCACCATTATGGCGGAAGGTGGAAGGTTTGAAGACTTTCCCCCATTAATGGAGAGCTCAAGGATTTAAAAGGGGGGTTAAGGGGGTTCAAGATAGTGGGCCCCACCTGGTTATATCCTCCCATGGGAGGTTAGGGTGTGGTGGGCCCCACCTCTAACCTCTACTTGGTAGTTTTAACCACCAACCAAATAAAAATATGTTACACATATTTTTATTTAAATTTTATTTAGAATCCCCAATAATTAACATCCAACCTCGATAAAAAGAAACTGCTGTAAAGGAATCCTTAAGAGAATACCAGCACTGCGAGTTCAATGGTGTCATCTGATTTTAATTCCAAGCACCTGTTAAAAAGATATAAAATCCCACTCGTACGTTTACGGAATTTACCCAAACAAAATTTCGGAAAAAATATTTTCAGTCACCCTTGACCAATGTCGGTGATGTTTAGGCTCAGCCTAAGTGAAACACACCCCAATGAACCCAATGGTACTATCAGATTTTCAATCCGAGTTACTGCTTAGATGTTATGAATCTTACAACAAAATAATTGTCACATAATTATTTTATTTACGGCCAAAAACTAACTTTTTCTGGTGTCCCGCGCTGACCAAAGTTAGTATCTGGTTAAATAAAGGAAGAACTCACAAGTTCAGTGGTGGTTCATATTTTTAATCTGAGTTACCGTTTGTGAGTTATAAGCATTAGAAAAATAAAATAATTTATTTAATTATTTTATTTACGGTTATGCCATTTTTGGGATTTATCACAGGAGGCCCGTGCTGGTTATGCTTAAGTCATGCCTAGGGTAAACCTGCCATCTGAAGCACAACGGTGCCCTCTGATATCTGATCTGAGTAACCTTTTAAGAGTTGTTCCACTTTTTCATTAAAACAACTTTTTCACGTTAATTTATGCTTAACAAATCTTCGAAGGATCATTCCGGGCACTCCGGGCTTCAGAATCGCGTGCTGTCAGAAACTAAGGACTCATAAAATTCCCATGTATTTAATAATGAAATTTTACAAGGAATTTTGGATCTTTACAATCGGCATTATAATGTAAAGTAACAACAACCACAATAACAGCTATGATGATTATTACAATAATAATAATAAAGAATATTTTTTTAATTCTTCTTAAAATACACTCTAATTCATATCCTAATTTATTTAAATATCTATAACATTTTAATAATCATCCATTTAATAAATATAATCAATAAATTGTTTGTGTTTTTTTATAAGAAAATCATGAATGTTTGAACTCTTTTTTGATTAAACATAGTTTAATAAACATGTTTATATACCTGATTATCAATTTCACCTTGATATTGGTTCTGAATTTAAAATAATGTTTCAATTAAAATAAAAATTAGATGTTCTTTAATAAATAAACTCATTAAAAATTAATTTTTACATCAAATTAATTTAAAACTAAATAATAATATTTTTTTTATTTTCCATATATCATTGTGTTACAATGTTAATTACTGTGAGATATTACAAATGATTAAAAATTAATCCTTCAAATTAATGTATTGATAATAAATCATCAGGACACATAAATTGAATTTTTATTAGTATGAACTGATCTACATGGAAGAAGATATCTGTAACATCTAATGAGAACAATCTTAATAAATTTCATTAACCAAGACCTAAATTTTATATTTTTCCTTTATTATATAGGGAGAAATAATAAAATGGTGAAACGTTTTCCCTTTTATGTGTGTTAATTTTTCTTTCTTGTTTTGTTCCCTTGAACATGGGTTTTTGGGGATTTCTATTTGGCCAACAATGCATATACTCAATTTTTGTTTGTAAAATTTTTGTACATCATCTCAAAATCATTACTATAGAATCTCCCTTATTCATTGGTCAATTTTATTAGTGCTGATAAAATCTTATTTTTATCGATGCTCATTACAAGTGATGATAAATGCCTATATTAATAAGTGCTAAAATATGCGATGACAAAATTTTAGTGTTTATAAATGTTGTTATGAATAATTTAATTTATTTATAAACATTTATATATTTTGGATTGTTATTTATATATAAATAAGTATAATGTTTCATAAATATGCAATTTATATATATTAGTTTATATTTAATTATAATTATTTATACACTGAATGTACTCATTGAATTTAATACATATAATAATCAATTGAGTAGAAAAAATTAATGTTCAATTAGATGAAGTGAATGAATGGTGTCACTACTCATTTCATAAATTGATTGTGGAAGTGAATGATAGATCATCTAATAAATCATGGACTTTAAACGAACCACCTGATAAATGATACCCATGAATCTATGCTTATATATAGAAATTTCGATAATAAGTAATGTGTATTTTAGATCTTATTTTTCAAATATTTATACATTAATAAATAATAATATTTTAAATTATTACATAATTTTATAATGGTTAATAATTATATATATATATATAGTCAATACAATGATGATATCAATAATTAGTAATAATATTTTTTTATTTACTCATTTTATGTGTTTTTAATTCATGTAATTAATGTTATGAATTTCTTTTTTAAAACAATATATATTTTTTAGTTTATTCAATTTTATTTATTTATTTTAAATATTATTTCTTTTAATAATATTTATTAATTTATAAAAATTACTTTTTTTGTAGTCTATTTTGATGTTATTTTTTAAACATTTGTTCATATTTATTTATTTATTGAAATATTTTCAATATCTATGTAATTTATAAGAATGTTTTTTTCCATTGTTATTTATTGTGTGTTGAATTTTTAAATATGATAGAAATTTATATAATTATTTTATTTTAGTGATTTTGTAATTTTTTTTTATTTAATTAGTTAATATAAATCATTATTAACTAAATTATTATTTATATTAATAATATTTTTTATATATTAATTTTATTAATATTTTATGTGTTTGTAATTCCATAGATTAATTTTATAAATTTTTTTTAAAATATTTTCATAATTTATACAAATATATTTAATCATCATTAAATAATTTCATTTATATCTATTTATTCAATTTAAATATATATTACGTTTAATAATTTTGAAATTTATTCTATTTTAAATTTTTATTTATACATACTAATTTAGAAAATTTTAATATTTTGAATTTTATTTTAATTTTTATTATTTTTATTTATCTATTTTAATATATAATGTTTTAGTATTTAGGAACTATTTCAAATATTTAATAATAATTTATTTAAATATATTTTAATTTTTTTTAAATTTATATAATTAAAATAATACATTTTTAAATAGCTTTTTTACATAATTAACATATTTTTTATATTTACATTTTTTACTTTTTAAATATTTTTTTAATTCATGTAATTAATGTTACGAATTTTATTTCTTGGTTTTCTTTCATTTATTCAATTTTATTTATACATTTTTTATATTATTTAATTTAATATTAATTATTCATATTTATTTGTTTGGAATTTATTCGTTTTAGATATTTTATTTTATTTATTTATTTACTAACATTTAATAGTATCAATAATTTGTAATTTATATTATTAATATTTATAATTTCTTTTCTATTATGTTTAAATATTTTTAATATGTATGAAATTTATATAATTCATTTATTGAAATGAATTTGTATTATTTTTTAATATAATTTTCTTTTATAATTCATTTTTCATAATTTTATATTTATTTAATTAAAATTATTTATTTATTCAACTCAGGAGAGATGCGGGGTGGATAAGCATATTAAGGCATGTCATCATTCAATCGTCACTTGGGTAACATCGTTCTAGGATGGCAGTTAAATAAAGATAAATTTCTATGAAAAATTTGGGGCTCGAACGATTGGATACTGTCATCGTTAGATATGGAATTTCATCATATCATATTCCATTATACATATCATAAATATAGGTAAAGGGGGTATAAATTAATTTCCCACAAAACTGAAATTTTGAGAATGTAGGATTAGAATCCATTGACTAATCCCACAAAGGTTAATAATATTTTTTCATAAATTTTGTTTCAGTTCAAGTGGTTGAGTTGGTTTCTCAGAACCCCCCCCCCCCCAATTTCTTTTGGGTATTACCTCCATAGTTGGTGTTCTTATAGAGATATATAAAGAAAATAACAGAGCAAGGTTTTAGAACGGTACCAAAATCTTTTCCAAGGTTGTTGATACTACTCCCATGATTGAGACTATGATTTGAGTGGCTGGCGAGTTCATAGATAAAGACTCCATTACTCCAAAAACATATACCCATATATTCCAAGTGTAAAATTTTTGGACCTCAGGATGTAGTTTTTTCAGAAGAATTTTCTATGAATGAATTTATAGAACATGGATCCCCTTAATGAGCACAATAAAATCAGGAAAAATATTTTTCTACCTTGCAGGTTTCCATGAAATATGAGGTGGATCTTTCTACTTCTAGCCTGAAAGAATCTATGTCTCATTCTTCTCCTGCTACTATGGTAGAAGGTGGGGTTTTTTGACCAGTGGATTCTTGTAGCATTAGAGATGTGGTAGTCCAGAAGAATGTGGAGGCTACAAATGAAATTGAAAAGACTTGTATAGAAGGTGAATATGTTATTAATAGATTTTTAGAAAAAGAAACATGTATACAATTTTCTCACTAAAAACATGGGCTAATATAATAGCTGAGGAGGAGGTGATGAAATCATTGGACCCCTACTAAATTTATAAATTTAGAAATGAAAATATTGATTATTTTAATGGTCAATAATATTGTGAGAATTATGTGCAAGATGATGTAAAAAATGAACTGTTGAAAGACATATATTTATCCAAGGCCATAGGTAATATAATATTCATTATAGTGTGTAATTAATTAAAAAACCCAGATAAGATTAGTTTTCCTAATTTTTCAAATCATAACCCTTTTCTAGAACATCCATGCATAGTTACAAGTCCCCAAAACACCATAAAAAAATTTCAGTGGATGCTAAGAAAATCCAGCACGTCACCCATAGGAATTTCATTTCACATAGGCCTCCTTGAAAACCATAGTAAGATTTAACTTTCTAGGATCTACCTCGGATAGAAATAGTGGATCACATTAGTGATCAGGTTCCAATGATCGATTTCCCTCTATATATTGAGACCCTAACTAGCTATCCTTCATTAATTATACAGGAGGATGTAGACAGAGAATCTACAAATAAATTATGGTCCTATCCATCTCAGTACTATGAGATCAAGAAAAAGGAATATGATTCTTTTATCAAGGATTCAATTGATGAATGCGCGGAGGAAAGGGTCAAAAATTCCAAAGACAAAACTCCTTCAGAGGACGAAGCATGTTAAATGATTACTTGAGATATCTATGAAGATTCTGATTATTGATTCGATTCAAAGGATGAGTTTCATTTTTCAAAAATACAATTGGATGTTTTTCAATTGGAGGAAATACCTTGTAGTTATTAAATTATTATACATAATCATGAAAAATATTTTCATGCTAATTTAGAGATAAGTTAATGTGATCCATCATGGAAATTTATGATGTACTCCATGGTGGAGGACACTACTAATTTTTCATCAAAGAGTTATCATATACACACTCATAAACCCATGATGTGGAGGTGGGGTTATTATCCATATATACAAGGTAGATTTCCAAAAAATTGCTTCTAGAGGGAAACTGAAGTGGTCCTATGCTTTCTAGTTTCTCTTGATGTGGGAATTATATGTTAGTTTGATCTGATCCTCGTATCCTATACATTCCATTCATATTAATAAAATGGTGACGCTTTGGGATTTGTCCTTAAACCATATACTAAAACTATTTAATTATACATTTTTATTGATTTTTAATGTGAATTTTCTATATGTATTTATAATTATGATTTAAATTATTAAATATTTTCTTAATTAATTCAGTATAATTTATTCCTTTTTAATATCAATCCATTCAATATTACATAATCTTTTTTAATAATTTTTAAATTCAATTATTTTTTTAATTTATTTATACTTATATATTTAATAAGATAAATATGTTATATATTTTTCAAATTATATGATTATCATTTTTCTAATTTTTAGTTTTTAATATTTTATATTATGACTATTTTTTAATGGTATTATTATTTTATTTAAATTAGTTTATTATATTTTTATAATTTAAATAGATTTTATAATTCAATTTTAATAAATTTCTTAATTGTATAATTAATATTATTAATTTATTTATTGTTATGATTTATTAATAATATTTTTTGTTTTAGTTTAATCAATGATAAAAGTGTATTTTGTTAGCCCTAAAAAATAAGCACTCATAAATTCTACTTTGGTTAGCATTTTTTACCGCTGATAAAAGAATCTCTTTGTTAGTGATAAAAAGAGTCGACAAATGTTGTATTTATTAGTACATATTTTTTTCTCTTAGAAAATGTGATTTTGTTTGAGACTTTTAGTAAAAACATACCAGAACATTTATACTTTTTTTATAATAAATCCTAATTGATTATTAGTTGATGTTTCATTTATTTGTCATTGATTTATTGCATTTTCTACCACTATTCATTTTCTGCAAACAAACTCATTTATTTTGGAAAATTTGAAACTATTAATTGAAGGTAAGATATTCGAAACTTATTTTATGGATTCTCCATCAATCATTTTGAGGTTTTTATAAAAAATATTATGTTTATCTTCACATGATCATCCATAATGGATATTACCACACATGTTCATCCTTAATAAGTTTTGTGGAATTTCTTCTATTTTTTTGAATTGATCATTTAACAGTGCTTTCTAATTTTGTTCATTTATATTTCATGACTTCCTAAAATTTTATAATGTTATACATCTATTTATATATAAAAACTAAAAAAATGTTACTCTTTCATAATAGTTTTTTCTTTCCATTTGCAGATCCTTCCAAACAGTTACTGCTACGGTTTTTGAACTTTTGGGTTGATTTTTACCACATTTATAGTTATGAATATTTTTTACTTATTGATTTTGTTTACTTGGTGTGGATAAATAGGTTTTTCTAGATCATATGTTTCCATTTTTTTGGACCGTTGATGATATTTTATCTAAAATTTAGATCATGACCTCCTACAATTTGGATTTTGTTTATCATTTGACATTCCCTGAGTGATTTGGATGGTATTTTGGTTGGTCTGTGCCTTACTTTTTTAGGATTCAGATTTGGAGTTAGAGTGGTCAGTATATTTTGATCTGGTATTTTCTCTCTCTATATGGGTTCAATTTTATTTGATTCATTAATATATTTATTTCCATTGTAGAATTTTTTGGATTTCAAACATCATTCTTCAAATTTCAATTCAATAATTGTTCGATCATACATTGGATTTGGCTCATAATATTTATAGATATGTTTTGTATAATTTATCATATATGTTTCATCTAGTTTATAAAATATATATCATCTAAAAATCAATTTTATCATATTTAAATCACCTCATTTCATCAAAAAAGAAAAGAGATTCCCCACCCTCATCAAGGAATGTATTTTTCTAGATATATCACACTCTTGGCTATCCATTCAAAATTTAGTCACTATATTTTTAGATCACAAAAAACTTCTTTGATGTGTTTTTTTGTCTAAAACAATGTTTTAAATTAATGAAAGGTCTAGATCATCCCCTAAAATATGTTTTCAAGGTATTTGTTTCTAGTTAAGTGCCATGTTCTTGATGTTTTTCACGCCTTTCTTATTATGATAAAAGAACTATTAAAAATAATAATCACTCTCAATGTTATATGACAACTTCTATTTATTAAGAAGGAAATATATAATTATTCTTTTTTATTTTATGGATTCCCCAGTTAGGAATAAAAAATATAAATCTTTGGAGTTATTGAGTTTTGTGCATAGTCCAAATTTTCCCCTTATTTGTTATGTGAGGGTTTCAATGAAATTATTCTCCAAAATGAAGAATATTGGTGTTTTAGGCCACCATATATAAAAGAGTATTTTCAAGATGTATTTTGCCTAATGGGATTTTCTAATATGAGATACACATGCAATTCAATCCTTTGGATTTCAGCCAAATCAAATAGTAATATAATTTTAGAATGGTTGAATTGACTTTTTAGTCTTATAAGTGGAAATATCATTTTTTCTTTATTCAAAGTCTCCCATAATCCACTCTTTCTTCATTCAATTTTCCTATTATTTTATATATGAACTGATTTCATAGAAAGTTTCAGTATAGATTTTTTTTTTCAAATTTCAAATCATGTAGACAAATGTGGATGACTATAGAGGAATGGTCCTGTCAATTTGGAGTATCTATACAATTATTTTTTATTCTAATGTTGGAATATTGGATAGTTTCCTAAATCCATAAATGGAATCTAAATTACATGACTATTATAAATATATTTAATATATTAAAAATCCCTTAATTTTATTCTATTCTCATATAGGATCGACTCCTACGATCACATATATTCCATCTTTTGAGTAAGAGTTAAAAATTATTCTTAGGATGAAAGTGAGTTTCTAGTTCATACCGATGAGGGAATAACACACTAAATAAAGAGACAATAATATATTATACATCCATAATAAGGCTTTTAAAAGATTATGGTTATTGTTTATTTCAAAATTTTAGATCCATTTAAAATGTTTTATTAGATGGGATAGAGAACACCTGTATGTTATGTTGAGTTTCGTGCAGGATCTATACTCATCCGAGAAATCATTTATTTTAAATGAAAATGCCACCTATATCTCCTTAGTAGTGAAAGGTTCTATGAATAATGACATTCTAAATTCATTTCTAAAGTGGTGGTATCTTTTTATCTTTCAGAAATCCATTAAACTGTGTCCCACATCCCTAATATGATCAATTTATTTTTAATCATGAAATTTAGGAATATTCTAGGGTCTAGTATCATATGGCTCATGTATGATTTAGATAAATGAAATACTTTCTTGAAATAAATTTAAAATAACTCTGATTAACCAATTTTGTAAATTTAAATTTCCTAGAAGAGGCCTAAAATTTATTCCAATAATCCTTTTTAATTTGACACAATTGATATCCTAAAAAAGTATGGTCAATCATCTTTGAAGATTGTTGCCTTCAATTATTTCTGAAAATAAGAGGGCCATTTAGAAAAAAAAATGATCATTTCAAATATTCCCATCATTTATCATGAGATTATTCATACAATTAAGGATCACACTATCTCAAAAGTTGGTCTGATTTCAAGGATACTGGACACGAATAATGCATATAATAGAGTCAAATGGTCATTTCAGAATTTTTTATATTAGGATGAGTTTCTAAAACCCATGGAAAGATGTAATTATGCAGTGTATTTTTGAAATTTTAATTAAGATAATCTTTAATAAAAATCATATATAAATAATTAATCCTCATCATAACCTTCATCATAGATATCGTCATTAATATCCCTATTTATCCTTATGAATGAATTTTTTTATATCTTTTCACTAATGCATCCAAAAATAAAATGAAACAACATTCAAAGGATTTATATCATAGTCCCCCATTTTTTCATTTTCATTATATTATATTGAATCCAATGATTTTTATTTTCCATGATATAAGATCATTTTGATATTCATAATATTATTTCTAACTATGAAAGTGATTCGGGTCAATTAGTGAATCTTTCCATTTTTGAGGACTTCTTTAGCACACATGTGTGTCATTTTTAGAAAGGTACTCTTTATGGAACGTCTGGTATCCAATTAGTGGATAAATAATGAAAATACTAATTCATTAATTTTTTTCGGGATGATCAATGAAAGGTGTTTTCTCCTCATGTTTTGACTCTATTGATAAGACAATTTATTAGTGGTCAAATAAGAGGGTTATTAAATATATATATTATATTCTTGTTAAGGATGTTTCCGAATCTATTCCCACAAATATAATGTCTATTTTTTTCTCCTCATTGTTCTTGTAGATTAGTTGAATTTTTATTTGCCTACATTTTGGCGGGGATACCAAAATAGAAAGATAAAATCCCACATGTTAGAATTGGATAAATTAGGATCACTAAGGGATTGTAGGGTTTTGGGTTATAGTGATTTGAGTTGTTTTAACAATGAATTACATACTAAATGGGAATGAAACCAAAATCATGGTACCCTAAAACCCATGTTATCTATTCTAATAATTATTCTCATTATAATTTTATGAATGTATACTTAGGTCTAGAGCCATTCATTTTTTGGAGAATCTTATAGGGTTCTCGTCCACTCTTGAAAATTTGTCCTTATCAGAGATTCAATAATATTATGTAGATTAACATACAAAGTTTAACTTGGGATATAGATTAGAGAGGTTTAATGTAAATGAAATCAGTTGTCATAGGTTTGGAAAATACCATGGTTCTGGTGTTACATAACAATAATAGGGATTGATGGTGTTTGGATAAGGATACATCCTGGTTTAATAATAGTGATGATGTTATTTTTCTAAGAATTCCTATAACAGTGAGAAATATCCTAAACATATTATAAATTTGTACAATGAACTTTGATTCATACTTTTTATGTTCATTCTATAAGAATTATGTTGAAAATATATTCACTTTGGTCTCCCATATTTTGAAGTTCCTATAGAAATTGTCAATCAAACCTATGATAATGTTTTTATGGTGGTGTATTTTTTTGGGTGATTCACATGAAATAGTTTCTATTAAATTATCAGTCATATATTTTAATATGATTCTATATCATCCTCTGGGAAATCAACTTCCCTTCACATGTGATTCTATTTTTCCATGGAGCCATGGGTTCATGACATGTTTGGTGGGAGAATGACTGAGAGGTCATTGAATTTTCCATCAATTTTATTTAAAATATATGCGTGTGGGTATATTAATTATCTATTGAAATATTTGAGATCCTTTTTCAGTTTCATGGTCGATTTGGGTGTGGATTAATGAGTTCCTAGTTAAATAGGTCGAGTGACAAAATTAGTCTTGGGTTTTTTTAACAAGTGAAGGGTTCTCTACATGGAACATAAAATATATTTGTTAACATAGAAGAGATAGATATACATGGATTGTTATATATATATATATCTCTCACCAATAGGGTTATTAATGTAAATGTAAATGATGAAATAGATGGAAACAAAATTATGGGTTTCATTCTAGTTTTTTGAGACTATCTGATCATGATTTCGATATATCACTTTAATGTTTTTTCTGCAAATTGGAGTCATATTCATACTGATGTTAGTGATCTACATTTGTTTATGGAGTTTTATTTTTTGTAGGATTGGATGCAGTATTCCTTGAATTTATTTATCATAACATTATTGATGCTTTTATGGAATAGGATGAAGGACTGCATTCTTTTGGATAGATTGTGAAGAAAATTAATGTTTTCATGAAGTAATTTTTTTTTGCACCTTTTTCTTTTCATGATGGTAGGGTAACCATATAACACATCAGTTTGTTGAAAAAAAAGTTTATAATCACATGAATGTTGTTTTATTATTTTCCTAGGTGGTGTTTTGTTTCTAGTAATAATGGATTTACAATGAATCTTGCAAGTATATTCCATAAATAAAATACACAAGGGATATGAATTAGCTTCCAAATATTTAAAAATTATTATTATTTGATATCAATTGAAAATTTAAATGGGGTTCAATGGAATGAAAATATTTTCTATCAATAGGAGGATAATTACTAGCATGGGTAAATTATAGATAAGAAATAAATATTCATCATGTTATAAATATGTATAGGCCTAATAAATATTTAATAATTAAATATTATTTGTTGGTATATGGTTTAGGAAAGAATGGTAAATATATTTGAAATGAGAATGATTTAAGAGTATGATTCATGGTTTCTTTATCGAAACGTGAATCTAGATATGATGCTTATATATATATATATATATGAGTGTTTATTTAATTTTTTTTATGTATAAGTTCAAAAGAATATATAAATGTTATTTATATTGTTTCATTTTTTAGAATTGATATATCCAATTGTTCATTTTTGAGTATGTTTGTCTATCAATATTTTTTTAAAAAATTATTATAATATAAATTTATATTATATTTAAATAATTAGTAATTCTTGAGAAAAATCACATTATTTCATCAAATTTTCATGAAGTTTCTTTCAATACAAGAAGAAAACAATTCACAAAAACATAGTATTCTTTATATGAATATATTTTATATTTTTATATGAAAAATATACTTAATTTTTGAATTTTGTATAATATATATATTAATGTATTGGAATTTATATGATTTTTTAAAAAATATATAATTTATATAATTTATGAATAAAAAAGGGACACATTATTTTCATACCCTATGAATATTTATTTATATTTTGTAAAATATTAATATTATTTTACCAAATAGGATGGTCATGAATAAAAAATGGATGTATTCTAATCATATTTAAACAGAGTATGAGATAGGGTTAAAAATTTCATGATGTTTTCAATAGAAAATTCATATTAACTTTCATAATTCCTTTTTCTATTTTTATATTATATTTATTCAAGATAAACAAGATCTGAAGATTTAGAAGAATATTTAATCTCCAAAAGAATATATCAATTTAATAAATGATGAAAAAACATGGGTAATAATTGATTGTATAACCTGAATTTGATGAGTTTAAATACATGTAATTCTCATGGATTTTTTTAAATACAAGGTAATTTTACGAGTCCGCAGTTTCTGATGGTGCCTGATTCTGAGGGCCGGTGTGCCCAGAATCAATTTCTGATGTTTTGTTTTGGTACGTTCAGTAGATGTACGTTCGAGATCTTATAACTTTTGAACTGGTGCCCGGAATCAAATTCTAAGGGCACCGTTGAACTCATAGTGCCGAAGATTGCTTAGTGAGACCTTCACCGCAGTTGCGTTCTGACGTGAGTGGAAGAAGGTTTTTGGGAGGATCTTAATTTTGGTTAAAATTGAAAAAAATAAAGTGTAAAATTTTATTTATTTGGTGGAGGTTAAAACCACAAAGTTGTGGTTGGAGGTGGGGGCCACCACACCATAACCTCTCATGAGAGGTTATGGTGGTGGGGCCCAAAAATGCATAACCTCCCTTGGGAGGATAATTATGGCATAGACCACCCAATTTTAACATCTCCATTAAATTGTAGGGGTGGGGACCACCCGAACCCTATTAATGGAGGAGGATAAAACCTCCCAAATCTCCCTCATTAATGAGGGAGAGCCTCCTGACTTCCTCACCAATTAATGTGCCACCGCACAAGAATTAAATTGGTGGATTCAGGTTTTAATTCACTTATTTGAATTTCGTGCCACCATAAAAACAATAAGAAACTCTTATTATTCCGTTGGCATAATTCTCTTAGGTGAGAGATTCTGAGAGGAGCTTGGGAGAAGACTTCCAACGAAGAACACGATGAAGGTGAAGAACGTCGGCAACGCTCTTCTCCTCCAAACTACTTCCTCGGGCTTGTTTGATGTGGGACGTGATCATCTACCTCCAAACGACAAACATCTTTCCACAACGTCAACCAACGTCTACCGGAGAATCAAATGTAGGGGTTTTAATTTCATGAAGTTTTCCTAATTATTCTTATCTCTTTCATCAGATAGAAAGGGTTTGTTTTGGGCATGTTTTAATTAACTACTTTTCTCGTTGAGCCATTTATTTTCCCCTCTAAACGCAGAGGATGTGGGCCAACCTAACATGACCTGAAACCCTCCGACGTTATACTTCCTTGTGACTCCCTACGGTATGGAGAAGAAGTGAGGATAATGGAGGAGAAAAAAATGAAGGCTAAGCTACTCATGACCTCTGTGAATCGCGCCGCACCCACTACGCAACAATGCCCCGGACCGATCACTGCCGCGCTACCCGCGGCTTGTTCCGTGCACTGCCGCGCACCCCGGTGCCACTTCCAGCACCCTCTCGGCGCCCACACCCCCTACCGGCGCGCTCCCAAAACCCCACACCTCCTTCCGGAGAGCTCCCGGCACCCTGCGACCCCTGCAGGCGCGCTCCTGGCGCCCCTCGTCCCCTGTCGGTGCGCTCTCAGCGCCCCGTGCTCCCTGCCGACGCTCTCCCTGTGCCCCGCGCCCCTGACGGAATGCTCCCGGTGCCCCATTCCCCCTGCTGGCGTGCTCCCGGTGCCTTGCTTCCCTACCGGCGTGCTTTCGGTGCCCCGCGCCCCCTACTAGTGTGCTGCCCGGCTCATGCCGCGACCTGCCCTTTGTGCCCGCGGCCTGCCCGGATTCAAGTCGGCCCGCCCGCACCCTGCGTGGCCTGCCCTCTGGCCTCTCGGCCGCCAACCTGCTGAGCCAACCCATGGCACCCCAGCGGTGTCGCTGGCCGAATCGGCCCGGTCTCCCGGGCTGAGTTACCGAGCTCCCTACGTGGTGACTATTGGGATAAACCGCCATTGCGGTCCGCTAGGCTGGGCCCAGGGGACCGAGTCAAAACCTAGCGGGCTGGCCGACCGATTGGGCCAGGTCAGACCCAGAGAGTCTAACCGGATCGACCCAGACCAGGTCGGCACAGATTTGGTTGGGCCGAGTCGGTCCGACTAGGACAGACCAGACCCGAGCCCATTACTGACCCTTTAGCTTCTTGGGCCATATCTTTGGCACCGGACGTCCGTCTGATGAACTGTCAGTGGATCTAGTATTCATGGAGCATATACATCCCTTTGAGTATACCCTAATGGAGTTCGGGGTATAGTTGAGTCATGGTAAGGTTGGTTCATACACGAATCCAACCGGGGCCCCGGGACTAAAATGCTAATAACTCACAGACTGGGCGTCCAATTGACGTGTCGTATATTGCATTGAGACCCCAATGACATGGAGTTCATTGGAGATACTTCCACCTTAGTCTTTGTGACACTTGGAGTTTTGACCAGTAGCTCGTGGAACATATCCTTCCAGAGACGAGCAGACAGAGTGCGGAGACCTAGTGGCTGTAGACCTAACAACTACTTGACCGATTCGACTCAGAGTGATTCAACTAGACCATTGGACAGAGCGCCCGGTTTGGTGGCAGACCCATGGAGGAAATAGTGCCTGGTTTTTCAGTAGAACCACGGTACTCGATAATAGGAGTACCTCTGAAGGCTATTCAAAAGAGGACCCGGTTTGGCGGCAGACCCACAGTGGAGAGAGCGCCCGGTTTGGAAGCAGACCCGCGGTACCCGACTGGGGGAGTACCTCAGCAGTATAAGGTTAGTGACTAGATCCTCGAAGTCTCAACATGGCCACTGTACTTGAAAGAGGAGTATTTCCCCAGTAGCCATGGTATTGATAATGAAAATCCTGGTTTGTGCTGAGTCAATGACCTTTGTGTTTTCCTCAGGATTGAGATGGGTTATTTGATAACTTAGGTATATGTGTGGGAATATACCAAAGTAATGGTTATCAGTTGAAATCATACGTTTTGGTTTATCCTTGTAGGATTTTGTGAGAACTAGAGGGTCTTAGGGTCCCTAATGAGTATCGTTATACTCACCCCTACGCGGGTTGTGCCTGCACCTCGTTGTGTTGGATGCAGATAATAGACAGCGCTGACGGGTGTCCGAGAGCGCCAGGACTGGAATTTACCTGGAAGAGGACCTTACGATGTATCAATACAAAGTGGAGTCTAGAGGACGTGGAGTGCTGAGGAGGCCATCTTTACCTACCCTTCAGGTAGGAACCCTGGAGGACAATCTAGGAGCTGCTTTCACATTTCTGTTGGCTGTCCCTTTTTAGTTGTACTTTCTTTGTGTTGTATTTGTCCATTACAGTTGGGTTTGTATTCTAGACCATTTTTCTTTTAGTAAACTTCTTATACATCTTTTACTTAGTGTTTGCTTCCACTTGTACTTTGTTTGTTTGTTTTTACGATTTATAAAGGCAACACCTTCCCAGTTTTAGGGAAATTATGCCTTTGGTGCTAGCCATCAGCCCCTGGACCATAGAAGGCGGGCTTGGGGTAGTCACGATGCGGGCCCCAGGGGATGGGTCGTGAAAAATTGGTATTAGGGGCTGTTGGTTCTAGCATAGAACATAGGACTCTGATATTTCTTTTCTGTGATGAAATAGTGATAAGGGTACTAATGTGTGGTTTTCAATTCAGGGAGTCTAGTGTTGGTGCGGGAAGCCAACATATCCATACACCAGGAACCTAATATTTGATTTTCAACTAAGTTCATGAAAACAATGATTTTGTGTGCATTTTCAAAATGTTTCTCTAAGTCATCTCATACCAGGTTAGCTCACCAGGTATAGTATTTTCACCATCTCATGTCTGTTTCATTCAGGATACCTCCCGGTGGACGACCAGTGAGGGACCTGAGAGCTACACGTACTAACAGCCCGCCGAGCGATGAGGCATCTGTACAGGGCCCACATCCAGTTGAAGCACTAGCAGAGGCACTATCGATACTACTTCCCGTTGGGCCACTAATGCCACCAACCCCTACAGTAGACGATGCACGCCGCTTGAGCGCGTTGCATGAGTTACAGCACCAGAGGCCACACAGGTTCCAGGGAGAGATGGAACCACAAGCGGCTGAAGATTGGATGGAGGCTGTGGTGAGAGTCTTGAGGCTAGTAGGGACGCCAAGCAGACTACTTGGTGATCCTTTCTACCAGCATCCTTCAGGAAGAAGTAGGCAGATGGTGGAGCCTGATTCTCCAGATGCATGATGAGGCGTCACTTCTATGGGCAGACTTCGAGATCCTGTTTCGGGCGGAGTTTGTTCCAGAAACCCTTCGAGCAGTGCAGATATAAGAGCTACTATATCTATAGTATGGTATCATGATAGTGGCGCAGTACTCAGCGAGGTTCTCTGACCTCTCGCACTACTCCAATGATATGGTATGGGACCTGTTCTTCAGGGCCCAGACCTTTGTTCAGGGACTTAGGCGATAGATCCAAGCTTCAGTTATCTCTCACAGCATCCCGACGCAGATGGGGGTGTTGGAGCGAGCCCTCATAGTGGAGGGTTTCCTTGCTGACCAGTCTCCTGCAGCGAGACTCACAACTAGCTGATATGCAGCGGAGTCTTCTGCAGCTTGTAGTACACAAATGACATAGAGGTCCAAGAGGACCTGACCTATAGGTGGTCGACCGCACGACTCAGTATCGGTTTTACGGGCCACCCATAGTGGAGAATGAACATGGCATACAAGGAGAGGACAGTGTTACTTCTGCAGCGGGCATGGTCACATGGCCCATGACCATCCAACCCACCATACAGACGATCAGCAGTATGTTGAGGGACCTCCCAGGCAGAGGTAGAGGATCAATCGAGGCGGTCCGCAGGGCGGAAGCAGATGTGGAAGAGGAGATGGTCGTGCAGCTAGTGGGGGATGACGTTGCGTGGTGTTGCCACCACCACCACCAGAAGGTCCACCCCGACCACAGGGACCAGGTGGACAGGGCAGAGCACAACTTCAGGCAGTTGAGGCCTATGACCACGGTGCCCCGAAGGTGATTTGAGGTACGATATGTGTCTACTCCACCCTAGCTGCAGTTCATGTAGACACAGGTTCCAGTCACTCTTTCATAGACACTTCCCTCGTTCATATCTCAAAGATTATGATGGACATTTTTGCTCGATCCTTACGGCTAGAGACTGTTATGGGATAAGACTCGATGATTACGCACTGGTGCTGACTATGCGGGCTTACTCTAGGAGGCAAGAGCTTCGGCTGGGATCTCCTCGTAGCAGCATCAAGTCCTTACGACATCATACTGGGCATGGACTAGTTATCTAGAGTCCATGTTCAGATTGACTGTATTAGGTAAAAAGTGTGGTGTGTATGCACGGATGGGACCAAGTTCACCTTCACTGGCGAGAAGGGAACCTTTGTAGCATAGGAAGAACTTACTTGGAGGAGGGTATAACCAATCACTCACCAGTTGGCTTGCCTTACCCTCTGGGAAGTAGATGTGGAGAGTCCTACTTATCCTGTAGTGGTGGATCAGTACACAGATGTTTTCCCTAACGATGTTTCAGGGCTACATCCTCCCAGAGAGGTGGACTTATACATTGACATATACCTTGGGAAGAAACCGATATCTACTACAGCATATCAGATGGCCCCCACTGAGCTTCGCGAGATGAGGGTACAGCTAGAGGACTTCCAGAGAAAGGGGTCCATCAGGCATAGTGTTACTCCCTAGGCATCCCCGATTCTATGCGCCAAGAAGGTGGATGGGAGGTTGAGGCTCTGTGTTGAATACCGTTGCCTGAACCAGGTGATAGTGAAGAACAAGTACCCACTCTCAAGGATTGAAGACCTCTTTTATCTGCTCAGGGGAGCATGATGGTTTTCGAAGATAGACCCCAGATCAGGCTATCACCAGCTTAGAGTTCAAGATGAGGATGTACAGAAGACGACCTTTAGGTGTTGATATGAACACTACAAGTTCCTGGTTATGCCCTTCGGCGTAACCAGTGCTCCAGCAGTGTTCTTGAGTCTCATGAACCGGATCTTCCAGCCATACCTTGATCACTTTGTCGTAGTCTTCATCGACAATATACGGATCGACTCGACTACTGAGGATGAGCATGCCTACCATTTTCAGGTAGTACTAGACACACTCCGAGAGAAAAAGATTTATGGAAAGCTCTCAAAGTTCCAATTTTGGATTTGAGAGGTTTAATTATTTGGAAACGTCATCTCGGAGGCTGGAGTTGTAGTGGATCCAGCAAAGATCAAGGTGATACTTACGTCGGAGCCTCCCAAGAGTGTGACAGAGGTATGGAGTTTCCTGGTTTTGGTTGGCTACTACCGGAGATTCATTCCTGATTTCTCCAGAGTTGCAGCACCGCTTTCATCCTTGACGAAGAAGGGGCAACCCTTTGTGTAGTTAGAGAGATGCCAGCCGAGCATTCAGGAGCTGAGGCAGAGGCTGACTAGTGCCCCCATCTTGGGGCTTCAAAAGAAAGGAATAGGGTATATCGTCTACTAAGATGCATCAGGGACCGGACATGGGTGTGTCCTAATGTTGGAGTGAGACGTGATCACATATGGTTCACGGCAGTTAATAATACATGAGTAGAACTACGCTACCCATGACCTAGAGTTAGCAGCAATGGTCTTTTCCTTGAAGATGTGGCGGAACAATCTTATGGGAGAACATTTGACCATATACTCTGATCACAAGAGTCTCAGGTATATCTTCTCTCAGAAGGACCTGAAAATGAGAAATAGGTGACAGATTGAGTTCCTCCAGGACTATGACCTCTAGATAGTCCATACTCCTGGGAAGGGGAACATAGTAGGAGATGCGCTCAGCAGGAGATCAGGCATTCTACTGATAGGTGAGGTGACAGAGTAGCTGGCCGCGTTGCAGATATCCTTTGTGGATAGGGATGGTGCAGCCTATCTAAAGTCTCTTACATTCACTCCCCCACTTCATCAGCGGGTCAGGGAGGCACAGCTTGGGGACACTGACTACAAGAGGTGACATTATTAGATATCCATAGGGCATACGCCTGATGGATTTTCTAAATGTGGAGATCACGTCATCCTCATCAGAGGATGTAACATGGTACCAGTTACACATCAGGATGAGGTTTTGAGGAAGTTCCACACTTCCTCTCTAGCGGTACATCCAGTATTGGTGAAGATGTACCTGGACCATCGACAACAACATTGGTGTCCAGGTATGATGATAGTGGTTGCAGAGTTTTTCTCACGGTGCCTCACTTGTCAGCAAGTGAAGGCATAACACTAGGTACCAGCAGGCTTGGTTCATCCGTTAGAGGTCCCGGAGTGGAAGTGAGATGGGATATCCATAGACTTCGTGAAGGGTATTCAATGTACATCCAGGGGTCATGACTCAATTTGGGTTGTCATCGACTGAATCAACATGTCGGCCCACTTCCTACCGATTAGAGATCTGGACTCAGTTGAGAGCTTGGGATGCCTCTACATGTAGAAGATTGTGCGTTTTAATTGTGTAAATTCTTCTACTGTCTCCAACCATGATGCACGCTTCACTTCCCAGCTACGGAAGGGGTTGCAGGAAGCTTTTCGGACACAGCTTCACTTGAGCACCGCCTTCCATCCTCAGACTGACGATCAGACTGAGAGGACCATGAAGACCCTCGAGGACATGCTCTGTGCATGTGTCCTCGACTTCGGTCATAGCTGGGAGGACCACCTTCCCTTGGTAGAGTTTTCCTACAACAACAGCTATCACTCTACCGTACGGATGGAACCATTTGAGGCCTTGTATGTCCAACCATACAGATCACTATTTTGCAAGACAGACCCAAGGGAGTAAGTACTAGTAGTACCAGAGATGATACGCGCTACAATAGAGAAGGTGCAGATCATCCAGGAGTGGATGAAGACTACACAGTCCAGACAAAATTTATATATGAATAGGATATGGAGACCTCTGGAGTTCAAGTATAGCGACCACGTCTTTCTACGGGTCTAACCTCGACGAGGTCTACAGAGATTTGGATGAGGTGGAAAGTTGTCTCTGATTCCATCGGACCATTACAGGTCCTTAGCAGAGTAGGCGAGGGGGCTTACTGCTTGGATTTTCCACCACAGGTACATCGGGTGCACGACAGCTTCCACGTATCTCAACTGAGGAGATACGTGCACGACCTGTCCCACATCATCTACCATGGGGAGATAGACATCGATGAAGGGGCGACTTTCACAGAGGTTCCAGTGGAGACTGAGGATCAACAAGAGCGGGTCCTGTGTGGACGGTTGATTCCTCTGGTGAACATTCGCTGGAAGCACGAGAACCTCCAAGAGTTCACATGGGAGCGGGAGGCTCAGATGCGTGCTCAATACCCTTTTTTGTAACCATAGTGTGAGTTTTTTCTTACAGGGACGTAAATCCCTAAGGTGGAGATAATGTAAAGACCCGGAATTCACGTGGAAGTTTTTAAATACATGGGAATTTTACGAGTGTGCAGTTTCTGATGACACCTGATTCCGAGGCCTGGTGTGCCTGGAATCAATTTCTAATGTTTTGTTCAGGTACGTTCAGTAAACATACGTGTATGATTTTATAACTTTTGAACTGGTTCCCAGAATTGAATTCTGAGGGCACCGTTGAACTCGCAGCGCTGGTGATTGCTTCGTGAGACATTCACCACAGTTGCGTTCTGATGTGAGTGGATGATGGTTTTTGGGAGGTTCTTAATATTTTTTTAAAATTGAATAAAATAAAGCATAAACTTTATTTTATTTGTTGGAGGTTAAAACCACCATGTGGTGGTTGGAGGTGGGGTCCACCACACCATAACCTCTCGTGAGAGGTTATGGTTTTGGGGGCCACCCACACAAAACCTCCATTGGGAGGATAATTATGGCAGGGACCCCCCGAGTATAACCTCTCCATTAAATAGTAGGATAGGGGACCACCCAAACCCTAATAATGGAGGAGGATAAAACCTCCCAACTCTCCCTCATTAATGAGGGAGGGCCTCTTGACTTCCTCACCAATTAATGTGCCACTGCACAGGAATGAAATTGGTGGAGCCGGGTTTTAATTCACTAATTTTCATTTCAAGCCAACATTAAAACAATAATCAACCCTTATTATTTTGTTGGCATAATTCTCTTTTGTGAAAAATTTTGAGAATAGCTTCGGATAATACTTCCAACGAAGAACACAAAGAATGCAAAGAATGTCGGAGATGCTCTTCTCCTCCGACCTACTTCCTCGGGCTTCATCGATGTGGGACGTGATCATCTACCTCAAAACCAAGACCATATTTCCACGACGTCAAAGAACGTCTACTGGAGAATCAAAGGTAGGGGTTTTTATTTCATGAAGTTGTTATACTTTTTCTTATCCGCTTCATCGGATAGAGAGGGTTTGTTTCGGGCTTGTTTTAATTAACTACTTATATCATTGAGCCATTTGTTTTCCCTCTAAACGCGGAGGATGTGGGCCAACCTTACATAGCCTGACATCCTCCGTCGTTCTACTTCCTTGTGACACCCTCTGGCATGGCGAAGAAGCGACAACGGCGAAGGCAACAACAACAAAGGCTGAGCTACCCACGACCTCTGAGAATCACGTCGCACCCACGACGCACCAATTCCCATGACCGATCACCGCCTCACTACCAGCGGCTTGTTATGTGCACTACTGCTTACCCCGGAACCCCTTCCAGTGCGCTCCTGATGCCGTGTGCCCCCTTCCGGCGCTCTCCCGGTGCCCCACGCCCCCTGCCGGCGCGCTGCCGGCGCCCCGCGCCCCCTACCGGTGCGCTCTCGGCGCTCCGCGCCCCCTGCCAACATGATCCTGGTGCCCCAAGCCCCTGAAGGCGCACTCCTGGCACCCTGCACCCCCTTCCAGCGTAAACCTGGCACCCTGAGCCCCGGTCGACACACTTCCGTCTCCCCGTTCCCCCTTCTGGCCTGTTGCCCAGCTCCTGCCGCTGCCTGCCCAGTGCACCTGCGGCCAGCCCGGAGTCTAGCAGGCCTGCCCGCGCCCCGCACAGCTACCCCGCTAGCCTCTCGGCCATTGGCCATCTGAGCCAACCCACAGCGCCCCCATGGTGTCTCTAGCCGAACCGGCCCGGTCTCCCAGGCCATGTTACCGAGCCGCCTACGTGGCGACTATCGGGCCAAACCGCCCTCGGAGTCCGCTGGGCCGGGCTCAGTGGACCAGGGTAAAATATAGTGGGCTGACCCACCCAATGTGACGGGTCAGACCCAGCGAGTCTGAACGGTTCGACCCAGACCACGTCGGCCCAAACTGGGATGGGTCAAGTCAGTCCGACCGGGTCAGACCGGGCCCAATCCCATTATTGACCCTTTCCCTTCTTGGACCATATATTTGGCACCAGACGTCTATTTGACGAACCGTCAGTGGTGCCGGTATTCTTAGAGCATAGCTGCACCTTTGAGTTTACCCCACTGGATTTTGGGGTATAGTTGAGTCATAGTCAAGTTGGTTCGTACACGAATCCAACCGGGGCCCCGGGACTAAAATGATAATAACTCACAGACTGGGCGTCTGATTGACGTGTCGTCTGTTGTGTTGAGACACCGATGACATGGAAGTACTTTGAGATACTTGAAATTGATATACTTTGGGACACTTGGAGTATCGACCAGTAGCTCGTGGAGCAGATCCTCTCGGAGACGAGCAGACGGAGTGCAGATACCTCGTAGATGTATACCTGATGACTTCTTGACTGGTTCTACTTAGAGTGATTCGACTAGCCTAGTGGACGGAGCGCCCGATTTGGTGGTAGACCCACGGCGGACGGAGCACCTGGTTGGGTAGCAGACCCACGGTACTCGATAGGGGGAGTACCTCGGATGGCTATTAGGGGGTGCGCCCGGTTTGGCGGCAGACTCATAGTGGAAGGAGCACCTGGTTTGGCAGCAGACCTGAGGTACTCGACAGGAGGAGTACCTCAGCAGTCTATGGTATGTGAGCAGTGCTTCAGAGTCGCGACATGGCCACTGTAATTGACAGAGGAGGTTTTTTCCAGCAGCCGTGGTTTCGATAATTGAAATCCTTGTTTGAGCTGAGTCAATGACCTTTTTGTTTTCCTCATGATTCAAATGGGTTACTTGATAACTCAGGTATATGTATGGGAATATACCTAAGTAACAGTTATCCATTGAAATAATACTTTGTGGTTTATCCTAATTGTATTTTGTGAGACCTTGAGGGTATTTGTTTCCCTACTGAGTATCGTTATACTCACCCATGCAAGGGATATGCCTGCACCTCATTGTGTTGGATGCAGACGACGGACAGTGCTGAAAGAGGATGAGAGCACCAGGATTGGATGATACACGGAGGAGGACCTTACGGCGTATCAGTACATAGTGGAGTCTGACGGACGTGGAGTACTGAAGAGTCCATATGTATCTACCCTTCAGGTAGGACCCCCGGAGGACTATCCAGGAGTTTCTTTCACCATTCATCTATTTGTCCCTTTTTAGTTGTACTTGCTTTCAGTTGTACTTTTACATTATAGTTGGGTTTGTATTCTGGCCCCTTTTTCTTTCAGTACACTTTTTATACAGCTTTTACTTAGTGTTTTCTTCCTCTTGTACTATGGTCGTGTGTGTTTACGATTTATAAAGGAAACACCTTCCTAATTTTGGTGAAATTATTCCTTTGGTGCTAGTCGCCAGCCCCTGTCCCATTGAAGGCGGGCTTGGGGTAGTCACGATGCGGGCCTCGGGGGACGGGTCGTGATAATGAGACTACAATTTATGGATCATCAAATATTATTACAATTATAAATATTGATTGATATCATATTTTGTAAATAAAAATCGAAATTAAATATGTGATTCAAAATCTTCCAATGTTGTACGTTAAGTTAATTAGTTGGGATAATAGATCATTGTATATCATTTGAATGAATTATACATCAATTTCAGATTTACCAAAGCAATATAATTTGAATACTCATAGTCGATGTACGGGCATCATTTTTACAAAACTACTTGGTGTATTGAATGATATATTATAAATAGAAAATGAACTTATTTTTCTTAACTTATGATGCTACAAAATGTTACAATCAATGATATGATTTATAAAAAATTCTATCCGAAATTATTTCATATCATTTTCAAGGGAAATAAATTAAATATAACCCTAATTGTGGTGTATATTGATACAAAAAGTAGAATCATGTACTTAGAATGTTGTATGGTACTTTTTAATCACTCTCAACTTTGTACAGATATATAGATGCGAGGATACCTCTAAAAAGTTTATGTGGAATGTAGATAAAAAAATAAAGGTTAGAAATTATATCTCCAAAGAGACTCATCATAGTAGTATAAGACTGATCTTGAGTATCATGAATTCTTAAGTTAGATGAGAAACATATGTCTAGTGCTAAATAAAAATGATGTTATTTCATTTGGTGTAAAAATCATACTTAAAATTCATGGCCAGTTGTGTTGGGAAATTATATCTATCCACCATAGTTATGCATGAAATGAAAATACCTTATGTCGACTCTAATTATATGTAGACAAACAAATTATGGTAATTTGATTGATGTTTATTTTGATCCATTAATCAATGATATATAATTTATGTGGAATACATATTTTATATTATATGATGCCTATGGATGTGAAGAGAACACATTTAGATCCATATTGTGTGGGATGATAAACGACATTCCTACTTATGGAAATTTTTCAAGGAAAAGAATTAATGTAATATGAGGTTGTCCCATCTGTGAAAAATGATCACACTCTGATAGGTTGAAATATTACCCTAACACATTGTTTTTTATGCACCCGAAATTGTAACACTGATTATATAATTAACAATCTGGGATAACATAATTCAATTGGAAAATATAACAAGGTACATCTCTATATTTATTTATGAGATGTTTAAAATTAGGGAAATTAAAGGAAATTGTCTATATTTTGTGTATTCCATATTCAACGATCCTTATGAAATAATGTTTGAATGTATTATTTTTTATGAATTGTTATAAATCAATGGTATATGTTAATATTTTTTATTGCTTTTAGAGCCAAAGAAAAAAATGAATGTGATATAATTATTAGAACATTACTAAATTCACATTTTAAAACAAAGGATGGCCTTAAAGAGAGATTAGAAATGATTGAAATTGGGATATTGGAAGAGTTAGAGCCTAAGAAGGGTGAAAGATGAACTTTTCTTCATCTAGTAGATTTCACACTTTAGAGGAAGAGAATGTAATGCTTTAAAACTTTTTGAATAATTTAAATGTTCCATAGGGATATTAATCAATTATCAAAAATATCATTTCTTTGAATCATTATGGGATATTGGGCCTAATATCAAATGAAAATCATGTTTTTATGTAAGATTTAATGCATGTAGTTTTATGTTGCATCTGCCTAATTATTTTTGACTCACATTAACTACGATTTCATTCTTTTCCAACTTTGACTTTAGTAAAATTATAAACTCAAAATGATTCCATCTGTGGAAAATTAAATTAATTTCATATTATGTTAATTGGAAATGTGTGTATCTCTCTCATTATTAAATATGATGGTTCAATTAATAATTCTCTTTTTGATGGAGATGTGTCATTGGGATCCTATAAATTATCAATGGATATAACCCAATGACTTATCTATGAATATTTTGTAATGAAAAATCTAAAATAAAATTTCGTTAGAAGGATGTATTGTTGGGTGGTATATTATTTATGAAGGTATTAAATATTATAGAAATGTTCTATTATATAATGATCAAATCAGACTCCTAAAATCTCATTATAGTGGATGTATTATGGGTGAAAGGGTTTAGAAAATAAATTTTTTGTAAATAAAATTATAGTCATATTAGAGTCACCTAATTTTTTTAAATAATAGTATTTTGGTTTCTTATTATGTTGAAATACCCAATGAAATTATTTAGAATTTCTAACATTCAAGAGATAAAATATGGATATAAAATACATATAATCAATAATTTTTAATATGGGTTTGAGATCATATTTCGAAGGAGTTCTTTGTAAATACAAACTAATTTTTTTAATAAATTGGATCTCTATTCAGGAGGCCAAGAGTATAAGTATTATCATTCAATGATTATGTAATTAATGGTTATGTGTTCTGTACAAATGAATATGATGGAATAATAATGATACAAAAAGTGATGTTATACATGAAGTGATAGGGATTCCTGTAGAGAAATTAGGATGAAAATAAAATTTACATGAATATTCCAAACTTTGGAATCATAAAAAAAATACACAAGTTGTCTTATATAACATTTCAAGTGCCTTTTATCCATTGAAAATGGGGTTAGAACATAATATTAGTTAAGGATTCTGAATTGTGGGTTAAGAGTGATTATTTATGTTTAAATGGGAAATATGATGAACCATTCATAGTTGAATCACCCAATGTGAATGTATTTTATGTATAAGATACTAATTTTTATTAAATTGTCTAGGTGGAGACTAATACAAATACAGGGTTAGAAAAAAATTCAATTGAGGATGACCCTTTAATCTGGAAACCATAATAATTTCATTTTTTTATAAATGTTTAATGTTTCTTTTATATAATATGGTACTATAAGGAGGGAATTTGGATTCTCAATATTGGAGAAAAATCACTAAAACTATTGAATATTAAAAGTATATTTTAATTTACTAGAAAATGTTTTTTTAATATACTATTTTTTTCTAATATAATATTTTAACTACTAAATTTTCATTATCTAAATTAAAATTTTGACTAGTAATATTTTAGATTTCATCTCAACATGATTATTCTACCAATCTCGAGGAACAAGAAACATCGATGCAAAAAATAGAGTAATTTTTAAGAGGTCAGCAGCAATTGGGTGAAAAAAACGTGAGCAATTTTGCCGCATTGTGTTTTCTAGAGTTTTCAAAGAATGAATCAAATGGATAAAATTTAAGGGGTTGACGAATCACTATGGTCAATATTATGACCCCAATAATTCAGTCTTCATTAATAATTTTTTTGACACAACATGAATGCATGTGAATATTTAAATAGATACATGACAAAAAAATCTACATGTATTACAGATAATCAATTAGGAATACATTAAAGTAATTTTATGGTATAATTTCTATATTTTAATTAAATATAATACCATGAAACATTGATTTAATTTTCATTATCCATCAAAGTGTTTTTTTTATTTTCAAATATTTTAGTTAGAAATGTGTATTAACAATCCCATGAAAGGATCTTAGAACCTTTATGCCAATTTTTATAAAGAAAGGTATTAGGTATGCAGAGGTGATAGTGAATTCACAACCCATATCTTTGTGTTCACCAATTATTAAATAAAAGCATGCAAATAATAAAGTGGATTAGGTGAGGAATAATCATTTAAGGTGTATTATAATTGGTAATAATTTATTTAACATTATTTGTATTATTCACTTATTTTCAAAATTATTAATCTACGATTCAAAAAATGTGTGTCTAAAATGAACCACTTCTATCTCAACCGACATACACCTTATGTAAAATACGGGTAGGTTATGATTCAACTATAAAAAATGGTATATATTTTTAACATACAGTTATACATTTTTGGGGATTGAGACAATAACATAATTATATTACACCGTATATATATAGATTGTTGAATTAAAATCCAAATTCAATTTATTCATTAATAATATGATATAGAATAATCTAGTGCATATAAATATGAACAAATAGTAGATGAAAACACACAAATGTGTAGTAATTGTGAGTGAGTGTGACATAATAGTTATTTGTTATGATTTATAATAGTATTAAAAAAAAATATCTACATATGCTTTTATGTTTTTAAATGTTTTATATGTATGAATCATCATCGGTTGTACTAGAATAAAGACTACTTAAAGAAGCATTGAAGTGGCCCGAACAATATGGCCACATTAGAGTTTTAGGTTTTAGACTGACACTAAGATAATTTTTTTAGAATGACATGTCAATGGGGGTGAAAATGATCCAATTAAAGGAATACATGCATAAATAAAGTCTATAAACTAAATCATTATCATGTTTGGTTTTATGTATAAGAATTTACCATGGTATAAAAGAAAAAAACAATTTAATAATGAACACTATATAAAAACCCATACCCTAATAGAAATGGGGAAGTCCATTCCCCTAAAATTATTTCTTTATCCAAGGAAATCAATTTTTTCATTACTATTTTTTGTAAATGTAAATATAACAACTATCGATAACTTCAATATGAAAAAATTTTAATGGGTGAAAGTTACATTGATTTATATATATCATCACCCACCCAATTCTCTACCAGGAGGGTAAATTATACAATATCCCGAGATATATGTTATACAATAATCAAGTCATTAAACATTATTTGAATGTGGGGATCCATATAGATCATGAGTTCATCACTGAACAATATATTCCCCTTGATGATCTCAGTTTAATGATATTCAAACATTCTATTATAAATTTCAATCCATTATCATTTAATCTTATGAAGATTGATGATGGTCATATGGTATACCCTTTATGTTTTTTAAATGAAAATACATTAATTTTTATCGAACCAATGTTTGATATGATGCATTTTATTAATGGTGGAGAAATATATGTGGAAATACAAGGTCGGATCAATTTAATCTAGTTGATCAACTAATAAATCAAAAGGACCATTTAAGAGTACTGTTACCCCCACCAATTCCACTATCATATTTTCTATCATTATTAGTTCTTGATGAAAAACATTAAATGATGAAAATATAGATTAATCTGAATATGAAGAAATATTTTTTGGGAAACGCCATTATAAACTCATTTTTTGATAATATAAATGAAAATATCAAGAATAAATGGCATGGAAGGTCACTTTTAAATGTATACATGACGTACATTCTCATAATTGTTTTTTCAAATAATTGATCACTTTTATTTATTAAAATTGATAATAATTCATAATTTATAATGGATCATACAAAAATAATTTTATATTGGGAAACCCTGTGAATAATGATTTGGACTAATTAAACCTGATATTATTTCGAAGGAAAAAATAATATTAGAAATAAATTAAACTAAAATAATAACTTTACTAGACATAAAATTTTGAACACAAAATAATAGATGATTTCATCTATTTGATACCAAAACAACATGGATTAAGCAATAAAATCTTATCATATAAAATACGTTTTTTCAATACTTTTTCCTTTTTGTTTGTTTAGGGGGAACTATATTATTATTTCAAACAATTTTGATACTCCATAGGTTTGTTTTTTTATCCAATGAATTAGATCCAACTAATAGACCACACATGATGTCCATTATGAAATTTTGTTGAACTAAAAATCAATTATATATATATAGATAAAATTATATGTCATATATTTTGTTTTAATGGGAATTTAGGTGTTATAGGTTTTAATTTAGATGTAGAAATAATCATTGTTTGATGTTGGGACTGATCACATAAAGCATGTAGATTTTAACACATTAATACATATTTCAGTATATATAATATGGATTCATTATTAAAAACATATAAAATGTACATATGTTTCATAATTCCTTTTCATGTTGTGAAATAAAATAATGAAAATGATTTTGGGTATTAAAATTTTAAATTCATAAACATTGTCACATTCTATCAACAAACTATCTTCCCCAAGTTGTATTACTGAATGTTATTACACATTAATAAAAGTATTTATAAATTATTTGGCTGTATATAAAATTATATTAATATATGTATTAGTGATTTTCTATGTATTCCAAATATGTTTTAGATATTTTTAGAAATGAGTGGTTCATGTATAGTATAATAGAAATTTTGTAGAAATCATGATGTGGTGATTTCTTGTTATGTTTGTAATTAATTTTTTATTTTATAGAGATCAATTTAAGTTTATCAACATTTTCAAATGTGTCATTTCACCTATATAATGTTATTAAATTAAACAATCACATAAAAGTGGCCAGAACTAAGAAAATAAGTCATATTTTCGTGTAAACATAAGATAATGTTCTTTGGGAACTTTTTTAATGTTAAAAAATCATCCAAGAATAAATCTATTGATCAGATTTATCATTATTATCCAATGTACCATTTAGCCATTGTCTTGTCATTAAAACGACATAACACCAATCAAGTGGTCCAAATTGAGAAAAAAACTCATAATGAGATGAAGACAAAGTAAAATGATCCTTGGGTCATTTTGGATCTATAAGAACCAGTCGAGTATAAATATTATATATGGAATTCTCAGTATGATGGGAAATATTATTTTGAATTGTTAATAAATATTATGAAAGGAAAATCAACCACTGTAGGGGTTAAAAATATGAAAACAACTTCAGAAAAAAAAATATTTTCAGATACGGATCTTCACATAATTTTGAATCAATTGGAATAAGTTTCACATCAATCCAAAATCTGAATTTATTGATATGATTAAATATTTCATCTAAATTTCATATTATTATTAAAAATACAAGTCTTTGAAAAGGCATAAATCCCAAAAATTGAGTTAATATTATAATTAAAAAATAAAAGGGAGGTCCAAATATCATTTTTCATCATTATAAGTTAACCATTCAAAATTTGATTCCCAAATTAATCGATATGATCCGAAATACTATTTCATATTTCTATTTTTTTCTTAAAATTTCACATCACCCATTTATTGGGAAAATTGAGTAGAATATTATAGATTAATAAGAAAAATTATGAAATGATCCTCGAATAAGTTTTAATCTTTATGAATCTAACACACATCAATTGGTTTCCATGATTTCTTAATATGGTAGAAAATATGGTTTTATACTGTCAACACTAATTAATAAAAGAAAAAAACCCTATACAGGGGTCCTAATAAAAGAAAAAAATATCTTATTTGTGTGAAAACAAATTATAAATATATTTAAGTCAATGATGATATATTTCAATCAATATCACGTCATTATGATAACTGAATTGATCAATAAGATCAAATGTATCGTTTCACCTTCATGTTCATATTAAAGTATCACATATGCTAAAAGGGTTCAGAACTAAGAATTTGAGTTCTTATTTTCAATAAATCATCATATACTGATCCTGGGGATATTTTTTATCTTTAGTGACTTGGATTCATATATATATTATTCTGATATTACTTAGAATGATTAGAAGTACCATTTTCAAATTATATTTTTATTGAAAAAATTTCTTATCCATTAATTGGTAAAAAATGAGTAAATGAGCTCAAGTTGACATGAAAACTTATAAAAATGATCCTTATATCATTTTTTATAAATAAGAAATAATGTAGAATCGATCTGAATTTCAGATTGTTCAGTATGATAAAATTTCTTATTTTATCATCTTATTTCTCTTGAAATGAAATATCCGAAATCTTGGGGTCAAAACCAATAAAATGACCTCATATTGGAATGAAAATGAAATAAATTGTTCCTAAATCTATTTTTTATCTATAAAAATCCAATAAAAATCAATCTAATTCCCAAATTACTCATAACAATCTAATGAAAAATTTCAACACTATTTTTTAAAAATAACATATCTCTTATTGAAGGGTCAAAAACAAATAGATGAGTTTGTATAGGAAATGAAAAATAAGATATTAATCATCAATTTTTTTATAGTTATGACTCCATTCATCATCAAAATGATTATAGAATTTCTTATTATGGTATAAATTAAGGCTTCATATTGTTAAGACTTGTTGTTAAATGAAAAATCAAATTTTAAGGGATTATAACTAAACAAACAAGCCCTAATTAGTTAAAAACGTATAGAAATTGACCTTTCAAACATGCTTGATCTCTATGGGCTATCCACACATCAATATAACTCCCGAATTTCTCACTATAATAAAAATAGTCATTTGGTCAAAACTGTGGTCTGAAAGTTATCATGTATTATATAACCTTGTAATTTTTTTAATTTTTATGTAATTTCAATAAAAAAAATTTTTATTTTATTTTATGTATATTATTTATAGGATATTTATTTGGCTATTGGGGAAATAATTTTAAAATTAGTTTTTAATTGGTTGTAATTAAATTTAACTGTATTAAAATTTTACAAGAATGTAATTATGTTGATGTATAATGTAATATTTGAATTGAAATTATGGAATAATTTCTACAAAATTATTGGAAAGGGAATTTTTATTATGTTTAATTTAATGAAATTTAATTTTTTTTCATTAAATTTGATTCTCTATAATATTTGAATTGTGTAATTTTATATATAATTTTTCTTATTGTAATATTTCTACTGTAACTATTTTCTAAAATATTTATTCATTAAATTTTTTTCTAAGACATTACATTGATTTGGAAAAAAATAACACTTTATTTTTACATTGTAGGGACGATGGTAGAGACTTTTGAATCATAGTTTAGTGCTCTAAGAATCATAATTTACTTTAATAACATTACACATGAACACTATTTTATCGTTGGCAACACTTATATATAGCATTGGTTGGGAGGGTTTCTATAGTTGTGAACGTTAAAACTCTACTATGAAATCTTATATGGAGAATCAAGTTTCCAAATCTATATCACATACATACTCATTTTATTATCCTCCAAGCGTACAACTATGGATGGATAGTTTAATATAACATAGAGTTAAACCAATTATAGTTGTTATACTTTTAGGGTAATAATCTATAAGATATGTGATTTGTATTAGGTAATAGTGGTTATTTTATGACTAAAAATTATCGATTTTTTCTTTTTCATTTATAATAAAAAAACACCCAACCTTATTATTTAACAAAGAAGAATTTCTATCTCTAAAATATCAGATTTTATTAAGATGAAATATTGATTTCACCGTTTTTTCAAATAACTAAAAAGTTTATGTTATTATTCATTTGTGTTTCAATAAAAATCTTTGAAATTATCTGTATATATTAAAAACATTCAAAAAATAATGGTATAATATTTTTATTCCTTTTTATTATTTTTAAAATTAGTGATGAATATATTTCTCCACTAACATTGTGTATTTAACTTGATATACGTATTTATTGGATTTTATATTATATTTTATTTTCTCAGCATTAAACTTTAATAAAATAAAATTTTTAATTTTATTAATTTTTCAAATATCCCTAAGAAAGTTATGTGTCAGAAATTATACAATAGTATACGTTAATCATGTATTCTCAGAGTTATGAAACAAATAAAAATTATTAATTTTTATAAAAAAAATATAATATCATATGTAATATAAAGATAAAAAATGCAATAAATCGTGTAAAATAAATAAATCGAAAAAAACAATGAGTTTATGTTCTATTCATATGGTATTCATATAGTAATTACAGAGACTATACTATGACATTTCATACTTTAGAAACATGTATAGAAGTTTAATTTCACCAGTTAATGTGTATATATAATTTTTTAAAAATATGGATATAGATGTAATTGCATTGAAAAATTAAGGTTTATATATGTGAAAAAATATGTATATCATGGAATTCATTTGATTAAAAAAACTAAATATTTTCATAATATATGAAATATATTTCTTTTAAAAAAACAAATATGTTATGAATAATTTAATTTCAAATAGTTTAAAAAATATTCTTACCAAAATTTCATGCAATATAAATCACAAAGAGGCATAGGTGGAATAATATTATGATATTGAATATTTTATACAATATACTATATATTCATAGGATCATGAGATTTAATACAATGTATTAATAGTGTATTCTAAAACATGTATACAATTTGATACATTGAATGCCTACTGTATACATACTATAAGCAGGGTGCATGTATATAACATACCATGTACCCAAGTAGTTTACAAGTTATTCATATTTTAATTGAAGATATAATTCTTATGGATGATTCATGGGAGTACTTAATTATAAATTCACATGACATGATAAAATGTGTTCTTTATATGAATGAAAAATAGTGGTGTAATAAATTTCCAATTCACAAAATATTATGAATATGGAATATTCTTATTTAAATATATTTTTAACTGATCATTTGTTATCAAAAACAAATATCATTGTTAACTGAATTTAATATTCTGAATGTTTTGAGTTATTACAAAAAATTCCTAAAATAAAACAACTATATTAGTAACATTAAAATATGAACATCTACTTTTGAAATATTTTATAGTAAAAAATCATGTAAATGACATAAACTATCAAATGTTAAATGAGAAATTAGTTATAATAAAATATGGGGGAATGAAATAAAAATAAAATGAAAAAATAGAATAATTATAGAATACAACACTAATACTAGTATGTGACATTTCCTGTTTCATAAATGCCACTTATTCTCTATAGTTAAAAGAACTAACACCAACAATATGAATGTAATTAATATTTAATATTTATAAAACCCAAACTAAACCATATAATGGTGTATAATTTATATTTTTGGACAATGTTGATATATAGTTCAAGAATATGAATCTTTTTTCCTATCTATATATGTATATATATATATACCCAAAAGATTTATGAATTCCGTTAAACATTATGTATTAAAATGTTTCTATGTTATAATGAAATATAAAAACCCAAAAATAATACTCTGGAAAATGAAGCATGAAATAATTTAAAAATTCCGGGATAAGCATCCAATGGATTCCATCATTGAGAATGAGGAGTAATGTTCCTTCATGGATAATATCCATGATGACTCGTATCCCCTAAACATCATATCATAGTAAATTATCTATGATAAATTTCTATGCATACTTTAATCCATATGTTTTGAATGGACAATAGTAATTAAAAATAGATGACATGATTAATATAATGTTATATTATTACATATTCTATAATCATAAATCATTAATATTTTCATGTTATTTGAGATTATACTTCACCATGTTATTTTCCATAATTATTTCATATGTTTGGATAATGGGGCATACATTAGTAAGGTTATGTTCAAAACCAAGTCTTTAAAAATTATTTTCCATATCAACAAAATACCCATCTACTGAATAGATAAGTTAAATATATTTATGTATATAAATGAAAAAATATCTAATAATATATTAAAAAATATAAATGTATTCTTGAATTGAGGGACTACATGAAATTGTATCACTGTTACATTTATGGAAAATAATTTCATATTATAAAAAATAATATAATCTATGTTGAAGGTAATAAAAAAAAATTTATTTGTAAGTGTATTAGGTAATGATGTTGGATTAATGTGATATTAATATTGGAAACCCCACATTTCCATGGGTAATACTATCTCTTAATACTATATAATTAATATTTTTAATAAAAAATATATACAAATATAATATAAAAATATAATTGAATGGTAGAATAGAAATTAATGATAATAGAACATGAAAAACAATTATTTTTTTTATTAATTATAAAAAAATTATAATAAAAATTATTCATGGAATAATTTTCATGATAATATAGTAAAAAATAAATTTCTCAACCATTTGGTAGTCTAAAGTCATTGCTTTATAACTGATCTCTGTTATGCGTTAATTTTTAATAGAATTGATTCCCTATATCCGATTAAAGTGAAAGAGAGAAATTATTACTAATTTTTTTTTGTAAAAAATAACATAATATTATGTGTTAATAGTGATGTATTATTGTAATAGAGACATTTTAATGAAATAGAGAAATGTATATAAAATATAATTATATAAACATTTGTACATTGAATGAAACAAACACAATTGATCTATTGAATTAAACTGTCATAAATAGTATACATATCTCAATAAAAAACCTAACAAATATTTAATTAATAAATTATCTATTTCATATTTTATATAATTTTGATTAACATGACTTGTAAAAAAATAGTATAAATACTTGACCGAGTATGAAATCATTCAAATTTTCCTCGATTTCAGTCACAAAACAACAACAACTCTTATTATTATATCTTTTTATTAAATAGATACTAGAAAAAATAAAAGATTAAATATATTGTTTGAAATTTAATTTCAATAGAAATACCTAATGTGCTAAACAAACAACCCTTATTGTAGAACTTAAGGGGGTGGCAGGAAATATGGAAAAAGTAGTAAGGTTACTGGTGACAGAAGATCTGGTGAGAGGGTCCCAAAACCTATATAAATAATTATAGGTCGAAATTTATAGTAATAAAATATCCCTGGAAAATGAAAATATAAATGGGTATGTTATTTATTACAAAATATGAGGCATTATATATATACACAATGAGGTTAATTATTCCTACAATTAGAGTTCATTTAGTCACACTTATAAATCAATGTAGTTCCATATATTTAATGTACATTATAAAATAAACATACACCATCATGTATTGATTAAACGAAACATGTATTTTATTATTCACGTCTGATCCTATAAGATAATTGAAAAAAAATTGAATGAGGATTTAATTTTTTTAAAGACCCAAAATATTTGATACATTTAATTGATAAAATATATAAAAAATAGTAAATTAACTAATATGATTCATAATACTTGGCTGATTATTTGTTTCAATTAATACATATAGATAGAACATGTTTTGGATGTATATATTTTAACATATTTCAAAATAGATATTAAATCTGGCTATATAACGTATACCCTCTATATAATTGAAGACTAGAAACTGATGAACACCCTTTCACCCTAAAAAGTTATTTTAAACTGATTTGTTGATATTTAATAGAGATATGGTTGGATACTCATTAATTTTAGATATAATTTATATATTTTAGGATACCTATATAAAAATATTTAAGTGAGAATGTGGTTTAGAAACTATAGATCAAGTATATCTTTAGAGAAACTTATTTAAAAATAGAAATAAATATTCAAAATAAAACTTAATTAATAAAATTTGAAGAATTTATTTTGGTCCCATAAAGATGAAAAAATTAATTATTAATAAAAACTCATTTTTAGTTACTATTAGAGACATATTATAAGATGGGATTTATCAATATACCAATAAGAAGATTTTGAAATAGATGTGAATAAATAGTTTTAGTTGTAATGTAATGCGACATTGATGGGAAGTAATCATTACTATTTTTAGCTGTTAAAACTGTAGGAAAACTGCTTGATAGTAGTTATAAGGAATCATATTTTAAATTATATAAAAATAAAAGATAAATAATTGATGCTTGTAAATTTCATTCATGGAACTGATATTACATTAAGGGATTTTCCACTTCTAAAAATTAATTTATCTCATGAAGAGTTTGTTTTGTTCTTATGAAATATTAGTGGAGGTGAAAAAACACCCATAGTTTATATAGGTGGTAGATAAATATTTTATGATGATAACACCAATTTTGACATGAAACTATAGTGAATAAATGAATAAATATATGGCAATTGAATGTGTAATGTATATACAATTGTGTATATTATAACATTAAAGTAAAGTTGAGGAGAATTAATAATGTGATATGTGGAAATTAGTTATTTATAATGAATTCAATCGATCATTTTTCATAGAATAATTCTCTTAGATTTGAATATTTCCACAAATGGAGTATAAGATATGTAAAATAATGAAATAACTATTTCCAAATTATGATAACATATTATTGTCCCCAAATTAAACATGCATTTAAAAAATATGTCTCTTAGTAATCCTTTTCTAAATTTGATTCTGACTATGATAAGGTGCTGGGGGAAGTCTCTTGAAGTTAGTATATCAAACTATAGAGAAGTGGAGATAAATCAGATCATATAAATATCCAAAAGTCATATTCTAATGAGATAAAACAAATTAAAATCACTAAAACATAAATAACTAAAATTAATGGAAATATTATGATATATATATATATATAATATAGGTGTGGAGTTAAATAGTGGAATTAAAAAAATTAACAAAATTAATGAAAATATTTATTTGTAATTTTAATTAAAATTTATACAATATAATATTTCCCTTGAGGGGAATTGAATGAGGAACATAATCATTTGAAGATTAATTAGAGAATCACATGAGGTTATAATGCATAATATCACTATCTACAATTAGAATTTCAAAATTAAACATTCACCCAATTCACACTGTCCATTAATTTCCAGTTTCTCATGAAACTAAGAAATCCACATATGTAAAAACAATGAAAGGAAATTAGTAAAAACTAAATTTACTAGTTAAATTAGAATATTTAATTTATATCAAAATAAAACCTACCTGTGATTGTGATCACATAAATATGTAGGTTTACAAATCATATATTTAGTTTGAATGATGGAAATATGGTTCACTTGCTTCATATTTAATCTATAAAATAATATTATAAAAATTGCATTCATTATTATTTCATAATAAGGTTAATATTATTTTTGTTTCCTAGAGGTATAGGTAGTTGAAACATTTATATTTCCTTCATTCTGAAAAAATATCATTAGATCATGGTCATCAAAAAGTAGCTTTAATAATGGTGACTTCTTTAACACTATTGAGAATGTTAAAACAATTTTACTAATGATTAATCACCAATGAATATTAAATTTTAAAGAAATATTTATTTACTATGAGACTAAACCAAAGAGTCCATGAGCTCATTATTAGATTAGAACGACAATAGAACATTTAAATATTTTTTATTTAACCCCAAAATCTCAACATGATACATCCATGTTTTGTACAAACATATATATAGTGCTGGTTAAAAATATATTCATCCCATATTAGATATCTATTATTATTTATTATATAATAGATAAAAATGTATTTTAACATCAAGAATTCAAGAAATAATTTAGGAATCCATTAAAATTCAATGGTTAGATTCATAATTTTAATAATACCACCTAGATAATGAAATATACAATGAGTACATCTTGATTAAATGGAGACTTCAATTATTACAATAAAAATATCCCTACAAATTCGAGTTATTAAGTGGGCTACATAAGGATGATTTGATAAATTATTAAAAACTCAAAAGAATTAAAATTTAATATTTTTTAAAACTAAAATGTGAATTGTTTTTTTATATAGGGGTATAAATAATACTAGGAAGTAGTTGAAAAGGCCTAAAATTTGATACTAAATTTATTATTACAAAACATAACTCATTTGAATGTACATAGAACATTTAATGATCTATTTTCAATGAATGTTATGATTGATTTGGATGCATCATAAAATTTAATGATATAAGATAAAATTATTTTCAATATTCAGAGAAGATTTTGAAAATTGTATTTATTATTTTTATAATTTGAATAAATATTGATGAGTACAGAAATCCAAATGCATGCCGGAGAAATTATTTTTTTACAAAACCCAAGGCAATAATAAAAACAAATAATATTATCATTAAAAATTTCTTATTATTATTGAAATAAAATAGTGTATTAAATTAATTAAATCTTCTAGTATTCCTCACCGGTTGTTGAATTCAAATAAAAAGTTACAATTTTTAAAAAATATAGTAAAAAATGTGTATGTCAAAGTGTTAAAATGGAAACAAATACACCAATGAACATAAGAAATTTTTTATTATAGAAACTATTAGTTGAGGAGGGTAACCGAAGAGGCTATGGTACACACATCGAGATATAAAGAAACAATGGAGAGTGATAAAACATGATATAATGGAATTTAATGAACATTGAGTGTCTTAATCGATGAAAGTAAATATATAGGATATTTTAGGGGACAAATAAAGCATGTAGTGAAATGTGTACCTGAAAATATCATAGTTTAATATAAATATAGATAGTGATTTTAGTAGGATAAGAATATAGAAAAAGTATAAATGATTAAAATAAAACATAGAACATGTATATAAAATATACAGCAACAATTAATTGTTATAAACTTTATATCTTCAATTACAAGTGCTATTTCATTGTTTTCTGTTTTATTATGATGATAAGTTGATGGAGTAGTTTTTAAAGTGGAAATAATTATGAGTATGAATATTTACATTATACTATATATTTCAAGATATAATATTAATGGAGTAATTACAATTTATGTGGTTAAATTGATTTTAACAGTGAAACATTTATATTTAAAAATGAATTAGAAGGAATAATAAAAATAATGAAACAAGTCTACAGTTTTGTAATTATAAATGAAATATTCTTAGTGTGATGACATTTTTTAGAAATCATACTTTAACGTCTAGGTATGAAATGAATGTTAACCTTTGATATTGTATGCCTATATAATGTTATCTTCTTAGTAGATGGTTGAATGTATAATATAACGGTATACAAATCTGGTTTAGTTGAATATTATATTTATTAGTCATTTTTGATTACTATATATTATAAAGGTATGTATATGATTTTTTTCTAAAAAATAATGTGAATATATAACTATTTATATTGTTTAATTTTATTTCCCAAAAATAATTTCCACTCAAATAGTTCTTGTAATATATATAACGAATGAAAAAATAATCTCTATTATAAGAAGGAAATAATAATGATATTTATTAAGTGAAGGGACTTTTAAGGTAAGATAAACTTGGTTTCATTGTTAATGTAAAATTGTATGGGCATGTATAAAGCATCATAGATGTGCCTATAATTATATTCTAAAAAAATCGACATTATAGTCTTGAGGAATGTATGAAATGAATAATAAATCAAAATAATTTTTAATATTTCAAATATTAATTAGAAATCTTAATATGAAAAAAATTAATATAAATTGAATTTTCTGGAATATTTTATAACATCATTTTATTTTTTCCCATAGTTTTTGTAATTATATCAATTATTAATGGTGATAATTGTCTATAAAAATGCATTTTTAATTAATAAATTTAAATTTAATTATAATATATTAGAAAATAATATAAATCATTCCAAATTAAATATTTTAATAACCACACTATTTTTCGTTATTCTTGATAAAGGAATCCATAATTGGATTTGTGAGCCACATTAGCCAATGAAATTGTATCAAAATGAATAATATGCAGCAGTATATTAGTTGAATGAATAGAACATGATGAAATTGATATAGAAGTTAAATTTATGTTGTTTGTAATTTGATATAAAATCTCAAAAAAATGATTTATAAATCATGTTGAGTTAAGATCCTATTTTAGAAACATATTCAATTTTCAACACCAAATAAATTTTATGAAATATTTCTTCCATATAAGTTTATTGAGAATTTAAATTCATGTGTGACGTCATTGGAATAACCTAGTAAGAAGTTCAATAAAACTATAATATTAAACGACAGAAACATGGAATAATTTTTAATATTATAAAAATGGAAAATAATAATGTAATACATAAATATTGAATAATACTTCAACTTTATATATGTTTATTATATAAAATAACTTAATATAGATGAATAAAATGAATTATAATACAGGAAAATGAAAAAACTGTAGTTAATGAATATATGATGGTATAATTTGAATAGAATAAAAGTGAATTAGAAATATATGGAAATTTTTTATTGGATAATGGTTAAACAATATTTTCATACAGATTTCTCTTATATAATATGCACACAGAAAAAGGTACATTTAATAATGTATGTACAATGTTAGAATGTAATGATTTATGTGATATGATTTTGAAATCTGAGAATTTGTATCCTAAAAACAGAATATATGATATTGATAAATTATAGTTTATATATTATAGAGAAAATATGTGTAATAAAAATATAAAAAATAGTCTAGTGAAATGTAACATTTAAAATATTTTCAAAATATATTAATTTTTTATAATATTTATGTTATATAGATATTTTAATACACATTCAACAAATACATATAAAAATAATAATTATAAAAATTTAATATACAGTCTAGGGAAAAAATTTTAAAACTCATATAACATTTATTAACAACTTTTATGATATAATATAAACCATATAAAAACATTATCATATATAAAAATTCAATGAGTAAAAATAAATGTATGTAATGTATACGTTATGATTGAATAGTGTAAAGAATTAGTATGGATATAATTTATTTTCCATAAATTCAATACATGTAAAATAAATATTAAAATAATTAAAAAATCAATAAATTTAAAATTATACCTACTATCATAATATATTGATATCACTATAAAATATTTGAGGGGAAATAATAATTTTTGATAGTTAATGAGGTGATGTTTTAACTTAAAAAATTATAAATTTATAACATTTAAATAAAATATAAGACAATAAATGTAATCAAAAATGTAATTAAACTTATGAACCTGAGAAGTGGGTATGGGAGGCTATGTATTGAATGATGAATTTATGGAGATGGAAATAAGAAGAAAAATATAATTTGGAATCAAATTAAGGTAAAAGATACACATGTAAAGGGAATTATTTTATTTTATATAACTATAGTTATTTAGACAGTAATACTGTATACAAATTATAAATATTTTAATTGAGAATTATTAATAATAAAAATATACACATTACATATTAAGAAAAAATATCTCAAACTAGATGTAATTATTCTAAATATAGAATTTTGTAAGATGAATATTATTTATTTAGAATATTTATATTCCTTATTATAAAATAGAATATTAAATTCTAAAAATTATTAATTATCATGTAGGAGTATATATTTTATATATCTTTAATAATTTAGAAATGCATATTAGTGATTTAGTATTTGATTTTATCAATGTTATGAATTATTTATACCTAGGATGATTTTCAACATGTTCATAATAATAATTTCAATGTATGATTATACACATCCATTGTAACTTGTAATTTTGTAAATACATAATAGTTATTAGAAACCAAATTAGTGGTTATTACATAGAAACTAAAATTTCATTTCGAGTGAATAATTGTTTCATCATTGATATGTTAATGAATTTTGAGAATAAATAATGGAGAACATATAAAAATATATTATTTTACTTATTTTTGTTGGAAAATATTTCATTAAAAATTCAAATATCAAATTTTATAGTTTGAAATTCTATCATATTCATGATCATTGAAAAATATTGTGATATAAAATATATAAATTCACACACACACACATATATATTTATATATATATATATAGTTTTAAATAATTTTTTTACTATAATACCTGTTTTTTCGATAGTTTCTTCTAATTATGTTATTTTGTATTCACATTTTTTTATAATAAATAATTTTAGTGGATTTTATTCTTGTACAGATGAATAAAAAAATTAAGAAAATGAACACTATAAATTTATATTGTTATTATGGGTACAACACAATAATGATGTTCAAATTTTTTAACATATAATGTATTAGGAAATGTGTGTGTACTTAATAAAGGACTGAAAAATAAATGAAATATGTAATATTCATTATTTTTATGCGGGAAATGTTTTTTCTATGATAATAGTGATATAATAGTATATGGGAATAAAAAAATATTTTTCCAATAGAATTCATATTTCAATATTATAGAAATTAATTGAAATTAGACTGTGAAATGCATAATGTTGCACCAATAGAAATATTAGAGTCTAATAAGTTAAAAAATACATGAAACTATGAACATATAAAATCTTCCATTGTGGAATATAAATAATTTTTATGTTTTAAAATGAGGTATGTTGGTGTTTCCATAGAAAAAAGTGAATCCCTGCAAAAAGTGAATCCTAATAATGAAAATTAGTAAGATTCCTTCACATAATTCATAAAATGATATCAAAGTAATAATATTATTTTAAAAACTTTAGGGGTGTAAATTTCCTTTGAAAACAAAACACAATAAAACTATAATCCTGGATTAAGGTGATTCATGTAAAACATCATGCTAGTGAAAACTGCCCAGCAGAACTAATAATGATCAAATAGGTCCACATGAATATAAAAGATGGTGTATAATGAAGAATACATAATTATATTGTCCATTTAAAAATAAATTATATGCTATGGAAATTGAGAAGAGGATATCCAAAATACTTAATCATAGTTAATTGGCATTGAGACAATCATATTTAATTAAGAAATCAAACAAACGAAATCAAATGGTGTTGTGAAAAAATACATTGATTATTGTATAGAATGTATCTGTGTGAAATGTGGAAATCTGATACTGATGTGAGAAACCCCAATTGATGAATTGGAAGGTCTTGAAGGATAAACCATGTTTTATGTGAATGAGAATGGATGTTAGGATGGGAAATGTTGTTTTATTTTTAGGATAAAATAACGTGGTGCGGGAGGTGGGATATGGAGAAGTGGAGAAGTAAAATAATTTTTGGGAAAGGGGAGATTAATGAGAAATAAATAAAATGAGAGAGGAGGTGGAGAGGAACCCACAATGATTTTGAATATGGAAATGAGAAGAGGTAAATGAATATTGGATTCAGGAAAAAATATGTTGAGGTGACACGTGTACTTGAAAACAACATAATTATTATAATTATAAATATGATAATAATTTTTGGTTATATATTACTTAAATATCAACTAATTAAGATTTATTTCTACGTAGTCATAAATGAAAAATTAAAACATTATTTTAATTAAAAATCAATTTAAATTATATAAATTTCACCTAGTGTTACTAGTGAAAAATTAAAATATTATATATTGAAACTTCAAAAATATACTTAAAATGATAAAAAATGAAAATAATATTCAATAAGACAAAAATAATAATTTTTGTGTGAAAAATTGAATATAAATTTTTTAATCATAATTTTTCACCATTGAAGAAATTAAAGACATATCATATTTTAATTTTCTATTTTAAAATTCTCATGATATTAAATTAATGTAAAACATTAAAATTTACTATAAATATTTTAAACCAAAAATATAAAATTAATATGTAATAAATTCTCTATTTGTGTTAGAAACATTCTCCTCTAGTGTCCTTCCTATTTTGTTTCAGCCACTATCTTCTCAAATCGATGATTTCCCCCATCCAATGACTAGTCATTAGACATCCCATATTTAAAATAACAATCAAAATAGATTTCTAATTCTCCAAATATATGATATATATCTCTATTGCACAACACTTATCACCATTTCTCACTACATATGACATGCACACTATGTCTTTATATCTCCATCCATCTACCTTGCCCCCCCAAATCATTACCCCCCCATTAAATACTATAAATATATACATAATTTCTTAAAAATAAATCGAGATAACTTATCAAAAAATATAGTCTTAAGAATATAACACTCTACCCTTATACATACCACAAATCCATATTAATTATTACCCAATATTATAAATATCATAAACCATCAAAAATATAATCACTTATTTCCATACCCTCTATAATTTTTAAAAGAGATTATTATCAGTGCTACCGATAATATGTAGCATGATCCTTCCATGAACCACATTAAGTTTACTATTGATACCATACAGATCCATATGAGCATCTAAAGAAATAATTTTTAGAATTTTATCGATGTTGAAAAATAAGATGATTTTTATTTCAAAATACTGATTTTTAGGAATATCTGAATGGGTAGTAATTACGATCATATTTAGAGGATGGTAACCGGAGGAATGAATAATGTTATTATAGTTAGATCTTGAATTTTTATCCATGATTATATTTCTAGTAATTAAATTTATTATATGTTTTATATTTCTTATGTTGAAATAAATTAATTCTTTTGGGGTATTTGACTATAAAGAGTTTATATGTACGATGATTTGTTTTTCCAATTCAATATTTCTTTGAATTGGTATTTTTTAATGGTTATTATTTTACAATTGATTAATTTAACACTATTTGGTTTTTGAATATTTATTCTTGGAAGGGTGGTTCAATTTTTTTTATTCTATTTGGATTTTAATTTATTCAATATTTATCTCATCTATTTGTTTACATTTTATTCTCTCTTAAAAAGGGATACATCGTTTATTTTTATTATCTTATATAAAATTGAAATAAACTAGTTCAATTGTAATAAATCATTTATATAAAAATAATATCATCTATTTGACAACCAAAACTATTTGTGGGATTTTTAGGTAGTTTTTTAATACTTGGGACATCACATTTCAATGTATTGAATGTCTTAAAAATATGTTTCTACTATTTTTAGAGGATTATTATGAATGTCCAACAGATAAATATTTAAGATAAATCTATATAATTCCTAATTTTTTAGAAATATATTTTAAAACAAATCCCCTAGATACCCACTCATTATCATTATTTATGTACACACCAGGCATTTTTTTTGGTTTTCATTTTTTTTTCTATTTTTCAGGTGTAATACTTTTCACCATTATTATTGTTAATCAAAAATCATATTAAGTTGAACATTTTATGGGTATTTACATAATTTTATCTTGAATTAAATTTATTTCGTTTTTATTTGGTTATAAATATATGCATGAACAAACATTTTTTAAATTAAATAATTAGAGTGAAATATTTTGAGGAGAATCCAAATTATTTGAAAACAACATCTTGAAAAATAATTTTTTAGAATCTCGATGAAATATTTATGTGATGTAAATTATAATAAAATAATCAATATGATTTGTTATTCACTTGAAAAAATCTTATAATGTGGAGAATTAAAAAATAATGTGGATACTCCAAAAACACCACTAATAAATTAGAGAGTAAAAAAACAGGTAAATTTTCAAACCTTAATGTGAATGTAAGTGTACAAAAAACATGTGTGAAAAACACACCCTTAAATGCATCAAATTTCTCTCTCTATATCATATCGATTAAAACATAATTCTCATATATTAATATATGAAAAAATACCACCCTCTTATTGATGAGATGTCACTATGTCGGGGGTATTTTGGGAAACATGAATCATCATTTCAATATGTTGAGACACTTGAGGGATTTTCATATCTCATAATTACATCTACATTATGTATTATCAATAATAAATTTGGACATGCCACATGATCACCTCAATCAAGAATACATTTGAAATATTTGTACCTAATCGTCAATAACATTGAAACTACTTCATACATATTTAATGATGATGAACCTCGCATAATACTGAAAACCTTTTATCCCCCTTCCTACTCTTGGAATACTACAGCATGAGGATCATTCCATTCACCTCACTACAAGTAGAAAATAATGGAATCATTTTCATCATACAAAAATATTCTAGCACATCCTATTATAAAATCACAAGGATTATATATTAAATTAATGAAATCAAAATCAAATTTTATATCCCTTAACATTGTGAATGACTCTTAATTTTTATTGAGAGAAACAAAATTATTAATTTTGATTAAAATACCTATAATAATTAATTTTTCCCTCCCCACTTAATGAATTTAATAACATTAATATAAAGATCTGCTAGTTAATTAATTTCAATTTATTGCTTTTAATTTATTCTATTTGGACATTGTGAGACCCACACATATTGGAATGTGAAATTATTTTTGTTGATAATGGAGAAGGAAAATAGGGAAACAATATAATATAAAAAATATTGATTTTATGTTATTATTATAGAGTTGTGGTAACATTAATCCTTTCAATTCTTAATGAATGTGAGGTGACTTATTTCATTTTAGTATCCAAAAACACTGATATAATTATTTTTTTAATCCCCTTAAATTTATGTATTTTATTATGTTGATGAAAAAACATTAAAATAGCCTAAAACAGTGACTGTTTTGTAAGGTAATGGATTCATGTTATGAAGCAATATCTTCCATTGGATGTAGGAAAACATTCTATTGGAACTGATGTTGTGAATATTTCATTGTTTTAAATTATGATATAAAATGTGAAGTGTTTTTCTGTGAGATGTAGTTCCTTATTATAATCAATTATGTTCATACTTTATCTCATGTAGAATACTAAATAATTGTAACAATATATGATTTTACTTTAAAATATAAATCACCTAATGAAAAACTATAAATATATTTTCATTTCCTTTTTACCATTCGATTTATCATTCAGTGTTTTGTATTCTTAAAAAAAATCAATGTTTTTTTCATAGGAATTCAGCACTAAATTAATTAGTTGGGTGAGTATCTTAAGATATGGGGCCTCAAGAATCATTTAAAAGTCTTCACAAGATTTATTACTCAATATTTTATTTATTACATCTGGCCTAATTTTAATCATCCATGTATGTTATACAATGATATAACTATTTTTTATAAGGTGTAGATACTTAATAATTATCATTACTTATATTCATACTTATCATTAACCTAAATAATAAAATAATATAGGGAAAGGGTTAGGGGTAGGTTTTGTTATTGGTATGTGGGTTGGTTTATGGATAGGGAATGGTTGGGTTTGGGCTAGGGGAGGGGTTTAGGGTTGGAGGTATATTTAGTGATAGTGCTCAGGTGGGGGGGTCAGTTTAGGAATGGGGTATGGGGTTCATTTTGAAAGATATATTAGAGAGGGGTAGTGTGGGGTTGTAGGTTTAAGACCGAGGGTGGGGTGTAGGGGATTGGTTTAGTGATAGTGTCCTGGGGTATGAATATGGGTGTAGGGTACTTCATTTAGTCCTAGAGTCAGTGGTAGGTTTGGGGTTGTCGTTGTAGATGGGGGGTTGGTTTAGGGATTGGGATGATGATGGGATTATGGAATTTGGAATTTGGGGGGGTTTTTTGAGGTCTATACTGATTGGGGGGGAGGTGGATGCTTTATGGTTATGTGTGTGGTAGGTTTCAGACTATGAGGTAGGGGGGTTATTTTGGGTGAAAACTAGGTGTCTGGTTTATGGATAGGGATGGAGTTGTAGGGGTGTTTTAAGGATAGGGTTTGGGGGGGTTAATGTTGTGTTTTTAGTTGGGGGGATATGGTTTGGGATGAGGGTTATGTTTCAGTATGTTGGTTTTTGTTTAAGTGGGAGGGGCTTTGATTAGGACTAGAGTCGAGGGAGTTGAGTGGTTTTTTATGGACAAGCATGTGATATAGGTTTAAGGATCTGGGTGTAGGTGGGGGTTGGTTTTGGGCTTCTATTGGGGGTAGGTTTATGGATGTGGTTGTACGTATTTCGGAGGGGGGATAGGTTAATCCGGATATGTGAGGGTAGGTTTAGATATCATAGAGGTATTTCTTGTATATAGAGGGGTTTGGTTTAGGGATTGGGTCGGGGCATTTTATGAGTAGGTTTTGGGATACGTTTGGTTTTTGGTTTAGGTATGTGGGTGTGTGTCTCTCTGGCAGGAGCTGGTCTAGGGAAGGGGGTGTAGGTGAGTTAGTTTAAGGATACAATCATGTGTAAGATCATTACTTTTGGAGTACGTGGGGGGGGGGGTAGGTCTAGGTCTAGGTGGTTTAGTGGGATGAGATGAGGGATAGGGTGTATGGGGATTTATTTGGGCTAGCTTTGGGGTGGGGGATATGGTGGTAGGTGGTGGGTTGGTTTAGGACTATGTATTGGGGGCTTATTGGGGTTATTTTATGGCTTTGGATGAGGTATTATAATTACTATGTGTGTAGGTTTTGGAATATCTTACGTCTTGGGACATGGGGTAGGTTTAGGGTTGTGGGTGTAGGATCGGGGTGTTTTAAGGATAAAGAAAAGGTTGTTGGGATTGGATTAGGGCTATGTCTAGTGGAATGTTTACTAATGTTGTTTTATGTGGGGGGGGGGGGGTATAAGGGAAGAGTTTAGTGTAGGTGGTTAGGTTTAGAGAATGGGATGATGGTAGGATTATGGATGTGGGTGTAGAGTGGGGGAGGGGTTCATTTAGGGTTGTCCTGGAGAAAAATAATTGTTTTTAAGGCTAGTTTATAAGCATATAGGTGGGTGGGGGTTGGTTTAATGTTAGGGACAAGGGGTGTTTGATGGTTAGTTAAATGATATTGTGGGGGTAGGTTGGGGGATAAGGGTGTAGTTGTGTGTGCTGGGGGGGGCACTAGTAAGGATGGTGTGTTGGTTTAGGGTTAGGGGTGTAATTGGGGTATGTTTTGGCATAGATAGGGATAGGAGGAGAGGGGGTTGTTCAGGGGCTTGGGTTGGGGAAGTTTTATAGGAAAGGGATGCGGGTGATGTGTAGGATGAGGTAGTATTAAGAACTAGAGGGGAACTAAGGGGGTTTGTTTTGGTCGGTGAGGTGGATTGAGAGAATGTGTGGGTTTAGGATAAGGTGTGGTGGTTGGTAGCAGGGTTTTAATTGGTATTGGGGGTTGGTTTAAGGCTATGTTCGTTGTTAGTTTTTGGGTTGTGGGTGTCATGGGGAGGGGGTTGGTTTAGGTCTAGGGTAGGGGGTGTAGGTTGTTAGTTTTGGGATTGATTTGGTGGGTGGGAATAGAGATATCTGATTATTTATTTGGCAGGAGGGGGTAGGATTAATTCAAAGTAATTTTTGTGGAGTGAGGGTTGGTTTTAGTCTAGGGTGTATGGGTTAATTTATGGATAGCGATATGTGGGTAGGTTAATGGTTGTTTGTGTAGTTGGGGGTGGGGGTAGGTTTATCACCTATGGGTGTAGTGGTGTTGGATTAGAGATACAGATAAAGGTATATTTAGGCAGTGGGTATTGTGGGGAGGGTGGTTAAGGGATAGAGTGTGGGTGTAGGATTAGGGAAATAATTGTAGTATAATGGGTTGTTTTAAGGATAATAAGGGGTTATAGAGTTTAGTTTAGGGCTTGGGTCGGGGTATGGTTATGGATAGGGTTGGGGGTACATGGTTAGACATAGAGTTGGGATAGAGGTAGGATTAGGGATATTGGTGTAGGGGTGTTGGTATAGTGCTAGCTCCAAATGGTGTGTGTGTGAGGGGGGGTGTTATGCAATGAGTGGGAGAATGTTTTGGGCTATGGGAGTAGACGAGGATGTTTAGGGATTGGGTCAGGGGTGTAGGTGGTTTGTTTGGGAATTTGGTTGGTGATAAGTTTACGGTTGTGGGAATAGGTTGGGGTTGGCATGGAACTAGGTTTGGGGGTTGGGTTAAGGTTGCAGGTGTAGGGTAGGGGATCATTTTATGCCTTTCTATGTGTGGGTTAAGGATTTGGAGGGGGTTAGGGGATGGTTTTGGTCTATAAGAGGGATATGGGTTGGTTTATCTATAGATTTGAGGGGATGGTTTTGGAATATGGGTGTTGGGGTGGATTCGTCCTAGGTTCTTGTGGTTTAGGGGGGTTGTCATAACAAAATGTATTGTAGTTAGGTTTTGAGATTTACTTGTTGGAGGGGGTCATTTACAACAATAGTTTTTGGGGGTAGGTTTTTGGTTATGAGTATAATTGGGGGGTTATTTTAGGTCTTGCGAAGGAGAGTGTTGGTGTGGTTTGCATTGGATGAGGGGATAGGTTTAGAACTGGGGGGGGGTAAGAGTAGTTCTTAATAGAGGGTGGGAAACAGTTTAGGGATACAGTTGTGCGTAGGTTTAGGGATTTGGGTTTAGGTAGGGATTTTTTAGAGCTATGGTTGGGGGTTTAGGGGGGATAGTTTTAGTATAGGGCCAAGGTGTATGTTTGTGGATACAGGTGTAGGTGTGGGGGTGGGGGATGGTTTAGGGCTACCTTTGGGCGGGTTGGGGTGTCGGTTTGGTGGGCTAGGGTCATGAATAATTTTTGGGGGAGGGGTAGTTTTTTTATTACGATGATGTGGGGTGGGTTAGGGTTATGGATAAGGGATTAGGGTTTAGGTAAGGGGGTACAATTAGGGATATAGATATAGGTGGGGGTGGATTAGGGTAAGGAATGACGTGGAGATCTTGGGATATGGGTATAGGTGTGGGTGGATTAGGTATAGGGTGTGAGTGGGGGGTGGGGGTGGGGATAGATTTAGGTTTAGGATGGGGATAAAAAATGGGAAGTGTTAGGAATGGGAGAGGTGGGCATGGGTTGGGGTATGGACGGGTGTAGGCGTTGATGGGTTAATTTAGGGGTGGGGCCAAGGGTTGGTAGGATGGTGAAGGTTAAAGACTATGATTGGGTTTTTAAGGTGTAGGTGTTGGAGTTCGATATGTGGGTAGGGTATTAGTTGTTGGGTGTGGTATAGGGTTTGGGGTGTTGAGTGGGGGTGTGTGGGGGGGGGTCAGGGTGGGAGGGTTTTTTATGGTCTCGGTCCAAGCATAGTGTTGGTTGGGGTTGTCTGGATTATGCTAGTTGGTAATTTTAGCTTTGTGTTTGTTATTTAGGTGATTTAGGGCTAGGGTTAGGGTGTCAGTACTGTGGTATATGGTCTAGGGATGTTGTTTGAGAGTAGGATTAGGACCTTCCAGTTCGGTAATGGGGTTGGTTTCATAATAGGTATAGGGGTAGGTGGGTAAGATTGGTGTTTGTCTTAGGGTTAGTTTTAGGGTTTTGTATGTAGGGGGGCTTGAATTACAGCTAGAGATGTGGTTTGTAGGGTGTAGGATTAAGGATAGGGCCAGTTGGTAGTTTGGTGTGGTGGGGGGGGGGGGGTATAGGTCTCAATGTGGGGTGTGATTATGGTAATTGGTATTAGTGAGGGTAGGGTATAGAGTTGGGGTTGGTGGTGGTGGTGGGGGGGGGGGGGGGGTTGGTTGTCTGTGTTTGGGGGGGGGGGTCGGGATATCAGGTAGGGGTAGGGGAAGGGTTGGTGTAGGGGTAGGGGTAGGGGTTTCAGGCTAATGTCATGTGTGGGGGTGCATGTTTGGTGGGGGGGAGGGGGCGATCCTTGAAAGGGATTTTTGGGGAGGGTCCATTTAGGATTGGGAGGTTGGTATGGTGATGGGGTTGGGGTACATATAGGATGTACAAGTGGTGGTAGTAATAGCAGTGGTGTGGTTATTTTAGCCTAGGTTCAGGGGGTATGTTTGGTGCGGGAGTGATGGTTGGATATGGTTAGGGAAACGGGGAGGTGAGTGGGGGGGAAGTATGTTTATGGATGGTAGGTAGGGGTTAGGGTGTTGGGGTAGGTGGTAGGGGGTTAGTGTGTAGAGGTATATGGTTCAAGATGAGTGATAGTTCCATGGATGTGGGTATTGGTGGGGGTGGGGTTGGTGGTAGTGGGTTGGTTCGGGTCGAGAACCAGGTGGGGGGGGGGGGGTCTGGGGATGTGGGATAGGTTTAGGACAAGGATGGTGGTGGGGGGTAAGGGTAGGGGGTGTGGGGGATAGGGTTGGTGGATGAGGGATTCTATTATAGGTATGGGGATGGTTAGGTTTGGAAGTTGGGAAGGTTTGGTGGGGGTTATACTAGGTTTAGTTTATGGTGGAAGGGGTGGGGGTGGGATTTCTAGTAGGTTGGAGGGGGGGAGAAGGTTTATGGGGGTGGGATTAGTGGGGTAGGGATGGGGTTGACATGAAAAGTACAATGGGTAGGTTTAGATATGTGGGTAAAGGTGGGTGGTTTAGGGGTGCGGTGGGGGTGCGGTGGGGGTGGAGGGGTAGGGTGGGGGTAGGGGGGATTGGTGGGCGTAGTCATGTGGATGGGGAGATGAATATGGTTGTGTAGGTCTATTGGGGTGGGGTAAGGTTTATGACTAGGGGTCTGGATATGGGTATAATTAGGACCGGTAGGAGTTTGGGGCAGGGGTTAGGGGTGGGAGTGTGGGGGAGGGGTAGGGTTGAGGGATTAACCTATTTTAGTTTTTCTAGTTTTGTTCCTTGTATTTCATTCCTTCCCGTACATTTATAATAAATCATGTCACCAATTCATTTTTATTCTATAGAATAATATCATCCATGTATATCATCAATTTTATTATCCTTATCCCCCAGTTTATTTATTTTCTCATAATATGTTTGGGTGAATCCAAAAATCCCTCACCACTGACGCAACCAATCATTTCTAGCATCTTGATGGCCACAAATAGTTCCATTGCACTGGGTATAACTAATGACAATTCTTCTGTCTATGTTTGCTAAAAATTATTTGAAGATATGTAATCATTGTTATGTAATATAGATTTTTTAAAATTTTTTATTTCATAAATACAAATGTTCGCCAGCATTTTTGTTTGTTTTCCTCCATTAGTATCCCATCATTATTTAAATGAACTTTTATCTATAACACTTGACATGGTATGTAAGTGTTTTTTGATTCTAGTTCATCATTTTTCATATAAAAAATAAAAATAATTATTATTTTTATTTCATATGACAATAAATTATTACTCTTCACATAAAATAAAATCCACTTTTCTCAAGTAAAGTGCACCACATCATTAAGCTGTGGTAGGGGTAAGTTGGTTTTGTTAGACGTTTCATATTTTCAGCCCTCATTTCATATTTCATAAATGAAAAATTATTAATCATATCTATTAATACAATTATTATCATCAAATCTATTTCCAATCATATTGTACATTAAATGTTTCCACCTCACGAATACTAATAAATCTATTCCATGGTTGTTGGATTGTTATTTGTGCATACATATTGGGTTGGGGAGGGTTTTTTTCCCTTCATCATATTGGATATGACTATTCATTTGAATTGTATGAAATAATCTATGATCATTTCCTTTGGGAATTAATACATATCTCCAATAGAAATCATGTACTATTAAATTACACTACAAGGGGTAATGAAAACGTAAATTAAGTGGATTATTATTTTGTCTTCTAGTAAAATAATTAACGAATATCATAATGTTACCCCAATATCATCCGATATGTGTCCATAATAATGGACATAAAATTATTCCATGAATCTATATAAACTATAACATGTATTCAATTGGTGAGCCTAATGTAACTAAAGAACATGGCCTTGTTGGGGTTAACATATTTTCAATGAGCAATCCATCAAACCAAAAATTTAATGTATTTATCTCATGCATTAATAATTATTTTAACTCCATCATGCTAAATTAATCTTTTTTTCATTATGACATGTGTTATTCATTGTCTACAATTTCCATAATTTAAACATCTCCAATATGTTGTTCCATTATATTTTCAGAAGTGACATGTGTGGTAGTTATTTTGTTCCTATGTATTAGGAGTATCAACGGGTTATGAAACCTGTAGTTCTTCAAGATTGAGATCATCAACATTTGTATATTTCATTATCTACAGAAATGGTTGATCATTTAATTTATATTAAGAAAACTAAGTAATGAATTCACAATTATATGAGGTAATGTATTGTATATTTTTTAAAAAAATAACATTATTATTGAACAATTTTTTTAATCGTTGAAGATATTTTACCCCATAACTGAGTATCCAGATACACTTATTATGGTTCCATCTAACATAAAAGTCCCACTATTTAATGGTACTACAAAAAAATGACTTGGATGTCCCAATGAAAGTCTTATCCACAGATGAATTGATATCGGACCCTTTAGTGATTTTGGTAGATAAAATTAAAATTTACTAGTTTGGGTTTGTAGGAACTAGATCATAAAATACTTATAGTATATGTGATGAAATATTAAGTGGTTTATCTTAGTAAGCATAATCACTAAAACCCACATTCATGAATCAAATTAATTTATTTTAGCTATGCTCCTATTATCAACTAACTATCATGCAAAAATTAGCACTTGAAACATCATTTAATTTTACCACTTGACTTGTTTGATGATTCCAAAGTATGAAATATTTTCATAATATTTTTTCTTGAAAAAAATTCATTCATCACATTATACATAGGTTTAAATAAATTATTTTACATATAAAAAACATCAATCATTTATATTTTAATAGAATGTATATCGATTAATCAAATAAAAATTTTAGGATAATATGTACACATGTAGTCCTATGGTAAGTAATCAAAGGAATTCATATATTTAATATAGATTTGTAGTTGAATCCATAAAAATATAGTGCCAAAACATTCCTATAAACATTTTATGTTTTATATTTAATTTTCTTCTTTTAGCCCTTGATGGATTAAAATTTCTAACAATAATTTGTGGGTTCGACATATGGAACAACTTCTAAACAGTTACTATATACATAAATGTGAGCCTTATACAACTTAGTGATAATAATCATGAAAAAATATATTCAAATAATTTCATCATAAATAAACCACAAAATATGATGAGTTTCTTATAGAAAAATTATTTACACTTCAGTTAGAACGTCAGAAATGAATTCAATGGCTTCTTCGACAACATATCACTCTGCAAATAAAACTTATACCATACACTGTTTTTTGACATACCCTTTAAAAATTGTCATAAATGGTTCAATGGGGAAAAACTCTATATAATGTTCATTTCCACATAGTCAAATATATCATGCTAACTAAACCATCTGGTGAACCATCATATATATGAATGTTGGTAGGAATAATATATCCAATTTATATAATTTGATACCAATTTTGATTTCCGTTGATGTAAAATTTGTTATGTATATAAAATAGTTTCCTATAACATAAAAAAAGATAAAAATATTGGTTCAAATATAATCACATTTCATAGAAAAAAATTAAATATACAACTACATGAAATAGATCTTGCATCAAATCCTAACTATAATGTGATTTCAAATCGTATAACTATAACTTTTCATTGACATGATATTTATAATTTATGATGAATTTCCCTCTAGAACCATTAAATCATTCCAGTGGTCTAAAAAACTTGTATATCTATTTCTTGGAGTGTTTGTAAGCTACTAGAGGAATAAAATTTAATTTTTCATTATTGACTTCTGAAAGCACTTCTTGTAACACCCTGAATTTTTTCCAACCTAGAAACTTTTCATTACTTTATTTTTATAGGTGAATTTAGTTAAATTATAATGATGTTATAAAAGAAATTTTTTATCACATTTATTTCATCATGAAAATTCCTAACATACAGAAAATTCATGTAGGGTGATTCAAAAAAACTGGACATTTTTTCAACTTGTTTTTGAATTGTCGTTGTAGGCATGTTTGGCAAAAGAACATTCCATAACATCTAATTTCTCAACTAGGTTCTCACCTGTTTGTGGAGAATGTGTTATTACTTATTCTAAAATCCCATCATCTGATATTGTATAGGTATGGTAATTATATCATCAGGGTATAAATCTACAACCTCCATGAAAAGTAGTGTTTAATGAATATTTCAACCAAAATGACTGTATACTGTGACCCCAAATGGTACACCATTGAGTTCCTTAATTGTTATATGCACAATGATTTATGTTAGATAGATTCTCATTTATCATTCCATAAAACATGGATATCTACATGAAATATTCATTTATGTAAGAATATTATAACATAACACCTAAATACCAAAATAATATAAAATCATCGATCAATAAATCTAGATAAAAAACAACATCCTTACCTATTTTTTTTGGTTTTTATATATGTAGTGATAACATATTGTATTTTTGTTTCATGAATAACCATGGTGTGAAGTTATATTTTACAAACACAACCTGAAATTTACTGTAAATGCAAATTTGAAAATGAAATGTATTACCTCAATTTGTAGATAGTTCAAAATGAAGGTTTTTCAGCTCAATTCCATATTTAGGAAACTCATGAAAAATATGCATCCACTACTAGATCTCTTCCAGGTGATAATGGTTCTCATAATTAATAATTATATCTATATCCCACAAAATTACCTTACATTCAAATCTCTTATATATTGGCCACTAAAACTATGAAATATGGGAATGATACATTAAACTTTTCTGAGACCTTATTCAGATTTCTTGTATCGAGATGCACCACAGATTGAGATTTTCTATAAAAGTCTTGGTCATTGAAAAAATGTATACATTAATTTGGAATGAAATTTATTCTTTCAGATATCATACCTGTTGAATGTAGAATTGATTCTGCATCATGTGTTTAGAAATAAAGCTCATTATCTCCTCAGACCATATCTTTTAATAGATTCAATATTTTCAATAAAACCAACATCACACCATCCTTTTCTAGAAATTATATTATATAGAACCACTATGGCTAAAAATGATGAATATTTAGTATAACCGGCATATAAATGTGTCCTTGAATAAAAATTTAATATCTCAAATAATTTTATACAATCATGAAGTTCAACTTCTACTGTTATTTTCCATTCATCAATATGATCTATATCATCATTAAAACTTTTTAAAATATCCTTTATACCATCTTAATCATCGTCTAAATATATAATCATATAAGATGATCCATAAAACAATTTTTTTATCTCATCCACAAGCTATATTCAAGGTTTCTCAATTATTATTACAAAATTTATAACTTATATCTATTCTATGAAAGATAAAGCTTTCTTCATGGTAATATTGACTAATTTGTGTTCAATAAAAACATCATAAACACAGACAAATGATCCAAGGAGAGTTATATGGATTACCGTTTTCAAACATGATAAAATCCTTAACTCTATACTCATACTCATTTTCATATGATTGGAATCTATCCAATATCAATTAATATCAATACTATTTGATTTTGTTTTATTAATATATATCAAAATTAATAAATAAATGAAAAGTATGAGATTAAAAACCATGAAGAATCATTCTTAGAGATTCAATTAAGCAACATGAAACCATTTTTCTAGGATATTAAGAGAATAATGACCCATAATGAGATAATTTTTATTTTTGTAAATCATTGATGGATTGAAATGCGTGATATATATTATGATACAATAAATCTAATTACTATTTCAATTATTGAAAAACATAGAGATCAAGGATGTATTCTTTTTCTCTATAATATGGGTTTACAAAATGAGGTAGAATTTGATGTTAATTCATTTTATAAAATGGTAATCTACATTACAGGTAGTTTTTCATTAACAAGAATCGTATGACATCATTTTTACCTTTTTTAGAAGATGAAAATGTTAATAGATCACAATCACATGGTCTTTAGAACTCAGCTTTTGTCAAAAAATATAGAACATAAATCCAACAAATAATAATTATATGGCTTGGTTTCCCATGTTATTGGAATTACCAGAGAACAATCTAATTGGGGTTTCATGAATTCTATAAATTTAAACAATTCACATTGGTGGGATGAAACCTAAAAATAAAAATATAAAATTTGAAAAGATATACAGAATCCATCCTATGATTTTTTACATATATCATAATGATTGTTCCAATGGTAAAATTAAATTACCAATATGACATTCCATTTATGTGATTTAAATGTTGATATATTGTGCCTCTGCACACCAATTTTATAATTATTAAAGAAAATGAACAGGAAAATGAATATAATTTAACATGATGTTCAGATTATAGGTAAAATAAAAATGTATTTAAACATAATGTTTTATCTAAAGATAATGGAAATAAAATTAAGTAACATAAAAAAGATACATTAATTACCAAAATTAAATGATGAGGAGTGTGTTGATTATGATACTGATGTTGGAACATTTTTTAAATCGTAGGTGGTGTTATAGATTTAAATGGTTAAAGATGATGAGTTCCATTGTGATAAAGACAATGGTAACGAAAATGAATAAAAATTTAAAATGACAAGTTCCATGTGAGTTTAGTATACGTTAAAAAAATTAAATTATTAAAAGGATCATTGTTTTATTACCTGTTAATGGTTGAAAATGTGATTTTTTTATTTTAATCCATTAAATATTTAATGATAACTAAAAATGGATTTTCACCCCAATTTTTGATGATCAATCCAATCCCTTACTCAAATATTTAATTAGGATATTGATAGAGTAGGAATGTTCTGATGACTAACAATTGATTGCAGTGAATGTCATGTATGAAAAGTATTTATCACCGTAACATTAACACTGCTTCTTAGTGGTTATGTGACCTTAGTTATAGACATGTAGTGTGTGATAATTGTGTATCATTAAGTACGCATGAGGGAGTTGACTCCTCATTCAATTCATTTAAGCTACAAATTAATTAAACCAAAATATTAACTAAAAATTAGTAAAGATAGAATGACATATTGAAATTTATATAATGTGTAAATTGAAAGTGCCGATTCTTTTGAGGGGGAGTGATGTTGTGCGTGGTGTATTGAGGGAGAGCAACATAGAGGGAAGATGTTGACCAGGGGGAGTGGTAGTGTAGAAGAGCAGCATTGAGGGGGATCAATGATGTGGTTTCAGTTCCATGAGATCATGAATTGTGCAAGATAATCATTTCATCAAGGGTTAAAATTATAAACCCTAATGTGTTTTATTAGTACTTTCTATAGAATAATTGATGTGAAGGGGTTTTATCAGTGCAATAATGACAAGAGCTTATAAAATCCCTCTTTATTAGTACCTTTATAGCACTAATAAAAATATATATAATATTTTGTATTATTATTATTAATATAAATAAAAAATTTATGTTTATATTATTATAAATAAATATAAACCTATAAAAATATTAATAAATAATCAAATAATTATAAATATAATTAAATAATTGAAAATATTTAGTTTAATATTAATATAAAAATAATTATTTTTATAAATATGTGTTTATAGTAATAAATAATTAAATAAATAAATAAATATATAAATAAATTTATATTACCATGATATAGGGTAGCCCGCTTTTTATTGCTTAAAAAAACCCACAAATTATATGGGAAGAGAAAACCTATTAGATTACTAGTATGCCCATTGAATATGAAACCGATGAAAATTCTGACATAGGCCTCACCTATAGACTGTGAGACCATGATGCGTCGTACGCCATCCAACTATCACCCAATAGTCATTGTTATGGCCTTGTATCATATCCCAGCATCATCGCACCCTTCAATGCTGGAGAAATATAATCATTGAACAATCAATGGACCACTATCGGGAAATTACGCCAACATTGTCGATGAATTTGTTGTGTTTTTCACCACCCATCAGGCTCCCATAGTCACATCAATCACCTAGATTTCCTAAGAAAAACAATCACACTGATTTCTGGGCTGTAAGAACCTATCACCAGCACCGTCGTTACAGGTCTTCTTCCCTCGTCCATTGAGACCATCGACCCTAAAAACCCAAAACCCTTTTCTAAGGACTAAATTCACAACAAATCCCCATATGGGTTTTTTTGGATTGTAAGCCTCAATCAGTATGACAGGGTTTCCATACAACTTCGAGAACACCCCAACTATAAAATGAAATTATATATATATTAATACAATTATATATATATATATATAATTATATATATACAAGTTTATAAAATTATATACTTATAAATATAATAAATATATTTATTATTAAAGTATATTTATTATAATTTTACAATTATTTAAACATATTTATATTTATAAATATATAAATATTGTTTAAATATATAGATATATATATTTATTTGTAATTAAACATATATTTATATAATTATATATATATATATATATATATTTGTAATTAGAAATATATTTATGTAATCATATATTTATAAGTAAGTATATACCTATATTTATTAATATATAAACATTTATAATTATAAATATAATAAATATACTTATTATTTTAATAAATTTATAATGAATTTTTAACTATTTAAATATATAATAATTTATATATAATTATATAACTAATTTTCTAAAGAAATTAAAATCATTTCATTTTAATATAAATATATTATTTTATAAATATACTAAATACACTTCTTGAAATATATTTATTTACTAATAATTATTTACAAGTATTTATCTAAAAATCTGTTTTTATAAATATATTTGAAATATTATTAAATAATATATTAACATAAATGTATGCATGTTAGAAATATGTGAAATTAAATTTTTAAAAATTAATGTATTTATATTTAATAAAAAAAATTATATATGTTTCATTTATTAAATAATTTTTCTTAAAAATTAAAACATGATATATATTTAATTCCACATGAATACATATTGTAAATATTATATATTTTTAATAAATATGAATAAAAATTATAAAAAGATTAATTTACAAAAATATAAATAAATAATAAATAACAAAAATAATTAGGTGAAAGAATATAAAAAATATTATATAATGTTAAATAAATTAAAAAAATATAAACAACTTAAATTTCAAAATTACTAAAAAATTTATTTAAACATATTATTTATATAAATTGCAATATTATTTAAAATTTTTAAACTTTATAATGAAAAATGTATTAATACTAATATTATAAATGAAAATATTTTAAAAATATTTCTGAGTGATGTCTAAATATTTATAAGAGATGAATAAATACACATGCACTTGAACCCTAATCTTCCTGGTAATAAATACACGTGCACACATGCTACATATTTATTTAATTCCACAAACATGTGCTTATGTACATATACATACATCTATTCACATACAAACATACAACATACACATATATACACATATAAATTGTTATAAATATATATATTTAAACATCACATATTAATAATACTTTTTTTATATTTATATAATTGTTTAAATTATTAAAATATATGTATATATTATATTTATATAATTAATATGCATGATTTGTGAAGATATTGTATATAAATTATCATTAATATATCATATTTACTATAATTATATATATATAAATATATATTAATCAATGTATATAAATATACATTCTAACATTTTCACTAATATATATAAATTTGATAATTATTAGTATTTATATAATTATATAAATAAGATTCATTTTTTATTAAAATAATTATAAATCATATTTATACATTGTATTTACACATAAAAACATATCATAATATAAATTAAATTAATGACCTTTATTAGAGCTAAATATAAATCACTAAAAAAGGGGGTCTTTTATCACCACTAAAAAATAACTGATAAAGATATGGAATTTATCCATGCTAAAAAATTTACTGAAAATGGTATCATATATTAGTGCCTTTTCTTTTTCTTATAAAAGATAACATTATTATTATTTTTTTAAAACACTTAAATTTTTTTCAATTTTTCCTTTCTTTTTGTATATCACTTATAAAATCCAACAATGAATATAAGATAATTTGTGATAGTGATATAAACTTATTGGTATAAAAATAATATTTAATAAAATATAAATATGTACATATAGATTACATTATTCAGTTTTCAATTTTTAAATGCTAACTAAAATTCTCATAAATGATCAATATATCAGCCGGAATGGCCCAAAGGCCTTCATTTTTATTGATTTTTTTGATAACCCACCATTTCATGGGATGAGAGGGAACCCTTAAAAGGCCTGTAGGCTAAGAGATTACATGTCCCGTAGGCTTAGGAGATTACATGACCCGAAGGTCTTAAGGAATTCAACCAGACTATCTACAAGGAACTGCCCCTCGCCAACATCTGTTTCATGATAGTAGCTCTCTACCATTGCATCGCCGTCTGGCTAGGCTTCCCGTGCAAGCACAAGATGATACCAATGGCATAACCATACCCTCTCATCCTGAAAATCCATTTGGTTCTGCTCTGGTGAGTGCACTTTCTCTGAATCCTCATCTAGGGCTGTTCCTTTTTGTAGTGTGTCTGGGGAGACAACACGTGGCCCGAAGGCCTTGAGGTGGCCTGAGGGCCATAAAGGTGACCTGAAAGAACTACTGACCCGAAGGCATGGGTGGCCCGAAAGCCTTAAGGACTACAAGCCCAAACTGGTGGCTCTAGTTGAATAGTTCTAACTCCTACGGTACTGAACTGTAGCTGCTACAGTAGCTGCTACAGTACCTGAACTGTACCCGCACAATGTACAGTTCTACTATAGTACATGTACAATATACAGTTCTTGATACAGTTCCCGCATAGTGCACAATACTACTACAGTGCCTGCTCAGTGCTTAAAGGAACATTGATGAAGATACGAAGTTATTAGTTATTTTTAGAACTTATAAAATGAACATACATTAGTGATTTTAGAAATCTCTCGTAACAATTTATTTTTTATCAATACTTGTTTTGGTGCTAAAAAGTGGTAGCAGTGAATGTTATTGAATATTAATTATTTATATGGAAGATAAAGTATGGGGTACTATTTTTTGATTCACTCATGTTTAATTTAATGATAACAAAACTACCAATAAATTATATTTTTTGGGGGAAAGTGAAAAATTATTAACAAAATCCACAATAAAATACACAAATGAAAAAGTACTCAAGGAGAGTCAAACATCTGACCGCCCTATGACCCTTTTGGGACATAACCGACTAATCTCCACTATGGGTGGGGGGGGAACAAAAAAACAACAACAACAGAAAATAATAATAATAATATTAAAAGTAATGACGGTGATAATAACAATAATAATTAATATATTTTTGTTAAAACCCCTATAATTACAAAACTATTCAAATAAATTTTAATTTATATTTCTAAAAAAGATAAATAATCATTCATTTACTACATTTAATCAATCCATTGAAAAAATATTTAGTCCATAAAAAAATAGAAAATTTCTAAAATGTTATAGATAAAACATAGTTAACAATATAATTTTATAACCATGATTATTGATATCTCAAAAATATTGGATAAGAATTTATTATGATAATTAATTAATAGTGTTAAATAATAATCATTTATTAAAATAATTTTAAAATTTTATTATTTAAAATCTATTATTTTAAAGATATATAACAATATTTTTTTTATTTCTTTACAAATATTAGGGTGTTCAAATCTAAATTAAAGAGAGATACTCCAAAGGATTTAAAATGACTCTAAAACATTCATTCAATGATAATAAATAATCATAAATCTTTTAATTATTTATATTGGCATGAAAAAACTACATGGATAAAAATAATTGAAATATTTATTCAGAAATAGCCAAAACCCTTAATTACCCAAGACTAACACCAGGAATGTTTCCCTTATTATATAGGTAGTTATAGTAAAATGGTGATATTGTTTCCCTTATATGTGAATAATTTTTCTTTGACTATGTGATTCCCTACCCCGAGTGCTTGTAGAGATTTTCACAGGGATGAACTCACATCTAATCAATGCATGTTTGTATGAATCATTAGACATTATCTCACAATCATTACTAAGTATTGGACATTATTCAATGGTGGATTTTATCCGCACTGAAAAAAAGCCTACTTTTATAAGCACTCAATAATAGTGATGATATATGTAAACATTTATAAGCACCATAAAATTAATGATAAAGGATATATTTATCTATTCTAAAATTGTTATGTTAAATGGTATTATGAATAATTATATTTATTTATACATACACACACACATATATATATATATTAATTACTTTTTATATAAAAATGAGTATATATTTTTATAAATACAATGTATATATTAATACAGATATATAATAACTTATACATACATCTAATTATAAATCAAACGAATATAAATATAAAATTAAATAAATACTATAATAAATTTGGGTAGAAATAATGAATTTACAATTATATGATGAGTATGAATAATGTCAACTCTCATAGAGTAAATGGGATGGGGTAGCAAATGAAGGGTCATCCTATCTTACAAGGGGTTTATAAAATCTTCTTGATATATCTTTCATAAACATATATTCACACACACACTTATTAATTCTAATAAATCATAATTTATTTTAAAATATTATTTGAAAGTATTTATAAATTTAATAGAGTACTAATATTTCTAATTATTATTAAATATAACATTGGTTATTAATTTAAAATATTTATTTATATAGAGTCATTACAATAATAACATTAATAATTATCAATAATATTATACTATAATTATTAATTTTTATTCATTTTATATGTTTCTAATTCATGTTATTAATGTTATGAATTCAATTTTATAAAATTATTTTTTGTAATTTATTCATTTTCAATTTATTTTTTCATATTATTTTATTTAATTTTATTTATATTTTTTGAATATATTAAATTTAATATCATTGACATTCATTCACTTTAATATATATACATATTTATTTACTATGTTTCAATATTATGAATATAATGTCAATATATTTTATTAATATTTAATCATTTTTTATTATTTGATTTTTTTAATATCATTGAAATATATTTATGTAATATATATATATATATGAATTTAACAATATCATTGTAATTTAAATAATTAATATAATTTATTCTTAACATTTTTATTATTTATATAATTAATTTTTTTTATTTTTTTTATTTTATTCTTATTTATTATTTTTATAAATATTATATTCAATGTTATGAATTCACCTTATTAAATATTTTAATTATTTATTCAATTATATTTATATTTTTTTCATAAAATATCACTTAATATTCGTTACATATTTTTAATCTTTTATTGATTTTTAATATTTTTAGAATTCAATATTTTTAATATATATCTATACATATTTTTTTTATTAATTTTTAATTTTCTCAGTCTGATTGATGTGAATTTTATTAATATTTTTAATATTTTATTCATAATGTTTTAATATTTTTTTAATTTTTTCAAATTTATCTAATTTATTTATTTATTTTCATCTTAAATTTGTTTGTAAAATATAAAAATAAATAAATTCGTTTTTAAATTGTTTTTATTGGTATAATTACCATTATTTATTTATTCATTTTATTGGATTTTAAATATAATTGGAATTCATGTAATTAATATAATGAATTTGGGGTTTTAAATGTTTTTAAATATTTTAATTTTATTTCTTCGTTTCTATATACTTTCATTTTATATTTTTTAACATTTTTATGGAATTTATTCTTTTTTAATATCTTATTATATATTTATTTAAAATATTTTTATATTTTCAATATGTATGTATTTTGTAGGATTAATATTTATTCATTTTTATTTATTAGGTTTTAATATTTGTAATTTGTTTGAAATTTATATATATCATTTATTTAAAGTAAAAATAATAACTTTTAAATTTTAATAGTTGATATAATTCATTTTTCATAACTTTTTATATAATTAAGAATATTTATTTAATTAAAGGAGGTGGGATGCGGGCTGTGATGGAACCCTATACTGACGATGATGACGATTATGGATTCATATCGATGACATCTATAATGTTATGCTATGTAAATCCCCAAGAGGGTTTTTTTATAGTATGAAGCTATTTGAATTGGTGATTTATGATAATAGGATTGCTCCACCATGGGAAACAAGTAGATCAAATAAACTGATTGATAAAAAATGGAAAATTATATTTTTGAAGATATAAAAAATTCTTCTTATAATGTGACCCATAATGGGATGTTTGCCTTTATCAAAAAAGATTACTCAGTAATGGAGGATCACACTAAAGCATGTCGACATTCGATCATCACTCGAGTATCATAGTGTTTTTTATGTGTAACAATGCAGATCAAAAAATAAATGTCTATCAAATTTTGGGATTCAAAGAATGGAGAATCACCTCAATATCTACGGTATTTTAATAAAACACATTCCATTTTATTGTTCTTAAATTAGGGGAATGTGGGTAAAAATTTGTTACCCTTAAATATATAATTCTATGAATCCATGATCGAGATATGTTATTTTATCCCTAAAAATACTAAAGTACCATTTCCTGAATTTGGTTTCAGAATAATGGGTTGAGCTTGTTTATCTACAACCTTGATATTTATTAGGTTATTGCATATATGGTTGAATTTCCCAAATATATTGACAACGAAACTAAGAGAGCGAGGCTTCAGTACTATTTGAAAGTCATTGTTGATGCTGATTCTCAATCCCCTAACTGAATCTATGATTATTGTGGCTAGTGAGAATAAAGTTTAAACCCTCGTTACATTAGAAAATATTCCTCCCATATGTTCCAAGTTTGAGATTATTTGGCACTACAAGGGAAATTGACACAAGAATTCATAGTGAAAGAGGTTCTAGAATATGAGACACCTTATTGAGTTTTGAAAAATAAAGAAATTAGTTGTTACTACATTGATGGCTAGTGTGAATACTGAGGCATCCCATTTTTCCTTTTTTCTAAAGAAATCCATGGAGGGTTCTCCCCCTACCATTGTCGTGTTAGTAGTTTCATCATATATAGGGGATGCCAGCAACATTAGATGTGTAGATATCCTGAATCGTGTGGAGGTTAGTGATGCGATTAAATTGTCTCAAGAAGATGTTCACCACAATTTTCACTATACTATTGTAAAAAAGTGTGAGGGAGTTTTTAGATAAAAAATTCTTTGTTTAATATAAAGGTTTAATTAGATTCCCGGAATTTATTGGACCATTGGAAGAGTTCTTAGTTTGTGATTGAAAATGGATATCCATCTGATAGTCAATCAAATTATGAGAATTCTAGGGAAGATGTAGTGAATAATGATCAAAGGAAGGATATAATTTTACCCACTATCAACGTTAATTGAAATGTAAATATTGTGTATAAACCATTCATCAATATAATATAAATATTTCTGTCGTTTTATTCATATTATCCCTTGTTTGGAGGTGACATTGTATGTAAGAAGTGCTCTAAATACCAAGGGCCCAATTTTTTTTGTGGATGCTAAGGGTTTCCCATTAGAAAACCATATAAATGTTAGTTTGCACATGTTGACATCCATTCATGGGTTAACATCATCTATCCAGTGTCAATGATGGACATAAAAGGCTGGTCATAGTAGTTTTCAAGAACTTAACACTGATCACGCTCATCAAACCAAGACCTCAACTACCATTCCTTCACATATTATATATTATGATAAAGCTGATGAAGCTAATAATGAGTGATAGTATTATCCTTATTGGTTCACTGATCTTATGAAAAATTAATATAACTCTTTCAGTAAGGATTTAATTTTTTGGGTTTGTGAAATTTAACAATTTCCTAGGTGTTTTCTGGTATGATTCATTATTTACTAGAGATGGATCAAGATATTTGATGTCAAGGAAGAGAAGAAAACATGTGGTGTTCTGGTACTATGGTCCCTCATTAAATTTTATATTTTAAAATATATTTTCATTTCTATGAGATACATGGAAAGAGAGCCCATGTGAGGCTAGGAAATATAATATTTTTTATGTGACAAGTCTGATACACTATATTATTCTCTTGGTCATAGAATTATTTTTGATGTGACATGAAATATGGAAAATTCTATTGAAAATACTTATAATTCAAACTATATATATAACTTAATTTTTTAGGTCCACAAAATATTGTTGGTGACTGGGAAGTTAATTAAAATATTGTGGTGTTTCTCAGGATATGTTTATATTTGGAAGTCATTATGAAAGATTTTCATTTGTTATATCTATTGTTGGACTCACCTATTTTGATAATCCCAAATCTTGTTTCATTTATGTAAAGCATCATGTTTCTATTACAGGATAATCCTTAATGAGAAAATCATGTTTATATGAATGTAATAACATTGTACTTTTAATATCACTACTCTATTGTTTAAGCTCATAGTGCGAAAATTTCTCTAAGTGCAAAGGGCACCGTTGCAAGGTCCCTGATGCAAGATCACTATTGCATGGTCACCGATGGAAGGTCACTGATGTAAGGCCGCCGTTGGAGGGACACCGATGCATGGTCCCCAATTCAAAGGTCATTGATTCAATGTCACCAATGCAAACGTCACTGTTACATGGTCACTGATGCAAGGCTATTGTTGGGAAGTTTACGGCTGAAGGAAACCAATTGAAGGTTACCACTGAAGGTTACCATTGGAATGGTTACCGATGGAAAGTTATTGATGGAAGGTTACCAATGAAAGTATACTGATGGAGAGTTATCTATGGAAGGTTACCAATGAAAGGTTACCGATGGAGATTTATCGATTGAAGGTTACCAATGGAAGTTTACTGATGGAGAGTTATCGTTGGAAGGTCACCATTGGAAAGGTTACCGATGAATGATGCCGATGTGCACTTAATATTGAATACTACTATTTTGAAGGCTATCATTACCAGTCTACCATACTATTATGTTCCATACATTGTAAAATTTATAAGATTATTCTGATGGTCATATTTGATAAATTAAATGATTCTAACATTAATAAATGCTGATTGTATACATTTCAAGAGACCGTATCTGGGGACAGTAAGAGGTACGAGAAAGAGATCACATGATGTGCTTATAATTATTGTTGGACCTCAAATATAAAATAGAAAACTGAAAAAAGGAGAGAGATGAATTTGAAGTGCATGTCCAGATGTTAAGAAAGAGGAATGAATGATAAAGAATATACTGTAGAACAAGGAATAACCTTTCGATCACTTTCACTATAAAACCATGAACTTCAAGAAGATCAATACAGGAGAACAATTTCAAGGCATCCTTCTGTGACATATCAACTCTCGATAAACAGAAGAAGTAGAACAACTAATTCCTAAAATCTAGAACCTGTAGTTGAGACACTCGGTTTTGGATACAACTTTTAGAGAAAGACTCGAACAGAAAATTCTTCACTCCAAGTAGTAAATATCTAAACTGCAAAAAAATAGAGCTTTGTAAACTCAAATTTATAATCTTATCTCTATTATGTTACTTCATTTTACATTTATGAGATGTGTGTCTGTCTGTTACACAGACTATATCTTGTGCTTGAACAAGATGATACTGAATATCCTCACATCAAACATCACTTACATATTGTTTTCCATGTATAACTGTGTAAGAGACTGTGTGTTGTATGTAATGTTTGTATTCCAATGAAGAACTGTGGTAGAGGGTATGAACAATGAAATGTCTTTGAAAACTGCTGTAAATCCCGATACAGGTTTTGTATCAGGTTTATTGTTAATATAAACTACTTGTTGGTAGGTGATCACCATGTGGAGAGGGTTAAGTCTCTACTTGAGACCGAACCCATTGTTTAACTCCTCTGTACTCTGTATTTCTTTGATGTAATCTGTTTTATCTATTTTTCTCTACTTATATTTTCTAAAACATAAAACTGTTTTTCATTCACTTAGATAGCTAGTTTTGGTGAGTGTGTATGTGTTAAATTCAGTAAAGTTGTTTCAAAAGTTGAAGAAGGGGTTTACACTAATTCCACTGAGGACTAATCAACCATTGAGAAAGTTATTAACCTATTAGACATCTATATCTCTACATCCTTAATTAACTGGGCCGTTTTAAAATTTGGGGGATCTTTAATAAAATGTTTTTAATAGAAATTTAATGTAGGAACTCGATTCAGCCCCCCTCTTGAGATTCCACTCCGACCAACATATATTTTTCATCGTATTTGTTCCAGTTGAATAAAATTAAATTCATGTATTTTAATTTTCTATTTATGATGAATATGAATTTTTTGTCTTTTACTCTTTCTCTCAGTACTTATGTTCCTCTTAGAGGGTAAGGGATCCCATAGGTGTGTATAATATACACAAGGTTCTAGTAATTAACCTATACCATATAAAAGGTTGAAGTCATAAATACTAACTTATATTCCCTCATTTCTACACCATTTGGGATAAAATTGTGGTATGGGATCATAATAATACCTATATAGGACTAAAACTATGTCTTAACTAGATATCTTTTAAAATGAATCAGTTTTAACTCATTTTTTCATTAATGTACTAAATTATCTTGATATGAAAACAAAAATGTTAATGGAACCTTTTCTATGCGTATCAATTTCATGCTATATTATTTCAATATTCCCATATAATTTTTCAACAAGAAAATTGATAGGAATCTTTTCTCAACATAGCATTTACCCATATTATCCTCAGTGTAACCATAATGGTGAAACCATTATACTATATCCTGATTAACCTCAACCTAAACTATATTCTAATATATATAATAGAATTATATTATGATGAAAATATTTATTATTTAAACCATTCATTTAATCATCATGGTCTTCCATATTTATCACCCTATAGGACATGTTTTTGGGTTTCCAGGAAAAAAAGAATTCCATTAAAATTAAAAATAATATAATGAACCTAGAACTCATCTATAAGAATGATATTGTTAAATAAATCATTAATAAACATCCAACACATAAAAATGAATTGTATTTGGAATATAGGAATAGTAAACCTTTATTTTGAAGTTCATCTAAGTATCCCTTCATGTGAACCATTTTTTTGTATGAGTTCTCAAACCCTCACTATACATTAAATGAATTGTTAAAATTTCATGAATTTAGATAAACCCAAATATCTATTTCATTAATACACACCCATTACTCATAAAATACCTCTAATCATCTAAGAATGTATATTCTACAACCATTATTTATTCAATTATGTCAATACGTGAAATATTAATGAAGAGAATATAAATGTGATAGAAGAAAAAACTCATATCTAGCATGCCCAATTGAATGATATTTGAATGATTTATACAGATTCATTTGTTGATATATTAATAAGAGTATATAATATTTTTATCCCAATAATTGTTTTAATTTTTTTTCAAATGGATGAAATTACTATTATGAGTTATCATTATGAAATTCTATTAGGTATTTATAATGATGTTTATTCACATAATGGTTTTTATTTAAATACATTTCCATTATAGGATGTACATAAAATTTTGTTGACATAATAGAAAATAAAAAGAACATATTTCAAGAAGACCAATTAAGGTAAGAAGTAAATATTATTAATTGTCATAAAGAGTTAATAAACTACAACTAAGGTTATTAAGTATTGTTGAGAAATATATTTCCAGAATGATACATATTTGATATTTGTTATAATCATATAACTAATCAAAAAAATATGATATAATTAAATATTTAAATTTAATTTTCAACTTCCTATGATGTGATTCAATTATATTGTTAATGGATATTGTGTGGAAAACCATTCCAAATTAAATTAATAGTGCAGCGAAGATAATTTTTTTTCATAAATGGTGTTCTCTTGGTTTAATTCACTTATATTTGGAATAATGATTATTCCCTCTAGGATAATGGAGTATTCATACTATTAAGTGAAAATTATAATTTATTTTTATTAATGGAGTAAGGCTATTGTTTTATTGAACTTGTGATTTGGATTCATCTCATAGAGATCATTATGATACAATATAGATTTTTATATTGAATGAATATGTATTTTTTAGTGATTATCATTTAAAAAAATATAATGAATTAAAAAATATATATTTGAAAGTTTTTTAGTAAATGTAGACAAAATGTGAAATAGAATATAAATTTTGGTAATATAGTCTATGAGTCAAATGATGATAACAAATATCATTGTTAAAGAGGTAGAAATTATGAAAAATAAGTTGACATTTAATGTTTAATACATTTCAAGGAGAATATATTTATTTTTTTAGAATGAGACTATCACTGAGAAAAAATATCACATTTATTATTGGTAAAAATATATATACATGAAGAATATAAATTTAAAACAGCCTCTTTTTTTTGATAAATAAATGTATATGACATAGGAAAAATTTTAAAGATATCAATGAATAATTTTCAAATAAAATACGAAAAATTTGATCTTTACAATATCTAATAATATGTCTATAGGAATTAATATTGTAATGATTCTGAAGTGAAGATGGGTATAGGTAATCTTTATAGAAATAAAACAAAGTAATGTATCTCAATATTTAAAATTATGAATTATGAAAAATCATGAACTGGAAAAAAAGAAATATATAATTAAAAATGTAGAACATACATGAATGAATCCATTCATAAAGGAATCTATTTAATAAAAACCAAAAAATATTCTTTATATAAAATGAGAAAAAATTTGTAGACAGAACAAAAAGGTAATTTATAATTCAAAATATAGATAGTGAGATGATACTTTAAAATGGATAATTTTTTGTCAAATGTTGTTGTTGTGGTAGTTATGTGATTTTGTTGAGAAATTTAAATATTTTTAAAAGTTAATATGAAAATTTTAAATTTTTTAAAGCGTTGAAATTGTACGGAGTTCATTTGACATTAATAATAATGATCTAAGAGAAACAAAAATTTCATGAGTTTGTATAAAATATTATTTTTAGGGGTTGCATGAATTCTTTATAAGTTGTGATTGATAATGTAATATAGAATAAGAAAGGATAACTATTATCCTCTTATAATGGATTATGAATAATAAATAATTATTTTCGATGATTGGAAAACAATTTTTTTAATCTATAGTTTTGGATGTCACACTAAATTAATAAAAAATAATCACCCATTGAAACTAGATATTGATTTTTATATGAAAAATGATATTATATTTTATAATTAATTTGATAATTTTAAAGAATAATAAGTATTTTTTTTAAAAACACAACAAATAAAATTAATGGAGTGAACCCATTGAGGATAACTAATGATAAGATGATGTCGAAGTATGAACACATTATTAATAGTCATAAAATTGGTTTTTAAGTGTTTATCAACTATATAATGTCAAAAATAAAGAGATATTTATTAAATAAGGATGATGAAAAATATTTTGAATGATGAATGAATTTCAACACAATTATAATGGATAATTGACTTTATAATTCATGAATATTTGATTAGGAATTCATGATACATAAAAAGGATAAAGGATAAAGAGTGATATAATTTATATATTGGTCACATTTTAAAAAATAAAATTCAACTGTTAGAATATTTATATATTTCTAGTGATATCCTAGTGATAAAATGAAAATAAATTAGAATAAAAAATATATAAAAAATGAATGATTGTAAACTGTTTACATTTTTGAAAATATATTTAATTAAATCATTTCGTATAACAATTATAATTTTATACTTAAGTACCAATGATGATTACATAAATGAATTTAGATAAAAATGATATTTCATTATCTAATTAATTTATATATAATCTATTTTATCATTAGAATTAGTAATAAATATTAATCATTAATAATGATTAATATTGTTTGTATTGATTTATAGTAGTGGATTTAATACATTAAGAGATACTATTTTTATAATATTGGGGGAGAATTTTGTTAATTTATTTTGTTTTATTTAGTCAATTAATGTATTTGATATCATCACTGTGTAAAATGTATCTGATAAATTTTTTTATTGATTCTAAGATGAATAATATACGGTTGGATGATATTTTTAAAATCATATTTGTTGATCATTGTACATCACACTAATATTTTATTGAAATTGCTAGGATTTAGATTTACAATCAGAACTTATGTACCTATATTCAAATCGAAGACATGTCTAGTGATGATATTTATCATAATAATATATAATCCCAGATTTATTTAATGTTTTTTGTCACCCCTATTTTATTAACGTTAATGGTTTAAAGATAATTATATATTAGAAAATGTGAGTTGTGAGTTATCCACCAAATGGGTATTTATATCCATATCGTATAATGAAAATTCAAGAGTGTTTTATTTTGATGATTAAAAAGGTTTTTGATCACACATTAAATGGATGTTAAGTATAATAAACACTTTCTATATTCAATTGTATTGAGAATAAATTATTGAATAAGTGATAAAAGTTCATGAAGTTGGGAATATATCATTTATGTATCTGTATAATATATTGGTTAAATTATATTTAGTGACTATGAATGAAAAAATATTATTTATTAATGATTGATGATTTATGTGGAGGAAAAAATAAAATTTCAATGATGGATGATTAAGAGAAACAAGAATATTATTTAAGAATAAATCTCCAACCATATTACTTTCTCAAAATAAAATAATGTTTATATAACATTCATAGTGGAATATATAATAGATTTCTTAAATGAATGAGGAATTGGATCATCTCTAAATGATAAACATTTGGATTTTGGTTCTCATGATGAAATCCAATAATTTTATTATAACGAATTGGGCGTTCTGAAACATGTTGAATGAAAATAGAAAATTCAAAATAACTTATGAAAATGTTGTTTTATGTTAATTTTTAAAAATTATGGAATTTTTATTTATGAAAAACAATATTTATTTGGTTTGTTCAATATCATTATTATATTCATTATATTTTTGAATAGAAAAAATATTTTATTTTTTAAAACAATGTCAAATATTACATTCTGAATAGAGAAATTGAATTTAAGTAATACATTGAGAAACCTGAAATATTTCTTCCTAAAATTATGATAGATGTGTTTTTAGTTTGAGTAAGGAATGGTGTATATTAAAAAATTCTCTAAATTCCTGGTTTATAAATCATAACACCTTTTTAATTTCACTATATGTCATGTAAGGATCATTGGAAAACAAGCTCAACAATAAATGTTGTGCGATTGTATCACTCGTTGTTATTTTCTATATTGATGATATTATCTTTTCATGAAATAAATAATATTATTGAAATAAATATTCCAACAAAATAATATAAGTGATTGAAATTTATATGTAGGGATCAATCAAGATCATTTAGGATCTCCATATTACCAAAGAGAAAGATCATATCATTCTTTATCAAGAGAATCAAACTCCAATGTTATTTTAGATATTTGGAATGGCTAATGGTTAAATTATTTAAGCCCATTTCTAGTGTAAACTAGGATTTAAAGATCAATATATTATATGGAGGATTATTAAAATTATATTAAATAACCTTTTTAATGTATACTCTATTTTACCTAAATTATATCATATTTTTTCCATGCCATTACATTGAGTGAAATATATCAAAGTGTTCTAGAAGAATCAATTGAAATAACATTGTGTATGAATATATATTAAATTAATATATTACATATTTAGAAATTACTAGAAATAGAAAAAATAATTTATTCTGATCAGTTAATAAAAATTTGATTATAGGTGTTTTTATTTTGGATTATATGTCAAATTATATTTTAATTCTCGGTTATAATGGTGCTTTAAGATACATTTAAATTATGAATTCTATTAATAAATGAATAGAGGATATTGTATAGTATATGTTTCTTCCACTAATGAAGAAAATAATGAAATATATATGTAAACTCTATAAACAATTATAGAGTGGATATGACAGATCACTAGTTGTTGGGATATTATAATCGTTGAACAACAAATCAATCAAAAAATATCGTTAAATTGTATTGACCAAAGTTCATTGATATAAAATAACACATTATCTTAGAGGAGAATGATGATGGGTTCATAATGATAGAAGATGTTCCAATATTAGAACTTGTGGATGTTATTTTTGAATATCCATTTCTTAAAGGTAAATTTAAAAATCAAAGGTTATGGTGGGTGTAACATTAACATTCACATTGATAATATAGGTTTCATTAATCAGTATAATTCATTTCATATGGATTTTATATTCAATGGTTGTAAAATGATAAAAAATATATAATAAAATTATATATATATTTCTAATGAGGAAGGAAATAACTCTAATTTTCCCATTTATTACATTAAAATATTATATGTAATGTTTTTTCATCTAGGTGATGAGATAGTGTGAAATTACAAGTTTCCATGATCTTGAAATTATTATTTGAAAAAAATTAAAATGATTGATATCACCCACATTAATTTTTTCTGAAAACATTTTATAACTCCAAAATGGAGTCTTGGACCAGAAATATGCAATATTTACTGAGTTCAACTTACTGGATTAACCATATGAATAAACTAACATAGGTTGGAATTGGGTTTGGGATTAAAATACTTTGTGGGCTAATTTTTAAATAATTGTAATTAAATCTATTTATTTATTAAATTAAAAGGCTAAATCTAATAATATCTTATTAATATGAGTATATGGTCAATTTGAAGGTTTAGTTGCATAGCCCCAAAAATTGAGATAGATCATTAGAGGATTTATTGGCGGACAACATCAGATCCGAACGATATGAAGGATCAAGGAGCCATAAGTTTGTTTGGATCTTACTAATGATGGAATCACAAGACCATTCTTCCCCAAAAAATCAATAGAAACACATGATAGGATGTTATATTTGTTTGATTCCACCCCATTCATTTATTTTGGTCAAATAGAGATCAATTATATGATTATAATTGATTCATGCATCAATGGTTTACTTATTTATTAAAAATTTATTTCATCGTTTAATATTCAATCATTATTCATCTAAATCATTTCCAATAGATTGAGGAAAAAATTAAAATGGATGAGGTTTTTTCCTCATGTTTTTGGTTTATATATTTATCCCTGATTTATTCACAGGTTCATCATGAATTTTTTTAGTCAGTTTTCCAATGAATATGGGATTTATAATCACTTTATGGTAATTATTTGGTGAAAAAGATAAATACCATATATTAATTTCATGACTGAGGATGTGATCAAGGTGTGGTAATGCAAAGGATTTTATGAGTTAGATCAGAATTGGTAGAAAACATCTATTGCTATGATTATGATGTATAGTCCATGAAATTGATCGATGGTGTATTTTATGAGAATATTGGATATCCAGATATAGATCTCTAGTGATGAGAGGGATAAAAACCCCCAATTCATGACTCTGTAACTCTAATTATTAGGGTAATAGAGTGGGTGGAGATGTGGGGATGATATGTGGTTTCTAGATAATCTTATATAACACTACATATAATCTAGAGAGACATGACATGTGGGACCAATTACTATTTGCATGAATTTATGCATATAGAATATTATCACAGACGATGTTACATCCACACATTTCATGTGAACTATGCGAGTGTATTTCCTTGTACCTTTGAGGCTAAATTGAAATTGGAAGTCAAATGTACAAGGAAATTGATAGATTACAAAGGTAGAGTTGTGTTCTTGGATTGATTCAGGACTCCATGGGTAGTGTGTGTCACGAATCATCCTCAGGACCCGTGTCGTGACTACCCCAAGCACGCCTTCCATAGGTAAGGGGCTGGCGACTAGCACCAAAGGTGTAAGTCCCTAAAACTGGGAAGGAATTGCCTTTATAAATTATAAACACACAAAACCGAGTATAAGATGGAATAAAAACACTAAGTAAAACTGTATACAAATTTATGTTCTGAAAAGTAAAGGGGATGGAAATACAAGCCCAACAATTAAGTACAAGTACAACAGAAAGGGGAAAAATAGCTGAAAGTTGAAAAGCAGCTCTTGGATCGTCCTCCACAGATCCTACATGAAGGGCAGGTACAAATAGCCTCCACATCACGACACGTCTGTCAGTATCCTCCTTGTTTTATCATGTTGTGTGGTCCACCTCCGATTACCGTCCAGTCCTGGTCCACTCATCCTCGGTCAGCGTTGTCCGTCATCTGAAACCAACACAATGAGGTGCGGGTATAACCCATGTAGGGGTGATTATACCGATACTCAGTCGGATCCCCGAGACCCTCAATGTCTCTCAACTGCAAAAAGGATAAATCACAAATTATGAAATCAACAGATAAGCTACTTAGGTATATTCCCATACATATACCTATGTTATCAACTAATCCATCTCAATCAGGAGGTAAACCCAGAAGTTACTGGCCCAGCTCAACCAGAATTTTTATTCACAATGTCGAAACCATGGCTGAAGAAGAACTCCTCCTCTGTCGAGTACAGTGGGCTTGCCTCCAACTACCAGGTGCTTCCCACTCTCCTTGTACTATTGAGGTACTCCTCCTATCGAGTGTTGTGGGTCTGTCGCACTGACACAGAGACGCTCCCCAAAGTGGGTCTTCCGCCAACTACCAGGCACTCCCCCTAATAGCCAACAAAGGTACTCCTCCTGTCGAGTACCACGAGTCGGATGCCAAATACCAGGCGCTCCTCCGCAGTGGGTCTGCGGCCAACTACCAAGCGCTCATCACTAGGCTAGTCGAATCACTCTGAGTTGAATCGGTAAAGTAGTCCTCAGGTCATAGCCTGCTACAACGTCTCGGTACTCTGCTCGCTCATCTCCGGGAGGGTCCGCTCCGCGAGCTATAGGTCGATACTCCAACTGTATATAATTACCATGTTGATGTATCTCAAAGGTCTCTCTCATCATAGGGGTCTCAACGCAATAGATGATGAGTCTATCGGATGCCCCGACTCTGAGTTAGAAGCTTTTTAGTCCTGTGGCCCGGTTGGATTCGTGTACGATCAAACCTGACCATATCCCGACATTACCCCAAAATCCAGTGGGGTATACTCAAATGGATTGTCACATTCCATGAATACCAGTGCCACCGACGGTTCGTCAAACGGACGTCTGATGCCAAATATATGACCAAAGAATGTAAAGGGGTCAGTAATGGGCCTAGGCCCAGTCTGACTCGGTCGGACCAACTCAGCCTAACCTAGACTGGGCCGACCCGGTCAGCCCGCTAGGTTCGGCCCGGTCCTCTGGGCCCGACCCAACAGACTGCGGGGGCGGTTCGGCCTGAAGGTCACCGCGTAGGCGACCAGGCCTAGAGGCTGAGGCCGGTTCGGTGAGCTCCGTGAGGGGGGCGGCTCGGAAGCTCGGCCCGAGATTTCAGCATGGTGCGGCAGGGTGCCCAGAGGCCGTTAGGGGCGCGAGTAGGGCACTAGGAGGCCGCGTTGGGCACGAGTAGGCCGTCAAGGCATCAGGAAGGGAATGGGGAGGCCACGCTGGGTGCGGGGCAGGATGGCAGGGTGCTGTGTAGGCCGGAAGGGTGCCGGGAAGGCGCGGGTAGGCAGAGCAGGGCGCGGGGTGGGACAGCAGAGCGCTATGCAGGCTGGAGGGGCACCGGGTAGGCCGGTGGGGCACCCAGCAGGGCACGCGGGGTGCCGGGACGGGCGCGCGAGAGTTCACACGGGGCGCAGGCATCTTGACGGGGTGTGTGGGGCGTGCGGGAGGCCACGGGCAGGCTGTGCTAGACGGTTCATCACTGTGCGGGCTGGTGCGGGCCGATAGTGTTCGGCCGTAAGCAACGGTGCACCGTGGGTGTGGCAAGATTCTCATAGGCCACGGGTAGCGCAACCTTTGTCATTTCCTCCTTCGTCACCGTTGCCTCATCTCCATGCTGAAGAAACATCACAAAAGATCGGTGGAGGGAGTCGGGCCATGTTAGTTTGGCCAACACCCTCATTTAGAGGTGAAAACAATTGGATCATCAATGGAGAAAGATGAACAATAATTCATTACAAACATTTGCATCGATTCATTTAAACCAAATATGGGGAAAAGAAAGGTATATTACTCATTGTAAACCCCCTACCTTTGTATGTCGCTCATCGTTTGTTGATGGAGTTGCAGGAAGAAGATGAAGAGGATCATTGTTCGTCGCGTCTGCCAAGAAATTCCAAACCAGAGTAGTGTCGGCTTGAGGTTGACACTTCACGTCGTTAGGGGTTTGGGAAAGAAGTTGAAGAGGGTCGATGTTCTTCATCGGTGGAGCGTTCTTCATTCTTCATTGGGAGATTTTCTCCCTAGTCCTCTTCCCAAGTTCCACCAAATGAAAGATGCCAACCCAAAAGAAATAATAGAATGTCTATTATTTTAATTGTTGACATGAATTCAAATGGAGAATTAATTAGTTTTATAGGCTCCACCTAATTAATTTATTAGAGTTGTCAAAAAATTAATAAAGTGAAGTTAAATAGGCTCCCCCATGTTAATTGGATCTTGAGGGTTTCTCCAATTTAATGGGGGAGTTTAAGGGGTTAAGAGCCCGGGTGGTCCCCACCACATTAATCCTATCATGAGAGGTTGGGTTTGGGTGGGACCCACCACCATAACCTCTCATTGGTGGTTAATGTATGATGGTCCCACCACCAACCTCCATGATGAGGTTTTAACCATCACACACCAAACAGCAGCTCAAATAAAATAATGTGTAGGGCACATTATATTATTAATATTATTTTAAAAACCCCAAAAAACCAACTTCTATACCAGACTCATTGCCATAAAAGTGAAAGTCTTCTTAAGAAAATACCAGCACTGCGAGTTTAACGGTGCCCTCAGATTTCAATTCTGAGCATCGGTTCAAAAGTAATAAAAACCCACTCATACGTTTACTAAACATACCCGAACAAAAATACAGAAATTGATTCCAGGCACACCGGGCCTCAGAATCATGCGCAGTAAATTTCCAAAGACTCGTAAAATTCCCATGTATTAAAAAAATTCCACAAGATTTCTAGGTCTTTACATTCTACCCACCTTAGTGCTTTATGTCCCCGTAAGATACATCTCGAACTAAGGGAACATGTGGGGGTACTGAGCATACATCTGAGCCTCCCGCTCCCATGTTCTCTCTTGGAGGTTCTCGTGCTACCAGCAAACGCGCAGTAGAGGTATCGACCATCCACATAGGACCCACTTCTGTCTATCCTCAATCTCCACTACAACCTTTGTGAAAGTCTCCCCATCATCGACGTCCAGCTATCCATGGTAGATGATGTGAGAAGGTGTTCACACGTATCTCCTCAACTGGGATACGTGGAAGACGTCGTGCACCCGGTGCAATTGAGGTGGAAGATCCAGGGGTAATCCTCCTCGCCTACTCTGCTGAGGACCTTTAATGTTCTAATAAACCACAGAGATAACATTCCCCCTCAGACAAATCTCTACAGACCTCACCGAGGTGAGACCCGTAGAAATACATGGTCTCCATCCTCAGTCTCCAGAGGTCTTTGTCTCCTATCAGCATATGACTTCTGCCTGCTCTATACAGTCTTCATCTTCCCCTGGATGATCTGAATCATCTCTAGTCCCACTAGTGCGGACTCCCCTAGGTCTGTCCAACATAGTGGCGATCTGCAAGGTCGACCGTACAAGGCCTCAAAAGGTTCCATCCTGATGGTGGAGTGATAGGTGTTGTTGTACGCAAACTCCCAGAAGGTATGTGATCCTCCCTACTGCGACCAAAGTCGAGGACACAAGCACGTAGCATGTCTTCGAGGTTCTGAAAAGTCCACTCAGTCTGACCATCTGTCTAAGGATGAAAGGTGGTGCTCAGACGAAGCTCTGTCCTAAAAGCGTCCAACAACCCTTTCCATAGTCGGTAAGTAAAGTACGTGTCACGATCAGAGGCAATTTTCAAAGTTATACCATGAGAACACACAATGTCCGACACATAGAGGTATCCCAATCTATCTACTAGGCCATGCTATCTGATTGGTAGGAATTGGGCCGACATGGTGAGTCATTTGATGATCAACCAAATAAACCCGTGACCCCTAGATGTATGTGGAAGACTCGTCACGAAGTCCATGGATATTCCATCCCACTTCCACTCTGGGACCGCTAATGGATAAACCAAGCCTACTGTTTCTTAGTAGGCCATGACCCAATGAACATGTTAAGGCGGGGTGGTTGTGCTGTCATCGGGACCCAGTTGTCACATTTGGTATTAGAGGAGGTACCAAGCATTAAGTGCAGTGCACTGCCTGAGTTGAGTTTTAGGGCCCACAATGAGGATGTTGTGATCTAAAGGGGTTTGATTGTGACACCCCCAAATGATAAAGGGTTAAATGAAAAAATTATATGACTCATGTCAACAAGGTCCACCTTCCTTTTCGAGATCCATCAAGATTAGAACTCCACAGTTAAGCATGATTGTCCGGGAGTAGTGATTCGGATGGGTGACCTTCTCTGCCTTCACTTGCTGACAAGTGAGTAATCGAGAAACAAACTCTAATACTACCTTATTCATAACTGTCTGCCAGTCCAATCATCGAAGTTCATGGTACATCGTCGCCACTCCTAGATGTACCACCAAAGGGGATGTGTGGAACTCCCTCAACACTTCCTCCAGATGTGACACAGGGACCATGGTACATCCTCTGTAGAGGATGATGTGCTCCCCTCCTTCAGAAAATCTATCAGGTGCCTCCCCTATGGATATATGTGCATATCGTGTCTCACGGTCATCATCTCTACGTTGTGACCCCTGACTCACTGAAGAAGTGGGGGAGTGATAGTAAGAGACTATAGAAAGGGTGCTCCATCTCTACCCAAAAAGGATATGTGTAAAGCCGCATGATGCTCTGTCGCCTCACCTAGCACATGTATAACAGTTCTCCTGCTAAGTGCATATGCCACAACGTTCCCCTTTCTAGGATTATAGACTATCTCGAAGTCATAGTCCTGGAGGAACCCAAGCCATCATCGCTATCTCGGGTTCAGGTCTTTCGGAGAGAAGATATACCTGAGAATCTTCTGATCATAGTACACGGTAAAATGTTCACCCATAAGATAGTGCAACCAAATAATTAAGGTAAAGACCACTGCAGCTAACTCCAGGTCATGGGTAGCATAGTTCTGCTCGTGTTATCTCGGCTACCGAGAACCATATGTGATCACTGCTTGCTCATGAATCAGGACACACCTGAGTCTGGTCCCTGATGTTTCACAGAAGACTAGGTACCCTACACCTTTTTATAGAAGCCTCATGATGAGGGCACTAGCCAGCCTCTGCCTCACCACCTGAAAGATCTGATGGAATCTCTTCGACCACATGAAGGGTTGCCACTTCTTTGTCATGGCTGATAGTGGTGTTGCAACTCTGGAGAAGTCTGGAACGAACCTCATGTAGTATTTATCCAAAGAAGATGTCCCTCCCCCTGTGGGGGGGGGGGGTGTAATCCTAGAAACATTTTTTGAAAAGATGGCCCCATGTTATGTCACTCATGTTTGGAACTAAAAACTAAAAACTCCTGCTACCATGAGGGTAAGGCTGGCCGACTCAAAATTGATCAGTTGCACCCTCCTATGCCTGAGTTTAACATGTGCTGCATGGGTTTCCTTTTTCTCCGACTAAGGAAAACCTCATTCCAACATTGTAGATAAACCACAACCTTTTTTCCAAATACACTCAATATGTGTATGAACTTTGTTTTCCCAGTCCATACCCAAACTATCGTCGTAAGGCCTCGACGCTGCCACCAAGATGTTCCAACCAAAACTCACACATAAAGGGTCAGATCACACCATCAGCATAAGTATGATTATTGAGTCTAATCCCAATGGTACCTCCAGACGTTAGGGTCAAGTAAACGGATTAACCAGAAACATTAGGTCAGTGACAAGATTCATGTAAGGATGGAGTGATTGGAACCTATGTCTATTGATACAGCAGCTAGTAGTAGACATAGTACGTACCATGAATCATTCCTATATCCCTTATGTCACACTCCTTGACCACATGCAGCTACTCTCTTCCCCTTCCCTCCAACTCTCTAAACCTAGCAGGAACTAAAAATGTGGGTGGTTTTTACATGTCGAAATTTGAACCACCTCAAGCTGCTCTCCTGGCTCTGCTTCCATGTCTGTGCCCTAGAGATTCAACTATCATTAACAATTCCTCTTCTCGAAACATTTTACACTCTCAAGTCCTTGAGACTGGAGCCAGTTTCATGTTATTCCACTACTAACATTTACTGGATTTATACGCTCATCAAAAGAACATTCAATCCAAAAATTTTCTCTCTAGCATCTCGATAAAAGGTGCTAGCTCGGATGTCCTAAAACACACCTCGCTCGATAGACCATGCCCCAAAGCACTGATCGTAATGTATTCATCGGGTAACAGGAACGATTGGTATGCCTCGATGAATTATCATCTACCGACATGTCATCCTGACGAAGCTGTATAATCTCTAGAGAACTCTCAGCCACCTCCTCAGGCCAGCTCTCATCTTTTTGTGAGTTGGGCTTGCCTCAGATCATGAGGGGTATCTGATCTTGATCACATGTAAGGCACTAAGCCTACTTGTGTCCTCTACCAGTACCACCGGTTGTAACTACTGACCAACATGCAATGATATTGCTGACACACTACCTGAAGGTACAATCTTGGACAATGGTCCATGTACTGAAGCCTCATCACAATGCGGACCAAACTCATGGTAACTCACTGGAAAGAATTAGTAGCTAAGATCACTTTATGCTCTACGGTTGTCTGAACTAGGATGAGAATTCTAGCAATCGCCTCCAGCCAGTCCTCGACTGCTTGGGAATCTTTCTCGCCTTGTAACCTTAGAGGCCTCTTTCATTGGAACTGATGTAATGTGCTCTGTCAGCGTGTACCGTCCGCCAGTGCAGCTGGTGGCATCAGCTTCCCAATGGGTGGTGGTGCTACTGGTACACCACCTGAAGGTGCCAACATAGTATGAAGGCCCTACACCAGATCCTCATCGCTCGGTGGTCCATCATTGTGTACTCTCTCAGAACTTTAATTGGATGTGTGTGTAGAGGCATCCTGAACAGATGCGACACGGTCAAAAGTTATACATGGTGAGCTCACCTAGTTGAGATGACTTAAAGAAAACTTTTTAAAACACACACGTAATCACTGTTTTCATGCCCTAAGTCAGAAATCAAAAGGTTGGGTCCTAGTGTATGGATATGTCGGCCGCCGCACCCACACTGGAATCCCTAAACTGAAAACCACACTCAGTGCCCTTAACACTCTTTCTTCACAGAAATGAAATATCAGAGTCCTATGTTCTGTGGTAGAACTGAATCCTCTGATACCAATTTGTCACGACTCATCCCCAAGACCCGTGTCGTGACTACCCCAAGCCTGCCTTCCAAAGACCATGTGCTGGAGACTTGTACCAAAGGCGTAAATCCCTAAAACATGGATGGAATTTCCTTTATAAATTATAAACATAAACACCATAGTATAAGTTGTATGCAAAACACTATGTAAAACTGTATACAAATAGGTGTGCTAAATAGTATGGGGGCCAGAAATACAAGCCCCACTGTAAACTACAAGTACAGCTGAATGGGGGAAAAACTGCAAAAAGGTGCAAAGCAGCTCCTGGATCATCTGCCACATATCCTAACAAAAGGGTAGGTACAGATAGCCTCCACAGCACCCCACGTCCGTCCGTCTCCTCTGTGTTCTGTCACGCTGTGTGGTCCACCTCCAGGTACCATCCAGTCCTGGTCCACTCAGCCTCGGTCAGTGTTGTCCATCGTCTGTAACCAACACAACAAGGTGCAAGCACAACCCAAGCAGGGGTTAGTATAACGATACTCAGTAGGGACCCCGAGACCCTAAAGGTCTCTAAACTGCATTAAGGACAAATAAAAAAGTATAAAATCAACAGATAACCCTACATAGTTATATCACCATACATATACCTATGTTATCATGTGATCCATCTCAATCATGAGGTAAACCCAAAAGTTACTGAATCAGCTCAACCAGGACTTTTTTTCACATTGTGGAAACCACGACTATGGGAGAACTCCTCCTATATCGTGTACAGTTTTCCTACCGCCAACTACTAGGTGCTTCCCACTAGCCTTGGTCTCCTGAGATACTCCTCCTGTCGAGTGTCGTTGGTCTTCCTCGCTCACACAGAGGCGTTCCCCACTGTGGGTCTGCCACCAACTACGAGGCACTACTTCTAATAGCCTGCAATGGTACTCCTCCTATCGAGTACCATGGGTCTCCCGCCAACTACCAGGCGCTCCTCCACTATGGGTATGCTGCCAACTACCAGGATCTCCCCACTAGGCTATTCGAATCACTTCGAGTCGAATCGGTCAAGCAGTTGTCAGGTCTCAGCCAGCTACTAGGTCTTTATAGTCTTCCCACTCATCTCCAGGAGGGTCCACTCCATGAGCTACAAGTCGAGACTCCAAATGTCTCGAAGTATCATGTAGAAGTATCCCAAAGGTCTGCCTCATCATAGGGGTCTCAATACAACATACAACGTGTCAGTCAGACACCCTGTGTGTGAGTTGTAAGCTTTTTAGTCCCGAGGGCCTGGTTGGATTCATGTACGATCCAACCTGACTGTATCTCAACATTACCCTGAACTGTAGTGGGGTATACTCAGAGAGACCACCGTGTTCCAGGAATACCAGTTCTGCCGACGGTTCATCAAATGGATGTATGGTGCAAAAGATATGTCCAAAGAAAGTAAAGGGGTCGGTAATGGGCCTGGGCCCAGTACGACCTGCTTAGACCGACTCAGCCCAATCCAAACTGGGCCGACCCGTTGTGGGTCAACCCGGTCAGACCTGCTAGGTCAGACCCGGCCCGTTGGGCGGGTTAGCTTGCTAGGTTAGGCCCGGTCCGCTAGGCCTAGCCCAGCTGACTGCATGGGAGGTTTGGCCCAGATGTCGGGGCCGGTTCGGCTAGCGCTTCGAGGGGCGCAACTCGACGGCTCAGCCTGAGAGGTCGGTAGGGCACCGAGAGGCCGCACGGGGTGCGTACAGGCCAGTGGGGCGCCGAGCAGGGTGTCGGGAGGCCGCGCCGGGCATGGGTAGGTAGGAAGGGCACCAGGTAGGTCAGGTGGGAGCCGGGCAGACCAGCAGGGTGCTGGTCAGGGCGCGCGGGGCACCGAGCAGGGCGCGCAGGAGGCTGCGTGAGGTGCGCGCAGGCCGGTGGGGCACTTGGTAGGGCACTTGGAGGCCATGCAGGGTACACGGGAGGCCTCGACCAGGCCGTGTTGGCTGCTTCAGCGCAGATCTGGCTAGGGCGGGCTGATGATGTTTGACCGGAAGTATCGGTGCTCCACGGGGGCAGTGCGATTCGCGGAGGCTGTGGGTAGCGCAACCTTTGTCATTGACTCCTTCGTCGTCGTCCTCTCATTTCCATACTGAAGAAACATTAAAAAAGATTAGCAAAGGGATTTGGGCCATGTTAGTTTGGCCCACATCCTCCATGTTTATAGGTGATAACATTTAATTCATCAAAGGAGAACGATGAACATAAATTTCTTACAAACCTTCACATCGATTCCATTCAAATGAAGATGAGGAAAAGAGAGGTATATTAATGAATGTAAACCCCCTACCTTTGTTGGTATCTCATCCCTCGTCGATGGAGTTGCAGGATGAAGAAAAAAAGGATCATCGTTCCTCTCGTTCTCCAGGCACTTCCAAACCCGAGTTGCTTCAGCTCGAGGAAGACACACCACGTTGGTAGGTGTCCGTGGAAGAAGTCGAAGAGGATCTGAATTCTTTGTCAGTGGAGCATTCTTCATTATTCGTGGGAAGATTTTCTCCCTAGCTATCTTCTTCCAATGTTCCACTAAGTGAAAGATGCCAACCCAAAAGAAATAATAGATTGTCTATTATTATAATTGTTGACACAAATTCAAATGGAGAATTTATTAATTATATTGGCTCTACCTAATTAATTGATTAGAGTTGTCTTAAAATTAATAAATGTAAGTTGAAGAGGCTACCCCATATTAATTAGAGATGGATGGTTTCTCCAACAGAATGGGGAGTTTAAGGGGTTAAGAGACCAGGTGGTACCCAACACATTAATCATGTCATGGGAGGTAAGGTTCGGGTGGGACCCACCACCATAACCTCTCATGGGAGGTTATGGTGTGGTGGTCCCACCAACAACCCCCACGAGGAGGTTCAAACTATCACGAACAAAATGGAAGCTCAAATAAAATAAAGTTTTGGACACTTTATTTTATTATTATTTTAACAAAAACCCAAAAACTAACTTCCATCCTCGACTCACCACTGTCGAATCGATAGTCTTCTTAAGCGAATAACGGTGCTGGGAGTTCAACGATGCCCTCAGATTTCAATTCCGAGCACCGATTATGATGTTATACAAACATGCTCATACGTTTATTGAACACACCTGAATAAAACATGAGAAACTAATTCTGGGCACACCCTGAATCATGCGCCGTAAATTTCTGCGGACTCGTAAAATTACCATGTATTAAAAAAAATTTCCACGATATTTCCGATTCATTAAAATGTGGTTTCATTATTATTTAAATATTTTGGAAATGGTAATTATTTTCATGGAGAGGTTAGTGAGGTTCATAGAGGTATTTCCATCTGTAGGAAGAGGGAGCTTTACATCTCCCAATTGGAGACTGATTCCCTGCTTATTCATAAAGACTTGCATGGGAATGGTACCATACCCTAGTCTACTGAATACAAAATTAGGAAATGGAAGTCCCTCTTTGATAGTAACACTAGATTCACCCACACTGGAGGAGAAGCAAACAAGGTGGAGGATTCAGTGACCTCTACGGCGACCCCTAGAACCCAGGTCAATTATCATTCTCATGTTTCACTTTTTAAACCTAAGGGGGTGAACTTGATTCAGGGAAATATTCTTGGACTTCATTATTTCTGACCCCCATGTTATTAGTTTCTCATTCATTGTATTTTTTTTAATAAAAATGGTAATATTGATGAGTGTTATCGGACTTGACTTGATATACATGGGAATGGATAAGTGTACATGGGTTAGTACACAAGAATTAACAGAATTACACTTATACATATAGAAGACATAGATAAGGTTTATGAAGACATATTTATTACTTGTATACAAATTTATGACCTATATATGTTGATATTTACATGTATTTTTAGGTACTTATACATAAGAAAACCATGTATTGGCTACATGGGCATTGTAGTCACTAGTACACGGTGCATACCCCCTTCGATGGCGTTGGGAGCCATTGGGTTCATCATTTTGGAACTTTATTAGTTAACTACATTCCCATGGTCCACCCTTTTTTTGGTACAATGTAGAATTATTCCCATTTCTCTAGATTGTGATCCCATCTTGATGATGATTCATAGATATAGTATTTGTTTTCCATCCATGTGACTAAAATGTGATCATCTTTCATTAATTCTCATACCATACCTGGGTTTCATGGAATCGGTGTGACCTCAATGAGTGGGGTGTTTTTCCTCAATTATAACACCATTTCATTTTTTTTCATATCTTTAGAATATTACACCTGATATAGAGGGTTGATCCCGATAGGGTTTTTGGTGTCTCTCAGTTGACCTGGGTGTGAACCCCTATCTGAGTATTGAGTTCTTCAGAAACAAGTGGGGTTTCGTGGGTGGGGGCTAATGGTATGGACCTATTGGACGAGTGTCATTTTTGATAGCTTGCATCATGAATTGGTTTTCCCATGAATCATAAATATCATGTATATTAATCCAGGATCTAATTTCCAGGAGTTGGGTTAGACCTCCTCGAGGAGATATGTCCATCATACGTATATATGGGGGTTTTTATTGTTTTATATATCCTTGATAGGGTCAAAATAACTTTTAGGATTTTTTTCATGTTTAAATGTGTCATACTAGTTATTTTTATATCCATCTTTGCATGGGATCTGCCACAACATATCATTTCATCTACAGATGATGATAATTTTGATGTTGTACTTCGTGGATATGGACTAGGAGGAGCATAGTGATCTAGAAAACCCATGTTTTTTACTTTCTGGTTTAATTTTATAGTATTCATGTCCTTTTGTGTAGTTTTGACTTTATTTTTTTTTTGATTGGGCATATATTTGACCCCTTTAGTGCTTTATGTACATTATTTTTGGACCTTCATTGTGTGATTATAGATGTATGAATAAATTAGTTTCAGTTGGTTCACATTTCATCATAGTTTTGTTGTGGATATGTTTTTGAGTATGTGTGTTTTTTGGCATAGTTAAATTTGACTAATTCATCTCAAGGGGGTGATATGACTACTGAGAAATGGTTTCAATCCCATAGGTTGTTGGTGGTAAAAATGTAGTAATCTTGGTTTGGGACTCGAAAATCAAGGTATTGACATGGTGGAATTAGTGGAGTTAGTTCTGCCATTGGACTATATATTGTGATAATGGATTGGGTTTTCGAAAAACAATTTTAATTTCCCGATGTTCATATTTTAGGCTGTCAACTCCTATGTTGGCGAAGAACATGACCTATCCAGAAACCCGGAAATTGAATATATTTCATTTGACTTAGTACATGTGGACCTTGGTTGTAGGGAAAAAAGAGGTACATTAATAATATACTAATTATTTGAGGATTCCATGTCATTCTAGAGTTAGCTCCCATGATATACTATTGGAATATTTTATATTTTTTTTAATTTACAATTTTTCAATCAATACATCTATACATGCTTCCATTGCTGGACAATGAGGATGATCTACTATGTGAAGAGGATTTGTTACAAGTCCATATACCATATATATATCCTCTAGATGATTCCAAGATATATAATAACCATTGATATGATATTAGAACTAGATATACTATATTGGGATACAGATAATTAGAGTGTACTGCAATAGTTATAAAGGTAGTGAACTCCCATGTTTTGAGGAGCTCCAATCCACTAGGAGGATGTGGACAAGATAGAGGTAGTAACTTGCTTTTTTCACCTAGCGATGATCCCTATAGATCATAAGGATGTCCTCATAATGACTATTTTAAAGGATTTTTCTATTCCAAGGTGGATTTTAGTGACTCATTAACCTGATGAGACTACTACCTCCTAGTCAGACATTGACATTATATTTAGGGATGTGTTTTATATGGCCACATTGTGATCAGTTCTCATATAATGAGATTCATCATATGTAGTAGGGTAGTATGAAAAAAATAGCATATTCATGAAGGATTATTGATCTATCATGGAACTCCATGTATATGGTTCTACATCTATTCATTAGAGAACAATCCATTGAGAAGTTATTATGATGAGGTTTTATGGATTTTGTTTTTCGACCCTAAATTTTCACATATGTCGTAGTTTTTATGAGGCCATAATTGTGAAGAGAATAATGTTAAAGAACATACTAAACGTGGATGAATATTTTGGGAAACAAAGTGTTGGGACATCAATAGAGGCCGTATAACAACATTTGAAGGGATCTAGGCATACCATATGCATATAGAAATGGTTGTGGTATATAGGATCAGTGGTGTAAGGAATTTTGGTTGGATAAAAACAATAGAGATAGTGGTGGTGTCTACCATATAATGGTCAATGACAACATGAATTTGATTGTTTGATCAATCATAAAACTGATCAAGAGACAACTTATTGACTACCACGGTAGAGACAAATGTAGAAACATAGTGATCTACAAGGAAAAAGATATAGAAGACGGGTAAGTACAACAACACAAGGTGGTTAAAGGTTTTACATATTTACCCCACCACATAAAGGTTTTCCACTCTAGTCTCATAGAGATAGTGGGTAGGGAGAAGGAAAATACCTTCTATATAGGTGTGATATATTAATTTTATAACATACCTGCAATTATTATTCACATAGTTGCGATTTATTCCATTCATTCCATTATATTTTTCCATACCTAGATATTCCTGTTGATGTATTAGTTTATCCTTATGCAGGGAGACTTCGTCACGAGGTGACCCAACAATTTCACACTTCTTAAGAATTTATTTTCTAATGGTCGGAGGCTATATACTCATATGGGATCTCATTATAGAACTAATGGGGCCTTATGACATCATCTAATTAGTGGACTGTATATCCATAGTTCATTCCCAAAATTAAGGGTTTTTGGAAGAAGATGTGGTATTTCTGGAATGATGGTGAAAATTTCCCTTTATTTTTGAAAAGGAACCAATATATTTGTAGGACTACGTCTAAAATAAAATATATAATAATTTTACATTGTAATTTTCTAGCATGGCTATTTGGGTAGTGCATTCTATGGGATTCATATTCCTTGCAGTTGTGAATGATTATGTATAAGTCTTTCCAGAGTTTGTTATGTGACCACTTAATTGATAAGATATGGAATTCTACATTTACATACATCCCATGAAATCCCTAATATCGTAAAAATATTATTATATTCCACCCAAAGAGATTCATGATCTGAGTGTGATGTTTCAGGTCTAACTAAATATTGGACTTGTGAGACCCAATGTTCCCCCATGGTTGATTGACAAGATGGTCAATCAGATCATAGTTATTTGTGAAATAATGGGGAATGAACATGGTGAAATGACTAATATATATCCATGAACCATGGATCCAAAAACTATTAAATCATATGTGAGGGGTGTGAATTTTCTTAAAGATTGACCTCATATTAGTACATAACCAACCGTGAGTACACGATGAAGATATTTTAAAGATGAAATTCTTCTACCATTATGGTGATTATGAGTGCATGTTGATTCCTTTAGGAAGGCCTAATTACCTAATAGAGTTCATTGGACTCGTGACCATATAAATTTAAGTATTCATTTACATGTTTTGGAGGTATTAATCAACAATATCCAAGTTTTCAATGTGTCTAAGGATGAGAACATGATAAACATGATGATAATCCAAGACACACATTGAGAGACCGAAAATTACTGGAATATGTCAATGTAAAAGTTTTTTTTTTTTGAGATTTCCACTTCCTAAGAAACATTATCTCAATAGAAGTAGTGGTGGTGGATCCAATGATGGTGGATGGGATGTTAGATTTGGAGCCACCCATGACTATTTTTGAGGTTTGGATATTCCTTAGTTTGGAATGTTTCTTTCATAGGTTTATACTGAATTTATCTATGATTTGATAACCTATTAATGATTCCCCCAAATGGGGTATCAATTTGTGAGAATGGAATGGTTCTAGTAGTTTTTTTTTCGTATTTTAGGTAGAGGATTACGAGTCCTCGTGACAAGATTATCAGAGGAGGGTGTCATGTAAGTTGTGTTATGTGATGATTTATGGACATGAAATGGTTGTTTACTAATGGATATGAAATAAGTGATCCCATATTTGTCTATAAAAATGATATAAATGAGTTATAAAATATGTACAATATTTCTATCCTATGAGTGGAAGTCTTTTACCTGGTGATATTGTGACACAACCTTATAGGTGAATAGTTTATCATATTCTATAACCATAATATTATCGAGTGCATACTATCTCTGAAAGATCATATGTTGGGGAAAATATAATTTATAGAGGTCCTTATGGACTATGATATAATGATTAAATATACTAATTGTAAGGGGATGTTTTTGAAACCTTATATTAGCAAGAGATCTTGTTCATAGGTGTTGATCATGGAATTAGAGTAGTTAGCCTCATTACAATATTCCTTTATGGACATCGATGGTCCTTAATATCATTATTCAATGATTTTTACCCCATAAATTTTATAAATTTATATGAAATCATAGATTATAAATAATATTTATTATATCTTTAGTACTCATATATCCAATATACATGCTCCTGAGGCATTTTATAAAGGTTGTGAGCATGTTATAGTTTCTAGTGGATGGATTGTTGTACAAATAAGGTTGTCAAAGGATGAGATAAGGGAGCATCATCAATCCCATTTTTCTATACATCCAAGTGTGGAAAAGATTTACAGAGACCTCTCATGTTTGTGTTGGTGGTCAGGTATGACGAGATGTGTTGATGCGTTTTTCTCACAATTTCTCACTTTTTAGAAATTAAAGGTTCGTCACCTGGATCCTGGACATTTATCTCAACCACATCATGTTATATAGTATAATTAGTGTGGAATAACCATGTAATTTTTGTAAGGGTTAAAACATAAATTTTAGGGACATGATTCTATCATTTTGATCATAGACTAACTCACCATGTATGTACACGTTTTGATCCATTCAAGAGTATAGTTCAATTGGGATATTGAGACTCTTGTACACGTAGGAGATAGTATGTATCCAAGGAGTTACATTGAGTTTTTATAGTAAATTATAATTGTTTTATGTGGTTTCTATGTAGAATAAGAAAACTGACTTCGAGATAAATTTTCAATTTGGCGTGAACTTTCACCACATGATGAATACCATGATTGAGTTTACTATTTGGGACTCGTAGGACACACTGTAGAATTTCATGTTGTATTTTGGATGTAGTTGGTAGTATTTCCATATATTGGTGGATTTGATTGACATAAACATATACAATTCCAACACTAGTATGGCACTTGTCAAGGAGTTTTATGGGAGAACAATCTAGGTCACCACAATGTATGATTTATCATGGCATGTCATAACTGATGGGCCAAAAGTTTTTATGAGATATATTTGGGAAGGTACATATCAACTAATAGTGGATTAATATTTTATATAACATTCATAAGTCCTATATGGGTAGATGAAAGTGGGCCTTTATGTTTGTGGATACAAACCATTTTTTCCTGAGGGTCTCATCTCGAAGTTGTTTTAAAATATTTGTATAGGTTTAAAAGCTATATATAATATTTAGTTTCCCATTCCAAATTCTATGAATAGTTAGTGAGGTGAAATACTACATATCTCTATATCTACTGTTAGACTAGGCACATGATGAGTTCCACATGTTGTGTCTAATAAGGTATGTTCACCACTCATTTCATGTTATCAACTAGGGAAATCATGACATTGGGGATGAGGATATGATTATTGATTACCTCATTGAGATTAGGGATCTACATGAGAGTATCCTTTGTGGGGGGGGGGAATTCTTGTAGTCTCTATCTAGTGGAAGTATGATAATATTCATGATAAAAACTACGAGTATTTGACAAATATGTTACCATAAAAAACCAATGATTTTGAGTAGATTTTTCACCTTTCAGGATGAAAAGACCTAAGGTGGGGAGAATGAAACTACTTTAATTTTTCCATGTACTACATTATTATATTATAAATATTATTTTGAGGGCTTGAAATTAAAATTTCATGAAATTACAAGGTCTAGTATTACATAAACTAATATTTTAAAACTATTGAAAAGATTACTTTATATAATGTTATGATTTCTTGAAAATGTGTTATAACTCTTAAACAGAGGCCTAGATTTGAAATATGGGACCACTGATGGGTTTATAGCTTGACATTTACACTAGGATAGAATTAATCTATATTGTAATAGGTTGTTGGGCTTAATATTTATAATGGTTGTTTAATTAAATTTATTAATTTTTATTTACATACTTATTTAATTAAAATACAAAATTTAATAACATATTATAAATATGAATCTATGAAAATATTAATGGGTTATTCCCAAAACAATAGAAATAGAGAGAGGGGGAGAGAGGGATTCTATTGGAGGATATCATGCTTGATGACATTAGATCAGATTGAGACCAAGGAATATTATGCCATTAGAGATCATAGATATCACCAAAAATGGAAATGATGGACCATTCTTCATTAGTGATCGATGAAAAATCTATTCAGGTTTTTTGATTTGCGTCTTTCCATCCCATTATTTTCTACCAGTATAATTTGGATTAATTCCATAAATATGAATTTATTAATACATCGAGGTCTGATTAATTTATACTAAATGTTTTTATTATACATTATTCCCTTTTCGTACTCCAAATGTTTCAATAATAGATCATGTTTTAAATGAGTAAGACTGATGATTGTTCATCATGATTTTGGATTATGAATTTCTTCCTCATTTCATCAAATATTCATCGTTGAACTTTTCTTTTGACCGCATTTCAATGAATATAGGTAATATCATCAATATGTGGCCATTATTTGTTGTAATAGATCAATATAGATGGTGATATCCATAATTGAGGGTGATATTGAGGTATGGAGATTGTGGAGTATGATTAGAGTTAGATCATAATGGCTTTATGGTTTCATTTCATCATAGTTTTATGCAAAGAAATTAAAGTGGAATGATGGTTCATTTTTCAAGTGGATTCAAATCTTGGATAAGGATCCCCAACAACAGGAGAATCATGTGAACTCATATCCATGATTCCACTTTTTAAATCACAAAAGTGGGAGCGTAGGATACAACTTCTGTAAGATTCATGGGTTTAATAAAATCACCATTAAAATGAAGATTAATATAAAATGGAATGATGTGTGCAACAATCTATGTAGCACTAGGGTATTTAATGTCAGAGCATTATCACACGATGTGAGAAATATGACACATGATGTGGGAACCATGTTGGCATATTAGTGTGTACAATGGGGAATACCAATTAATGGGTAAACAAGGTACACATACACGAACATTGTGTATAGGTAGATAAATGTAAATAGAAATGATGATGTGTTCATGGTAAGGCCCAGGTGTACATGGGTTAGTATACTAGTATGGCCAGATGTGCACAATCATAGATAGATGAAATGAGATGCGTGAAAAAGACAACTACATTCCATGTATACACACTTAAATAGCTTGTATAATGCCATTTAAAAATCATATAATGTAGCGACAAATAATGTGACTAAGGGTTGGCAACAAACGTTATGTACACCCTAAAACACATTTCATATCTATATTGATGGTGTTTTAATCCCTTTGTTACATCTGTCTGGACTAGTATCAGTTGTGTGTGTTCCCTTGGTAATTCCCCATGAAGAGATAGTTCACACTAAATCCATAACTCTGGTTTTTCATTCCCACAACAGGATGATTCTATGATAGAGGTTGACATTCCCCACCATGTGATTAGAGTGTCATCCACTATTATTCATTCTCATAACATATTTTTGGTTAATTGAATTGACATTGTCTCTTTAACCAAGGCCTTAATCACCCATCTAGTATGCCATTTTACTTTTGTTCAGTGTATATTTTTCAAATGATCCTATATATAGAGTGTTTATCTAGGTTGGAGTTTTGGTTTCCCATAGTGGTCATGTGTGTAATCCCATATCTGAATATCATGTAGTACATATAGAAGTGATATTTCTTTGGTGGGCCCCTATGATAATTAGCTCTTTGATGATTGTATCTGTTGATATAATATATCATGGATTTTTATATCTTATAATGATAATTTTCATGAGGCATAAAGTAGAACCACTTAGCTGGTAGTTTATTTCAGAATGCCTAGAGGCACTATATTCATAGATTGTATATATGGGGGTTTCTATTTTAGTCAAATTTTAATTTTATGATAAGATCATTTTTATTTTCTTTTTTACTATTTTATAGGTTCACAACTACGTATTGATATGCTCAACTCTATTTGGAATCTTCCCATGCGTGTCGTGTCTCATGTAGAGGCCTCCATTTTGATGATTCCCTTAGAGGATAGGGACCAAGAAGATCATAATGATCTATAAAGAAGGAGTTTTTTGGTGGTTTTATTTGATAATATTACACACATTAAGAGAAGGTTTGACTATCATAAATTTTGGGTTTGTAATTTATTTTCTCCATTTATCACATCTTTTAAATTATTATAATACTATGATTGTGAGATTATAGATTTATGCATAAATTAGTTTAATTTATTTAATGATTCATTATTGAATAGGCTTGGAGGTGTGGGTGTGTGTAGGAGTTTTAGACTAATGACTACCTTGTGAATGGTATTCCAATATGGTGGGGGTCACCATCCACTGATCCATTAGAGGAAGGCATGTGGTCTTCATAGTTTCATCCCCATTAAGTCTGGTTGTTACAAGGGAAAAATCACTTTTAAATATAGACTGTATTTTTCTGATGGATTCCTTTAATTATAAATTTTTGATTGTGCATACACATGTGGATTGTTTGCATGAATCTATGATTTCATAAAATTTTTGTGAATTTATAATTATGTAAAGTATTATAATGAATATTTTTAATATGTGTTAAAAATTTATTCTTAAAAAAACTATAATAATTTTATTGAAATGATATATTTTTATGGGAAGAGTACATGGTTATTTGGGGGTGATACACTAAGGTCTTCTTGAATTATATTAAATTTTTATTCTTTTTAATTCTATATAACTCTATGTCCACTAAAAATGTATATTAATAAATTAATGATTGTTCACTAATATGTTTGAGAGTTTATTTTGAATAAATGTTGAAAAAAATTATAAATTGTTTAATTCCTATGACTAAAAATTATTTAATAGTGAATATTTCTGAAAATATGTGTTTTGTGTAAGGGAATGTTTTATTATTAAATGTAATTATAAAGTGGATGTGTCCTTTTAAATTTTTGGTTTCTAACTTTTTAGAAAATATTTTAGTACATGAATGAATATAATAAACATATCTATTCATGAATTTTATATTATTTCCTATTTTATTCAATTATTATATGTTTGGAGGATGATTGGTTGTGACATGTGATGTTTTGAAGTATTTTAAGGATAAAAATGAAAACAAATTTCATTTATCATCTACCTTAATATGATTTAATTATTATGTATTAAAATGTTTTACTATAACATCATGATATATTCCTAATGATCAAATTTGTAGGACATGATTATATGTTTTACTAATATTTTTGTACGATTAAATTAATTAATTAATTACGATGCAAGATTCTCCTTAATGGCACAAATAAATTCTCAAATAAAATTTGTTAAAAATGACCTGGGAATATGGTTAGTGAAATTTAAGAAACAATTCAATGAACCAGGTTATATAAAATAGGATGAAGAAAAATTTAATATTTTTTAAAGGTAATAGGTGGGTACTTATAATTATTACATCATGGTCCACCTTTTCATATTGTTATTTTTATTCTGGTTCAGGTAAATGTTGTTTTAATGAAGTTATATGATGAATTTCTAATTGAAAAAAATAAATCAATCATCCAAAAATTAAAAACATAAATTTAATTAACAAGATCTATGTTTTCATACAATGGGTAAAAAAAATATTTTTGTTTGAGAGTTTCTTTTATCTATTTAATCAATAATTAAGAAAAATTAATTTCATTAATGGTGTCATGGAATTTTTTAGGATTTATAGAATAGTTTTTAAGAATTACTAAGAAATGATATGAGTGATTAATACATAGATTACATATATAAAAATTCCTTTTATTTATTATAATAATTCAATGAATAAAATCATTAGATGGGGAATATATGAGGCATAATATAAGGAGGATAAACTATAGAGGTTTAGAAGTATGTTTTTAATTATATTTATACTGTGTTATGGTTAGTAATTTTTAAATAAATAATGATACATTTGTTAATTAAAATGTTAATTTTTTTATTCTGGAGGATTTTTCATATTGATAAATTTTAGTTTTTCAAAGAAGAATATGAATAAAAATATATTGTACTATATTAAGAAGTGATTTGTATTGATGATGTGAAATCAGAAACTTCATTATATTTCTTATTTATTTTATATAAAAATAATATTTGATAACATCATATATGGTCTTAAGAATTTATACAAACAATTGTTTCTTTTATAATCAATGAAAAATATAATATATTTATTGACCTAGTCATATATTATAGAAATTGATGATAAAATTACATGACTGGGATATATTAATTCGATTTTAATGGAGAACCATGTACATTGAAGTGTTCATACATGGTCGTTATAATTATGAGAGAAAGTAACAAAGATAATTAACTAACAAAAAACCATGTTTTTTTTGTTAGGGAATAAATTCTATGATAACATTACATGTATAAGACCTCGACTGTTTCTAGGGATATATAGATATAATTTAAAAGTAATACATTACCATAATTTTGGAATAAGATGGGTGGGTTTTTGTTTGTGGTTATTTATGGTTACAATTTGAAAAATTTGGAAGACGAGAGCTAGTGCATGGTTGGCACAAGATATGCCCAAACCATGGGAAAATCCAAGAAAACCATGAATCCCCATAGAAAAGAGAATTACGAGGTTTCCACATATTTTATATAACCATGAGACCTACAGGAGAAAATGTTCTGCCCTAAAGGGAATCACATGTTTAAGTATCTTGGTTTAAAAAAACCATATTCCCTAATTTAGAAACCATACACACATGATTTTAAAACCCAAAAAAAATTAAAAAAATGTTGAATACACCGGTATTAATCCCTATTCACCCACTAAGAGATAAACTCATTCCAAAAAATTTTGATTCTTGTAGAGGGATTCCCATCCCACCCAAATATTTTTCTTGAAAAATCAATGATCAAATTGAAAAATCTGTACCTATCCTGGTAATAAATATCTTATGAGTTGGTTACCTCTCTCTCTTGTCTCTCCTTCCATATGAACATGATATCTTTATTTTAGATTGTAAATGGATTAGATATTCATTATGGTTTATCTAACTCCATTTGATCTTGTATCTCAGTTCTGTTTCTATATACCATTTTCATTATGCAAATAATTTTTCTTCTCTAATTTGGGTATTTGTAGTTTGGATAATTCTCATCATTGATCATGAGGTAGGTGGTATAATATTAACATCCAATATTAATTATTATTATTGTGATTATGGAATTGTGAAAATTAAATTTCCTACATTGGAAATCTCATCTTTCATTGGATTACTTAATAGGTTAATTAATTAATGGATTGACGTGTTTATTGAATTAATGTGATATTGAGATTATAATATTGTTCAATTAATGGGAATTAATTATTGTTTAACTGAACGATTTGGAATTTAATGATAATGGTAATTAAGGGATGGTTGTATTATCCTTATTGTATTTTGGTTTATATTTGAAAATGATAGTAAATGATTTAATGATGAATTTTTCATATTACTATATGTGATTAATGTGACTAATTATTGTTGAATTGAAAATATAAAATATATAGTATGTTTCAAAATATTTATGAGATAGATAATTATTGTTATTATTATAATTTTGAAATATGTTATATGTTTGAATGAATGATTAATAAGGTGTGGGACAGGTACTGAGGCCACAAATACCCATGGTGTGCTTAACATTGAATTCTAGGAGCACATTCAATCATGTGAATATTTTTATGGGATTTTTATTGACGCTCCAAATAATCATGACATGTTGTAAAAGTATGATGATCAAAATACCCACATAGTGCTTTACATGAGGTTCTTTACCCATTAGATTATCATTGGACTATGATTCCAAATGGTCATGCAATGAATTGAAATTAAATGGATCATGATACCACATGTTATTATGATGTGTTTTTACCTATGTGATATGGTTCGGACTTCAGAATGGGCCGAGCCATATACTGATTGTTTGGGTTTCATTATGAAACCAAGGAAAATGAGTTGGTTAAATAAAGGAAAACTGAATAAGTACACCGTATACTTTATTTATTGTAAATTATTCTTTATATAATTTTGTAGACTGTTATTAAAATGATATTGTTTTAGACACTGTTGTTGATGACCTACAAAGTTGTACTCACACCCTACATAGTGTTCTTGATTGTTACCTTAATGGAAATTATGTTTATGAAACAGGATAAGGGAATGAACCTCGTGATATATGGATGAGTTGGGATGGAGATTGGATGTGGTAACCAGACTTAATTTTAGGACCAATATTGGAGTGTCAGTGTATTTATTTAATCTTTTACTGATTGAAACATGAATCATATATGGAATGAAATATATACCGCCTTAGTTTAGATATTTTCTGTTTTATTTTTTGTCATAATGTGTTACTGGTATTATTTTGGTTATGGTTATATAATTTTTCTCTTTTTAATTTCTATTCCCTATTGAGAGTAATTGATAAAGTTGTCATTGTATCCACATTACATATATTAAAACCTGAATACTAGTTGGTAGCCTCTGAAATATGGGGATTCATGCATGAGGTAATTGGGATAACCCTCTTAGGGAACTAGGGTTTGGCATCTAGGTGAGCACATCAAAAATTGATATCAAAGAGTATGTTTTATTTTATTTAAATTTCTTCAATATTGGATTACTATTTTTGTATGGTATATATAAATGAATGATAAATAGGACCTTGGTGACGAGCTCGTACATGGGTGTAGCTGACCCATGTACGTGGGAAAATCCATGTACCCATGGTAGATCTTTCGTTATAGATGTGTGTTTTTCTATTTCAATGTTATTTCACCTCATTTGATACAATTATTGTGTTCTATTATTTCATTTTATGATTTTTAAACACATCAAATAATGGCATGGTGTCGAATGAGAGTTGATTATTCATGCTTCATTCAATGAACTATATATTATTTGGTGACTTGGATCATTTTAGGCACCCATGGTATTAACATTTTTTAGGGTGTGATATTTAAATTGAAATTATTTTCTTTTCATGAGTAAAATAATTAAAAAATGGTGCCTAATATGAGAGAGATAAGTTATAATGTGATGTAAAATGTATAGAATGGATGAATAATATTATATTGGGTTAATTAGAATTTCATTACCCTTTCATGTTAATGACCTTGATGGGGGATGGTTAAGTGTGGTGATAGTGCCTCGTTTTTACCATGTGAAGGGGAATATGGGATGAACTTTTATGGATTTATATGAATCCCATTAACATTAAAATGTTCATGGTGAGTTGTGTTTCATAATATTTATGATTAAAATAGTAGAGATTTGCATCAATGATGATTCAGTTTCAGAGGATGACCTGGGGTTATGGTTGAGAATGATCCAAAAGCAAGGGATGATGAGGATCTGATTGTTCTTTGTGTATAATGAAGATAGAAGTTCCTTGAGTAATTTTATTTATTTATGTAGATTTTTTAAAGAGCCCCAGGGAGGATTGTGAAAAGTATTGTGAGCATGAGATATGAGTTTTAGTTCCAACACCCCCATACTTTCACTAGATATGGATTTCCTGGGGATATTGATCTCACGATTGATACTATATAGATGTTTCACGACCACATATAGGCTCTTGTAACATCCCGAACAAGCTCACCAATAAACCATTTTCCGGACCGGTCTCCAAATGACCTCAAGGGCGTCTTCCCGTACACTAGATGCTGCTGACTAGCAGCGAGGGTCTAGTGATAGTTAGTAAGGAGACTATACAATATTATCAGTGTTGCACAATGGTATATCAAAGTAAATAACAAACAATGGCAATAAATAGTGGAATCATTCTAATAAATGAAAAAGCAGCAGAAGGTAGATTTTATAAATCTTTCCCAAACAAATGGCCAACATCGATTATATAGCAGATGCATGGATGAAATGCTAATGATACAAAAATATAAAACAGTGAACAAAACATAATTCTGAACATTCAATTACAAAAGTAAATAAACACTGACTCTAAGCCCCGAGGGTAGTATCCTCGAGCATCCAGAGCTTCTACTCGGTCCTTTGCTCCAATTTTCCATGTAAATGAAAATAGAACAATCATGTAGCCAAATAGAATCTACTCAGGTACCCCAGTGAAATGGTGGCCTTAGTAGGGTGTGAGATATAAATCTCAGTAGGCCAATACCAGTAGTGTCTACCCCAAATCCCAAAATTCAATAAGTATTTTAAACAGTGAAAGCATGCATAATTATGGTAAGAAGTACAATGTAACTAAATATCCAAGTACTTGCTTCAGCTCTCAACTAGTGTCTGAACCTATATTATACATTTTTAATGCATAAACAATAGTCATTACACAATCATTTTCATTTATCAATTATTTTAATATATTTAAGCTACATAATTCTCCTGATCTATACTGATACTGACATTTCCTGTATAAGTCAACCACCATAGAAGTCTCTAAAGACCATCTCAGTAATCAATGTCAAGAACAAATCCAAGCTTGTGATTTGGCTTTTATAAAGTGTCATAAGATATTCAATTTAATATTTCATATACTAAATCTAAGACCATCCACTAAAAAATAGTGATTCGCTCCAGGGACCATCCACTAATAGTGATTCACCCAATTCATTTATTATTATGAACCTTTTCTCATATTTAATTCACAAATCATAGTCTCACAATAGTTTTCATTAACAAATATTTTCATTTCTTGTACGACCAATTAGACCAATAGTATAATGTCAATTAGTGGGTGTATAACTTCATGTCTAGCACCCTCGTGAGTATTTGGAGTGTAAATCATTATCTCATAACCCATGGGTAGTTGGAGCATCATTCCATGACCCATAAAAAAATATTTTCTTGCAAGGTGGGTGTAGAACGCCATGTCTAGCACCCTGTGAGTATTTGGAGCATCAGTCAATGTCTCACAACATGTTTGTCAATAATATATATATATATATATATATATCATTGGGGTATAATGACATGTCTAACACCCCACAACCATCCATTAATTAATTCATAAATTATTTAATCTAATATATTAATTAATTGAACAACTAATAAACAACATAAATCTCCCATCAAAAGTAAACCATTAATTAACCATTCAACATCTCAATAGTATATAATAAATTAAAAATTAATTATTATTATATATCCAAATAAATAATTAACTCTACATTTAATTATCTAAATTATTTAACAAGTCTAAACCTATCCACTCAAACAGTGATTCTTCCAGGACATTAACAATTTTCATGCACGTCATAATCATCAAAAAACATGCCGAACAAAGCCCATATATTTAGAAAACATCTCACACAGCATCTCATCATATAAAAAATCTCCATCCAAGACAACATAATGCATGGAAATATTAAAGCATCATAAGGTACCCATGTCCAATAGTCGGAACAAACAATTAATTCACAATCTTACTTTAATGCATTAAAATTAATCAATCCGACAATTAATTAATTAAATATTATCTCTTTAACCAATCATCAATCAATTAACAATTTTCCATTTATCATGTAATAACTAATCCATATATTATTTATTACAGGTTTTTAATTTTTATTCCAATCATTACAAATATTCATTATTCTCAATAATTAGTAATAGCCATAATTTTTATTCTAACTGATTACATGATAATTAATTCTACAATTAATTACCATAATAATCATTCTTCCCATTCAAATATTTTAACTATATAATCATGTTAGCTTAACCAAATTAGCAAAACATGCTTAAAATCAACACATGTTCAAGTCTTCATTTATCTCACTTGGGTGACATCATTTAATAGCATAAAAATTTTCATGCATAGTCATGTCATAATCAATGAAACTCACATTCTAAATTTATTTAAAAAAGGTATAATTCTCAAATAAAGTGAGAGGGATTTGGGACCCTACGTCAAGGTGGCATCATTTTAAATCTAAAGCACATTAATATACTTGGCGTCAACCAGTCCACAACGGGTCCATAATCAAATGCGCGTGCACATTATATATATATATATATATTCATGCACATCCCCAGAAAAAATATAAATAAAACTCAAAATATTAAAATAGGTACTGAGAATCAAAGCAGTAAGGACCAACGTACCACTAACTAGGTACCATGGACTCATATGAATTATCAAACCCAAAATTGAATGATGTGACAAAAAACCAAGGTTATATAACCTTACGCAAAACATGAAAGAAAATCGAAAATGAACTCATCTATCTTGCCTTTGTCTCCAGATGCTGGAATACGGTCCAAAGGGTCTAGAGGAGCCCCATGCACATCCCTAGAACAGAAGAAACAAGGAATCAAAATAAAACATGAACCTTAGGGTTTTGGATGAGAAAATAGGGAGACAAAGGTGCCAAACGGCCGATGAAAATCACAAAATAAATGCAGATGGACTCACCTTGCTGAGATATACAAGATTCAAGAAGACACCGGGAGGATTCGATCACGCGGAGAGGAGCAGGTGAGGGGGGTGTAGTGCACCTCAAAAGAAGGGATTTGTGCATTTTTTTTGTTCCTCCCGTATGGTGGTACACCGCCATCATGTTTTATCCTCCAATTATCAATTACACCCAAGATAAACTAATATTCTTAATATAATAATAATAACATTTATTATTATCATTAAATATAATGTTACTTCATTAACTAACATTTAAATAAATATTTCACAATTAATTCTGAAATCCACTATTAATCTTCCAATAAAATTAATACAATAATAATAAAAATATTCTTCTTCTTCTTATTATTAAATAATTCTTTTATTGAAAATAAATTAAAAATAAATCATTTAAAAAACTGGGTAACCGCGCATCTGACCCGCACCATTTGACTAACCATGCAAAACCTGATATCTGTATTTAAAAATGTTTAATTAAATTAAACCCAAATCAATATTTATTCCTTATTTAATATTAAAATTTAAAATTACCCTTATTCGATAACACCCAACTCATCATTTACACATTATTTAATTAAATTAATTCACAAAATGTAGTTTAATAATATCCCCATTTCATGTTTGTAATTAAATTCCCTCAACAGAATTTAATTAAATTTAAAAACTCTAACTCATCACCATTTAATTTATTATCTCAACCAAAATTAAATAAATAAAAACCTTAGCTTGTTAGCGATTAATTAAATTCTTATTGACCTTAAATTTAATTAAATGAAACCCCAAAAACCCCATTTTTAATATTATTCATAATAATAGTAAAAACCACTCATAAAACCATAATAATAATAATCGCATTATTATTATTATTATTATTATTATTATTATTATTATTATTTAACCTTAGATAAAACCCAACACATATTATTGAATAAAGAAAATTCTTTATTAATTATGGAACCCTTTATTTAATTAGACATTACTTTGAGATACCCAAAAGCCTCATTAATTTTCTATAAGTATTACACCTCATTAAACAACCAATTAAAATCTTTTAACACAAATGTTTCATCCTGTTTAATTAAAAACACTTCTTCATTACATATTCTATTAATAAACATTTCATAATTAATTATTGAACACCAAATTTATTACAATATCATTGATATGTTAAAAACTCTAACCCATAAACCCTAATTTAATTTCCATAATAATAATAATAATAATAATTACATTCCTAAAATTAAAATAATAATATTATTATTATTATTTTTCAAACAGTTGATAAACCCAACACCAATAGTTTATGACAATGCTTAATTAAATGTGAAACTCTTCATTTTATTAAATTTTTCATTGAGAGCTCAAAACCCACATTAAATTCTCATTAATGATATACTAATTTAACATGAAATTAAAATATCCAAGTATCAAAATAGTTTATGACACCAAAATGATAATGATAATATAATTATTATTATTAGAAAATTCCTCCATTTAATAATAAATGGTCCTTTAATCAATCTAAAACTCTTCATTTAAATAAAACTGTTATTCGATAAACCTATAATCCATATTGATTTCTTCAACCACCATTTAATTAATTCTTTAACATTCATTTAATTAAACAACCATAATAAAAATAATAATATCGTTATTATTATTTTTATTAATTTTTTAAATTAATCACAAACTCCCATATTATCTTATTTAAATAAATTAAATAATTTATTAAATACGATAAACTACACGGGTTGGACCACAACCATGCGCTGCCCGTGCAGATCCATTAAAGTGGATTTTTATGAAATCAGTGTTCCCAAGACTCATCAAGACACCTGTGAAAATTATCAGGTAATTACACAATACTAAAAACGACACCTTTATGTGTTCCAACACTCGGAATAAAATTCTCGAGCTCGGTTTAAAAAAACGACCCGTTGATAATCTGGAAAAATTTAAAAACATTCGTATTTTAACTCGGTTAAAAAAACACAAGACTTTACAACATAGCCACCTTAAAAACGTATTGTCCTCGAGAATCCATCAAGAACCACTACAAAAAAAACTGACCTACCAAATTCATTTAATCTTCTAAGAAGTGACATGTTGCATTCCCAACGCCAAACACACCTTTAACCCTTCACAAGACTAATGGATAAGCCATTAAAACTAGGGCCAAAGCTCACCATATATCTTAATCATCGAAACATATCTTATATTTTATGCCATTAGGGGGACCTCATCCAAAAAAATAGTTGAATCACAATCAATAAATAGAACAGGTTGCTCATGCTTCCCTTGAAAGATGTTGTGCACCTGAAACCCACATTATCCCTTTATCTGATATTGTACCCTTCCAAACCATCATCATGTATAATGATGTCCTTAACTGATCACTAGTGAAATTTCCAATCAAGCCATCACATGGCTATTTAAAAAAACATCCATGCCCCAACACGTATAAAGGAGTATCCCAAAGAAACCACACATCCCATGTACTACCCAGTGAACAACCACTCATCAAACAAACAACATTTAAACTGTAGAACAACGTAAGACCAATGATATCATAGTGACTTCATGATGAGGTCAATATGTGGGAAATGCTTGTCGTATTCAGAAGAGAGCACTAAGTGAAAAACCAAGGTCATTAAGAAGACCAGTCATACTATTACCAGACAACAATGTTCTAAAATCTTGGCATCACATGCCGACACATTTGTCGAAAACAAAGCAATAATACTCACATTAAAATTTTCCATGAGGTCTAATGAAAATATCAGCTGCTCACTAGAACGTGTTTTTAGAACACATTAATGCATTTGTGTGATATTACTTGAACCATGATCTCCAATTCAATGATTGATCATAAAATCGGTAGCATAAACATATCGGCGTTCCATAACACTCGATAACTAAAAAGTCCTCCAGAGCAATGGGACGAACATAATTTAATGGATTAGAACATTCTAAGGGTACTACCTACCACATGTTATCCCCTTATGAAACAAAAACGTTGACCCTCTCTCTTGGTCACACAAAACTAAAATCACAGGGATAAATAACCCTTTTTATCTTTAGGAATTTTAATTAATTAATTACAACCTTTTAATATTTTAATGAATTTAATCTTAAACTCAAGTACATCTAAACCACAAGACACTTGGTTTTCAAAACAACTACCTACAAACAAAATCATACTATCACAAACATCATCATTAATCATTTTACATTCAGTGTTATTCAAATTTAAACAAGAAATTTATCATCTAAATTCCTCTTTACAGAGAATACGGCCTCCAAGGGTCCCATCTCTTCAATCTAGGTTCTTTAAAAAGACACCCAACAATAGTTCATTACAATCAAAACATTGCAATTTTACATTTTTAACCATTTTAAAACATAATATGTTTGTATTAGGTTCAAACACATGGGTGGAAATCTACCAATTGATAAGGCACACATACACTTTGTTGTTGGAATTTGTCTCCAATTTATCACAATCAACATTTATTAAAAATTTAATCTTTAACACTACTTTCAGATATGCAAAACATCCATAACATGTTAGCATAAATAGTAACATAAAAAAATGATATAACACAAAAACATGGCACAACTACAAAACATGGTAATAACATAGGCAGTATGGAATATAATCACTAAATAATGTTAAATTTATCACCGAAACATGCTATCTAGAGAGGCATGCTAAATCAGATCAAAACATGGAATTGCACCCAAGGAACTTATTCGAAATTAGTAGTCATCCTACTAATGCAACTACATGGCATGTTTTATGCATGAAATGTGAATATCTAAGTTTCTAATATGATGCATGTACAAGAATTCTTTGCCATATCAGGCAAAGAGAATTATTTTTCAAAATTCTAAAAATAAATAATAAAATGAAAATACCCTAGTCACTGTAGGTGAAATCATATCAACTGTAACCTCTAATAGTAAAATCATCAATTCCCATCCCTGGCCACTTGGTCATTTCTCGTACATGAGGTGATTAGTCCCAATCATGGATATTAACACATGTGCCAACACATTCCTAGTCTCATGTCTACCAATCCCAAAATAGTAAGACAAAGGAAAAGAAACCTTCCTCTAATACCAGTTTATAACATCCCGACCTGGATCACCAGTATACTAGTGGTCGGACCAGTCACTAAATGACCTCAAGCACGTCTCCTCATATGCCATAGAATTCCAACTAGCAGTGAGGGTCTATGGATAGTCAGTGGGGAGACGATACCCTCTTATCATATTTTCACGGTGGTATATCAAAGTAAATAACAAACAATAGAAGTAAATATTAGAAGCAGTCTAATAAGTGATAAAGAATCAAAAGTTAAGTTTTATAAATATTTTACAAACAAATGGCCAACATCAATTATATAATAGATGCATACATGACATGTAAATGATACAAAAATGGAAAATAGGGAACAAAACAACATTCTGAACATTCCATTACAAAAATAAATAAACAATCACTCCAAGCCCATAGGGCAGTCTCCTCGAGCATCCCAAATATTCACATGGTCCTTTTATCCTATCTTCCATATACATGCAAACAAAACAATCCTGTAATGAAATAGAATCTACTCGGCTACCCCAGTGAAATGGCGGCCCATATAGGGTGTGAGATATAAATCTCAGTAGGTCGGGACCACTAGTGTCTACCCCAAGTCATAACATTCAATAAATAATTTAAACAGTGCAAGCATTCATAATTAAGCTAACCAGTATAATGTAACCATGTACCCAAGTACCTGTTTCAGCTCTCAGCTGGTGTCTGAACCTGTATTATACATTTTTCTTGCATACACAATAGTCATTACACAATCATATTCATTTTTCAATTATTCAATTCTCATTAAACTATATAATTATCATGATCCGGACTCATCCCAACATTCCCGGTATAGGTCACTCACCACAGATGTATCTAAAGACCATCGAAGTAATCAATGTTTAGAAAAAATCCATGCTTGAGATTTGGATTGGATAATGTGTCATAAGATACTCATTTAAATCTTTCATATACTTTATATGATCTTGCCCACTAAAAAATAGTGATTCACTCCTGGGTTCATCCACTAATAGTGATTGACCCAATTCATTGATAAGTATGAAACCTTTCTTATATTCAATTCCCAAATCATAATGCCACAATAGTTTTCAATAAACAATTTATTCATTTCATGTTCGACAAATTGGACCCATAGTCCAATATCAATTAATGTGTTTATAACTTCATGTATAGAACCCTCGTGGGTATTTGGATTGTCAATCCTTGTCTCACAACCAATGGGTATTTGGAGCATTAGTTCCTGACCCATAAAATAATATTTTTTTGCATGATGGGTGTAGAATGCCATGTCTAACACACCATGAGTATTTGGAGCATCAGTCACCATCTCACAACCTGTTTATCAACAATACATATATATATATATATCATTGGTGTAGAATGCTATGTCTAACACCCCACAACCATCCATTTATTAGTTCATAGATTAAATAATCCAATTCATTAATTAATTCAACAATTAATTAACAACATAAATCTACCGTCAAAATTCTACAATTAATTAACCATTAAACATCTCAATAGTATATAATTAATTAAGAATTAATTATTCATAGAAATCCAAAAAAATAATTAACTCAAAATTTATTTATTCAAATTATTTAACAAGTCTGAACCCGTCCACTCAAATAGTGATTCGTCTAGAACTTTAACAATTTACATTAACTTCATAGTCATCACAAAATCTATGAACAAAGCCCATATATTTAGCAACCATCTCACACAACATCTCATAATAGGAAATAACTCCATCCAAGACAACTTAATTCCTAGAAATCTAACATGCATGAAAAGTTACCCATGTCCAACAGTCATAAAAAACATTTAATTCACAATCTTAATTTAATAAATTCAAATTAATTAATTCAATAATTAATTAAATAAATATTATCTCTATAACCAATCATCAATAAATTATCCATTTTCCATTTATCATGTAATAATAAATCCATTCATTATTTATTTCCAATTTCCAATTTATATTCCAATCATTTCAAATATAAAATTTTCACAATAAACAGTAATAGCCACATTTCTATTCCAAATCATGACATCATAATTAATTCTACAATAAATTACCCTATTACCCATTCTTCCAATTAAAATTATTTATCTATTTAATCAGATCACTATAACCAAATTAGAAAAACTAGCTTAAAATCGACACATGTTGAAGTCCTCATTTATCTCATGTGGGTCAAATTATTTAATAACATCAAAAGTGTCATTTGTAGACATATAATAATAAATAAAACTCACATTCTCAATTTATTAAAATAATCTATAATTCCTAAATAATGTGATAGGGATTTGGGACCCTACCTCGGGGTGGCACCGTTTTAAATCTGAAGTGCTTTAATATACTTGGTGGCTACCAGTCCACAACTGGTCCACAATCGCACGAACGAGCACCTTATATATATATATATTCACATGCATGCCCTATAATAATATAAATAAAATTAAAAATATTAAAATAGGTCCTCTGAATCCATGCATTAAAGACCAATGCTCCTCTAACTAGGTACCATGGACTCATATAAATTATCAAACCCTTAATTGAATGAGGAGAAAAAAACACAATTATATAACCTTAACCAAAACATAACGAAAAAGAGAAAATGAACTCAACTACCTTGCCTTTGTCAGAAGATGCTAGAATACAGTCTAAGGGGTCCTCGGGAGCCCCTTGCACATCCCTAGACCCGAAGAAACAAGGAAACACCAGAAAACCAGAACCAATGGGTTTTTTCCGAGAAAACAGGGTGAGGGAGGAGACAAATGACTGATTCAAATAACAAAACAAATGGAGATGGACTCACCACAGAGAAACATACAAGATTTGAGAAGACACTGGGAGGATTCGATCGCACAAAGAGGAGCCGTTGAGGGGGGGGGGGTGGCGCCCTCAAAGGAGGGGCCTCGTGCATTTTGTTGTTCCTCCCATATGGTGGTGCACAAAAAAATGTTCTATCCCCCAATTATCAATTACACCCATGATAAACAAATATTATTAATATAATAATAATAACTTTTATTATTCTCATTGAATATAATGTTACTTCATTAACTAATATTTAAATAAATGTTTCACAATTAATTCTATAATACCCCATTAATCATCCAATAATATTAATAAAATAATAATAATAATATCCTTATTATTATAATTATTAAATATTTCTTTTATTTTAAATAAAATAAGAATAAATCCTTTTAAAAACAGGGTAACCGTGCAGCTGACCTAAACCATTTGACTAAGGAGGCACAACCTGATATCTATATTTTAAATGTTTTAATTAAATTAAACCCAAATCCACATTTATTCCTTATTTAATTTTAAATTTTCATATTACCATTCTTCGATAACACACAACTCCTCATTTACACATTATTTAATTAAATTCATTCACAAAATTTTGTAAAATAATTTCCCCATTTCATGTTTTTAATTAAATTCTCTCAACACAGTTTAATTAAATTTGAAAACTCCAACTCATCATTATTTAATTAATTATCTCAACACAAATTAATTAAATAAAATCTTTCACTTCATAGATATTAATTAAATTCTTATTGGCCTTTAATTTAATTAAACGAAACCCCAAAAAATCCATTATTATTATTCATAATAATATTAACAACTACTCATAAAACCATAATAATAATAATTGCGTTATTATTATTATTATTCAACCTTCGATAATACCCAACACCTCTTATTAATTAAAAACACTTTTTTATTAATTATGAAATTCTTTTTTAATTAGTCTTTTCTTTGAGATACCCAAAAGCCTCATTAATTTCACATAACTATTACATCTCATTATACATCCAATTAAAATCTTCTAGCATAAATTTCATACCCTATTTAATTAAAAAATCTTCTTTATTCATTATTCTATTAATAAACATTTCATAATTAATTATGAAACTCCCAATTTACTACAATATCATTAATATGATAACAACTTCAACCGATGACCCCTACTTTAATTGTCAAAACAATAATTATTATTACATTCATAAAACTAAAATAATAATAATAATATAATTATTATTATTTTTCAAAATTTTGATAAAACCAACACCAATATTTAATAACAATGCTTCATTAAATCTAAAACTCTTCATTTTATTAAATGTTTCCTTGGGAAGCTCAAAATCAACATTAAATTCTCTTAAATTGTATACTCCTTTAACAAAAAATTTAAATATCAAAGCATCAAAATAATTTATGAAAACATAATAATAATAATAACATTATTATTATTAGAGAATTAATCCTTTTATTAATAAACGGTCCTTTAATAAATCCAAAACTCTTCATTTAAATAAAACGGTTCTTCAATAAACCCATAATCCACATTAATATTTTCAACAGTCATATAATTAATTCCTTAACATTAACTTAATTAAACAGCCACAACAATAATAATAATAATATCTTCATTATTGTTATTATTAAAAAATTATTTTAATTAATCAAAAACTCTCATATTATCTCATTTAATTAAATTAAATAATTTATTGAACATGGTAAACATAATGGGTTAGACCACAACTGGGCGATGTCCATGCAGATCCATTAAATTTGACTTTTCTGAACTCTGTGTTCCCGATACTCATCAGGACACCGAAAGAAATTATTAGGTAATTTTGCAAGTCCAAAAATGACACCTTTTTGTGTTCCAACACTCGAAATAAATTTATAGAGCTCGGTTAAAAAAACGACACATTGATAAACTGAAAAAAAAATCAAAAACATTTGTATTTTTACTTAGTTAAACAAACACATGGCATTACAACTCATTCAATGAAATATTAAATATGGGAACTTATAATATGAGAGGATTAGAAAATAGATTGTGGGATATTCATGTTCAATGTGACTAGAAAGAAAAAAAATACATGGATGGAAATCAAAGATATGTTCATATATGGATATTATCTAGAGACACTAAAATAGTTGAGGGAAGTATAGTTGACGAGGGTGAACAAGGGAAATATCTTCATGATAGACTATGATGTTTACTTCATAGACCTGAATTTCATTGCTCCAACATAGGAATGGGATGAAAAATCTACAGAAATAATTTTTAATGAATGGATTAAATATGACATTATGTAATAGGATTACATATTTCAGTTATCTGTGTTTTATATGGTGGTGGATTAGGATCTCACATCTAAGGGGAACCTGAAGGGGGATTCCAATAGAGGAATGTTTTTGTAGGATGACAAGGTGGTAAGAAATCAAAATGTATGAAGAGTATTTGTGGGAATGTTTTCTAGAGATGTGTAATACAAAGTGGACATGGAAAATTATCGGTTACTAAATATCCTTCATCATTGCTTTTCCTTCAATGTGGCATGATGGGCCAATTTCATAGACATTTTTTTAGAACACCTATAGAGTACCGAGCTTGTGGAAGGATGGGAAATATATATAGGTTCTATTGGAACATAAAATAGATGGTTAATGATGGAGGATCCATGAATAATCCATGTGTTAGAATGGGGTCATCAACCCAATAGAAGTACAAAAGTTTTTGTTTTACATGTCATGGAAGATGAGGATGTGGACGTGGTACTTTGATAAAAGAGTCCCAATACCATAAGAGTGGTTCATCTCATCGGATTTAGACTACATCACAATGAATAGGGGTTGGAACGTGACATTTAGTTCAACATACACTTATGGACAGTGAATCTGGACCATTCAATGTTAGACTTACAATTCATGTGGCTTCTATGAAATATAGTTCCTTATTTGATACTGGTTCATCACATTCCATTATATCTTCACAACAGATGAATAGTTTGATTCTAATGGTATAGTTTGTGAGTGGGGTTATGATGATCGATAAACTATTTTGAGTATGATGAAGAGGACTTTGTTTTTGAATGTGATGTTCTCTTGAGGTTGGGGTGTATCATTTCCTTTGGGATATCTATATTCTATATATTTTAGGATTTTACTAGTTTTTTACAGAATCGTTATTAATATTCAAATCTGACATAAACTATAACCACATGATTGAAAATTTTTCATCTCATTATGGTACCAGTTATTTATATTTTGGAATGTGTGATATCTAGTTAGACAATGATGGGACAGTTCATCAACAACAATGAAATTAGAATTCCAATGTTTCTAGTCTTTTTATTCATGATGGGGGAAAATGGGACATCATTACACTCATTGTTGCTTGGTATCAAGGTGTGTTTCCTAAGGACTTTCTCTGAGATTCCACCCGAGAGATATGTGGAGTTTATAATTGAGATCATACCTGGAGCTGAGCCAATTTTAATTCCACCATACATAGTGGAACCAAAATAACATCAAGTGTTCAAGACTAAACATGAAGAGTTTCTGGATAAGGGTTTTATTCGTATTAGTACATCACAATATGTTTCTCCATTCAACTTCCTAAGAAGGATAGTGAAAATTTTCAATTTTTTGGATTATTTTATGTTAAATCTACTAAGAGTAAATAAATTGCATCTTATTTCACCTAATGATGCTCTATATGATCTGTTGAGGGGATATTGTTTCTTTTATAAGATTTAATTGGTATTGGGTTATCAAAAGATTATTGAACGACCATATGATATAATAATGAATACTACCAGAAGAAATTAAGGACTTTATGAGTTCATCATGATGCCTTTAGGGTTGATGAATACATTAATTGGGTTTATGGATTTGATGAACATAATCTTAAACCCCTACATAGACCAGTTTGGGGTAGTTTTTGTTGATGAAATGTGATGTCCCAAGCCTCTTTCACATGTAATAATAATATCGTGATGTTAGTTTTTTTATTTCTCAAGCTATCTGAACCAAACATATGAAATAAACACAAGGAATTGTTACAAAACACTGAATTGATTACATTGCTTCAAATCTAAGAGAATCCAACTAACCAAAAATACCTACAAAATTTCCCATCACAGCTAATGGATGGCCACCTAACAAAAAAATGAGACCCAGTAAATAGAGGAGATCCTTCAGGTCAGTCAGAATGAAAAACATTATTGCTAGAACCACTAAAGTTGTACTGAGCATTAGTGGGATGATAAAAACCATCTTCATTAAATATTCCGGAACATAGAAAACCCAGATACATGTTTATATAAAGCCTCAATGAGTTCATTGCCCCGTAGGTGACCGTTGAGTTTATGATGGCTATAATTATATTTTTTGGGCATTATGGTGGTTTAAATTAAAAATCCCAGGTTTAATTAGTTTTCCAAAATATTTAAACTATTCATTAAGATTATTAATTTAAACATATAAAATATTTTTATAAAATTTTAAAAGGATAATGAATTAATATTTTAGCTACACATAGTATGACTTCCAAATAAGGTATGGATTTCAATTTCATTTAAAATATTTCAAATATGTTTATAAAATTTTATAAATTTTTTCACCCTTGGATGTATAAAACCATGGTCTTAACAATGAATCTGATTTTTATTATTGTAATACAAATTTAATATTTTCGTTATGAAGTACCAATCCTTGATTTATAACATTGTGTTTTAAAAAACTACAGAAAATATTGATTTTATGACTTGGTTTTATTATAAAATAGAATTCATATTCGTTTTAAGACCCATATATATGTATATATACACCTTTTTATATATATTTAACAAAAAAGAAACATTTACTTTGTTAAAATATAGGTGTGCACCCCACCTAGCCGAGGGCCACCTTGTGGCAGCCACTCAGGGCCTTGTTGGGAATCTCACCCACAACCCCTAGCAATGCCCCTGGGCGATGCACACACATATTGTGTGCTATGCCATGTGCTTCAGAAGCATAGTCAGCCTTAAGAGTGCATAGGTGTGCATGTGCAAGGAACCAAGCATGACTTCGTGCAGGGTGGAACATCGGTGTGGGTGGGTGCAGGAGCACACTCGCAGAAGAACCTGGTATGGGGCTATACCAGGAGAGGAGAGGGAGTAATCTGGTATATGAAAGACACCCTGAGCATATAATAGATCTGAGAAACTCCCTTAGTTTAAATGTGGGACTATATATTTTAGTTGGGATCAGATCTAGGTCCTTAGATCATGTCGTGCATGATCTCAGAAGTTCGAACGGTTCGACTCTCGAACCCCCGTGGCCACGGTATATCAACCACATTTTTTGAACCATCTAATCCATTGAGAATCAAATCTCGACCATCCAAGTATTTTAAAAATTACCATGTCACTCTGAGTCATTCTATCTGATACGATCTAATTTGAACCATTCATCCATTTTAAAAAACCCTGCATCACCAGTAGCCGTCTGATCTACTGCCCCTGGGGTCACAACCATTCGTTCCATTTAAAATCCATGGATGCTCCACAACCATATGATCTTCTCTCAGATTAATCTCATTTTTCCATTTTTTAGGTTTTTACACTCATGGGGCATCCTCAGCTTCCGCATGTGCCGCACTAGTGGCTTATTCCACTCCCTTTTCACCATTTTCCACACCTGTGACCCCAGTTGGCCCCTCCTTACTCTCATCATCCACATGTCCATCACCCCCAGTCATATTTTAAAAATATTGGGCCTTGGTTTTCCATAATGTGGCATTAAAATATTTTATATAATTTGGGTAATATTGTTTATTTATAAAACATGTTGCACACCTAACCTATCGGTTCTCCATCCTCTTAAGCAGGAAGCGAGTTCTCCAGCGCCTCCTTCGAGTTTTCAGAACCATTCCTCCTATTTAAACCACGAATGGGATTTTCGTTCTCTTTCTTTTTTGTGTTGAAAATACCCCCCCCCCCCCCCCTCATACACACATATATATTTATACTCATATATATATATATATATATATAACATTATGGTTTAGATAAAAACTCTCTTCTGCCCGATTCTAGGACTTCTGGATTTTGTGTTTAAGTGGTATTTTTAAAAATGAGAGATTATATTTCTCATGAAAAACTAATTGATATACATGTATATCAGTTATATATATCTATATATATTCCTATATTTTTCATTACACACCTTTTTGAACCAGTTTTAATTCTATTAACATTAAATTCAAAGTATAAATGACGTTTTTGAAAAACGTGTGGTAATTAAGGGTCATAATAGGTTTGTTTTCTAAAACCTATACTTATATATAAATATACAGAGTGTATATATATTTACATATAATCGATATATAACAAAATATATATGTTCATAAGTCTTTTTAATGCTATGAACATACTTTTCTTATACATGGTATGTATTAAAATGGTTTGGTTTAATTGGATTATACACGGTCGTATATATATATATATATATATATATATATATATATATGTGTGTGTGTGTGTGTGTGTGTGTGTGTGTGTGTGTACCTTTAGGTTATAATCTTATACTGATATAGTTTTCATAAAAACCATATTTTGGAATTAATTATGTCTGTGAGATGTACAATGTCCACAATGATTTTTTTAACCTTGTGTTAGTTGAGAAAATATTGTGTAAACACATTGTGTTTATATAGTTCGTGTATTATTAATCTAGAAAAATAGACACCCTAGTTCATTCCCTCCTTGTATCTATAGAATAATGAAATAAAATATTTATTTTTATAAAACTCTTGAATCTATAGCAATAAATGTTTTCAATCATTGCGTTCTTTTTTGTTAAATATTCCCATTTATTATCATGTGTTTTAAATATGAATGAAAAATATACTAATTCTATAATTGTGAATTATGTAATATAAAATTTTTAGATTCATTATTAGGATTTTAGGGATTGTTATTTAATGTGATAAACAAGTATTTCTTTTGTTTTAATCACATATGTTATAATCTAATTATCAAACAAGTCATTTATTGTCATATCCACAATAGTATTGTTATTAACACTCATATGCCTGAATAACTTTGTATATGAAAATTATAAAGAGTGTACTAAAACACAAATGGGATTTTATGAGTAATGAGTATTCAAAGTGGTATGGGACACATTGAATAATATGAAATGATAAATTAAATTATTCAAGGTGGTATGGAGAACTTTGAATTATATGAAATGAGAAACCAAGTAATATGTGACCCATGTAATGTTATGTGATAAGTAATATATTAAATAAAAGTGGTATGAGCACTTTGATTTATAGAAATGAGGAATGCAATGGACTTATTTACTGTCAGGTGGGGCCTGCTATAACCACTCGGTGCATTTGTAGGTCTCATGAGACAAACTACGGTCTTAGGACAAGGCCATGACGAATTTATGATTTATGGATTTTGGCCGAGTTCTTAATCATTAGACCTCTTGGCTGATGCCTTAACGTAGTCCCGCATATTCACATTCCTCATTATGAAGATGACATTCAATTAACTAAAAGAATATTCTACTAGTTTAATACTCTTGGATAAAGAGCATATTTTTATGAGAATCACATGAAGTAAAATCTTATTGCTTATTAATTATTCAGCACTCAAGGATTTATCAGCCAATGTATGTTTCACTGTAGTATAGGATGACATTTATGTTTTTATTTTATACTCAAATCTGTATATGTATTACTCATAGTTATAAGTTTTGTACTTTTACCTTCACATGTCATACCCATTAAAGTTAGAATGATTTTTACTTATTATTTTATACACCATATATTCTGTATGAGCATGCTTATAAATGGAACATGTTTCCTTATAACTCTGTTAGTATTCTATGAAATGTGCTCTTATAATTCTTAGAACAAATGTTATGTTATGATACATGTGTTACAAAATTCCTAAAGAAAATGTTTTATGAATAATTTTAAAGGAATGTTTTTCAAAAGTTTTTTAATTGGTATATTACATTATTTTAAAAACCCCTTACTGGGCATTTTTATGATCACCCTACATTTTCTATCTATTTTCTATTATAGGTTTTTTAGATTTGAGTGCCTCTGTTTGGTGACTTCTTAATGAATAAATTTTTGTTCTGTTTTGATGGAATGGTAATAATTTTATCTAATTCTGAAGGACCTAAACCTAAAATATCATCTCTAGTAGAACCTGTGTGTGTGGTTTTATCTTTTATTTTTAAAAAAAATATACACAATATATTTTATTTAATATCTGCACCAGATCTGGGGTAGTCTGGGGATGGGGCATGATAGCTGGTAGCAGGGTATTGTTTTAGATAACCATAGAAAATTAGAACAATACTAAAAACATGATTAAGTTTTACTAAGTAGAATTTTTCTTAAAATTTTTAATTGGTAGAAGAAACAAGTCTTTTGTCTCTCTCCACAGAGTTACTAGAACGCATAATTTTCCCATAATGTTTAGAGAGGTACCTACCATTTCTGAACCTACGCCTAACCTTTAAATGCCTTTATCATGTATCTAAAAACCCAAATATCCTTCAAATTTTTCAAGAACCGAGTCACATTTACTACATGATATCATAAGCCCAATTTTATTTTTATGCACACAAAGGAAGTTAATACAATGGAAATTTCTTGTGCTTCACCCAAAACAAGGGTTATCTATCCCTAGAGATATTCCTGGAAGCTATAGAGGCAGGCATCCCCATACAAACAATATGTTCAATGTATGGGATTCTAGTAGGTATTGGAGTCTTTACAACATCTGTTTTTTTTAGAAAACCATGTCATCTGATTAGTCTATTGGAACAACGTTCATTACGATGTCTCTAATCTCTACACCTCCCGTGCCACCCTTTCCAGGATCTACTATTGCCTTCATGAGTTTGACAGGAGCTATGAGAAGTGTATCTGGGCAAATGATATTGAGAATTTTAAGAACTTTTTAGGGTTCAATCTAACGGTAATAACATACTATGAAAAATCACCGATGAAGGTGGACCTCGTAAAGGAGGACGTTTGGAAATCCATGCTAGTGTTGTGAGAGTGAGTGATTAGTATGTAACACCTTGGGTTTATGAACATTGAATAACATAATAATGTTATATGTTTTGATACTTTAACATTCTATTTTCAAATAAATTCTCTATTTCGATATAGATATTCCATGATGAATAAAACATATCTCATGAAAGATTTAGATAGAAGACATGAGTTCTCCAACATACATCTTATCTCTCCATACTGAGTTACTAGAACACATAATTGATGAGGCATGTTCAGAATACTATGAACCTTTTTCAAACCTATACCTGACATGAAAACAATTTTATAAAGTATCTATCAGCTTGAATATTCTCCATTCCTACAAATAGGATAGCTACATCTACCACAATATTAAAACTACTAAATTTAAATTTTTTTGGAAAAGTGGAAATTACTAAAAGGGACATTTCTTATGTTTCACACTATTTGAGAACTATAAATAATTGATGAAATTTCCAGAATCTTATTTGCAGGGAAACCATCGACCAGAATATATGAACCAAATCCTATGTTTTTCCATGTATGGATTTCTCCATGACATCCAAATTTTCAATCATGATATAGTTATAAGAAGTTATAGAGATCTAGTCCACTCTCAAATCTATGATCTCCACACAACAAAATTCTTCCTCTAGAAACCCAAATTATTTATGCAAAGGGATGATCCTAGCTGATCCTGCTGCTCTCGGTGTATTCGGGTCAATGAAGTTGACTGGAAATAAATTTAGGGATCCACTTGGTGTTATTCAAAACATTGACCACATATGATGACATTGTGAGGGGATATGGGAGGTGATGTGAGTATGGTTTATCTTGTGTGTTTTTGTACAAGAATTTTGGACTTATGAGGACACAATTCGTTGAAGATGGGGATAATGTGACGCCCCAAGAATTTTTAACTTGTAATAAAAATATCATGATGTTATTCTAATTAATCTTCGTGCTATCTGAACAACAAATATGATATAAACACAATTCATTCTTACTAAAAACTGAATTGATTACAACGGTTCAAACTAAGAGAATCCAACTAACCTAAATTACTTACTAAAATTCCTATCAGAGCTACTGGAAGGCCTCCTAACACAACAACGAGACCCAACAAATAGAGGAGATCCTTCGAGTTAGTTAGAATGAAAGACATCACGGCCACAACCATGATAGTTTTAATAAGAATCTGTGGTATAATAAGAAACACCTTCGTCAAATGATCTTGAACATCGAACAAACTGATACAAGTTAATATAAGGCCTCAATTCGACCATTTCCCCTTAGGCGACCATATAGATTCTAATAACTATAATTATATCCGTTGGTCATTCTGGTGGTTTAAATTAAACTACCCAGGTATAAATAATTTTCCAAAATGTTTAATGTATGCATTTAAATATTAACTTTAAATATATACACTATTTTTATAAACTTCAAAAAGGATAATGAATAAATATTTTAGCTACCCATAGTATGATTCCAAAATGAGGTATGGAATTCATATAATTTTCAAATATTTAAAATGTATTGAAATGATTATATAATTTTTATCACCATCTGAGGTATAAATCCATGTTATTAACTAAGAATAAATTTTTTATTTTTTTAATACTAATATAATATTTTTTTAGGAAGTACTAAACCTTTATAAATATCTTTTTTTTATAAAACCAAGGAAAATATTTATTTTAGGACTTGGTTATGTTATAAAATAGAATTCATATTTCATTAAAGGCACCTATATATGTATATTGAAACCTTTTTTTATATTTAAAAAAATAAACTTTTAATTTCTTAAAATATTGGTGAGTACCCTACAAAGTTGAGGGCCACATAGTTGCAGCCACTGATGGCCTTGGTGGGAATCTCACCCACAACCACTGGAAATGGCCCAGGGAGGTGCGCACGCATGGTGCATGCTATGACGCGTGCTTAGGAAGAATATTATGCCCTAAGGGAACACATGTGTGCATTTGCAAGGAACCAAGCATGCATTCATGCAGCATGACACAACGTCATGGGTGGGCACATGAGTGTGCCCCCAGAAGAACCTAATACGAGGTGGTACTAGGAGGGGAGAGAGAGTAATCTATCATACGGTCGGACACATCAGTCTTATAAGGGAGCAAAAAACTACCTTAGTTTTTATGTGGGATGATGGGTTTCATCCAGGACCGGATCTGGGCCGTCAGATCACGCCGCACGTGATCTATGTCATTCGATCAGTTCAGCTATCGACACCCCATGGCCACAGTATATATGCCACATTTTTGTGCACCATCCAATCCATTGTGAATCAAATATCTACTGTCCAATTCTTTTAAAAATAATTACATCACTCTAAGGCAATCGATCTGATACTATCTAATTAAGACCATTCATCTATTTTCAAAATATTGGCATCACCCATAGCCATATGATCTAATCCCCCACAAATCATAACCATTCGTTCCTTTTAAAATCTATGGATGCTCCACGACCATAGGATATTCTCTCGGATTAATCACAACCATCTGTTCTTTTTCAGGTTTTACTCTCCCATAGTGTCTTATTCCTCTGCATGTGTCGCACAAGTGGATTATTCTACTCACTTTTCACCATTTTTTCTACACCCGTGACCTCAGTTGGTCCCTCATTTTTCTCATCTTCCACAAGACTGGCACCCTCAGTCATATTTTAATCCAAGTTGGAAATTTTTTTCTAGCAAGTGGAATTAAATTATTTTATATAATTTGTGTATAATGGTTTATATATACAGCTCATATCATGCCAAACCTCTCAGTTCTCCCCCCTCTTTAGCCTCCAATGAGTTCTCCAGCACCTCCTTTGAGTTTTCCGAACCTCTTCTCCTCCTAAAACTGGGTTAGGGGTTTTATCTGTCTTTCTTTCTTGTGTAATATATATATATATATATATATACATAACCTTATGGTTTTGATAAAAACTCTCTTATGCCTGATTCTATGACTTTTGGATTTTTGGTTTAAGTAGTATTTTTAGACCTGATAGATTATATTTATCATGAAAAACATATTTATATACTTTATATATCAGTTATATATATTTATATAGGGTCATATATTTTACGTAACTGACATATTCGTACCAGTTTTGACTCTATTAACATTTAACTTCAATGTATATTTTATGATTTTGGAAAACATGTTCTAATTAAGGGTCATAATAGGTTCATTTTCTAAAACCTATGCATATATATAAATACAATGTGTGTATATATGTTTACATATAATCAATATGTAACAAACCTAATTTGTTCATAAGTCGTTTTAATGTTGCAAACGTACTTTTCTTTATATGGTATGTGTTCCAATTTTTTTGTTTAATTAGATTATACACTATCATATGTGTGTGTGTGTGTCTATATATATACACCTTATGGTTATAAATATAAAATTGACTTAGTTTTCATAAAAAAAGTCAACTTTTGGAATTAGTTGTATTTGTGAGATATATAATGTCCACAATTATTTATTAAACCTTGGGTTGGTTGAAAAAATATTATGTATACAATTTGTGTTTATATAGTTCATATAATATTAAACAAGAAAAATAGACACCATAGTGGATGCCATCCTAATATATTTAGAAGAATGAAATCATCTATTTATTTTTCTAATACACATGAATATGCCGTAATAAATTTTTTCAATCATTATGTTCTATTTTGTTAAATATACTAATTTGTCTTCATGTGTTTTAAATAAGAATGGAAATTATTCTAATTTTAAAACAGTGCACTCTGAAATATTAAATGATTACATTCATAATAATGATTTTATGGATTTCTATTTTATGTAATAAACTTGTATTTATTTAGTTTTCATCACATATGATATAATCTTCTCTTCATAAATGTAATTTATTGTCATTGAAATTATAGTATTATTATTAACACTCATATGCATGGTTCACTTTGTATATAAAAATATTAAAGAATGAAATCTAACTCAAATGGCCTTTTATGGAATAATGAATTTAAAGTATTCAATGTGGTATGTGACACTTTAAATAATATGAAATGAGAATTTAAATTATTCAAGGTGGTATGGGTAACATTGAATAATATGAAATGAGAAAACATATAATATGTGACACTTGGATTGTTAACTGATAAGTAATTTAATAAATGAAAGTGGTCTGAGCACTTTGATTTAGAGAAATGATGAATGCATTGGACTTATTTACTGTCGGGTGGGGCCTGCTATAGCCCTTCGGTGCATCCATAGTTATCGTTAGACAAACTATGGTCTTTGAACAAGGCCTTGAAAATTTTATGATTTATAGATTTTGGCTGAGGCCTTAACCATTAGACGTCTTAGTTGAGGCCATGGCGTTGTCCCACATATGCACTTTTCTCGTTACGACTATGAAATTCAATTAACCAAAAGAATATTTGACTATTAGAATATTCTATGATAAAGATCTTATGTTTATGAGAATCATTTGAAGTAAAATATTATGGCCTATTAATTGGTCATCACTTAGAGGTTTATCATCCAGTGTATGTTTTATAATAGTAATGTTTGAATTTGAAGTTATTATTTTATGCTCAACTCTGCACAAGTATTACACTTAGTTATAAATTTTTTACTTGAGCCTTCACATGTCATACCCATTAAAGTTATAAGGATTTTACTTATTATTCTGTACACCATATATTCTATATGAGCATGCTTATATATTGGACATGATTCTTTAAAACTTAGTTAGTATTCCTTGAAATGTGCTCTTAAAATTCATAGATAAAATGTTAGGCTATGATACTAGTGTTACAACATTCCTAATGAAAATGTTTTATGAAAAATTTTAAAAGAATATTTTTCAAAAGGTTTTTAATTGTAATATTACGTTATTTAAAAAACCCCTTACTGGGAATTTGTATGCTCACCCTACATTATGAATCTGTTTTCTTTTATAGGTTTAGTAGATTTGAGTCCCTCTATTTGGTGACTACTTAATGAATAAATTTTTGTTCTGTTTGAATGGAATTAGAATAATTGTATCTGATTCTCTTGGACCTAAACTAAATATATCCTCTCTATTAGAACATTGGTGTGTGCTTTCAACATTCCATTTTATAATTTTTCTACACACCATGTTATATTTAAACTCCACACCATCTCTGGGGAATTCTGGGGATGGGGCGACACATGAAATCATGTTGTACTCAAAGAATCATGATGATCACGACCAACATCTTGTCATCATCATAAGTACATTTAGCAAGCATCTATTATACACCATGTAATATATGGGTCATTTCTTGATCGATCATTTACATTTCATGGGTCACATTATAATTTAGGAAGATATATTAGTGGACCCAAAAAAGTAACATTAAGGTATTTCATGGTAGCATCACAAGAATGTTTTTCAAATCTACAAATTTATAGGATTGGAGGGTTATTATTGAAGGTTCATCCATTAAATTTCATGTATGGAAGAAGTAAATCTGTGTATGACATAGAAGGGGGTAATTATGGAATTATCTAGGGAATGTGAGAATTCATTACAGGAGATGATGATGTGTTAGACAGTAGAACCAGTGTTGATCCAAAATGAGTTGAGTGAGGAATATATGGTTTTTTATGATGCATCTGGGATAAGACTTAGAGCAGTGTTGATGTAGGGAGATCGATTTATTGTATATGGTTCATGGAACCTGTGGCCACGTGAATGGAACTACCCGATGCATGACATAATGTTACCTACATTAGTTCATGATTTGAAGTGTTGGAGGAATTATATATTCAGCAAGATGGTCACTATGTATACTTATCACAAGAGCATAATTTATAAATTTTGCATTGGGACGTGAATATATGGTATAAGAGATGGGTGGAGTCTATAAAATAATTTATTTTTAAATAGTATATATTCTCATCAAGGTAAACAGTGTTGTTGACACTTTCCTTAGGAAGAAAATTACTCTTGAAATGAATGATATATGTTCTAAGTGGGACATGATGACTTTAATAGAGTAGATGTACGTTGTGGTTTTTTGAGGAAAATGAGAAGATTAATACATAATATGTATCAGTGGATTTTACACTCATAACGGATCATGAATTGATAGAATAAGGAACCAGAGTTTTTGGATCTGAGGGAATGCCTTGAAGTAAGAGATTCGCTATATGATTGGACAATATATGAGGATGAGATCATCATTGTCTATAATCAGGTTTCTGTGACTATATTTTATCATAAATATTTGGTGTGTGAGTTTCATAAATCAAATTGGGTGGAACACCTAGGGTTCACTAATATTTACCATGACATATGTCGACAATATTGGTGGTAGGGAATAATAATGGAGATTGTAGGGTTTGCAACACGATGCTACACTACTCGACAGGCGGATGGTGAGCATCAACAAGCTGGTGGTCTATTACATTCCTTAATTCATTGGTAATGGTAGTGGGATGATATTTCCATTTACTTCATGGTGAGTCTATCAAGGAAAATATAGAATTATAAAACTATTTTGGTGGTGCTGGACCGATTGAATAATGTGTCCCATTTCATGAATATATGGGAGAGTTTCTCAGTGGACCAGTTTGGAGAAATATACCTTCGGGAGATAGTCTGATTTCACAGGGTTCTACGATTATAGTTTCAAACCATGAATTATTATTTACATCAAAATTCTTGAAAGGGTTATATAATTATCTTCTTAGACTGGTGGTAGTGAGTATGGCCTTCCATCCATATTCAGATGAGTAGTAGGAATGAACAATTCATGTACATGAGGAAATGATGTGAGTGTATGTTCATTACATTTAGGTGTCTTGGTTGAAAAACCTAGAACTCCTTGAGTTCAAATATAAATATATTTATAAAGTGACTATAAATATGGAAATATATGAGGCACTTTATGGTTGGATATGTAGATAACCAAAATTCTGGATGGAGGCACCAATGTTAGAGTTTCTGGGAATGTGTCTAATGCATGAGAGATAGAGAACGATCCTCTATTTAGAATGTGTATTTATATATATCTATGTAGGTATTAATCATATTTAAATCGATTAAATAGAAAATTTAATTTTATATCTGGTGATCTTGATTTCCTCTGGTTGTTTTCTTGATTGGGTCACCATATGATTCTGAATGACTGAAAATAAATTTTTTGATTTATGAAAGATCACTTTAGGCTATATCAGAACCAACCAAGCCAACTCCGAAGAAATTAACAAGAAAAAAAATGGGTCGGTAAAGGATCCCAAACAATGACCCAACCCACCCAAAAACCAATCTTCCATACACGTCCCTATACTACCCTGATATGCGTTTGGGACACCCTTCAATCATTGATCCATGGGACATTGCACCTCGATCGCTGACACCTTACTGGATGATATCACACTAGAGATGGACACCGTTAACTATCATCATTTATGCCCATCTTGCAATACACATTTCCCACCTTGCTGGTGTCTGTGTACTAAAAAATAGACCCAAACCACAGATGGTGGTCACTAGAATCCACCGCCGAAGCACTAACAAACCACAACCAAAAAACAATATATTAAAATAAAATGGGAAAGGGACTGCAAAATTACCTAAGCAATCTAAAGGATTCCCTCTACAAAATCACAGTGACTCAGAAGGAAGTTGATAAACCAATGGTACAAAAGAGAAGAAATGAAAAAAACCTAGAACAAGTAGAAAGGATCAAGAGAGGCATGGGAAAAGGGATGCTTCCAGTACTGATAATTCTTGAGATCTCCATCGACAACTGCGTAATGACCTAAGAAGAGGCAGCAGTCCTACCATGTTCTGAACCCTGAAAATACAACCATCTGTGATTCTAATGGAAACCATTGAACACACATGGAAATATACATAGAACACTCATCATGAAGGCACCAGATCTTCATGGCTGATTAGAGAAGGATATATAGAAGGATAATGAGGTGGTCACCAAAAGATGGTACTACCGAGAGTGAAGGGGGAGGTGATGAACCATAAGGGGAACCCCTAATCCCCCTAGGGGACTCTCTCTATTCATGTCCACTTATGGAATCATTCCCAAATCAGGTTACAATAAGATTCAAGGATGTGGAATTTTAGAACCTAGGTGTGTTTGACGTTTTGAGGTAGTGGTGACAATTGATATGGTGGCCAACCGATTAGATCTTCAATAATTTTATTGATCTATAGATGATTATTCTCACATGCTAAAACATTGGATGTTTCATCCCATCCCTTATAATGTGATTAATTTTGATGATGTTGTGCTTCAGAAAAATGTTTCAATTATTGAGCATTTGATACATTTGATAGATTACGATGAAATTTTTTTTGGGTAATGACCATGCTTATAGTTCTTATATTGTGTATACATGCATGTGTTTAGGAGGAAACATGAGAGACACACATATATGAGGAATCTGTGACCCATTTTTATTATATTGGAATCATATAGAATATTTAGAGTGTAGGTTGTGGATGAAAAGTTATAAGGTGGAGATATTTTAAGATATCGATGATTTAAAAAGATTTCATGGGCACATATATAGTTACTCTTTTACTATAATTTTGGAATACCTATGTTGGGTATTATTGTTTTGGGTGTTTTGGTTTAAAATTTTATAATTTTAAAAGAAGGGGGATAATTCATGGTTGGAACATGGTTTTCCCAAACCATTCACCTAGCCCTAAAAAATAGCGCATCCACAGATTCTATGGGATGAAATGTTTGAAACATGGTTTTTGAAACCATATGACCGATTTAGAGAAACTGTATTCCCCTATGGGGAGGTGTAATATTAAGTCCCATAGACAGGAAAAATAGTTCATATTAAATATGAAATTATTAATGCGATATATTAATACCAAAACAGTCATAAAAAATCATGAAGCCCACAATAATAATCCCCAGTAACCCCAAATCAAACCGAAACACATTTATTTTTTTGAAGCCCTAAAGATGATTATTAATCCTTGAAAACTCCACTGCTAATAAATCAAATATTGGATTGATTAATTACCCTCTCCCGGTATGAAACCTATTTCCATGTGGTTTCATTTGACTCTCTCCCATGACTCCTCCAAGATTACGAGGATTCTTGTATTTTCCATTGGAAATGGATTAGTTCTAGGTTATCATAGATCTAACTCCATTTTATTTTAGATCTTGGTTGTTGATCCAGATCTCATTATTAATTATGAAATTGGTAATTCTGCTTCAATATTGGGATTTTCATTTTGATGTGTTCTCATCAATGATATCAAGGTTGGTGGTCTAAATTGAAGAACCCATAGTCTTGATTTTATTTTTTTTATGGAATTGTGAAATAGAAATTTTCATTTTTTCAATCACGTATTGAATTTATTAATTTGTTATTTTTTTATTTGAGTATGTGATTATGTAATTGATGGGATATTGGAATTGTGATGTTAGTCCATTAATGGGACTACTTAATTTTTTAATTAATGGGATACAGAAATTATTGATAATAGGATTTTAGGGATTGTTGGATTATTCTTAAAGGGTTAATGGTTAATTTGATTAAATGATGAAAACTGGTTTAATGATGAATTATTGATAATATTATATTTTTTTAAGTGAGTATTAATGGATGAAATGATTTTAAATATGGAATACCATGTTGTGAAGGATTCATGGGATGGATAAAGATGGTAATCTTATTAAATTTTATATATGTGTTATATTTGAATGGATCATAAATGTGGTGTTGGACAAGGATTGATTCTCCAAAAACCCACATGGTGATATAAACGAGGTCCTTAGATAAAATGGATACATGTGAAAATAATTTTTTTGGATAGGAAAGGATTCTTAAAATAATCATGAGGAGTAAGGAATTTACTAATTCTATAAGTACCCACGATGTTCTAGACATGATTTTCATCAACAGTATGAGTGGAATTGAACTATGCTTTAAATATTTCACACATTGAATTGAAATGAAATAATTAATAAAACCCAAAGTTATTATAATTTTTGGTTACCAATTTCATACGGTTCAAACTCCAGCATGGTACAAGGTAGGTATTTATTATTCGATGGTCATTGTGAAACTAGGAAAAATTACGATGTTAAATAAATAATAATTGAAAATGTAAATTGTTTACATTTTTTATACATTTTTTATTATAAAAATTCACCATATTATTTAATTGATAATGTTTCAAACTTTTTTGGTGGCGGAATACTGAGTTGTACTCACACCTTTATAAAACATCTTGATCAGTAGCTGAATGGACTTCATGATTACAATAAGGGAAATCGTTATATTCTATATGACTATGTTGGGATAGAGAATGGATGAGGGAACCAGACTTTATGTCAAGTACTAATTGGGTGTTTAGTGTATTTATTTTGTGGTTTAAATATTTACTCTTTAAACATATATATAATGAAATATCTATTACTGTAGTTTGGATATGTGATTTCTTAATTTTGTCATCATGTGATATATGTTTTATTCTTGATATGGTTATATAATTTGTCTGTTATTTATTTATTTCCCAATGTTGATAAGATTTAATAAAGAGGGTGTAGTCTCCCTATGATATATATTTGATGCTCACTAACATTGGGAATAGATATATTTATAGCCAATGGGAGACAATAAAATCATCTTAGTTATTTCCATATTTGGATTACAAACAATAGTATGACTTCTCATAGGTACATGGATTTCCCTGTAAAAGGAATATATCCTCAATATTTCATATCACTGATACGCTATATATTTAGTGACATATAAAAAAGTGGAATAATTTTACCATTTTCATTCTCATTGAGATGGAAAACACCTATATCCACAACAAAATAGTGTCTATTTCTATATAAATAACATAGTGACCACTAAAACCATGAGAATGAATGGTCATGGTATTTTACCATATATATGGTTATGTCATGGACCTAATCACAGTTATTGATCACATTGGGTGCTATGTATCCTCGTGGAAGGTCTATAGATTTGTGGTAAAACAAGTAGGGTAGTTTCTTATGGAATATGTCATGTTTCTCTGGGAACTATTGGATAAAACTTATTAATATAACATTTATATTAATTAAAATAATATTTATTTCATAATTATTTACATATATATTTATCAATATAAGAATAAATATAGTTCTTAGGAATTTTGGAAATATGATTCTATATACGAAGGAATCCATAGCGTTGAAACCCAGTGGAATTGTTTTCTAAATGTTATATTCCTGTTGTGATGGCCATTAGTGGTCATGGTATTTATAACTATGTGAATGGAATGTGGATATAGTGATGCATCCATGGATCATTCAATGTCTATAATCAGAGTAGTACAAGAATCTCCAATTTCTCTTGTTCTACAAAAAATAGAAATGCCTGTGTCCAGTAGTAATTGAATTAAGAAGGTCTCATTCCATTGATCGCAGTAAGTGGGTTACAGCCATATGCCATACATGTTTCTAAGTCCAATAGGGGTTATTCCAATGAAACTTGTTCTCACGATCTATTTTTCTATGTTCATAGGTATTTCATATAGTATTTTGAATTATAAATTAACTCCATTCAATATTAAATCCCTCTATGAATAAATATTTCTAACATCAAAACTTTGGTTGTTGAGACTTATACATTTTCAAAGGGTTTTACAGAAGGATTATAATAATATATTAACTTGTCTCATGATGTTTTTGGACTAATATAGTTTACTAGTTCCCTAAATAATTTAGTAATAAATTTTCATTATAAATGATCACATTGTGTAGAGATATATATCTAATGAAAAAATTAGCGTCTTATTCAATTACAGCATGACATGTGATGATAAGAAATTTTCATTATTTTTTTTCTCTACCCATATCAATTGATATATTTGTAAATATTTAAAATTTTATTGATAACAACATGGGTTTGATTTTTGAATCATAGTGTAGGGTTACTTAATTTCTATGTTGACCTATTATGGTCTTGTGTTGGGATTTGTTTCAAACATTTTATAATGATATTTCTCAAATTAATATCCCAACCATTAAATATTTCTATATTTAATCATTAATAATTTAATTAATGAATAATGAAATGATTTTTTCTTAAAAATAATCTATAATATATTTAATTATAAGTGAAAAATATGTCTAATAAAATGGAGGGGTTCACATTGTGGATTAAATGGTTTATGGATTCCAAATAATATACTACAATAAAGGAATTATGTAAATCATGTTAGTGCATCGTTATAATTGAATTTATATTGGATATATAATGTTAATTGATTTAACATGATATTGAAATATTAGGTATAGAGAAAATTGAAAAAAATATAGTGTTTAAAAATGTGTAAGAGAATGAATAAGGATCCTTGAATCCAAATAAATCATGGAAATTAAAATATACTAAAATTTATTTAATGGAATCATATAAAACTTTTAAGAAAGTATTTAAATTTTTATAAATAATATAATAATTATAACAATTAAATAAAAAATTTATATAAATAATATTTCATTTCCAAAAAGTATATATTAGGTATTTACTCAATTAGATGTGGTGATATTGAAAATTTTCTAAAAAGAAGTAAAACCAAAGAGGCGAGTTTAATATTATTTCATTGATAACATGAAACAACACTGGTGTAACATATAGAAAATTTGACAACATTGTTTGAAAATACATTCAACAATAACAAATTATTTAAAAATATTACATTACATGAAATGAAGATAAAATGCGTTTACAAATATGGACCTGAAATATTAAATGAATAATTATCATAAATTAAAAATAGTGTCCATGAAATACTAAAGAAAAAAATTATTAAAATTACAAATAATCTAACAAAAATAATAATTTTCATGAAAATGTAAGCATTAAAACATATGAAATTTTTATGATGAAATTTTTCTCAAATGAAAATTTAGTAATTAATTTTATGAATTATTAATAAGTTGGAAGGTGCTCAATTATTTTTTCAATGATTCTACGCATAATTAAAAAACCCCAAGGAGTTTTCGTACAATTATTTATATGAGATAATAGTAATTTTGGAATTTATGTTGTTTTTATATGATAAATGATATATCATTTAAGAAATAAATATAAAACTTATCAGTTTTTAGGAGACAGACCCCACATAATTTTAACTTTTGTTACATTATACAATAATAAGATTCCCATATTCATCTAATTTGAATGTTTTTAAAAAACATGTTAAGATTTAACATCTAATGTAAATTCATTGCAGTGGATATATTTAGTTAAAACACCCTCATTCATTGATTATATTTTTTGAAAAATTTGATCTAGATTTTATGTGAAAAATATAAGTTTATTATCAGAAATATGTTGGGTAAAAAGGAAATTTATAATAAATTATAAAATGAAAAATGATTATATGGAATAAGTGGATTAATGTTTAACAAAATTTTTTAAAATGTATATGTGACATAATAAAATGATAAAATAGATAACAAAGTTATAATTAAAATTAATGGATATGAGTATATGGATGATAGAGAACATAGAAATTATATAACAAACCACTCTATCAAAAGTGTTAAAAAGGGAGCACAAGTTTTTTTAGAGAATTAATTAAGTATAATATTTCTAGGATATTCGATCTTGTACAATTTTAGTTCAATGGATGTGGAAAACTTTCTTTGTTATGAAAAATACATTCTAATTCATTGAAAATAATTTGGCACATTTTTATCCTGAAACCCCCATAAATTCCATTCATAATTCAATATGTGTGAACATATTTAAACTATACTAGTAATTTCAAAAATGAATTTATTTGATGAAAAATATTTAACAAACACTCCTTTTCAGTGGAATACATATTACTTATTTTATTCATAAGTTTTATTTTAATAAATATTTAGGATTACAAATTCAACCCCTCACATTTTCAAAGATATTATTTAATGTGCTATTTCATTTCTTATGTTTGAATTTTTTAATTGTTTTACAAGATGAGAATATATAGATGATGAATAAATAACGGATGGATATGTGAATTATTATAATTGTGTAAATTTATTAAATTAAAACTTTATATACTATTATATTTCTTTTACTCATTCAAAAATGGGGAGAAATGAAGAGATTCCATGTCCATAGTATTTTTTTTCTTCTCATGTGTGATATTAATATTTTATCTAAAATAACATCACACCTTGTTTTAATTTTTTTTAAACTGATTAATTTATGTAGTTGAAATATTATATAATTTTAAATCATTTTATACATATGATAAATAATTGGAATATTTTTTGTTTTTGATAAAATATAATGTTTTCAAATAATGGTAACTGTTTTTTAGAAGGATCAACTATATACAAAACTAAAAATAATTTCATTTTTTATTTACATAACTAATAAATTTAATTTTATGAGAATATTTATTTTTGGTATAGACCTATAATACTTGGGTTGAATTCTAATAATGAGTGGGATTAAAAAATGACCATTTATAATTTTTTTCATTTATACATTGACTCTAATTATTATTGTAGATGGTTATTGAGTAGAAAATAAGTATTCAATGTGATAATTTATCATTTGAAATATCTTATATGAATAAAAATTTAAATATAAAACATAATTTAAAAATGAAAATAAAAATATTAGTGAAAAACACATAAAAAGTTTCTCTTTGTATTTTAATGAAAATATTACAAATTTGAAAAGAATTGAACCCTTACACAAAATTATCATTTTATCAATTTTCTTATAAATATATCGTATAAATAATTCTCAAAATAATATAATTTTATTTAATGTATTTCATGAAATGTGAGTGGTTGAATAAAATATATTTTCCTTTGATTGTTGAAAATTCTATCATAATTACAAATTTTGTAAGTTAATAGTGAATGATTTCTAAACATTACTATGATAGATTTTCATTATAAATATTTGATTCTATAACCATTATGAGAATATTATTCAATTTTTATGGGTACTGTATATGATGAAATATCAACATAAAAATGGATTTGTTTTCCAATAATATATAAAATTTAGTAAAATAAAATTTCATTAAAATTTAGATTATATAATTTATCCTATTTATATTTACATTAGTATTTGTATATATTATAATTAAATGGTGATATTTAAAAATTAAAATATATCATTATTATTTTATAGTTTAAAATTATAAAAATTATATATTTTTTAGAAGAGTTGAACCTTATAAGAGAGCTTATCATGTCGATAGTTAATGTAAATTTTTAAAATGAGTTTTAAGAAATGTGAATTAAATATCATTATCTGATTATTTTCTTTATTACCATTATTGTTGTGGTTTTTTGAACAATGATGTAATACACTATTGTTTTGGACAATACATTCTATTTAAAATAAGATATTATCAAATTCATGGTGATAAAAATAAATTATTTTTTATGTAATATTATTTAATATTTAATTTTTTTATGAAATGGGGGAAAATGTTTTCTATATAGATCTCCTATGAATAATTGAAGGTTTATAAAGGAATTTAAAGAAATAATAATTTCTCAGTACAACAAAAAAATGGTCAATAAAATATATCTACCTTTATAGAATGAAATATTTATCAACCAAGTGGATAATAGAATTCCACATTTTGGTTGTCTTTGAGAAATGGCTATTATAGGATATAATTCCAATATTAATAGTGGACACACTATGTTTATATCTATCTAAAGATAAAAATTAATTTAATTTATATATTTTAGTTTTCCTTTTATATATTATATAATATATATGTGTTAGGATTTAAAATCATAAAAAATACATTGGTTTATATTTTTGAATCACTCATTCTATAAAAAAAATTAAATTAATAAAAAATCCCCATCCTTGCATCATTCATCGATTAGAAATGATTATATTATTTTTGGGTAAAAAATAAGCTATTACACTTTTGATATGTTTCATAATTTTTTTAATAATTATTTTTTAAACTTTACTATAAATTAAATGTTTGTTTTAGTTGAGAATCATTAAAATTGAACAATATATTATTTATTTAATTTAACTATTAATGTTAATTGTTGGGTTAATTAATTCTTTTGTTTATTCATAAAAATTTATTTTTCTCTCGTTAATGATTATTTTTTTCTAATTGAACAACAAAGATTTATTATACAAAAACCTTTTCATTTGTTTGATTCATGATCATTGTATAAGATTTTGGAATTCATGTTTAAATATTATTTTGAGTATTCAATCCATTCAATTTATTAATATGCTTGATCAATGGAAATAAATTGTTTATAGTTTAGGGAATTTATACTAAATCACGGTGTAGTCTATAAAAAAATTACCCAAAAAATGGTTTCCTATAAAAAAAATATGTTTATTTAATTCATTCATTTTATATAATTTTCTTTAATATATTTTCATTAATTGAAATTTTACTCATTTTCTCAGGTTTATTTACTTATTTCAAAACCAATGTTATTAAAATCATAATCCCCTATTAATTACTCTAAATTGTAAACAATGGTATCCAATATATTGATTTGGGATGCACACTAAAATATTTTCATTAATAATCATTTTATAATGAGATTAAAAAGTATAAAAATAATAATCTCTATATTATTATTATATATATAAATTAATATCAACTATGAATATGAGGATATTCTCATAAATATCCATTAGTATAGTAAAAATATCAGATAATAATTGTTAAAAATTGTGTATTCTATGTAAAACATTGTTTATATATTACATGTAATTCTGTAAATTTTTTAGAATGGGTAAAAAAATTTATGTTAAATAAGGGATATTGGTTAAAAAAATATATTTATTCAAGGATCATTAGGGTGATACTATTAATGTTATCATAAAAAACTGACCACATAGTATCAAACTTTGAACAAAAATATTTGGATATGTTTCATCTATATGGAATATATAATGAGCTGCTTGAATAATAAATGTGGCTAATTTATGTAGTTCATATGAAATAAAATATTAAAAAACATATTTAAATAAAAATACGATTAAAAATGCAGGTAAATTTGAAGGGAATTTTTATTTGGAATAAAATAATGGGTATTCGATGATTGATAAGTTTTAATGTCTTATTAAAATATTATTTAATATTACAAGCATGTTAATATATACATATATTCATTTTATGTTCCTAAATTATGAAATCAATTTAGTTTTCAAACTGAATTTAAAAAATTTGAAGGAAAATTACAAGAATGATGATTATTCCAAAATAATGGTTTCATGGAGAACACTAAAAGATTTATAGAAATATATATTTCCATAAATAGGGAATGGAAGGAATTAGTAAAAAATGGAAATATAAATTGATAACTAATATATAAGATGATTTACATTTCTGTAGTGAATTAATGAGTTACACTTCCAGTAAGAATGGTGGGGAAATTCTTATTACTAAAATAATATATGAATAATATTCATTTGAAGAGGTTGAGGATAAATATAGTGTTTATTTAGTAATTTAATATATATGAAGAGAAAAATCCAATTGAAATAACGTATAAAAGTATTACTAAAGGAAAAAGGGTAAAAAAATAAAAAAATAATTATAATCATAAAATCTAAATGTTGTTTTCATTATAAAAAAACATACTTATATAAAATACTTAAAAATTTTATTGTAGAACTATTTGAGAGGTAGATTATGAATGCAGAGATTTATGATAATTTGATTCAAAGGGAAAATGAACCTCAAGTCAAACATTTATTGTTAATTTTTATTCGAATGAAATGGAAAGTGAACATGATAGATTAGTTAAAATATATTAATTTTATCATTAATATAAAATGGTTATATGATAATATGATTAGATTTTCTAAGAGTAATTATTAAAATTAATATATATTATCTTTGAAGAGAATTAAATTATTAGTTGGAATCCATTTAAAAAATAACATTTATTTTTCGAATAATTCTATAATATAAGAAATTATTTTCTTCACAACATTTAATCTAATGGAGTTATCAAAAACCTAAAACAAATAATATATTAAAAATGTATATATATGACTTATTTTGATAATATCATATACATTTAGATATTTTTTTTGTGTGTTTGAAGAGTTTTATATATTATATATATTTACAAATTTTTAAATTAAAACATAATAGAATTGAAAAATTTAAGATTATTTTCGTATACATTTTCTATATCACCAAAAATTTATATAATAAAGAAAAAAATCCTAAATGAATTATGAGAAGGATATGATTGATACTCTATCACTTTTTATGATTTTAGAAAAAAAATTTGAAGAAAATAGGATTGTTGAAAATTATAATGTATCATTGAGTTTATTAATAGCTGAAAAGATGAAAATAATATTGTTCTCATTCTACTAAAATAATTTAAAAAATTAAATCCATATGTATTATGATTTAGTTACAACGGAAAATAACATAATTGTTAATATCATCTATTAGAAATTGTAATATATATAAATAATACTTTTCCATATTTATAAATGGGCTTTCTTTAAAAATCTATGGTATTTTTTGAGATGAATTTGGGGAAAATGTTTTTATTTTAATGAAAATTTTCATTTTGTATGATGTTAAATAAATTCATTTAAATTTTTCCTACTTCATAATGATGCGAATTTCTTTTTAGGTAATATATTATCTTCTATTACTGTTCATTAAACAATAATAAATATTTTTAATGTTGATGAAGTGACAAATCATGTATATTATAATTAAAATGTAAAAAAATTTGTATCAATGTATTGTCAAAATGACCTGAAGAAAATAAATAAATTTTAAATGGAATATAATTCCAATAAAATAATAATGATAAAAATAGAGAGTAAATTATTTTTAAATTAAATTGAATGGGTAATTATAGGAATTCATTATAAAAATATTGGGTATTCAATATAAAATCCCTATGATTAATCATTTTGATATTCGACTATGCTTTATGAAATTATAAAAAACAATGGAATTTCATATGATTTCATATAATGAATAAAATGATTACATTAAATATATTATTTATATTAGGATAACAATATATATTTATAATAATTTCTTACCTATAGATTTATGAAAGTAAAATTCAATTTTCATTGAAAAAATTAAAATAATTAATAGTGTGAAATATAGAAAAGGAATAGTTTAATATTTTAATAATAACAAATGGATTATTCATCAGTAGACTAATATTTAAAAACTACTATTGTGTTTTTTAACTATATTTGTTAATTTTATTTTAGTTTAAAGACATAAGTAAGAACTTAATGTGGATCGAGAATCACTACCTTACAGTAGATTATTTTTAGGACCATAACTTATCCATTATTTATTTTCTAGTAATTCAACATAAGAATAATGAACAACATATTAAAAATAAATAATAATAATAAAACAATCAATCTTTATATTGTAAGGTTTCTAATGAAAAAAATGTCTGTTTTAATTCGGGAAATAATAACATTATTAGAGCAATGTGGGTATTTTGAAATAATTAAAAATATAAAGTTAAAAATTCAATGAAAAATTTCATCTATGTATATAATGGATTGAATTTTATAATAAATATTCTATAATAAGAAATTTTATAATTTTTCATATAATTAATTATCTAAAGGGGTTAATGGAAAATTATCAAAATAAATTGAATTGGATTTCTCCAAAGGGGAGCTCAAAGAGGGGGAGTAAATAAAATATAACTTTACATTTCATGTTGTTGGTTGTAATATATGTGTTTTAAAACTATTTATTATTTTAATAGATTTATTAAATTAATAACATATTGGTATTCTAAATGGAGTGCATACATTATTATTATGAAATTCTAATATGGGATGATGTAAAATAACCAATATTCCAATGATTTTTAGAAAATATTTTTTATTTTTTATTTATATTAGTTAAGTACTTTTTGGAATAAAATTAATACAAGTTACTCTATTTTTCATGTAATATATTTTTTCATATTAAATGTTTATAGTTATGAATGAATTTTAATATCTTTATTTTATTCATTAAAAACATTATATTTTTTTATCTCTGTAATATTATTGATTCTATCCATTGAATATGTATTTTATGGAGGATATAAAAGGAATTTTTAATTTAATTTACATGGTTTAAAATAATTTCCTTATATAGAAATAGATGGTAAGTTAACTAAACTAATTTAAGAATACATAATGGTAGTCATTTATATGTGAAGCCATTGATACTTTATAATTTCTATGTAGTAAAAATATATTCTTATATTTGAAGTACACATATAGAATCAAATATTATCATATTTGAGAGGATTAAAGTTTTACTTAATAAAACCACTAAAATTTAATTTCACTATGAATCCAGATGAAATTTTAAGTAAATATTGAATTATAATGCAGACTCGCCCTAATATTTTATAAATAACAAGTATTCCTTCAACAGTATGGTCTTAATAGAATAGATATTTTTGGTAGAAAATATAAGAAAATAATATTTTCTTGTTGAGTAGTTTTTAAAATATATATTAATTAATATCATGAAACTAATTAAATTAAATAGAATACATATTTTATATAAGGATTAATAGTTGATGTGAAATTTCCCTTGACTATTGGTATAATCACTATATGATTTGTATATTAATTTTATTGAGGTAATATTATTGATCAAATAATATTAATATTTATTAGTATCTTATGATAGATTAACCCCTAATAAACATTTTGGAAACAAAAAGAAACACCAAAAATCTTGACCACCAATAATGAATTCTATAACAATTTAAAATATAAAATATACCACATGTACATATTTACCTTACACCATTAATAATTGAACTATTAATTATCCATTAGAATTTATAATTAATAGTAATCCACATGTTATGCTAAGTCACTCGACAGTTGAACAAGAGTCTTCTATACAGAAGAAATACACTTATCATCAAATTTAATATTTTTGGAGAAGATAGAGTTATGGTAATGGGATAATTGATAATAGATTGGAATGGAATTAATTATCAACATCTCTATGTGAAACTCTCCTTATAAATCTATAGGTATTTTCCTCGTGTAAATATTCACTACATAATGTGTAATAACACATCATAAAATTTGTGAATTTTCTAAAATGATTTATATTTTAGTGAGTAGTGAAAACATCTATTTTTTTTAAATAAATTAATTTCATTCAATAAAATATCATTATTTGAAATTTGAATTATATTTTTTATTTTATATTAACGATACATTTAAACAATTTTATAGAATAATAAAATTAATTACACTAGAATCAATAATATTCATCATTTAGGTATAAGTTTATTTCTATGCTTTACAATTTTATTTTTGGAAAACTATTTTTATGTTCAAAATGTTTTTAAATTTTAATTAATAAAATGACCCTAATATATACATATTCAAATTAAATTTAATGATTATATATATATTAATATTAATTTAAATTTATATATTTACTATTACATATCATAGAGTAGTGGAAATATCAACATATTCTTGAAAAAATAATTTCATAAAAAACTTTTTGTCGAAACATTTCTCGGGTCCATTGTTGAATTAAATTATTCAAATTATATTAATTTAATTTGATAAAATGTATTTAATATTTTTAATCATAATAATAAATATTATTTAATAAGGTTAATGTAATTTTTTCTATTTATTGGTAAAAACAGAAAAATTTATCATCGTTGTGAAAGTGAAAATGGAGTTGACCTATGGTAGATTAAAGTGATACAGATACCATTTTTAGAATTAATTATTTTGGATGAATTTATTTCTACCCTTATCACCATATTATAGATATTCAATTATTTATGGGAAATTGTACATGAAAGTGACATGTATAATAATTTAAGCATAGAGAAAGAAAAAATGTAAATTTATTTCCTTTAAAGATATCTTATATGTTCACATAAGAATAAATATATGTGGATAACTAATATTTAAATTCACGTTTAATAGAATGATTTTATTTTCATGATTTTATTTTTTTATTATTATTAATGTATTATTTTGTATCATTTACTACTTATACAATAAATACAGAAATCTTGTGCAAGAAGTGAAAACTCAAGTAAATGGTTTTAAAAACATTAAATGTAATGTATTTTGTATGAGTTCTACTTAAATTTTTTTTAATATTTAATAATAATTTAATATTGATGTAAAATGGGATTATATTCTAGATTCACTATTATAATCAAGACATTAATGAAAAATTATTTAAGTAGTGTCAAAAAAATTAATGATATTTTATGTAAAATAAATTGTTATTAATTTTTTTGAAAAATAAAAAAAATCATAAAAGAGTAAAAATATGATTATAAATATTCTAAAATATTAACCATTTTCATTTTATAAACTAATTTGTTTTAATAAAACTACATCCTGATATGTTTAAAAATTAATTTTAATAGTGAAGGTTAAAACGGGGTTACTAAGGCCAAACCAACTGATAATGGTTTTTTATCTAATTAAACATGAATACCTTCTATTTAATAGACATATTTTTAACATAACCTATCCCAACATTGAATATATATCCAATCAGATACATTTGGATTTGGTATGACAATATCATTATGTATTATTTTCAAAAATTGTTGTGTGGGTCCCCTCCCCTACTTATTAAAGGACACAAACTCATCTACACACATCAAAATTCAAGATCCTTTTTTTCATCCATTAAATAACCAAATACATTGCATATATCTATCCCCATGCCCTTAGTTTATTATTTTGATCAATAAACTAACTTAGGGGAAGGTTTTAGATTAAACCATAAGCTGTTGTACCAAGAAGAGGAAATGTTCATAATAAAGAGGTTATATTTTATTTCTACTTCCACATCCATAAAATATTACTAAGAAATGATGATATAATAACATCACCTTATCCCATATAATGATAATTTTTATGTTAATGAAACACCCTATAACCATCTCATCTACTATCATATGGGATACAAAACTATCGTTCGTGTGTACGAAGGACTACCACCTCATGAATTGATGTAATTCATCTTCCCTCACCACCTATTATGGATGTATGTAATGATATATTTAATAAATAAATATATTATATTAATTTAATATTTATCATTCAGAAAATATAATATCACAATTACCTTATTACATTTCTATTCACTAAACAATGATAACGTTTTTAATTCATACATTTGAACTACCACCTCTACCAAGATATAGGATTCATTCTTCATCACAAAATTACATGGATGGTATATAAGTATATATAAATAAATAATAATATGAACATACTGTTTCTGTGGACGGTGAACCAATACCTCACGGAATGATGATCGGTCAATTATCTCCTACCACATCTCACATGTGGCATTATAATAGAACGGTATTTATATGTGATATATATTATATTTATATTGTCTATATGCTTTTATATTTTTCATTTATATCATACCTTTGTGGTTTCCATAATGGGTAAATACGATAATTTCATTTGAGAAAGTGCAGACTACCACCCCTTCAAATTGATATGACTCATTTATGCCACTAGTGGAATGTATAAAGTATGATGTTAATGAAATTATATATTATATAATACTATAATTATAATATATCTATGTATCATTATTTTTTCATTCCATTATATATGAAAAATAAATGAATGTAGCGTTCATGCGTATGTACAACTTACCGTCTCCATGAGTGGTGCATTTCATTTCTTATCTCAGATTTTTATGTACTATAATAATATATACTATATATATATGATATATATGATATCTAAATCATGAATTTCATTATGGGGATAATGGACTTTTAACCGCATTGATAACTTGTAATTATAAGAAGTACATTTTTAACTCAAGTACAAAATATTGACAAAACGATCATTATTAACATAAATGATTATGTATTGTTTATTACATGGTAATTGGTGATATAAAAACAATAATATACTATAAAAAGGTTTTAAAGTCTGTAAACTTTAATTTTAGTTTATTATTCAGGAAATTAATGAACGAACGAGTTAAGTCTGACATGAGGTAAGGGAAGTTCTTAAACTAATTTTCATTCTTCAGGTTAATCTTATACTTTTAATAATTCCGTGATATGATTATGTAAAAATAATAAAAATTTGATATCCTATCTTGTATTTATACACTACATATGTATTATTATAGTTAATACACATAACCAATCTTTTTAAATTACAAATTGATCTTTGTAAGGGACTTCGTCTCAATCACCGTTCACTGAGGCATATTATGATTTATATACGACTTTTCATTATATGGTGTATAAACCCCTTTGACTTATAATTTCATTCAATTGGAAACTTTTCCCTACAAAGTGTTCCACTAAATGAAAAAAACAATATTTATTTTTAACGTATGTGGTGACAACGACCTTTCCAGTGCCATGAGCATTATTTTATCTTTGGCTTCCTTAAAAAGTCGTAGTGTTTTTTAAAATGAAAATAAATACCATATACCATTTTAGGTATTTTGGTATTGAAAATAGTTTTGAGAAAACATGGATTATTTCAATATCATGAAAATATATATTCTGATTACTATGTGGAAATGTTACCTTTCATTTATTCTTGTTTTATGTGTTATGGTTCTTGGTAATTTTTTACATATACTGGTGGTTCTGTGATAAACCAAGGGTGAGTGAGCCCGAGATAGCTCACTATTGAATTGGGTAATGTGATGAAGCTAGAAATTAATGTTTCTCCTAAAATATTTTAAGGAATATACATTGATGGGTATTCAAATGTAACTCCCTATGTAGTGTGAAAGCTACTATATATGTATGGTATGGATGCCACAAGTTACATTTATGATTTATGATTTATATATGTTATTTATAAATTTTATGATTTCATGAGGTATGTTAAAGATATTATGATCATACCATGTTTTTTAAATTTTTTTTAGAGGGTATAAAGAAGGGTAAGATACTAGAATAACACAATCAGATTTATATCAAGAAAAGAATTCTTTTATTAAGGGTTTTTATTTTATGAAAAATTGGATACAGAGTAGGATAGTCTAAATTGTAATTTTGAGTTGTAATGTAATAGTTATGGCCTAATTCTATAAAATGTAAACTTAAAAAGATGATCAATATGAATTCTTGACTTAACTCAAGATTAAGTAATGTTTAAGGCTGGGGCCTTATAGTTGGTATCAAAGGTCGGTTTAGAAAGATTTATGAGTTAGGTTATTGTAAAATTAATATCCATAAATTAATTTATGTTTTGATTGAAATGATATAGCATTTAAATATTACATTGTTTCTTTTCCAAAGATATTTTTTTTTGTTTAGAAGGGTTTTGCGGAGAGAAAACCTTGCAGTTATGAAGGGACAACATCAAGAGGAAAGAAAACTTCCATATCAGCATCCTGAGATGGTCAGAATCACAATTAAATAGTTTGTTACAGTGATGACTAAGCTAGATCAAAAAGGCGTTAAGTTAATTTCGACCAAATAATGTGATGATTGTTTTCAGAAATTGAAAATATGATTGGTGAATCCTCTAGTTTAGGAACTGCATTCCCTAAATGGTGAGTCTTTAATCTACAGTGATGCTTCATTGAAAGTACATGCCTATGTCCTTATATAGAATGAGCATGTGATTGCTTATTCTTTACATTAGTTGCAACCTCGTGAGTTAAATTGCCCTACACATGATTTGGAATTAGCTACTATTGTTATTGCATTAAAAATATGGAGGCATCATCTATATGGAGATTAATGTAAAAAATATACGAACCAAAAAATTTTGAAATATATTTTCACTCAAAAATAATTGAACATGATACTAAGGAGATGTAGATATTTAATTAAGGATTATAATCTCACTATTCGTTACCATCCGAGAAATGGAAATAAAGTGGTTGATGCTTTGAGTTGAAAATCTAATGCTATATTATCCATGTTATGTTTGGAACATGATACATTGATTAATGAATTTAGGAACATTGGAATAGAAGTCGTTGGTGTTGGAGATTCCTCAATTTTGTATCAAGTGTTAGTGAAATCTTCTCTCTCAGATAGAATTTAGCATGCACAGAAGGAAGATAGTGAGTCGCAGAAAAAGGTATAGTTGGTTCAAAAGGGTATGTTGCGTGATTTTAACATTGATAATGATTATGTTTTAAGGTTTGGGAGAAGATTATGTGTGCCTAGTGATTCAAAGTTGAAGAATTAGTTGTTATGTAAATCTCATAGTTCCCTATTTATAGTTCATCCTAGTATTACTAAGATGTAAAAAGACTATCAGGATTATTACTAGTGGGATTGAATGAAAATAGATATTGCGGACATTACTATGAAGTGTTTGATTTGTCAATAGGTTAAAGTAGAGTGGCAGTTACCGAAAGGGATGCTTCAACCTTTACCAGTGAAGGATTTTAAATGGTTAAATATATCAATGGACTCCATTGTTGGATTACTGAAGACATCTCAAGGTAAAAATGCAATCTTGGTTATTGTTGATCGATTGACTAAATCTGCCCATTTCCTTCATATTTGAGATACTTTGTCTCTAGATCAACTTTCTCATTTGTATGATAAAGTGATAGTCATCTTGCATGGAGTTACCCTCTCCAATGTATCTGATTGTGATCTCATGTTTACTTCTAACTTTTTTAAAGGAATTCAGAAGTCATTGGGTACTAACTTAAATTTTAGTACAGATTTTGATCCGCAATCAGATAGATAGTTTGAACAAACAATTCATACATTGGAATATATGCTACTTACTTTCTCAATGGATTACCAAGGATGTTGGGACCAACATTTTTATTTTGTGGAATTTTCTTGTAACAATAGTTTTCATTCCAGTTTACAGATGGCAGCAATTGAGAAATTATATGGAAAGAGATGTCAAACTCCAGCTTTTTGGGATAAAGTAGATGAAAGGACATTTATGGGACAATAACTGGTTGATTAAATAGATGAAAAAATTTAGTGGATTAAAAAGGATATGAGAACAGCTCAAAGTAGGTAGAAAAGATATATAGATAACCGAAGTATGGATCATTCATTCGAGGTAGGTGATCATGTCTTTCTTAAAGTTTCTTATGGAAAAGTGTGATGCATTTTGACAAGATGGGAAAGATGAGTCTGAGGATCATTGGACCTTATGAAATCCTAGAAAAAGATGGATCAATTGCGTACAAAGTGGATTTTCCTCAATGTTTTTCCTAGGTACACAATTTTTTCATATTTCAATGTTTAGAATGTATATTCTAGATCCATCTCATGTTTTGAGTGCAGCGGTAGTTTAGTTGGAAGATAATCTATCTTATTTGGAATAACCAGTCCAGATTCATTACCGCATAGATCAAGTTTTGAGGAATAAGGCAATCCATTAAATAAAAGTGTTGTGTAAAAACTATATGGTTGAAGAGGCAAAGTGTAAATCTGAAAATTCTATGGGGGATAAATACCCCCATTTTTTTGATATGTGAATAAAATTGCGAGGACACAATTTCAAAAAAGGATGAAGGAGATAACATCCTGTGTAAATAAAAAATATGTCATTTTCATATTTATTAATATTTGGGAATTAAAAATTTTACCTTAAAGGAGATTCAATGTTCAATGGCATACCTGACACCCAATAATGGGTTTCTCTGAAAATCTCATATTGTTCATAAGGTTAATTCATACTAGATAATAATAATATAATATTATTTTAAATGGTTGTTAATTCCTAGTTGTTGTATTGGAATGAATGAACAGAACTAACTATAGTATAATTATACATGGTTGTTAAATGTTTTTACATTTTTCCAATAAACATTAGTGGCTTAAAATTGGAATGAATCAAATTTTAAGCATAAATACTCTAATATTCTTTAAAAGGCCGATTTACTGCCTTTTGATGGAGAACCCTTTTTTAAATATAGTTTTTCTCACATTTATATATTCTATTTGAAAAAATAAAATTATTATTTATATTCGGGACATTAAAATTTTCTTTGGATGAAATGTTGGTATTTTTCTGATATAGTTTATTTTTAAATGGATAGTTCAAAATATTGCATTTTAATTCAAAACCAGATTTTAATCTAATTTATTTATATGGTTGGATTGTCTTTTTAATTGATTTTAATGTTTAATTAGATTATTTTTTTACCATTGAATCCAATAATGGTCATTGGATGTAATTTTACTTTTAAATTGGACAAAAACAACTGTCAATATTTGGATAGTTGTTATTTTTAAAAAACATGCTTTTTGTTTTGACAACGTGAATTAATTTTAAATTAATTTCTTCCACTTATGTGATTTTAATCTGGAAAAATGGATTAAATATTTGGAATTAGGATATTAAAATTGGGTAAATAGGTAACTTTTATTTTTAGACATTATGAATATTTTCTTCATTAAATATTTTATTTACCGGGGTTAAGGGGTAAACTTGATAAATAAAGGAAAAAAATAATTTTATAATTAAATTAAATTACCCTTTAACTTTATCTAACCCTATTAGATGAGATATTTCTGTCCAAGGGAATCCTTGGGTCGATTTTGGGACCCCATGAAGCCACTTGGAAGTGATAACGACACTTTATATCAGTTAAATTAAAGTACAGATAAAATTAACATAAACTTATATCTTTTACTATAAAATTTTTATATGGGTTTATATAAGTGATATCTTCACGTATAAATATTTATTATACATATAAAACTATTTCCTACATCATGGAATTTTATTTATAATTTTTGACATTAAATAAATAAATTTAATGATGACACAACGGTGATTTAGTAGTTGATTAATTAATAAATAATTTATATACATGATATTATAGATATTATAATAAATTTATTTTCAAACTTTTTATTCCATACAAGAATTTTAGAGGTAATAATGACTTTTTATCTTTGAATTAATGATGTTTTTCCAAAATAATCACGTTGATGTAGATTTTTTAAAAGTCTTTATATGAATAGTTTATAAATTGACATATATGAGTTTTTAAATAAATTAATAATTTATTTAATGATACAATAATGCTAAAAATCTAAGATTCCACCAACTAACATATATAATATTAAAAAAAATCATTAATGATCCATTTAATTGTAACTATATTACCATATAGTATGAGTATATAAGAGGACATGGTGAAAGTTAAATAAGTTAACAAAGGATTAAATAAAAAAGATAGGTATTAAAAAATATCTAAAACCTATCCAGTTATTATTGGATGATTTTTTTAGACTTATATGAACCTTTTATTTTAATTAAAAAAAATTTGGAACTTTTTAAACCGAAAATCATTTTATAAGAAAATAATACTTTCAAACTTTTCTAAAGATCCCCTCCTCCCTCTTATAAAAGCCACCACCTCTAGCCTAGTTATCACACCTCTAAATCCTCCTGTATCATCCAAAATCAGATCAAATAAACTCCCAAAATCCCTATATTCCACCTAGAATTCTTACTTTTTTCATAAGGAACTCCGAGAAATCCTTTTGGTTCTAACTGATGGGGGTTACACGATTTAAAGGTAGCGTCTTCCCTCATTTTCTCTTCTATTATTTTACTTCTTTATTCACTTTGTTATTCTTATTCTTGGTTTAAATGACTATTAAAGTATCATAAATATACTAGGTTGTTTTTATAAGAAGTATTCAAAATAAAAATTCACACACCTCCATCCAATGGATACGAACATACTGTTTTGTGGACAGCCAAACTACTGCCTCACGAAATGATGATTGTTCAATTATCTCTTATATCCTCTCATGTTGGCCATTATGATTGAAATTTATTTATAGATGATATATATTATATTTATATTGTATATATGATTCATTATTTTTTATTTATAGCATACCTTTATTGTTTCCATAATGGGTAAATACGATAATTTCATTTGCAGAAGTGCAGACTTCCACCCCTCAATGTTATATGACACATTCATGCCCTACATGGAATGTATAAAGGATGAAGTTAATGGAATTATATATGATATAATAATATAATAATAATATATTTATCTATCATTAATTTTTCATTCCATTAAATATGAAATAGAAATTAAATCATCGTTCATGCGTACGTACGACTTACCGTCTCCAGGAATGGAGCATTTCATTTATTATCTACAAATGTCATGTAATAGTATAATATATACTGGATATATATGATATATATGATATCTAAATCGTAGATATCATTCTGGATATAATGTACTTTTGACCACATGGAAAACATGTAATTCTAAGAAGATCATTTTTGACTCAAGTACCAAATATCGGCAAAACGACCATTATTAACTTAAATGATTATGTAATGTTTATAACATGGTAATGATTGATATAAAAGGAATAATAATCATGAAAAAGGTGTTAAAGCTATTACAAATTAACTTTAGTTTATTATTTAGGATATAAAATAATGAACATGTAAATTCAAACCTGAGGTAAGGGAACTTCTTTACCTAATTTACATTCTTTGGGTTAATCTTCTACTTTATATTATTCCATTCTATGATTATATTAAAAAAATAACTTTTGATGGCCTATATTATATTTATACTTTACATATGTTTTATTATAGTGAATACACATAATCGCTCTATTTTATTTACAAAATTATATTTGTAAGGGACTTCATCTCAATTACCTCTCATTGAGGCATATTTTTGATTTATACATGACTTTCTAATATACGGTGTATAGTCCTCTTGGACTATTAATTTCATTCAAAGGGAATCTTTTCTCTATGAAGTGTTTTACTAAATGACAAAAAGAATATTTATTTTTAACGTATGCGGTGACAACAACCTTTCTACAGCGAGCATTATTCTATCTTTGGCTTCTTTATCAAGCTGCAGTGTTTCTTAAAAGGAAAATAAATACCATATCCCATTTTACATATATTGTTATTGAAAATAGTTTTGAGGAAAAAATTGATTATTTCAATATCCTAAAGTGATATATTGTTATTGCAATGTGGAAATGTTATCTTTCTGTTATTCGTGTTTTATGTGTTATAGTTCTTTGACATGGTTTATGTTTATGTGTGGTTCCATGATAAACCTAGGGAGGGTGAGCCTGCGATAGCTCTCTAATGCATTGGGTAACGTGATGGAGGTAAACGTTAATGTTTCTACTAGGAGATTAAGGGAATATAATATGAGGTGTATTCAAACATTACTCCCTATGTACTTGTAAAAGCTATAATGTTAGTATGTTATAGATGCCACAAGTTACCTTTATGATTTATGATTTATATTTTTTAGTCATAAATATTATGATTTCATGGGTTATGTTAAATATTTTATGTTTTGTATGTATCTAAGGACTAATGTTTTATTTATTTATTTTATAACCCTTATGGAGATTTTTATGTTCTTCCCATGTTTTTGAAATGTTTTTCAGAGGGTATAAGGAAGGGTAAGAGAAAAGAAGAATTAAAGAAAATTTATATCAAGAAAATAAATCTTTTTTGCTTTTAAGGGTTTTATTTTATGAAAAAATTGATACTGAGTAAGAGAGTCTACTTTGTAATACTGAGTTGTAATGTAATAATTATATACTAATTATCTAAAACTCTAATCATAAAAAGATCCTAAATGTGAATTCATTAATTAACTCAAGATTAAGTGATGTTTAAGGTTGATGCCTTATAATACCCCTGCTAGATTAGTTATAATTGAGGTATTTCTCCCCAATAATATATCAAATTGGAAAGAGGCCGATGACTTGCACCAATATTGAACAACAATAACATATCTATGATGCATAAAATTACCAAACTCACAACAATATATATACATATAAATAATTTAAACTTTATTAATGTGGTATCACATGATAAATATATCACCACATAGGAAAACAGTATAGGAACAATACATTTTATAAGGTCTCCAACCCCAATAAAATGAAATAAGGTAAATATACTCTTCACTACAAGGTATCTAAGATTATACTCGTACGGTAGTGGAATCTACCACAATAATTCACCTATAAAATCCACCTGTTTCCCTTAATATATAACTCTTAAAGATTATAGAATATATTTTTCATTAAATAAAATTCATGTGTTTGATAGATTTCTTTACACACAACCTCAATTCTAAATGAATCCTGATATTGGAACCCTTTAAACATAAAAGTGGAATTTGAAGGAATGAATAGTAATAAAAACATTTTGAAAAATATTTAAAATGGAGTTAAATAATGAAAATTTATTTTTTAATTAATAATTAATTCAAACTCATTTTCATTAAATACATTATATGTTTAAAAAAAGATTTCTTAAAAAATGGTTATTTTTTCATTTAATAAATGAAAATTATATTTAATTTATAAAATTATGAGAACTTTTATTTTAATAAATGAATATAATTTTTTAAATATCCAATTAAATATTATATTATAATCATTTTTTAGAATTTTTCAACATTTTTTTTTCTAGGAATAATGAAGAATATATATTTTTTGTAAAAAAAATGATATCATTACCAGAAAAAGTATAATTATATTCTAAAATTTTTATTAATTTATAATAAGTTTCCTTTAATTATAAAAAATAAGGTTATTTGCACTTAAATCATCATTATACATAATTTTTTATAAGTTCATGATTGGGATTAAAAACACAATTTTCTAAAAACAGTTTGAATGCATAAAATCAGTTTCTATTTTAATAAATTAAATTATTTTATATGTAATTAATTTTTAAATTAAATTTACTTATTATATATTGAATCATATATTTTATCATTTTTTATTTTTTTATAATAAAATTATTCCACGTAAATTATGTTTAATGTATAAAATGAATATTTCTAAAACATGTTTTCATTACGGTGTGTTGGCATTGTTAAAAGTAGATTATTCAACTTTTAGAAATTGAATCTAGTAAAATTTATTCCCTAATATGAATAATAAAAATTATTAAAATTTAATAGGTTTAAAAAATGTTCTTTTCATAAAGAATAGTAAAAATTGAAAACTTTTTTCCCCACGATAAAGTTAAAAGTGGTTTACCATTAGTTAAACCAATAGAAAAGTATAGGATATCCACCAAAACCTACCTAATTTTTTTTGGTTAATAAATTTAAATCTTAAAATATCATACATTTGAATCCTTTTCTACTTGAGTACAATTTCCCATGAATGTGACCTTATATCATTGAAATATTTTTTGAAATTCCAGGTGTATTTCTCTGCTCAATAATAAAAGGAAACTTATCCTCCTCCCGTATTCACACCATTTGTTTCTTATAGCTCAAAAACTAATTTCCCCCAAAAAATTTTATATCAATTCCCTTTCTACAATAACATCATGTCTTCCCTTATGAACTATCCTTCAAGGAATAAGATGTAAGAAAATGAATGTACCTGAATGAAGAGATATAAATATTAACTAATCTCATTCGGTTCCATTTCATCTTAATCCATTTGTGAACAAGTTTTATCCATTAAAACATAATTAATATGACATTTTAAATATAATATCATGTTATTATTATGATTCCACAAACATTTATCACCTATTCATTATCAAATGTGAAATAAAAGTATTGTTTGTGTGTACATGTGGACTAACACTTCCATGTGGAGATACAATTCATTTTAGATTTCCATATTTCATGGGTAGTTATAATGATATATTTTATTTTTGTGTCGGATATTTATAGAATAATTCAACTTCTATAATTATAATATCTTATCAACATTCATACCATGTAATACTTCAGTAAACGATAACATCGCTTGTACATATATGTGGACTACCAACTCTACTGAGCGATACGACTTTTTAAAATTTTTTAATTGAATTGATGGTTATAAGGATATATTTAATGAAATTATATGATATATAACCTATAATAATGATTTTTTTACATTTTAATTATCATTTAACATTATTTTATTCTATCTATATAAAAGTAGAAACATCACTTATGTGTATGTACAAAATACTATCTCTATGAAGTAATGTAATTCATTTCTTAGCAACAATTAATATAACTTATTATAGATATATATATATATAATGAATAACTATGATGTTATATAAGGAATCAAATAATTAATATAGATGAAATATGATCAATTTTCAAGGACTATAATCATCGAAAAAACATTAATGGAGAAAATAAAGTAGTTAACATCTGAAATAGAGACGTTAATAGAGAATTTTTAATAAAAGATTGTTGGAAATACATAATTAGATCATATATGGTACTATAATTATGAATATATACTTTTTATATAATTATAATAAATCTAAATTTATTAAAATAGATGTCAGAGTAATTACGATTCAAGTTGAATATAAGGTACGGTTTTCCCATCTCAATTCCTCTTCATTGAGACATGCTTTAATGTTATGAACATATATATTATTTTTATTTCCTATTTAATAAACAAGGATTTATTTTGGGATAATATATTATTTTTAAGGTATTTAAATAATGACCTTATTTTCAAACATCTAATTACTTTCTATGTAAAATTTAGTAATTCCAAAAGGGTTCTTCATTTTAATTATTATTCAAGGAGGCATGTCTGATTTTGGGAACCTATTAGCATTGATGAGGTGAATATTTTGATAATTTGACTCTTTATAATTTTAATCATTCAAAATTATTGGTATATAAATTTAAAATTATTATTATTTCATCTAAAGGGGTTTTATTTTAATGTTATCAATGTAGTAAGTGGTTATCATTTAAAATGGTCTTATTTAGAAAATATATTCTATTGTACACCTATCTATTTTATAAGGTGTTACTGCTACCCATTTAATATATGATAGAATTTATTTATGTATTTTTATGGTATTCAAATATTTATTTGATGAAATTTTGTGTATTGGTTTTACGAATCATAAGATACCAAAATATTAAGAATTTTATGTTACAATATCATTTTTACTAGGATTGTTTATTCTTGATTTATAATTATGATATTTTATAATATATCTCTCCCAATCATTATATATATTAATTTATTTAGTTTATTTCTTTATATTAAATATTTTTCATTATTTTTTAATTACTATGAACTGAAGAGATTAAAAAAATATTTTTTGAAAGAATACCAGTATAATTTCACTCCTTAGTCAGGAATATTCATGCCCATGTCCATATTTTATTTAAAATGTTTTGAAGATTGTTTATATTATTATAAATACATTTATTAAATTAATTTTTAAATGGTTTTTTTATTTTAAAAATAGATCCTTTTTTATTTTCTAAAGAGGTAATTTTGACTTCTGTTTAAAAATATGAAAAGATTTTTTGTTTTATCATAAAATTCATGAATTTATTTCTACTCCACTTTGGATGGTATTTTAATTAAATATTCCTTTATAAGTATCCTTGATTTTATACAATAATATTTCTTCTATAATATTTTAAAAAACATTATTTTTAAAATAAGCGATTTCAAAATGATAATGTTATTTTCCTCAAAAAATGTTTTAGTGATATTTTTGAAGGAATTAACACATATAAAAATATTTTTTTATTTTTGTATTCTTTACTGAGGATATGATCCAAATTTACCATCATTAGTTCTTAAAAAGATTTTCTGTGATTATTATAGTGATCTATTAAAGATAACTGTTTTTTTCATGGGACAAACATTAATATAATGATAAAAAAATTTAATATTGTGAATATTTATGAATGGATTATGATTATGTGATGAGTATTTCTATTATAAAAAATAGATGAATGGATATGTAATATAAAATTATGGGTTGGTCCATTATATCACTAAAATGAATTTAGTAATGATAAATGAGTATAGACTCATAAGATACAATGATGTTAATAATATCTTAAGATATGATATAGTTAAATTTTTCAATGTCACTACTATAAGAATGTTGAAAATGATCAGGTAGGTATTTCCATTATCGTAATTTTTCTATAATTATTCACTATAGAGTGAACCTTCACTAATGAATTGGTTTTTAATCTTATGTGAATACAATATACTTGTTTATGCTACAATGTTATGATAGATCATGATTTATTAATGATGATTACAAACTTGAGTATCTTATTTCTTATGATTGAAAACCCTTATACCATGATTCATGTTTAAATATATTCGAATGATTGGGTAAGATTATTGAATTTTTTTTATCATTTACTCATACCCTTATTCTTATATTATTCTCACTTACGTTCATTGATTATTGTCTCTTTTGTTTGCCATTACATAGAATTTGAGATCAGCCCCTATTATTTTTTCTTTCCCAAGGTAATCAAGACCAATTTTAAATAATATTTGTCTGAGTATAGTGCTTTTTGCGAATTAAAAAGGGGAAATACTGTACATATTTTATATAAAAGTTATTTATGTATCCATGTTTCCAAAGGAACTATAACTTTGTGGTTTTATAATTGATCATAATGATATATAATTTATATTCATCTATTAAGATATATTATTCTTGAATGATAGCTTGGTTTGTCTATAGTAGGTATCAGAGAAAGGATTAGTTTTTTATTGATACTGGAATGGTAAAACATTAGTGAAATCCCTTATTATTATAATAACTATAGTATAATTTCATATGTTTTGTTAAAAAATGGGTGTACTTTTCGTAATAAAATACATTCATTTATATATACAACCAGTTGAAGTGGTTTTTGAATAGAATAGTTTAAGGGTAATATCCCTTAAATGTTTTTGTAGAGTGTATCTTGACCATCATTCTGATACATGGTGAATGTGTCCTAACATCACACCTTGTTTATCACTCATGTGGGAGATTCATGTGTTAACTAATACTTTCTTTGTAAACCATTGTGAATTATTTGGATATATAGTAAACATGTATGTACTAGGTAAAACCTATGATATCTCTTCTTGAATAGATGGGTCAATATTTAGACATATTACAAATGATTTTACTAATTTTATAATTTACCATATGATTATTCTTGCTCATACTATGATTTCTGGTTTCCATCAATGGTTGGAATTGGAATGAACCTTGTGAATATTAAATGACCTGGACAATTGAATTAATTTCATTATGAGAAAATAAATTATATTGGTGATGTAATACAAGAGATTATGATTATTCCTAATTAGGTATCTTGTTATATGATTAAAAACATTAACCTATGTGCTTTTATTAATGATCCAAACAATTGAAAATGGTGTTTCACGATGGCCATGGAGGGAAGATGATTTATCTTCCTACATATCAAAAATTTATGGAGACCAACTTAGAGAAATATCTCAATTAAAAGAGAAGTTATTTTATGTGTGAAAAGGAGGGACCTATATAATGTAATTTTTGTTAAAGTTCAAGAGTTTGATGGAATGAAATAATGTAAATCTGATGGACAATGTATTTTTCAATGGGTTATGTGGAGGGAAAATGGTCATTATATATGTCGATTCCCTAACACAAAGGCCAAATCCTATACAATGGAAAATCATGGGCTATGTAAATCATTGAATTGGTTTAATTGAAGAGTTTTTGTATTGTTTTTTTAATTATGTTGTATAAGTGAATTATTAATGATAAACTAGTTATAATAACCCTGAAAAATATAAGAATTATTTCATATTATTTCTTCATTAATTATTTTTAGGAATATGTTGAATTGAATCAATAACCAAGATAACTAAATTAGTGGTAAGGTGATATTTTCTTAAAAAACATTTTTGAGGGATAGATAAACCTTAATATGTTCCTGATATTGAGTTAATATTTTTTAGTGTAGATGATAATATTGTAGGTATTGATAAACTAAATTAGATAGTGTTTTTTCGTTGAATTTGATTATCGATTAGATGATAATTTTATTTATGTTATCCTTGATAAATCTTATAAAATTAACTTTATTTTTGGAATAAATAAGATACTCTAGAATTTTATTTAATAAATAAAATTATAGTTAATTTTTTAAAAAAATTTATTTTTTTCATTGATGTTTTATGCTGATTCGAGTTATTTTGGGAAATTATTTTCATGTTTCAAGAGAATATATGATCATGTTATTCACATGATTATTATGTGACATTTTGAGATAATTTATGCTATTTGGTGAGTAATGTTAAGTTGATTTTGGAAATTTAGTGACCTTTTTCAAAACTTTTACAACATTCTTGGGGTTTGAATTTGGTCAATCACATTTTGGATAAGTCATAATGTTATTTATTTAAGGAATTTTTTAAGTTTAACTTCATGTTTTATTTTCATGGAATTAATGATTATTTTATTATTTTATCACATCAAGATTTATATATATTGGATAACATGGGACACATATTTTGGTTTTAGTAAATATATAGATACATAACGGATGATGTTTCATTATTTTACGGATTATATAATCTATTAAAGGGTTATTCTAGTGCTCCATTAATAAAAAATCATATTGTTCATTCATCAATAGAATATCGATGAAAATTGGTGAAAGCCAATTAGAACACCCAACCAAAGGATTAAACTATGTAAGTAAACTTCCCTATATTCCATTGTAATATAATTCGTCAAATCTGGGGAAAATGAAAAAAATGACAGAAGTTTTTTTTATTGTTATTCATATAGAATTGATGTTCAATTTCACCCCACACTGGTTTATTTTTTTAGTGATTAAATTAATCAATTACTTGTTCTATATAACTCTTTATTATTATTTAGACATTATCTTTCTCCTATGTGTCCATATTTTTTCTTCCCTCAAATGTAATCTTTATCTAGAAAACCAGTTCGAAATTATTCAATATAACCATTTACATTTCGAACATTCCCTTTCAAAGTAATTTTTATTATTCCACTGCACAATTTGTCTTTAAAAAAAAAATTCAAATATAAAATCTTTGATTTTTTTTTAAAAAAAATTAGGGTCATAATTTATTTTGGGGGGGGGGTAATGCAACACCCAGTTATTTTGGAATATATATATTTTCCCAAAAAAATCAACTATTTGATATCTTAAATTACACAAAACATCAATACTAAATGAACCATGATATAGTAATCCATAACAAACAATAATTTGAATTGGATGGTATAAATAGTAATAAATACATTATGAAAAAATATCTATAATGTTATAAATATTGAAATTTTATTGACTAATTATTAATGAATAAGTACTCATGTTCATTTATTCCATTTTATGCTTCAAATATATATATTTTTTAAAAATATTTTAATTAAATTATATTAATGGTAATTATAATTTATTTCTATCATTTTTTTAAATTTTATTATATGAAATCATATATATTTTAAATCCTTCATGGTAATATTATCTTATGAATAATGTTTTTATTTATTTTTGAATGAAATTTTTTTTATTAAATTTTGAAATATATATATATCCATAAAAACATCTGTTTCATTTACAAGTGAATGTAAAAGTATTTTTTAAATTTTATCTTAAATTATAAAAATTATCAATTATTTAAAAAATAATGTAAAAATTACTTGTAAATTATAATTATACTTTATTTTAGTATAATTTCATTTTTTTGCTTAATACACTTTTTTCTTATAAATTATTTTTTGTATGGAATGTGTTTTTATCTGAATTAATAAATTTATTCTCAATTGATTAAAATTTTTAACTAAATTTATAAATTAAATATTCAATAATATATATTAAAATTAATTTTATGGTTTTTACAAGTAATGTAATGCAAGTAAATTATATTTTATTCTTAAAATGTATTTTTCAAAAATAGGTTTTCTTTGTTGTTCCCATGATTATTTAAAATTTATTTTTCTAATTATAAATAATTAATATAATAAAATGATTTCAATATTTACACTAATAATAACTAATATAATTTTATAATTCCAACTTATTTTTGTCTATACTGAAAAGTTAAAATAGTAAAATTTTGTTACCATGGTTATAATTAAAACGTGTTTACTAGATCCTAAACCAGGAGATAATGGTATGATTTCTACCAAGATAAGTACATTTATTATTTTTGATTATATTTAAAAACAAATTCTTAAAATTTAACCCTTATCAATTTGGATTCACATTCCCATGAAAGTGAACTTATATCATTAAATTAATTAAATAAATTCCATGTGTTTCCTACCGTCACTTATAAAACTAAACCAATCCTCTACACTTATTCACAAAATTAGTTCCTTTTATATAATTAATTACCTACTCAAAAACATTTTTATATTCATTCCCTTCGTCATATTTGTTATGTTATTATATTAATACCGATCCTCTAAATCATAAGGAGTAATTCAATTGAGGTCTCTCAAAGAATTGGTATAAATCATAACCAATATCTTTCAATTTCATTTCTTATTAAACCTTCCATATAAAAGTAATATTAATAAAGCCATTATTAATACAGTATCATATATATAATATAATAATATAATGTTTGCAGAACAATCATTTACCGCATATTCTCTATCTAATGGTAAATAAATGTATCACCCGCGCGTATGTGTGAACTACCGCTACTACATATCAATGTGATTCATTTTCAATGAATAGTATTCATGGGTGTTTATAATGATGTATTTAATGTTTATATATTATATTTATAAAATTATTAATATTTTTTTATTATAATAACGTATCAACCTGATTATTATATATTCCATTGGTAAACAATAACATTTCTTGTTTGTAGGTGTGGACTACCACATCCCAAATGTAATATGATTTTTTACCATTCCTACTTCAAATTGATGTTAATAAAGAAATATTAAAAGAAAATATATTAAATTTATTATATAATACTAATTTTTATAGGTAAATTATTATTTACTATTCTTTTATTCCATCAATTGACAAGTGTAAATAGAACTCAGGTGTACGTATGAATTACCATCTTCTTAAAGGGATGTAATTCATTTTTCATCCCCACATAATATGATTGGTTATAAATATTTATATAATAGATATAAATAATTTTTATATCATTATTGAAATTATTATGAAGGATTTTTTTTTTGATGAAAGTTAGATGAAAATTACTACTAAATCCAATCATATATGAAAATCTAAGTAGTTAATATCTAAAATGAAGAATTTAAAATAGAATTATTAATCAACAAGCCTTGAAAAGTAATAATTGGATCATATATGATATTATATATATGAATATGGTTCTGGAATAAAATTATAATAAATGTAAATTTATTATACAATATGTCAGAGTTCCTATGAATCAAGATCAACATAAGGTAAGGGTTTTTTCATCTCAATTAATCTATATTGAGACACGTTTTTATGTTATGGAATAATTTTAATTTGTAGTGTGTATATTTAATGTCCCTACCCTACCTCATTAAATTGTGAAGGTTATGAGATGCTACTTGGCCTTTGGGGAAGTTCCTAAGGCACCAAAGGCTGGAAATAAATATCGAGGGATTCAAGAATAATTGGGGAACGATTCACCCTTACAATAAAAGTAGCCAAAAAACAATGCTACATGATGAAAATCAACAATGTTTTACAACTCAACAAGACCATAAGAACAAAAAAAATAACCATAATAGTCTATAATCAATGTACCAAGTAGAATACTATACAAAAAAATCCAATAGTAAATATGCCACCACTCCATAACTCAACAGAACTCCATGCTCCAAGAACCACCACAAACACCCAAGCATCACAATAAATCACAAAGAAAAATGAGATGCTTTACCATTATATGTGTGACAAACTATAACATATAAAAAAATAACAATGTTCTAAAGTAGGGGGAGAGTAAAAATACTCATTAGGTTTTCCCCAAATTATGTCCCCACACACTCCACTAGGATTGAACCGTTAGCACATTAATATAAAGCAGTGTTTATAAAAAATTAAATAGTTTAACAATTCCCAACTAGCCAAAAACACCCTTACGAAGCAATTCTCCACAAAAATCCACACAATACAAGGGAAATCCAAAAAACCATTTTTCAATCACATATTATCACACTAATTAACACCTTCTATAACCACACAAAACAAGGAAACCAAAAATGGTGGAACTTCTCCTCCAAACATGTTTACTATATTTCCAATCTACTGGTACATCCCGCCCACTTATCATTGATGGTGTCCCTTCGATCCAATACCCATCCCCAATTTATAGTGGTACACCCCTCCCAATTAGCATCAATTTCAAACACATCAATAAAAACTTAACGAACAAACATGTATATCACATCATTGTTATAACATTATAAAAAAAAAATTCCAACCCAACAATACCTTAGGACTATATCCATAACACAATACATTTTAATAATGCAACCCATTTTTTTGAAAACCATTTTCACAAAACATTTTCATATATCAAACCACAAAATCAATTTTATGATCAACATCTTAAAATCCATCATCATGAGAATTTCACCGAAATACCCAATTTTCAGTAAAAATTCACATAACATCACTTAAGGGATTCACCACAATATTTTTACATAATAATCAACAATTACTTACAGTAAAACAAATTAACTTAAAATAGGGTAACTATTTCTAACAAAATGGGTTTGAGAGAGAATCCACATACCTTAGGGTTTTGGTTTAATCAACCAACCACTCAAAGTCCATTAAATACCTTCAGTCCACTTCCATGTCATCAATAAACCTAAAGATCACCACTTTTGGAAACAAAATCCCTCGATCTACATGAAACAGATGTAGAAATAGGAATCCAAGAGATAGATACATACTAAGATCTAAGAAAAAACCTGACTAAACCAATAGTGGATACTTACTGGAGAATAATTAGCTTCATCACACCATTAAAACCAATCAAATAACTTAAAAAATGAGTGGGAGAGCCACTTTATCCAATGAGAACCAAGAATCCTGAATCAGCTTCATATGGAAGAGGAAATGAGAGGATTATGGAAAATCGTATGTGATACCATAATTAAAAACCATACATTTATTTCCACACATGGTTATCTCGCATGGTTAGGAAAAATGTGCACTAATTGTGCACATGATACTGACTCAATAGAAACCCCACACGACCCTCTCGCATGGTTAGAAAATATGTGCACAAATTATGTGAATGCCCACTATCTCATGATGCACAATTACCTAAGTGTGTTGAATAGTTTCCCCTAATAGTTCTCAAACTGTCATCATTTAAAAATCCTCCAATAAATCCTCAAAACCTCTTCCAAACTCTCACAAACTCTACCAAACTCTACCATTAAACTTTATATACATAAAAAAGGATACATAACTAAATTTGGGGGGTGCTACATTCTCCCCACCATTGTAATTTCCATCATTAGAAATTAGAGAACCATTTCATTGCAAAAAGTGCTCAGGCCATTTCTTGTCCATTTCTTTATCCCACTCCCCTATCTATTCATTAATTTTACCTTGTTTCCACAATACCTATACTTGGACAATGCTCTTACTATATTGTAATTTCTCTTTTATATACATTACATTCACTAGGCCGTGTACTAACGACAATCTGAGTCTATCTCAACATGATCCCCTTGAATGACATGGTCAAGATCTAGCTGATACTTTTTCATCTGTGACATATGATATACATTGTGCACCACACTAAAATGTGGTGGAAATTCCAACTGATAAGATACCACTCCAACCTGATAAATTATCTCAAAAGGCCAAATATACCTTGAAAATAACTTTTTTTTAATTCAAAACTAACTATGTCTAAACCTAGGAGGTATTCTCAAGAATAAAATATCACCCACCTCAAACGAAAATATTCATGAACATTGATCCTCATATGATTTCTAATGACTATGAGCCATCTCCATTCTCTTACGAACCAACTTGATCTTTTCTACAGTCTCCATGATAAGGATCGGTCCAAATGTCATGTTCTCGCCAATTTCCACCCATCAAAAGGGAGAATGTAATGGACTCCCATATAATTCCTCAAACGAATAAAAATGTATCAGGGATTGATAATATTTATTTTAGGCTAACTCCACCAATGATAGGTACCCCACCCATGAACAACCATAATCCAACACACAATCCCATAAAATATCATCCAATGTTCGTATAATCCTGTCAGGACAGTATGTCATGCACATCGTCAACTCAGTCCGAAGGTCTTGCTTCAAGGATTCCCAAAAAATAGGATGTGAACCTCAGGGCATATATGATACCATTGAAACTAGAACACCATGGCTTTTTACCACCTCATGGATACATATATTTGAAATATAATCCACTATATGAGATTCAATAATCATGATGAAATGGGTCATCTTTGTATGTCGATCAACTATTACCCATAAGGCATCATGATTTTTGACCATTTGTTTGAGACCTGTAACAAAATCCATCACTATATGCTCCAACATCCATACATGGATAGGTAAATAATGCGGCATTCCTTCTGACAGATGATGCTCTTACTTGAATTGTGCACAATTCAAGAATCTTGAAACATACTCCACAACTCTATTTTTCATACTAGCCCACCAAAACTATGCATTCAATGCCTTATAAATTTTCTAAATTTCAGTGTAGAAATCCCATATTGAATGATGATAAGACCTAATAAATTATTTCTAAAAAGCCACAAGTACAACCACATGATTTTGAACACCCAAAATGGAATTCATTTTTAGTTCCCAACCCTCAATGGTCTCTCCACCATTGAGTTTTGACCTCATCTTCATACACTCAGAATCAGACACATTTTCTTCTTTGACCAAAATAACTAAGTCTAAAACCAATGATACTGGATATAAAACAATTCTTTCACCCTAGGAAATCGCATTCCAACTGCATATCGGTTATGACAAACATCGATTTCCACTAATATGATGTTTTTTTGACCACCTAATAATATGATTTCATACTTAAGGCATATGAATCCTAATTTCACTTACCAGATATATACATCAATTCAAAATAAGAAATCTTGATATATTACACCTATATCCATTGCCTCATGTTCAAATATATTTTTCAGAAAATATGATTTAAACTCTTCATATACGTAAACACTGATTATTTATCATCAAATATATATTGACACCTCATTTTCAAAGCATGAGGCAATGTCGCAAACTCCAAGTCATGAATTGGGTATTTCTTCTCATGAAACCTTAACTGACATTATCCATATGCAACCACATGTCCCCCTTTCACTAGATCACACCTAAACCTAGATTCTGATGCATCGTAATACACCACATACCCTCATCCTGGTTCTAGAAAAACCTAGATTTGTGCTGATATAAGGAAACCTTTAATCTCTTCAAAAAAAATTTGACACTAATCATCCCATTGAAATGTAACATTTTTCCTTGTCAATTCTATCATTGGTGAGGACAATCATGACAAATCATGAATGAAACATCGATAATAGTCATCTATACCAAGAAAACTATATATCTCAAAGACGTTCTTTGGAAGTGTCTAGGAAATAACAGCCTCTATCTTTTCCAGATCAACTGAATCGCCTTTATCATAAATAAAATTGAATAACAAACAAACTTATTATATCCAAAAGTCACACTTCGTCAATTTTTCATACAACTAGTGATCTATCAAGATCCCCAAGGCTACTACCCAGTGTTCCTCATACTCTACCCATGTCCTAGAATACACCGATAAATCATCCATGAATACCACCAAGAAAGATTCCAAATATCTTAGAAATAACAGATTCATCAATGCCATGAACACATCTATTTAATTCATTTGACCAAAGGGAATAACCACATACTCATCATGGCCATATATACATCTAAAATATATTTTTTGGAAAATCCACCTTGCACACCATCAAATGATATCTTACCCGCATGTCTATCTTAGAGAACCACTGGTCTCTCCTCAACTGATAGAACAAATAATCAATGCGTGCAAGTGGATATTGATTCATTTATATAATCTGATTTAGCCTATGATAACCAGCAAACATCTGCAGAGTTCCACCATCCATTTTAAGAAACAAAACTAATGAATCCCATAGAGACGTTCTAGGCTAAATGAACCCTTTATTCTCTAACTCTTCCAACATCACTTTCAATTCCCTCAATTCTATTGGTTACATCTAGTAAGATTTTAATGAGATAGGATTATTCTACGGAATGAGATAAATCATAAACCCTACTTCTCTAATGGGTGGAAACCCTAATAATGTTTTAGGAAAGACATCCAGAAATTGATCAACCACTACTGGGAAACTATTTCACTCATCCTCTTTGATTGATACCATAGAAAAAGACACTAATTGATATGATATAATCCCAAATGTTTGTGCCAAAAAACCAATTGGACCCTCCTTCAACACTTTCTCTCCTCTAATGAGATGTTTAACACTATCATACATTGTTAAACAAACAATTCATGCATAACAGTTGATCTGGGCCTTAAATATTTCCATCCAATCCATTCCTAGAATTATATCACATGAATCAATCTCAAGCACTGTGAAATCCCACATCAACTCAACCCCATCCACAACTATGCAACATTATCAACACAAAAATGGTCAAAACTCTCTTTGACCTCAAGGATTTTTATTTTTTAAAATATAATGCATCATTTCCATTGTTAAACCTAGTAAACTAACAGCACGAGAAGCAATAAAAGAATTTGAATCACCCATTTGAAACAATTCATTCATCAAGGTAAAATTAAAAATAATTATACCTTTCATGTTGGCTAGTCCAAATGATCTTTGATTAAAAGTTTCTTAGCTCCAAACTGCATATTTCTTACCAAAATCTTCACTTTATTTTCTAGTTGAGGAGTCATGGTATTTCTAGAATAACCATGACTAACATTACTATGTTGTAAAGGGTTATGATGCTTCCCCTACCCTATCAAGGCATTGGATTCCTATGACCCATGAGGGATTTCACGAAAACCTGACCTTGGATCATTATGACAATAACACTGAATATTCACCATATTCGTATAGTTATGAAATGATTAAGGTTATGTTATACAATCCCTATTAATGTGGCCCGTATAACCATACATAAAACATCTCGGTTTTGCTTTAAGGCTTTGGGGAAAGATTCATCGATCCTTTTTCCAGACTCTGAGCCCTACTCCCACCCTTGAAATAATTTTCCCTCTTCCACTTGAACCTAGTGTTAGAGTTACCACTATTCCCCTTGGGTACCTACATGCATCCCCAACTTGTGTCCCCCAAACTATTACATTCATCTACTATTTCCCTCTTTATCATTTTGTGTAATCACTTATACATAGAACCACTATTTTTGAACTAATTAACCCACCTTCAGAAATACGTGCCTTAAAAAATGTAATAACCACCACCATAGGTGAAAACCACACATTGTTTGAAAAAATAGTCACTTATTATATTAGTGAGATGTTCCTCTACTTCAGGATAAATAAATCTATTGTGCAATGAATTCGGAACACATGAAGGTTGAATAGTTTATTAAACAATTCCTCAAAACCCTCCCATGTCTTACCATTGTCCATTCCAGATTGGACTACCAAATCCCACCACTGAAGGGAAATATATTCCAACATATATGTAGTTAACTTCACTTTAAACTCTAAGAATGTTCCCAATAATTAAAATATCATTTTTATTTTGGTCAACCATTCATTTTCCCATTCTATTTCCAAATCACCCATAAATATGGGTGAATTATTATTTTCAAATTGATATGCATGATCAACATGATTTGGCTCATTCTCTTTATTACCACATTACATGACATGGAAATCATGCACTATACTCTGCACTAGTTATTGGTTCACATGATGCTCAGGTACAACCACATTTTCAGCAGCCTCCTTTGTTAGTCAATATGACACCTACCTGGTGTTGTATCTATCAATACAAAACCCACCATAAGTCTTACTCCATTAGCAGGAAAGGGTTTAATGTTTCAAATTCAATAACATAAAAACTATCACAATGAGGCTTTACAAAATTTCACATTTCCCATATTGCACCATTTAAAAAAACAATTTTTTTTAAATAGAAGCATTTTCAAAATACTTCAACAATCAACATTTCAAATCAGCACATTTGAAAATAATTCCATGATTTTCCCCAAATTCACATTCATATATTAATGTATATCATTATTCCCAATGAAATAAACATCCTAGTGGAAAGTCATTTTTACCAAGCATGTCATGCTCAACCCATTGGCTACACCCACGATAATGAGATATCAAATTCCGATAAGTCTCTCTAAAACGCTTATGTACCCAAATCCCTAGTAAATTGATGTTCAACACAAAAGGGTTATCTACATTATTTTATGCTATACATTTCATATTGGGAAAATCTTTATACTTTTATCCATACAAACATGAGGATATAACAATAAAAATGTCAACTCACAGACCAATACTGAGAACCATTGTCGAAAGAAAAAATGACTGACACCACTTGTATCATCTTATCCCTTCCTCATTGGCTTGAGAAGGTGGCGAGATGATACTTGGCCTTAGCAGGAGTTCCCAAGGCTCCAAACGCTTGAAATAAATGCGGAGGGATTCATAAATAATTGGGGAATGATTTTCTCATATAATAAAACCAACTAACCAAACATGTCAGAAAAACCAAAACTACATGATTGATGTCAACAATATATTACAACTCAAAAAGACAATAAGACAAAAACAAAATAACAAGAATAGTCCATAATTAGAGAATAAAGCGAAATACGAAACAAAAAAACCCAAAGGAACTGTGACACCACTCTATATCTCCACTCAAAAACCCATTCTCCAGGAACCACCAGAAATTTCTAACAATCATGATGAACCACTATGAAAATGTGATGCTTTAACAATATGTATTTACTAGAGTACAACAACTACAAAATCACCAATGTTCCAAAGCAGGGTGTGATTAAAAATACTATGTAGGTTCTCCCCAAATGACTTGCCTACACACTCCACAATGATATAACCATTATCAAATTAATATAAAATAGTGTACAAAAAACATTAAATTGTAAAATAATTCAAAACAAGAAAAACACACCCTTAGAGATCCATTTTCCACTAAAAACACAAAATACAAGTGAAAGTGAATCAACCATTTTTTCATCACGTATTTTCACAAAACTTTATATCTTTTATAACCACACAAAAAAAAAGGAAACCAATATAGTGGAACTTTTTGTCAAACCCCGTTTTCTACCATTCCAATCCTGTGGTACTTCCCACCCCCATATATTTGATGGTGGACCTTACATCCATTATCCATCTCCTTTTTATAGAGTTTATCTCCACCAACTTCACATCCATTTCAAACAAACAAATAAATAAATAAATAACAAACAAGTATATCTCATTAAAGTCACAATATTATGAAAACAAACATTTAAAACAAAACATTCCCATAGGACCATATCCTTTCCAAAATATATTTCAATAAAGAAACCCATTTTATTAAAAATCATTTCCACAAACCATTTTCATTATTTAAACCAACCAACCAATTTTAAAACCTACATTTTAAATTCCAGCATCATGAACATGTCATTATATTAACCCATTTTCCCAAAAAAACACAAAACATCACCAATGGGATATTTAAAAGGTTCAAACATCAAAATAACCAATTCATTTCATGAAAACCCAATTAATTGAAAACAAGTAATCTAGTTCTAAAAAAACTGGAGTATAAAGAAAAACAACCTACCATAGGGTATCAGTGAAATCAACCCACCGCACAACGAATCATGGTGTAAAAATCCACAAAACCACCTTATAGCTCCTTCCCTATCATCAATAAGACCAAAACTAACCTATATAGGAAAAAAATATCATAATGAAATTGAAGTGGATCTAGAAAAATGGGAGAGAGGGAGAACAAGATGAAAGGAAAATAAAGAAAAAACCATGAGTGGAGACTTTACAGAGAAGATTCACCTTCGCCGCACCTTGAAAACCCATTTAATCACTTCCAAAATGAGTGAGAGAGCCCCTTTAAACCTTGAGAACCAATAATATTAAGTGGTATTTAGATGGGATAATAATTTAGAGGTATATGAAAAATATTGGATGAGTCCGTAATTAAAACCCAAACATTTTCTATCGTGCAAGATTATCTAGCACGGTTAGGCAAACCGTGCTCTAACAGTGTGTGTGGTACTACCTCGGAGGGAACCCCACATAGATTCCTCACAAGGTTAAAAAAATGCGTGAAAACCATGTGAAGGACCACTATCATAAGTTGCACTATTATCTGGGTTTGTTTCTTGGTTTCCCCTAATCGTGCTCAAATTGTTCCTCTTTAAAATCCTCCAAAACATTCTCAAAACCATCTCCAGAATCTCCCATACTCTACCAAACTCTTCCCAATGACTTTATATATAGAAAAATGAATAAAAAATGTTACATATCTCAAATCAGGGGGGTGATAGATTATATAATATATAATAATCTTATTTGGAATACTAAATTATTTCGTTCATGTTACTTATCAAGCCATATGATTTTAAAATTTTCAATTACTTTCAATTCAAAAATTACTAAATCCATAAGGGTTCTTCACTTCAATATTTTTTTGTTGAGACATTAATGATGTTATGAACATATATATGTTTTTTATGTTTATATAATAATCATTTTACATTTAGTACCATGTATGATTATAATGTTATGGTATATAATGTTATAAGTCCAATTATTCCATAGGAGATGATTTTATAAAAAAGACATCAATGTGGTAATGTTTTATCATTTAAATATTTCATATTTTGGAGATATGTTCTGTTATAAACCTGTATTCTTTTTTGATGTTTATATACATCCTATTTTTTATGTTTTGGAATGGATATCCCTATGATCTTGGTTTTCAAATTTTTTTGATTTCCTTTCTAGCATGGGGTAATGAATGAAAAGTTAATAAAGTAGTGTGGGTTTAATGTTGCAATATCATTTTCATTGGTATTGTTTACTATTAATCTAAAATAATGAAATCATATCATCATATCTCTACCAAGTATTATTTTCTTTATTCTAATATGTTTATTTATGTATATTATATGTTTTCCTTTATTTTTCTATCTTTAAGTACTCTAGATAAGAAGGCATTTTTAAAGGAAAATAATATTAATTTCTCTATTTTGTTGGGAATACTTTCAAACATGTTCATATACTATTTAAAAAGTTAAATAATGTTTTTAATATTATAAAAATTATTTTTTTATTAATTGTTACACGTGTTTTACTTTTTTGGCAATGTTTTTAAGGAAATCATTCAATATTTTTCAAAATGATCTAATAGTGATGTTTTATAAAAAATGTGACTATAATTATTGTTTTAACGTACACTAGAAGAACCATTTTCCTAAAATCATTAATACTATTTTAGTAGACTATTACTTTTGAATTTTGATATGTTCTTACCGAATAAAAGGTTTTTTCATTATATTTTGCATATTTTTAAATTTTACATAAGTGATTTCGACATGAAATGTTTATTTTTCAGAGAAAGTGTTCCAATAATATTATTTATGGTGTTTTCATCTATTAAAACATACTTTGATGTATTTTATGCTTTAATAGGAATATTATCAAATGTTACCATCATTATTTTTCTTTGTTTGATTTAGGATTATTATATTAAAATATTGATGAACCCTATTTAATTTTCTATGCGATTATAATTACTGTAATGATAAATATTTTAATAATATTTTTTATTAAAAATGAATAAATTATGATTTTTTTAAGGGTGGTTACATTATAAATCAATAATATATGGTAAAATTGTTTACTAAAGAAGGGTGGGTAAACTATATCCCCCAGATACATTGAGTAATGTTGATGGAGTTCAGAAAAACATAAGAGACAAAGAATTTAACAGACTACTAAGAGTTGATTGGGTCAAATATATGTATGTTACTTATAATATAATATTTTTAATGTCCTTTTTATAGAGGCCACCCATAGGTGCCTCGTACCCAGTTGGTCACATGGACTGAAGTACATTTCCTCTAACGCCAGAGGCTATTGAGTAGCAGTGAGGGACTTGGGTGTGATAGAGGGGAAACTATGGCCTCATTGGAAGAGTAACACAGTGGAATAGAAATATATAACAATAGCAGAAGTAGTAATAATATCAAACAACAAGATATAGTGGAAGACTGATGAAGAAACCACTAGAGAACTCATATATAAATGATGCATGATACCTATGTCTAGGAAATGATCCAAACAAATCACAATGTTGGAATAGAGTAAAAAACCCATGTAAAAAAGAAAACAAGTAAACTCCTTAGCATCACAAGACCATCTTAGTAAAATGATCTCCATATCCTCAGCAAATCAACTACCTGAAGTAGAAGGGTGCTTTCGCTTAGCTATATATGCAGCAAAAAAAATATGGGCCCAAAAGCATAGCCCAAATAGGGTGCGAGACTATATCCTAGTAGGAAATCACCACAAGATCATTTCCTAATAGTCAGTGAATATATGGCAGGTATTAAATAATAGGAAGCAGTACACAAGGAAGTACTCAGTAGTAACCAATCCACAGTTTTAAAGAATTCAGTTTCCTATATCAACCAACAGCCAACCAAAGCAAGTAAACACAAATAGGTAACCCTCTGGAAAGTACTCACAGAACATCCCCCCTGGTCCTACCTTGATACACAAGTATGCAGCTAAGCACAAATGGTAACCCTTTGGGATGTACACTAAGTCTAACCCTTAAGGTTCAACTTAAGCATAGACTCTCTGAGGAAGCAGTCTCCATAATTTCCTCTTATAGTCTCACATCTATAATTAAATGCTCTACGGGGAAGCACATATGTCACATTACCCCTATGGACCACATCGAGAAACTATAGACACTCTGAGGAATCACTTGTGTCAATTCCCAATGGGGTCTCGCATCTTAAGAAAAAACAAACACTCTAGAGAATCCCTTTCACACATTCTTCTTATGGTCTACTGCACTAGGTTCTCATGGCCCTATGTAAGTCATGAAATCATAGCAGTGCATATCGGCCAATGTAAATCTCATGAAATATTTGGATAAACAGTCTATAGCCTAACAGAAAGGAAGATTAACAAAACTCCATCCTACAATAATAGGCATGGGAATCAAACAAGGCAGCCTAACATTCTAAATAGTTCCAAAAGGACATAACCAAAACATGCATGTGAAATCCCCTACAAAGCATAGGAATTAACCATATTCAGATTCAATTAACCTCTACTCAAGCACCTAAGAATGGCAAGCAATTAACAGGGCTAAAACAGTTAACACGGAATAACCTGTTCAAGTGTATTGGAAATATTTGCACATATAACTCAATGTATTTCAACAGAAAAGAACAAACCACCTACCTCAGTGTTGAGAGATCTCGATACGTGAGCCTCAAGCCACGAATCACCCAAGAACACCATATATCTAGAAAAAAATCTAAAACATTCAACCGAGGATAACATAAGAAAGATGAGGAATCAAGAAATGAAGCTCTAGAAGATGGAATAACATACTGATGTGATTCCAATGTAATTGAAGTTGGTCTAGTTTAAGTTCGGGTGCTTGGTCAAGGGCTAGGAGGAAACTTTAGGCCGTATGGGAGCTCTCTGATGAACAAAGTTGAGAAGAAGGCCTTTCTGGTAAGTAGACGCGACCCTGATATGTTTAATGAAAAAAAAGAAAATACATAGCATGTATTTTGGAATCACACAACATGTACTTGTTGTATCTGTACCCCGCATTAGGTGTCCTCAAGTTCACCCCCACATGGGTGTGTGTGCAGCCATTACACGGCCAACACATGGATTCATGCGGATATTGAGTACACGGTGTGTACTTAAGAAACATCCAGAAATTCCCCTTTTTCTAAAAAATGGAAAAAAATAGAAAAAATAAATGAAAAGAAGATTCGGGCTCTTAAAAAATTGTCCCCTTAAAAAAATTCATTCATAAATTTCCCTAGAAAGGAGGTGTAGATGAAGAATCCCCAAAAAACTCCATCTACTGCGATCATACGTCTCCGTCCCTCTCCGAAGTCTCTTGCTATACTAGCTCGTGCTGCAATAGTACTCATACCAGAGGAAAAGACCGTCCATGTAGAACCTTTGTACTTCGATTGAAAATATGGATATGATGCTCCTAAAAAGATGTATTCACTTCCAACTCAGCCTCCTTAGAATGGAAGACATGAGGCGGGTCTGAGAAGTAACATTGAAGCTGAGAAACGTGGAAGATGTCATGCATATCCCAGAACCTCTAAGGTAACTGCAACCAATAAGCCACTGTCCCAACTCTCTCCAACACCTCAAATAGGCCGATGTACCTTGAAAAAATCTTACCCTATCTCCTAATCCTTCTATGTCCCATCCTTGGTGTGACACATAAGAAAACCTGATCCCCAATGTTGAACACTAGAGGTCATCTCTGCCGATCAGAATAAGACTTCCATCGACACTGTACAGTATCCATCCTCTTCCAAATAAACTCTATCTTCTCTGTGGTCTCTTGGAAAAGATGAGGTCCTAGCATAGCTAACTCTCCTGCCTTCAGCCAACATATGGGTGATCGACATGGCCTATCGTACAAAGCCTCATAAGGTTCCATCTGAATAGTTTCTTGAATACTATTATTATAGGAGAACTCTACAACAGGTATATGCTTCTCTCAAAAACCTCCAAAATCTAGGATGCATTTAAGAAGCGTGTCCTCAAGCTCTTGAATCGTATGCTCATATTGGAAATCTTTCTTGGGTATGGTAAGTTGTACACAAAAGCACATGTGTACCCAAAGCTTTCTAAATCCCCTACCAGACCCGAGAAGTAAAACATGTATCCCTGTCGGAATCTATGGAGTATAGAATCCCATGTAGACATACAATCTCTTAGATGTACAACCGTCCCACCACATCCACACTAATGGAATCCTTGATCTGAAATAATTGAGCAACCTTCATGAGTCTATTGATGACAACCCAAACTACATTCTTCCCTCAAGGCGACCTCGGTAAACCTGTCACGAAATCTATAGCAACATCTTCCACTTCCACTCAGGAATGGGTAACTACTGAAAAAGACCTTCTTGTCGCTGATGCTCTTCCTTCACTTGCTGACAGGTGGAACACTTCACGACAAAACTAGTAACATCTCTCTTCATACCTGGCCACCAATACTAGCGGTGTAGATCATGACACATCTTGGTGACCCCAGGATGAACTTCCCAAACTGAGGAATGAATGTCTCGCATCATCTTCTAGTGTATGTCTGATGGAACCCATACGCACCAAAGTAAACACATGATCCCATTCTAGCCAATGGTCCATCCAGGAATAGTTTCATCCCAGACACACTTTCCTGTAGGACAAGGCCTTCAGAATTTGATAGCTTCCTCATTTTCAATCGATCAATAAGAGTAGAGGAAACAACTATATAGGAAAGAAAAGTCTTCCCTTGCCTATCATGCACCTCAAAATGTGTCTCAAATAATAGATCCATAAGCTGACACTCACTATTGGCTTCATGAGATACCTCTATCTGAGTCCCCCTACTCAGCGCATCAGCCACTGCGTTGCATTTCCCAGGAGTATAGGCAAGCTCAATGTCAAATGACTGAAGGTACTTAACCCACCTTCGCTGTCTCAAATTCAAGTCATACTGAGTGAAGATATACTTTAGACTCTTGTGATCTGTAAAAAATACAAAATTCATTCCCAAAAGATAATGTCTCCAATAGCGCAAGGCATGAACAATAATAGCCTACTCAAGATCATGCGTTAGGTAATTCCTCTCATGTGGTCTCAAATCCTGAGACCCGTACACGAATAATCCTTCTCCCTACATAAGTACAGCTCCCGGCCTAATACCTAAAGCATCACAGTTCACAGTGTATCTCTTTCCCGGCTCAAGAAAAACTAGTATCAGTGCTGAATTCAACCACGATTTCAGCTCTTGAAAGGCATACTGACAAGAATTTGACAATAATAACTTTTCACCCTTCTAATTCAGGCCCGTCAGTGGTGCTTCTAATCGTAAAAAGTCATGTATGAAACGTATATAGTATCCATCCATCCCTAGAAAACTCCGTACCTGAAAGAATTTCTTTGAATAATCCCACGAAACTACTGCTATCACATTGTCTAGGTCTACTGATACTCTTGTCTCTGAGATAACATAACCCAAGAAGTGAATATAGTCCCTCGAAAAGTGGAATTTCGAGAGCATATCATATAACTGATGCTCTCTCAATGTACTCATAACTATCTCCTAATGGGTAGCATGGTCGGGTCGAGTGTGAGAGTACCCCAACATATCATCTATAATGACCACCATGAAAGAATACAAGTATGGATGGAATACTCGGTTCATCAGTTCCATGAAGACTACTAGCACATTCGTGAGACCGAACGAATTAACCATATACTCATATAGACTATACCTACTCCATAAGGCTGTAAGAAGTCTATAAGATGGTCTAACGTCAAACTTATAATAACAAGATCTCAATTATATCATCGATAACACTCGGGATCCTGGAAGCTAGTCAAAGATATCATCAATCATTGGTAAGGGATATCGCTTCATGACCGTCAACTGGTTCATCTTTCGATAATCCACACCGAGCCTAAGGGTACCTTCTGCCTTCTTCACAAACAAGATAGGAGAACCCCACAGAGATGTACTGGGTTGGATGAAACCCTTTTCCTCCTACTCCTCCAACTACTTCTTGGGCTCCTGTAAATCTGGTGTAGCCATCCTATTAGGATGAATAGACACCGGTACCGCTACTTTCATTAGCTCAATAGAAAATTCCACCTCTCCCTCTAGAGGAAAACATGAAAAGTCCTCGGGAAAAACATCCTTGAAACGGTCCACCACTGGAGGAAATTCTAACTATGAAGTCCCCTAGTCATCCAAATATAGAATAGAAATTTGGGCTATATCTCCTCCCAACCCATGATGATCGGGTCCCACTCTGATCACCTGGATGTCCCACTCGTCCTTATAATGAAACGATAAACCTTCTGGTGATGTAAAACTCAGCCTACGGTGGTAGCAATCGACGACTGCCTTGAATGGAACCAACCAGTCAATTCGGATAATGATATCATAGCCTTTCATCTTTACGACCTAGATGCCCCAAAATAAGTGACACTCCCCATCCTCTAGAGGGAACTCCATAAACTGACACACACAAGATGTTCTAGTCCCCAACAGAGTTTCCAGTGTCAAGATATCAATTGAATAAAACATACAAAGCCCAAGTCTCTCCAAAATATCAACAGATATAAATATATGGGAAGAATATGTATTGAAAGGATCAGAAGCTAAAACAGAGGTAACTAAGATCATACCTAAAAATGTAGAAGGTCTCGGATCATACTCTAGGCAGGTATTCTCCACTGCAAACATTTGGCCTGTACCATGGCTTTGTGACCCTGCCTGCCCACTCTGAGCTGATCTGCCCTGATGACATTGAAAATCAGGCGACTGGATACCACAGCGATGACCTCCACATTAGATTGAATGGTTGGAAGAACTCCAGTTCCCAAACTGGTGAGACAATGGTGGTGCTGCCCCAGAATGAGGAGTCATAAAAGAACCCCTGTCACCAGCTGCTGGTGAAATGATCTGACAGAAGCACTGAAGATGACCCATATTGCTACAAGATCGGCACTCCACTGGGTCTCTTAGGAAATGTGGCCTCGTATTCATGCTCTTACATCACTGGTAGCACACCAAATAACTACCAGAAGAAGTCTCTCACCTCCTTTGATCTTTGCGCGAAGACTCCCTACGACGCTTCATGCTGTTAGTAGGAGGGATACTAACTCCGGATGTCAAACAACCCCAGCTCACAACTCGGTAATCCCTCATATTGGGATCCGTGATTAGCGTCTGGTTGACTATAGATGTGATTGAAGTCAATGTGAAGATATTCACCTACTATCAGATGTCGTGCCTCAAACCATCCTCGAACTTCCATGCCAGGAATAACGCATATCCTCGTAGAATAGGGGTGAAGCACTGCAGCTCGGTGAAGCAAGAGGAATACTCCCTGTCCGAAATATTTCCATACTCCAAACTCATAAACACTCGGGATTCATCAGCCATCAATGTATCTGGGTAGAAGTAGTCATAGAAGGAACGCCGAAACTCATCCCAAGCCACTACCTGCTGAAGTCCATCCTATGAGATCACATCCCACCTTCTCTTATTGGAATCTTGTAGCATATACATAGCGAGATTCACCCTCATCTATGGAGGCATCTCCATATGCTTGAAGATAGAAAGCATGGCTTCTATCCATGACTATGCAGCCTAGGGTCCTCCTTCCCGTGTGAAAGTGGGAGGATAATGTTGCTGAAATACCCGCATCCACAATATAATTTAAGGGGTAGGATTTGTTACTCCACTGAAGGTCTGCATGAAACTCATGAATCCCTCTCGGATCTTTGCATCAACACCTGTGACCAGAATGACGGTTGGTGAAAAGATTGTAACTACTGGAGGATCTAATGGAAGTCTTTGATCAGTCATGTCTGGTGTCTGGTCGTTTCCCTTTAACTGGAGTACAACTGGAGGTTGTCTCAGTGGAATAACTCTGGAAGACAAAATGCACACCTAAGAACAAAATTATCAAGGACTAAAAACTGGGAGCATAAAAAGAGATCTAGAGAAAGAATACATTAATTTTTTTACAAAACACGACAACATGACATGTATAATTACTACATGGAATGTTCCCTTAAACCAATCACATGGGTGTGCACTCCTGATAGAACTGGTCTTGTAACACCCCAAACACACAGCGTGTTGTTTTTACCTGCGTCTTGTACTTGAATTCTATTCCCCTTCATGAGTCCATCTACACGGATAAGCCACATGGTTCTCTTTATAACAAGATAAAACGGAATTCCTGTGCCAGAAATGTCGTGTACTAGATGAGATTCACCAACCAGTGTTGTTCGTGAGATGGCCAGATACTCGGCTGACACTACACAACGTGTTCCATACAGACACAGCGTGTTCTAGGAAAGGTAACATCGACTTGTGTGGTTGGTTTTACAGTCGGATTCCAATATGACACAACATGATGTGTTTATAATTTACATGGTGTGTATAACGTATGATTTCCTCATCTGTGTTGTTTGTCACACGGGTGGACACAGGGTCAACACGACACAACGTGTACAAACGGTACACGGCGAGTTCCCAGAAGTTTTTTTTCCTATACTGTGTCTCTTCCCACATGGCCTATGAAACGGTTAGAGACTACACGACATGTACATAAGGTACATGGAATGTACTTAAGAAAAACAATTTCTTCCCAAACAGAAGATAAAAACGAATGTAGTCAAAACTACACTGTGTGTATTCTGGGTTTTTCTAGACAGTAAGCCTAAAAAACTACTCAGATGCCCAAAAAACCTCTGAAAAAAACACCAAAGTGCCAAATTCCGATTTGTGAGGGTTGGTACTCCCCAACAATCAAATCTTGGCATCTTATACATGTTATAATAAGAAAAACAATGAAATGATCCCCAAAATTCCGGTCGATGAGGCCCCATAGAACCTCGAGAACCAAATATTGGCATTCATTCAAGAAAAACGTCCACAAATAAATACCCTATCTAACAACTAGTATTATATGAAGGAATCTATCACAACAACATTAATATCTTGCACAAAATATATCATAACAACATGCAATCAGTAAAGCACTTTAAATGGCATGGCAAGAATACGTGACATGTGACCTCTAGCAAGTGCCTATATGATGAATGAGATGGTATACCCTCATCTCATCGAGATGAAATAGAAATAGAACCTCGATAACATCAAAAATAACAACACATAACATGTGAATCACTCAAGGTGAAATCAAATCAACATTAATAACTGCAACACCAGGAAAAAATTGCAATAAACAAGGTAGAGTGGATTTTCCCTGTACACAGGTTAGCTACTCCCGAGCACAACTTCTTACCAGGTTCCTATTCCTTCATATCCCTAGAAATAGGCTCCAAACAGTATGTCAAGAGAAAAGAACCTCCTCTAATACCAATTTGTAACGTCTTGGTTCCGGAATCCACCCAGAGGTGCCCTGTACCCGGTTGGTCACATGGACTCAAGCGCATTTCTCATAATACAAGAGGTTGCCGAATAATAGTGAGGGCCTTGTGTGTGATAGTGGGGAAACTATGCCCTCATTATAAATGTAACAGAGTGTAAGAGAAACTGATAATAATTGTGGAAGCAGTAATAATATCAAACAATAAGAAACACTGGAATACTGATGAAGAAACAACTAGAGAACTCATATATAAACGATGCAAGCTACATATGTCTAATAAAGAATACAAACATGTCAAAATTCTAGAATATAGTACAAAACCCAAGTACAAAAGAAAAAAAGTAAACTCCTCAACATCAAAAGCCCCATATTGGTCCCATGTTATCCATCTCCTCAGCAAATAAAGTACCTGAAGTAGAAGGCTGCTTACCCTTATTTATGCCTAAAACAATATAATCTGTTTGGGACCAAAAGCATAGACCAAACCGGGTGTGAGACTAAATAATAGTAGGAAATAACCACATGATCTATGCATAATAGTTAGTGAATATATGGAAGGTAATAAATAGTAGGAAGCATTAAACAAGGAAGTACTCAGCAGTAAACAATCCACAGTTTTGAAGCATCCAGTTACATATATCAAGCAACAGCTAACTAAAGAAAGTAAACAGATATTGGTAACCCTCTAGGAAGTACTCACATCATATCCCCTCTGGTTTTACCTAGAAACACAAGAATGTAGCTAAACACAAATGGTAACCCTCTTGGAAGTACACTAAGTATAACTCCTCTGGTTTAGCTTAAGCATAGACTCTTTGAAAAAACACTCTTCGTCAATTGCTCCTATAGTCTCATATCGGTAAATAAATGCACTCTAGGGAAGAACATATGTCACATTACACCTTTTTACTTCGTCAACGAACTACAGACACTCTATTGAATCACTTACATCAATTCCCTCCGTGGTCTTTCATCGTAAGCAAAAAAATACTCTCTGGAAAATACCTTCCATCCATTCTCCCTACGGTCTACTACACTAGGTTCTCACGGCCCTTTGTAAGTCAAGAAAGCATAGCATCACATATCGGTCAATGTAATCCTCAATAACTACACGACTAATTAGTCTACAACATAACATCATGGTAGATAAACAAAATTCCATCATATAAAACTAGTCATGGAAACAAACAACGCATCCTAACATGCTAAATAGTACCAAAAGGTCATAACCAAGACATGCATGGGAAAACAACTCCAAAGCATAGAAATCTACCCTATTAACATTCAATTAACCTCTACTCAAGCACACAAGCATGGAAGGAATTTAACAGGGCTAAAATAGTAAAGACACAATACCACGTTCATGGGAATTGGGTAAATTTTCACATATAACTCAAAGACATTCAACAGAAAATCACAAACCACATACCTCAGTGTTGGGAGATCACTATACGTGAACCTCGAGCCTTGAATCTCCCAAGAACACCATAGATCTACAAAAACGTCTAAAATTTTCAACAGAGGATAACTTGAGAAAGAGGAGGAATCATGAAACGATCCTCTTGAAGAAGGAAGAGCTTATTGAGGCGATTCCAACACAATGGAGGATGGTCGAATCGGAGGTAGGAAGCTCAGTTGGGGATTTGGAGGAAAATCGTGGATGTATGGGAGCTCCCGAACAAACTAGGTCGAGAAGAAGTCCTTTCCAGCAATTAGAATTGACCCAATATGTTTAATAAAAAAACGAAAATACATGGCATGTACTTTGGAAGTACACGGAGTGTACTTGCTATTTTCGTACCCCTCATTAGGCAGCCTACAGGTCACCCCCACATGGCTTTGTGTGCGGCCATTACACTGCTTGCACACAGCTTCATGAGGCAACCGAGTAGACGGAATGTACTTCAAAAATTTCTATAAATTCCTTTTTTTCTCAAAATTGACCAAAAAAGGAAAATATACCTGAAAAAAAGATCTGGGTTCTTACAATATTGTAAATGATCAAGAAGGGATTTCAATTATTGGACATTTCCCACAATGATATTTTTGGGAGTAAACCTTGATAAAGGAATTATTTTTCTATTTTTATATGAATGTCTCAATATTTTGTATTATTCTATGTTTTCATTTCACATGAATGATTATTGATGATTGTATAATTTTATGTGTTATTTATTTTGATTGAAAAATCCTTATATCAATATTCATGTTTAATGAACTTTGAATGATTAGGTATGATTATTGTCTGTTTTGATAATTTTCTCTTACAGTTATGTTTATCTTATTCACACTTTTGATCATTGAATGGTTTATATTATTATTACCCTTACTATGAATCTGATCTTGCACATTCTTAAAGTTCATTTACCTATGTTATTAAAACTATTTTTAATAAGAAATAATGTTTATCTTTTATATACTAGTTTTTTTAGTATATAGGTTTCCATTGAAACAAAATATTTATGGTTATTTCATGGATCATAATGGTATTAAATGAATATTCATTTATTAAGATGGACGGATTATGTAGGAATGATTGGGGCCACTATAAAATCATTACCTCTAAACAAGTCTCACCCTCTCAACATCCACCAAGACTATCATTAATTTGTTTATAATCTTCCTTTACACTGCTTTTGTGGGAAAAAATATCATTCATGGGTCCAATATACATGGTCATAGGATACCCTAAAATTAAAAAAATGAAATAATAATATAATATATACAAAAAAATCAAGAAATAAGTGGTCAATTGTAAAATATACTTGTGAAAATAGATATTCTATATAACTTAAATTCATAGGGATATAAGATGTTCCTATTCATATTATATATATTTCAACCAAATATCATATTTCAAGAGAAACCAAGGATGCCTATAGAATTGAATAGATCACAGAGTTGAAAGAAAATATCCGATTTAAATGTTGAATCATGAAATTGACCAAGGGTTCTAGTGGTTTTAAGAGACCTAATGTATCTATACTAATCAAACATACTAGCTCACATGTTTCCCTTAAAAAAATGTGGAACCTATTACTATATTACGTGTTTGTAACTTGAGGATTTATTATTCCCTACCATATGTACTTTTATTCAATAAATATAGAAACATATTAGGTAGCCCTGACATTTTCAAAGAATAATTTTCTATCAAGGAAGTACTAACCCATTATATCCATAAAAATATGGACCTATAAAAACCAACATAAGTCATAGAATTTATAATGGGGGGACTACATCGCATTGAGTAAATCATATCAAATGAGTTAGTTCCACACCCATATAATAGAATACCTATGACTTTAGAATGGGGTAGTTCTTAAATTTATCAATCATGTTGGGGAAATACACCATATTGGGACAAAGAGAGGAATGTCCAAATACTGAATTAGGAGGACCCAAACCCTATATAACAGTGTGAGTAATGAAAATATATGAAGAATATGGGGGAACCATTCCCTTCCACTAGTAAACCACATGTGTAGTTCTTAACCTCATGTTCCCTCTATTCATCTTGAATGAGCCCAATCATTAGACTGATGAAACTAAGTAAGCTAAACAACCCAAACCACCAAAATGTTCGACTCTAAAGTCAATTATTGATATTCCATAACATTAAATGTGGAAATAAAATTTGGATAAAATACTCACATTTCCCAGAATGAGACCTAAAAAAATAAGATATGACGAATCACGTAGGTTTTATAGAATATACTCAAGGGATTCTAGGGAAATAGCCACTTGGTGGAAATTTGAAATTGTATTTTAGACTACGGGAATTTTACTAGTCTATTGACATGATATATATACTAGAATACAATCCTAATTGTTCTATTACAACACTAAAAATTTAACCCTAATATAATAATTAAATTCATTTCGAACTATATGATGGTTCCAATGGGGTACATGGAATTAGGGGTCCCCAATGTCCATTGAATGTATCTATAAATTCATAATTCATTACCTCCTTGTGTACATGACACATCTAAAAAACCACATGGAGTGTATTAATATAATGAGTATAATCTTATTATACTACATGATTTCCAAATAAGGTGGTCATAGGTGTACTATATAAAACCTTGAGCCATGTTCTTTTAAAATATATAGGGTATAATCTATAACATATGGTGTGTGTAGTTAAAGGGACTAACATGGTAATATAATCTAGTACAAATCGAGCCACGTAACAAAACCCTACATAATTTATGAACCTAGGGAACACATCATATGATATTTATCACTCATGAAACCCTATAACTCCATGGTTATTGTTAGACAAAATGTTTCTAACTTAACTATATATAATATAGTCATAAATTTTAATTCTAGAATATCTTTCTATAATTATTTTTTCCAACATTAATATCTTCAATTCCATTTATATCACATTTTGTGTCATCCTTCTTGTTTGAACATCCCAAGGGTCCTTCCTAACAGGCGTTATATATCTACCTTCTTCAACCCATGGATTTAGTTTGATATTTTTCACCGAAACACTCAATGAACTGATTGAGAACATCACTTCACTTCTTTCATGATAAAAAACATTCTATCACTATCTGATGCATGCTACCTCAACATTCCAATCACCTAAAGTTCAAACTATAATAAATATTCATGGATGATTGAAATAAATCACTATGATAGGGAATAAGGTGATCGATAAATGGATACTCATGTGAATACCATCTATATGATTATTTATTCTCAATACATACCTAATGATATGAATAATAAGAAGAAATCCGTGAATGGAGAAGAACACTAATTACAAAAGAGAAACACCTTGGTTAACACATATTCCGATAAAATTTCCTTGATTTAGGAATGTGAACTCTTAAAGAACAATCATAATATTAAGAATGTTCAATAATCTAAAATGATTAAAGTTTTTGTGGTAATATATAATTAGAAAATGTTTTGAAAAAGTTTACAATGAGTAAACAGACATAATTTTGAAGAGAGAATCACTAAATCACAAAAAAAAATATCCTTTCTGAGGTTTATTGATGATATGGTTTTATTAATCAATATTTCCATGAATCCACGAATCACCTTTACTATACAACATTTTGATGGTTAACCAATATGGATGGTATCAAAAAATAACTCTTTATCTATGGTTTATCATTCAATGAAATAGATACCGTAGGTAAAATATAATAAAAGAGTATTTAAAATTCATTTTAGGCTAATTTATATTTTAATAGGATTGAAAAATACACTCATTCCATAGAAATACACCAATATGAATAATTTTGCACCTCTCTTTCATAAACAACTCCATTTAAAAGAATAGTAAATATTAGAATTTACATATGTGTTTTATTTAACAGATATAACCATCCTCATGTATGATATAATTATTTATTTCTTTTAAAAATACTTAAAAACCCATAATATTCTATATTCTTATAAATTCACCAGATTGCATCCCAAGGGTAAACTATAACACCCCATGATTTTATGATATATATTATTTTTAATTTCTTTGATGTATTATATTGTATTCTACACCAAGGTTAGTTTACACGATAAGAAACACTGTATTATCTTGCAGAATATGAAACACTATATCTGGATTGTGTTACACACAAGAGCAGCCTTCTTCAATAGATGGCATTGAACACAATACTAAGTTTTTCTAAATAATGATATATTATTCAAATATTAGTAATGGGATTTATTCTAGCTACTTTTAACATTATTAACAAAATTTTGATCTTTATATAACATTTATATTCATCTTATGTATTTTTTATTATTTTATATATGAATACATTTAATATTTCAGATAATTATTTTTTCAAAATATACAGTTTTCCCACCTTTTGATGGAGCACACATTTTAAATATTTTGTTAAACTATTATAACTTCAATTATAAAAAATAAAATTATTCTTTGTAAAAAGGATAAAAAAATTTACTTTCGATTAATTTTTGATATTTTTTGATAACTTTCAAATTTTGATGAATAGTAAAAATACGCTAAATTCTAATTGAATTTTTTTTGCATCAAATTAATTTATATTTCTAAATTAAATTATTGAATGGTTTAAAAGTATAAATATAATATATTTTTATAATTTAATACAATTTAAGTCATTGTAATTAATTTTACATTGAACTCAAATGTAAAATATTTCAATCTTTTATAATGTTTTAACTTTAAAATAAAAACCCATTTTTTTCATTCTGACAATGACATTAATTTTAAATTATTTACTAAAAATTATATGTTTTGACATTAGAAAACTTAATTCCATTTTTGGAATCATAAGGTCCATATTATGTGAATAGGCCCCTTTTATTTTTTCATAATAGGAATAGTAAGTACGATGGTTTTTATTTGCCATAGTTAAATGTAATTCGTGTCAATTAGTGTGACAAATAATATGACAAGTACAATAAAATTATCCAAAAACCAGAAAAAATACCATTGGATGAATAAAATTATTCCCTTTACATCTTTTGTTCAAAAATTAGTTATTTAATGTCAACTTGACAATGAAAATGACATAGATATTAATTAAACCAATGAAAGAGACAAAATATCACTCAAATTACTTATACAAATAATAATGACAATATTAGAATAACCAATTGACATATTGAAAAATTAATAAACCATGGAAAGATAAAATAATTAATAACATCATGGTAATTTATTTTTTATTTTTACAAAATAAATAATTAGCTTAAAGTAATATTTTTTTGTCATCTAAAAATTAATTAATTGATGAGAAATCAATTAATGTTTTTTAATTAAAATACTAATAAATATAAAGGTCCAAACAAATTAAAAATTATTCCACATAGATTATATATCAACCATAATAATCAAATGGTCATGATAGTGTCCATATTAACCCTTATAATATTGATTATGACCTTTATATTATTTTTTAAAACTAATGTGAAAGTTGTCACATTCATAATTTAATAAGTATAACATTTTTAATGTTTAATTTTATAGTAGATAAATTAAAATACAAATATTACAATTATGTTAAATAAATTTAACATCATTATATTATTTTATTTTAAATTGTTACTCAACAAATAAGTATATTAAATAATTACCCAAAAATATTGTAGTAATTATTTTATTAATGGAAATATGAAATAAATGTTATAAAAAATATTAAAAAAAATATTTTCGGATAATTAATATGTAATATGAATTTTATATATTCCCTTAACCTCATAGTAATATAATAATATTTTTTTTAAGTTGACATTTTATCAAGAAATTTTTAAAAATCGATAAATTGAATAGTGTCAAAATTGACATTATTGATTATCTATCCAAATAGTGTTTTATTAAATTATTCAAAAATAATAAAACATTTTAAAAAATAGAATATTTTTAATATGGTTCAAAAATTATAAATTTTTTATTTATGATGTAATTTACATCAAATAAGTAAACATTATTACCTTTTAATATGGAAATATTTGTTACCTAGTTAAATTAAAAATTGAATAAATAAGTGATAAATTTAAAAGATAAGGTTTGAATGTACATAGAAACATGCATAAGATGTATTTTATGATTATATTACAATAATATAATATATATTATTCTAATATATAAAATTTTGAAGGTATTTGGATTAATTTTTAAATTATTATAAATTAATAGTTTCAGAAATTCCAAAAGTGTCATTCACCCCAATTATAAAAGGTCACATCCTCCCTCTTTTCTCCCCATCTCATTAATCCTTAAAGTTAAAAAATATCATACCCATTTCTTTTCTAAAATTCCGTAGTTACATTATAGATGTTATTTTATTCTCAAAATCCCAACTCTAATTCCCTTAAGAGGAGATCTGAAGAGAGAACATCAAAGAAGAGGTAATCTTCTCTATCTATTCTTTAATATTTCATTATTCTTCTTGTTCCACTTAAAAATTTGTTTAATTATAGAATAATTACTCCTGTAAAAATTATATAATGATATTTTATTATATTTATGAAACAACCATATTCCACTTTCTATCCATCCTAATGAAAAAGAAATAACTAGGAATTCGTACATACAACTTACCGTCTCCACAATGTGGTGAAATATGTTTTTCACCACCAACATACATGGATGGGTATACAAATTGATTTAATAAATATATATGATTATTATAAAATGATACTTATTATGAGATATATTACACTATTCAATTCAATATCACTTAATAATTATGGGAATGATATTGTTCTTCCTGCGAACGTACGACCTACCGTCTCCACGACGAGATGAGATTCATTCTCCACATTAACCATTAATGAATGATTATAATGTATATATAATAAATAAGTATAATATATATGATATAATAATTATACTGTATTTTGGTATATATATGTGTCATTTACATACTTCCATTAAATTCACTAAGGAAACAGAAAAAACGTTCATTCATATGTATGGCCCATCGTCTCCACAAACGGTGTATTCCATTTCATTAATATACCAATTATATATATTTATATACTGAATATATACACTGTATAAATAATTTTTTACAGTTTTGATGTATTTAAATCATTATATATGTAATAATATAACGAATAAAAAGTTGAAACACGTATGATAAAAAAACATATTATTACCCAATATGTTTATTTAACATGGAATGGACAAATGAATAAGTAATATAAAGACATAAGTGAATAATCAATGATATAATAAATATTATTATTGTTCTTTTAGAAGTTAATAATATGTTTAAACACACTATATAGATGTTTTAGACACATACAGAAGAAATCGTACCTATGGTAAGGGATAATTTTTCAATCTAATTGTTATATGAGATTGTTTATACATATTTAATTTTTGTGGATATTTTTATTTTCCATGTCCATGTTTTATAAAAATGTTTTCATGATATTTTTACAATTATTATATATATTTTCAATGATATTTTTACCCATTTTTTATGTTTTATTATATGGTTTGTAAGGAATATTTCTTTTGATTACCATACGAAGTAATTTTTCACTTTTCTAAAAAAACTACTAGGAGAATGAATTTTTTAAATTATACAGAATGGATGGAATTTTATGATTTCATGAAACCTTATTTACATTATTATTCCTCCACAATATTTCAAGATTATTTTCAAATAAATTATTTTCATTTAAAATTTCAGGTCATTTTGAGAAAATACATAAAATTGAACAAAAAAGGATATTTTCTTTATGGATTATGTTCAAGTGATTTATCAAAATTCTTTTCCATATAAGATGAAATAGGGCTATGTTTATATCCCTATTATTTATTTTATTTGATTATGTTTATGATGGAATTAATTTTTATTGAAATTTATTTATTTTATAAGAATTACGATGGAATGATATTTAAGAAACCCATTTTAATACTTGGGTAATGATATGATGAATGATTTATGTTTTTGAGGAACACATAAGAATATTTTCATTATGAGATGGGTGGGACATATATCTCCATGAAATTATTTGGGTAATGATTTATATCTCATGAGATATACATGGATGGAAGAAAAAGTAAATATACTTCAGTAATACAGGGTTATAATGACATGTAAATATTGTTCAGTAATACATGGTCGGAATGACAAGTAAACTCCGTTCCATAATAGACTTTTTCCACTATGATGGTCTTGGAACCAATTACTTGGATATTATGGAAATAATATTATTTGGTTATTGGTTTTCCACAATTATTTGGTTTATTCCAATGCTATTTTATCATGGATAAAGTTCAATTATGATATGTGCCTTACATACTGCCAATATTTATTTCATAACTCAATATTTTGATATTAAAAAGTTACATTGGTGTTTTTACATTTTTATGATTATGTTATGTATGATGTTTTCTAGTATTATACTTATTGAGCATTTCAGCTCACCCTTTATATATTTTTTCCATTTTCTCAGGATATAAAGAAAGGATTGAGGTAGGAAAACATCAAGGGTAAGATATTTATGTGAGATGTTGAAGATATTTTACACAGTTAGAAGCTTGTGTTCAATGTTTCCAAAGACACTAAACTAATACAGTCTTTGGGATATTGTTTGTGTCATGTATTAAGTATTATGAAAAATTAATGTATTATCCATGTCCACCAAGCATTTGTTGTTACATAAACATTTCATGATTATATCAACAGAACCCTAAATAAAAATTCAAGGGAAATTTTCAATGTTAAATTTAACATTTTCTACAAGGATTTCATTGGGCTCTAAAGATCAAAATTGAGTGATGTTTCAATAAATGACAATATACATACCTACATATATAAATAATCAAAGTGTTAATTATTATTATAGGGTCAACACATTGGTCATGTTATATTAGATATATGAATATTTATTGGGTCCAAAAATTTAAAGACTTTGTTTTATTGGGAGAGACCCATGAATATTATCATGATTTATTATATCATAGTATTATTACGTTTCTATTGATGGATGTAAATAAATTATCTATTTTTATAACACCAATGATGACCCTAACTAAGAAGGGGTTGATGTTAAAATTTTCTTGATTCATGTAAGGGATCCTTTTAAGAGCTAAAATGGATACTAATGTTTGTGTTTGTCTGGACCTTAATTGATCCTGGTAAGCTTGATAAAATTTATTATGATAATTAAGTAGTCATGTTTTTGGTAGTTTAAATATCAAATTAGTAGGTAGTCACTTATTTTTCCTTAAAAGTGTTTTCTCATGAGAAAATAATCCTAATAAATGATATAACACTAGTATTAATAGTACATGTGTTGACATGTTCATGTCACTAGATTTTGGTGAATAAGTTATTTATTTTTACATTCAATATGTTACAAAAGTATATCCTTTCATAGTATGACCTAAATCATTGATAGAGATAGTTTTTAAAGTACCTTTTTTGTTTTGACTGTGAGATGTAATTTCTACCTATGAAGTTATATATAATACTTTATGCACTATGTAGGAATTTTTAGGAACAATTGGTATAGATAACTAATAAATAGTGGTTTTGAGAAACTTATTCTGTTATATTATCAATGATTCTTCAAATTAATTGGGTAGAGTGACCCTTACGACCTTATTTATTTTGTTATCACACCATAATATACCAAGAATGATTCAGTATTCTAAATCATATTGTATGGTGATGAAGGGAAATATATATTGTGGTCCATCACCATTGGATTATTCCCTATATATATATATATGAGATTCATTATGTAAAATATTGTGTGTTAGTCCCTATAAGAATGGGTATAGAGAAGATTCATGCATTATAAGGATTATGGTTAATTGTTTTACCTATGCACATTAAGAATGAAATCCAGAAATAATATTGGTGTCCTGAGATGAAGAAGGTTATAGAGTGGTTCATTTCACAGTGCCTCTCTTTTTAAAAAGTGAAGGCCAAGAATTACTAACCCATAAATATTCTACATAAATGAACTATTTTTGAGTGAAATTGTGAAAATTTGATGTTGGATTCCATATTGATATTGACGAGTTTGTCTTATGGAAGTGATGTGATATGAGTTATTATGGACCATTCAAAGATGATTGTATATTTCATAATGATGTGGGTGAATTACTATAGAAATGAGTTAGGTCTTTTGTATTTCTTGATGATAGTTAGACATCATGGGGTTCCTAGGAGATTAATTTATAATAATAATAATTTTTCTATGTCACTCTTCTGTAAGTCCATATAAAGGTTCAAGAAATATAATTTTATTTGAAAAAATTTAATCTATCATAAAAAAGATAGGTAATCTGAGCATATAATTCTATTGTTTAAGGACATGATGGGGTAATGTTTACTTAATTTTTGTGGTTCATGGGAGGACCATATTATTCTTAAAAATTTATCCAATAACAACAATTATTATTTATTGATTATGATGTAAATGTTTAGGAAATTTCATGGTATATTCTGAAAATCCCTTCTCTATTAGCAAGAGGGCAGGGTGTCTTATATTGTAAAGTCAAGTCTCACACAACTGACATCCAAGAACATTTCCACTAATTAAATGAGGTAATAGACCACATAGAGAAATAAATCATAATATTCTAACTAGTAATCTATCATGGAGATATTGAGAAGGGAGACAAAGTATTCTAATGAGTATTTACTCATTTAGAATACATTCATATTATGATAAATGGAATGATATAATTTGAATTCCTGAGATCATATGAGGTTTCAAGGGGATCAATACCATATTGTATTGATTTGATCTGATTTATATATTATTTTATATGTATGACATATTTTAAGCTTCTCATCTTTAAAAATACCTTCTCAACCCTCCTCGTATGATTATTTCTTATGACATCGAGAAATATTCCAAAAAATCATTCTAGGAACAATTGATTCATATCATGAATCAAATTTAAAATATCTTTTAAAGGAATATGATCCCACTAGTATGTGTGGTGTGGTATTATAGAAAAATAATGGACGACGATTGGGATTGGGATTCCAACATATAGATGTAATTTTCAATGTTATTCGCGAATGAGGCTAGGGGACACATCTTATGAAAAAAATATTTTTTAGTTGGGATATTTTAACATCCTTCATGTTTTAAAGGTATAAATTCAATTTAATTTTAACCAAAAAAAATTTTTATATAGTTTTTTGAATATGGTGGTGTTGACAGGGGCCTTCGGGTTGGTTTTTATATGCATGACTAGGGTCCAATCTAAAATTCTACAGCATGTTGAAAATAATTTCCCAATTGATGCATTACACTGTGAAGACCTTATCAAGGGGGAGGTCTCACTACAAAACATATAAGATTCACCATAATTCCATTATTGAGGTTTTTTGTTTCAATGTTATACAATAGGTGCATAACCTAGCATGACCTAGGTATGGATGTTAGAATATTAGTGTAACCCCTGATAAAGTGTATTACTACATGGCCCGTGATATCACATCAAAATGTGACCCTAAAGAGGGGTGTTTCATAGGGTGGATGTATCAAGGGGTATCTTAGTATAACAAAATAGTGTTTACATACATTATAGTTACTTCACATTTGTGGAATACTTAAGGTATTATACAAACATAATCCCAAAGACCGTATTTGTCTATTGCCATTGGAAACAAACATATACAATAGTACATAAGTGAGCTACATTATATCACACTAGATTTTTCTAGACTAGAACCCTTCTTAGATAAATCAAACATAATATGTATCTTCATAACAAAGGTGAAAGGAAATTTAAAAATTGGTGATCCTAGATGCTCTGTAAGTGTAAAAAAGGAGAAATTTAAACATTAACATGACCATAAGGGTATGAGAATGTGATCATGAAAATAGATGATCGTACACTTCATATCAAATATCACAAACCAAAATCATGAAATATATATTGGAAGTTCATAAGTCATGCATTATTAGGAAATAATGGAAATATTCCATGAAAGCATAAAAATATAGTAAACCATGTAATTGTGGAAACATATAAGCATATAATGATTTCCATAGTAGTTAATACTTTACTTCTTAGACCATCTTAGGTGAAAAATGCCTTCATTGAACTGGGTTCACACCCAATTCCAACCCTATAATACCGAACTGAGTATATTTATCGTTTCATCACTATAATACTGAACCTATTTCATTTCCCCTTCTATCTATGATTATCTTTTGAAATATAATTATTTACCCAATGCATTGGAGGGAGATATAGGTCCCATCCATCCCATAATGAAATCATACATACATGTGTCATAATATCATTAAAAACAAATAATATCATAACACATGAAATGAATTGGGTATCATAAACATGTAATCATATAATAACCTATAGATAAATATATAGGTTTTAGAATCATTTCATCATAAAAATAATTCATGAAAATAAGATGGGTTCAAAAATATACAACCTGTGAAAGAGAAATAGGTTACATAAACATCATGCCACCAAAACATGACCATTTAGGGTAATAATATTAATGGAAACATTGAATAATTTTCAGCCTAAATTTATGAGTAATTCTAATGGATGTTATCTTATATGGGAAATAATTTTGGAAGATCTTTTGAAATTATTTCTTGAGTAAAATATTCTTTCTTCATTGTAAAATTATTTTTAAATGTAAAACATTTTGAATATCAATTTCATTGAAAATAGTTATAAAAACATATAAAGAAAGATTTGAAAACAATAATTTTTTAAATATTTTTTCCTTGAAAACGATCTTAAATTATCTCTTGAAAACAGTTTTTAATTTCTTTTAAGAAATGGTTTTTCAATAAAATAGATTTCTAGTCGAAGAGGGAGAGACAATGAGATTTTACTCAAAAAAATTGTCTTAGTTACCGAAGAGTGGAAAAGGGGTACTAAAAATTTTGGATATAATTAATAAAAAATGATAAAAAAAACTCATGAATCTTCTTGAGATATGGATCATAATATTTCATCAATGGAAGAATAAAAATACACAATATCAAAAAGCGATGAGATTGTCTCAATAAACTCTTATAATTTGTAATTTGGGATCATACTCTCCATGTAAGAAAATGAAATTAAATATAGTATAAAATATCATAAAAATAAGTATATTACATATATAAAATTTAAAATGGAATTATATACACATTGAATTTAAGAGCTTAACAAAACATGATTCTTAAAGATGAAAATTTGAGACAAAACTATTTTACAAATTTAGTAATTTTTTGAATATGATACTCATGAATGAAGGATAAAAAATGGAAATGTTAATACACATAAACTGAAGTAAAAAAATTCATATCATAAAATAATGTGAAGTATATACACCTTAAAAAAGGAATGAGCATTGAACATAGTATGTATCTCACAGAAATAACAAGTGATATGGAATCCCCCTTACAATGTTTCATGACTCTCATCGTAATCATTCAATCCACCTATATAATAAATATAAATTTATTTTAAAACATTTACAGAACCATATTATTAATTATTATACTTTATATGGTTTGATTATGACCTAATATTACCCACTATTATACCATCCTATGTTAAGGTTTCACTTCAGATAATATTCACTCTGGTCTTCCTATGTGTTTTAATTTATCATATTGTGGAATATTATTCTTATATAATTATTAAAAAATGTAAAAAATGATGTAAATATAATTTATATATACTATATATGTATTATATTAATTAATTAAATGTATAATTATGAAACATAGTACACCATTCATGGAGATGACAAGCCTTATATACGCAAGAACACCATTTCTATCTAATTTTCGTGTTGAATGAAAGAAGGTAAAAGTCATACATATTTATATATATGTATATAAATAAATGATATTATTGATTTATTATATCATATATATCATATATATTCACTAAATACATACTTACTACATTCCATGTACTGTATGATGAAATCCCATCGGTTTGAGGAGGCAGTAATCCACACACACTCAAATAAAATTATCAAATTAACAAAAAATGTAAATTATAAAGATGTCTGTTTTCAAAATTAATTACATAAAATTAAATACATAATAAATATTTAATATAAAATATTTAAATATATTTTCCAACAAAATGGACACCATGATAGGCAGTAAAGAGATATCCTCACTTAGTGAGGCACTAGTCCAGCCACACTTTAACAATATTTTCATTACCCATTAGATGGATGTGTTTATATGTGAATATTTTACTATTAACATATAAAATCCTAGTATTTTTATTATACTTTTGTTTTTATCTTACCATGGAATAATAATAGTTTCTGGATTGTGAGATAAAATAAATGAAAGGAGTTTGAGGGAGGGTGTTACCTATTAATCAGGTAACTCCTTTTGGTTTGCACCTATGGTATTTCTTGTAAGTAATCCTTTTTAATGGGGGACCCAATGATTAATTGATGAATTTGAGAAATAATTTGGAATATTTTTTTCCAGGAATATTTGGCTTGATAGGTGTGAGTAAGTGGAAGGTGTTGCGGCCTTTTATAATGGAGGAGGGGTGGCACTCTTGAAATATTTTAATGGAATGGAACCCCAACCATGTTTTTTTATTTAAAGTTATAAAATAATGGTTCCAAGTCTATAAAATATATTTTAGGATCAAAATATTTCAATTAAATGGTTTATGACAAGTTTTTAGGATATTTTGGGCCTTAATGTTATGGTTTAGTCCGTTATTAGGTTTATCTTATCCTTTACCATTTTAATTAATTTTCATTAATTCACTAATATATTTGACAAAAACTAGGTTGAAAATAATATAAATTATAAATAACGTTGATTAAAAATATTGAATCAATTTTTTAAAATTCAAACCACAGAAGTAGATGAAATTAATTTAAATTTAATCCCATAGTCGGGTCGACAATGTAGTTTTTAATATACAAACGTTCAAATGAACTCTATGTTTTTACATTCAATTTCAATTTAAAATTGATTTTAATGACCTAAATTTATTTAATTGGTAAAAATAGTTTCTAATTAAAATTTCAATCCAATTTAAAATATAATTTACCATTATAAATTAAATAGATTAAATATCAGATTTAAATTAAAATCCAGTATTTTTTACTATTAATTGAAAAATAAAACCTTACATAAAAAGACAAAAAATTTATCCTAACCTAATTTTTATATTTCACATAAAAATATGAAGTATATTTTTAAATAATAATTATATAAATGTTCCAAAAAAATGTATTTAACATGGGTTCTCTATAAAAAGAATGTAAAACTACCTTTATAAAGCTATAGGTTTTTAAGCATTAAATTGTGTTTATTATAATAGTATGTCTATAAAATCTATTGTTTGTTTATTAAAAATACATGATTGAATATATAACATGTATATATATTAAAATAACATCACATAATAATTTGAATTAACTTAATTATCTATGATTAAAACAAATCTTTTAGAAAAATAATAGTTTTTAATAAAAAATACTCCCTTTATATTAAATTTGTCTCTTATATTCCATTTTAATGAAATAATTAACTTTATATTTTGTGAAAACTATATGTTTAAATAAATTAGTTATTTATATTCATTAAAGTTTATTTAATTTATAAGATTTATATTATTATAAATATATTAATAATATTTTATTGTTTAGTAACACTCGGTCATGCGTGTTATGCAAGACATCAAGGAATGTCATTATTGTTTTTATCATATTCTAATGTTGGTCTTCCACGTAGAGAGAGAAAATCATTATATTGTGAGTTCTTAATGTAACATAAACATAGTGATTTTATATAAAATAGATTATTTTCAGTGTTGTGTGATATGAAAAATATTAAAAAGATTAAATTAATTCAAGAAAAATAATTCACAAAATATTTGGGTGTTACACTAAGAGTAGAGTTTAATATTTCTTACTCAGAGTTCTGTGTTGCACCAGGACCTGAGTGGCTATTATGCAGTGTGGCCCAAGTATGGGATTTACACTTTGACCTATGTGGTCAAACTAAAACTCATCTTTTGAGTAATTAATTTAATTCTAAATCAATTTATACAGCCTAAATAAACACATATTTTATCATTTCCTACCTTATCTCAACTAGAATACTCACTTCATATCTCCTTTTTCATCCTCTTCCAATATTAAATCATCCTTGTTCTAGCGAGGTTTAGAGTGATATTTAATATATGGGAATATTGGGGGTAATTATGACCCATATCTTGTATATATTTCTTCTTCCAGCAATTATAAGTTCATTCATTGAATGAAATTTATAGTTTTATCGATTCTGCCATGTTTTTTATTTCTACCCCATAAATCTAAATTTTCTAATTACATTCAACCATTGTGATACTATTCGATCAAGTTAGGTGGTCCCTATCATATCAATATGTTTTTACATTCATGGAATTAGACTTATGAAATGTAGGATTTACCAATATTGTTAACATGACATAATATATATTTAAAAAAATCACTATTTTTTTGGACAAAATTATATCTCTTTTGGTTGTTAGTAGTCATGGGATATGTGTTTTTTTTTCATTATGGTCACATATGACCTACAACCAAGTAATAAATTATAATGAATCCTAACCTAGATCCTAATAAAGGTATATATTTTTACTTATTACCCATATGATACTCATGTGGTGTACATAACCATTCCATGGTATGAAATGACATGAGAATGCGATTGGATAGTGTGTGCACTAGGTTGGGTATGATTCCTCGATCTACAGTTAGTTTCGTCAGAACATTATGCTTTTTTCATTAAATGATTATGAATTTTATGTTCTGGTTATATGTGATAAATAATTAAATATAATGTTTTCTTTTAGTAATTCAAACACAATTTGTATACTAGTGGTATCTGATCCACCTTATAAGATTGTTTAGTTTTATATCATCCACCCTAATTTTACTTTTTTTGTCTAATCAACCCGAGTTGATTTTATGGTATAAAGTTAATTTTGTGGATGATGTACTAATGGTATCTAATTTACATAGATCCTATTACTGGTGTTGAATAATATCCCATTATAATTTGGTGGTATATCATCCACCAATAATATATTTGTGATATATCTCCCACACTGAACATGTTTTTGGTGATATATCATCCACCTATATATCGATTTTATCAGAGAATTCTCCACCAAATTAGTTATTATTAGTGGTTCCTCTTCCACAATTGGAGTTTTCGTTCATTGGTGAATCATCCAATTATGATTTATATTAGTAATATACCATCCAAATAGAGCAGTGACACATAGTATTTCTGGAATGTACTCATTAACCAGAGGTGTTGGATTGGTGATTAATTGTCCACCTAGATGGGATGTGATAACGATCAGTCATTCACCATGTTGTAATTAATGTTGATATATAATTCATCTTTATTATGATATATCAATGATCATGGGGGTGTATTTATATAATGAGTATATCATTTCATTCCAGTACTAACCAATGTCGGTATGGTTAAAAAAAGGATTGGCTGCTAAGCATTTAATGGTGTAATTAGTCAATTATTTATTTTCATTTTCTTCAATCCTTATCATGTATAATTGTCTTTTTACACTTGTAATGTACACTATTTTTTATGACCTAATTAGTTTTTACATAACCCAACTCAGTTAGTTAGGTACCCAAGAAAACGTCATTGTGATACATGGAAATAGTCTTCTATTGGATGGTTGATTTCGGATTCTAGTCGAATTCAAGAGATATGATCGATCGAAGACTCATGTAACTCCCAGATATTTTGTGATTTTTTTAAATGAAGTAAAATATTTTCAGTATCTTTCATTATTGAAACATTTATTCTAACTTTTGAGACATGAAACACTGATTTTATCTTAGGTTATATGCAACACAATGTTTAAAAACATCACTTATTATTGAAATATTATTATTCAATATGATATTTATCATGTAGATGTCGGAATGGTGGATATGAATATGATTAAGTTAATTACTAAAATATTTTTTTACACATGTGTATATAATTAATTCATTCTAAACCAATTAATTGAAAAAGAAACTAAAAGAAATTTGAAATTGAAGGAAATCTTAGTCATAAAAAACAATGATTATACCAAAAACACATTTTACCTCAATAAATTAAAAAAAACTATTTTTGTTGAATAATACTAATAAAATATATATATCATATACTCAATAAACTGATTAAAATTTATCTTATTGGTTTTCTAGAAAATTGATATAAATGAATCCAAATTTATTCTTCAAAAATGTATTTTTTTAAAAAGTAGTTTTGTTGGCTATTTGGGGAACAAATTTTAAAATTATTTTTTCAAAATTTTTTGAAAGTTATTTGAAAAAATAAATTTCAATTTTAAATAAAAATATAAAAAAATATATTTGGGTTAATTTTTGAAAATTATATTAATGAATAAATTTTAATGAATAATGAAAAATATTGAATTTTATTTAAAACATACATTTATAAAAAAATTATTATAAAGATAAACTATAATTTATATTTATTTTAAATTAACATTTTTAAAATTATATAACAATAAATCAAATTTATTCTATTTTAATTAACATTATTTAGAATTTGGATATAAAACATTATATACTTTTGGACATTTTCCATTTTAAAACACGATTTCTTATCACGTCTCGAGGATTAATTTTAAATTCAATTTTTCAAATAATGTGAATTAAATTTTGTAAACCAGATCATATATTTCAATTAATTATAATTTATATTATTAAAAAGGAAAAATTAATTTTTACCAACATTAATAATAACAAATGTAAAAAATATTTATCAGTGATAAGGTAAAAATGGATTTACCAAGGGGTTAAATTAATAAGATAAGGGTTAATATGACATAAAAACATGTCTAGAATTTATTGTGTAGACATATTTCGTCCCATTAATTTATTATTATAAATAATAAATCATTTTTTCCTTGTTTCATGATAAAATAATGGTTATACCTTTATCATTTCAAAACATTACAAGTGTGCCACTAACCTGACTTATACATTGCCACCCCTTCACCTATCAGTTTCACACAATAAAATCATTTATGGTATTCCAAGACCAGACTAAATAACATAAAAACTTCCCTGTTATCATACTATAATCCTTATTTTATGAATAAATCTAAGCTATGATGTCTATTGGGTAAAACCTATGGAGGTCACTCGAGGAGGAGGTGACATTCTTCAACAGCATTTTTATTTTATTTCTTCCTCTACCTTATTCAATTAATATTTAAACTTTTCAATATGATATCCTAAGTAACATAGATAAACTAATATATGTATATATTATGGTAATAACCCAATACCATCTCTACTTCTCTCAAATGGGTTACAAAATCATAATTTATGTGTATAGTGGACTACCGCCTCGTGGATCGATGTCATTCATTTTTCCATTACCACCTCAAACGGTTAAGTATTATGTTTATGATAAATAATATATATGATATTTATAACATAATTATACCTTTTTATTAATTATATCATATATAAATTTTTAATTTTCATTTTTTATGGGATATGATACCGTTGTTCGTGTGTACAGAGGAATACAGCCTCATGAACTAATGTGATTCGTTTTTCCTACCACATTTCTTAAAAGTTAATAAGGTTATATTACATTAATTTTTTTAATATAAATGACCTAAATATTATATTAATGATGTATTTAAAATTAGTAAATTATTATATATCATTTAATATCTTAAATTTCACTCACTAAAAGATGAAAATGTTGTTCATGTGCGTTTAGACTCCCTCCATCGGAAAGTGATGTGACTCTATTTTCATCACCACACCACATGGATAGAATGAATACATATATTAAAAGATATATATATATATATATTATTATAATTATGTAATGATAATACATTACTTACCTCCACTCCAAAATTATCATTGGAAAATGGAATCTTTACTCATGCGTCTGAATGCCATATTGTCACCCTGACTGTAACGTACTTCATTTCTAGAAAAAAATCATTCATGATTGTTAAAAAGAGTATAATTAAAGTATAAATATTATAATTATTCCATGGTTATAATTTTATATATGATTTAACCATGATCAAATTAATAGGGCTGAAAATAAAAATTCAATATATATATAGAATATAAGTAGTTATTACCGGAAACATAACATTAACATGGAGTTGTTAATAAATAAGAAATAAATTGACCTGAGTAAACCATATATGGTATAATATATTTATTTTGGGTTCTATAATTTATTTATATTAAACCTATATTTATTATATTATAGAACTGAACAAGTATGAAAGAAATTGAGACTCACATTAAGGGGTTTTTGTCTCACTTTTGTACGTCTGTGATACATAGACCATATTCACCACCTATTTATTTCATATGGTGTCCATAATTCACAAGAATTTATTTTATAATTATTATACTTATTATAATTGGGATTTACTTATATAATTCATTATATCTATTTCATGTGGTTTACAATTCGAATGTTACCAACACAGTAAGGGATTTTTGTCTCGATTTTCTTTCTTTGAGACAGATGATTTTTTATACACCAATATTAATTTAAAAGGATTTTATACAGCCCCATTGACATGTAATATAATGAATTTATTTATCCAATTGATTTTTTTTCATTTAATGATAATTCTTCACATAAATTATGAATCAAATATACTTAAGTGGTAATTGTTTTATGTTATAATGTCATTGTTTAACGGGATTTTATATGATTATGATTCTGATGATGAAATATTTAGATCCAATTACCCAAAAACTCTTGACTTTTATTATCCTCACATTATTTCATGATAATAATTTTTTTACATTAATTTTTTTCTCGTTATTTAATTAAAATATTAAAATGACGTTTTTAATAAAAATTATCCTTATTTCTTTCTTTGAAAAAAAACATATATTTCTTCCAAAACCATGTTTTTATGAATGTTTTCAAAACTGTTTTAACATTTTAAAATGATATATTAAATTCATTTTTAAAAAACTTATACTTTTTTAAAAATAATTAAAAATTAACCTTCATGTCATTTATACAAACAATTATCATTTGTATTTTACCAAAATTATAAAATCAATATTTGTTTTATCCCAAATCAAATGAATGGTAATTTATGTCATCATGACCACTCAGTTCATTAGATATTAAATTATATGTTTTCAAGGTTATTTTAAAACAAACATATTTTTAAAATATTTTATGTTTTAAAAATACTTTTCAATGTGAAAATGGATAGTTTCCTCAATAAATGTTTTAAATGATTTTTAAACATTACTTTTTAATTTATAAAGGTGATTTTATAATAAATTTATTTATAAAATATTTTATTAATAATTAGGGTTTAATTTTTATGATCAAAAAAATTTTACTTTCCTCCTCAAATATTCTATTTCACCTTTAATAATCATTCTCTATATGAGATTTCATCATTTAATTTAAATTTTCAATTTCTAGGGATATGAATCAATGATACCATTCCTAATATTTATCTAAGTGTTTAATCTTAAAAAAATGATTATGAGATCATTTCACTACCCTGGGTTACACAATGAAAAAATTCTTATGAAACTGGTATCTTTTTCCACAATATAAGATATTATAAAATGATGAAATTATTATGAAACCTTCCAATTTTCTGTTGGTTATGATATATTTAAATTTTTATGAAAACCATTTAATTTAATGGTTTATGACCTGATGAATGTTTTATTATCATTTAGCACACATAAATTCTATTTTCATTATGTGACATGTGATACCAAAATCTTCTTATAATATATTAAGTAATAATTATTGTTGTATGATCTTAAAGGGTACATGGGTGGTTATCCCAATATAGAATAAGGGTACAAGGGAAGTCATCCCAATTGTGAGGAAAGTACACTGGTTGTTATCCCAAGCCTATAATGTTATGAAATTCTATTCGGTATCCTTGATATAAGATTTTATATTCTGTAGGTTATGCCTCAAATTTATGTCTCATACCAATTTTATTATCTCATGACTTATGTTCTCTTTATTTCAAATGATTAATATCTTATGAATTGATAAAATTAATCCATGAAATGATATGATGATATTTGATATGTGGGGAATGGATTTAAAATGTTATGACAATTTTCTCATACACTTATGCTCGGGTTTGGTTTACGTAAATCCAATGTTTACCCTTACTGAGTATCTGATATCAACCATTATTATGTTCCATTAAATTTTTTATGAAGAAAATTTTTATGTATGTAGGGTACATTGTGAAGAGTGGAAAAAGGTGAGAGATTTATTATATATGTTTAATATCATTCAAAAAATTCTAAAAATTTGTTCACAGAATTCAAAGACACCAAACAAGAAGAGTCCTTATGAATATTTTAATGTTATATATTCAATATTCTATTTAAAAACATTTATATCGATGTATAAAAAGTCTCAGTCGTTATTGTTGGTATCATTTTACTGTTTTAGCTAACCTTAGTACACATGGAATATAATATATTATTGATATTACTATGGATATATATAGTGATATGTCTAAATATATCTTTTAGGATTAGTCTACAGATGAGTTACAATTGTGTAAAATGTCCTGAAATTTTGGTAAAGGATAGAGAAAGTGGTTTTCATGAAATTTCATCTCTATTAGGATACAAAAAGTGGATGTCTCTCTGGAATTAATGTACATAGGGTTAATAGCTATGAAAATAGTGTATTGATCTTGACTTGATTGTCACCTAGTAAATGAAAATGGGGCCTAGCCCACACCTGGTTTAACACTCCTGGTGTATATGCATTAAAAGTTTACAAACCCTTTTGAACCATCATGAAGGATTATAATATATTATGTCTATGAATTTACTAGGATAAAGCTACGTTTTCATAGACTAAAAATAAGGTTTCATGATTAAGACATGCTATATGTTAATTTTAATGATTATGTTGGTTTCCTCAATGAATATTTTTAATCACAATATGATTTTTGGTTTTAGTTAATGTATATAACTAGAATGAATAATTTTAGCAATTAATATTATTTAAAAACCCGTGAATATTTGAAAAAATTATATTAGGGATGAAGAGATATATATTGTGATTATTAATAATAACTTATCATGATATAAGAGTAACAATATGAACTTCTGTGAAATTCCAATGGCGTCAAATAAAAGGAATATAAACTTCTTTTAATTTTCATGTGGTGATTAACATAAAAGAAAAAAGATTCAAATTCCTACATTATAATAATTTGAGAGAAAGAACCACGAATAATATCTCAAATGGATGGAACATGTTATTAATGTGGAAAAAAAGTTCATAAAGTGACGAACTTTCAATGTGTTCAATGTCTTTTTTTGGGGAACATGGGAAATATCCAACTCAATGCCCTAACACTAGAATTATCTTATAGACTACAGAAGTACCTTTTCCATTCAAATCATTAGAGTGGAAGGATTGATTGATTAATGTATTAGGATTACAATAGTATTTAGTAAATGTATTTTTTCAATGGTATTTGTGTTGTAAAAATCATGAAACATCTAATGATATTGTTATTTTTTGAAGTATATATGTCTCACATTAATGTTAATTTAATATTAATTGGTTTTATTATGGTTTTAGAATTTTCAGTTTATTATTAAGGTCAATGCCTTTAAAAACCTTCATAATGTATTACAAGATGGAATTTTATCAAGATTAAGTGTATTTTAAGAGACATTTAAACTAATAAAACCCTCTAGTTTTGAGGTGGAATGCCTTTTTAAATATATAGGATTAATGGTATAGGTAATATTAAGGTTTTATATTTTCTTTGATGATAATTTAATTATAGATTATGTAAATTTAACAACATTTTTTCAATATGGTTTTAGAAAAATTATTTCCCACAATCCGGGCAACATCATGTTTCCATCAAAAAGGATCATGGGCTTGAACCAACAACTAAAGGGAAACAAGGCTATGAAGCCAACCAATGGACTATATGATTGATTAATTATAGTGGGAAATGAATAATAGAAATATTTATAGGTAGGTATCTTGATGATCTATATGTGTGCATTTAATGTCTATGAGATAATGGTCTTAAAGGATCATACAACCATTAACAATACAAAAAAGTAAATGGAAATACATAACCCATGGTTTTATTATAAGACTCTCCAAAACATATGAAGGGAATAATTCTATGTGGGTTGTAGTTGATAATCAAATGAATTCATCACACTTCATCTAAATAATATAATATTACTATTGGTATATGTTTTATTAGATATACATTAAGGAAATTGTAATGTTTCTTGTACTACAACATTCAATTTTATATTTTTAGGATCTGATGTTAAACTTGATATTTTGGTTTTTTTCTTCTGCAATCTCTAGATATATAGTTCAGTTTTATCACTAAATATAAAATTCAACCTCTATAGAATATGTTAGAATATTTTTCAAAGGATTTCAATAGTTTTCAGGACCACACCTTCCTCTAGTTGGGTTTCCACTCAATAATAGATTTAACTAGATCATTTAGATGGATCCTTAGGAATACCTTTATACGTACTTGAATGAATTTGTAGAAATAAATTTTTTGCGATATAAGAAAGCTAATGATATGGCATATATGTTTACATCTATTCAATAACATATAATGACTGCACAAAGTGGAGATACATTTTGTGTTTATAATCGTTGATGTCATCTAGAATTTGATGTTTGTGAGAAAGGAATTATTTTAATTTGATCATGGATAAATAAATGGAAAAATAATACCTAAATATATATTTAACATTAAGATACATGATCATATAAAGAAAAAATATTATCAATTATAAAATCCACCAAATATATCTTTGGTCCACGATGACTTCCATGTATCTCTCTTGATTAATTTTATACTGAATCCATCACATATACAAACCTCATATCTTGTAACTATGAAGAATTATATTTCCTTTGAGGAATAACTAGTAAATATTATTCATCAAATAGATAATGTTCTATGAAATAATATTACTGACGAGATCTGTGTTTTGTGGAAAACCCACCTGCTTGGGGAAGATATATGGGAACCTTATGACATATGGATGTAGAACTATCCTAAACTGTTAATACCAAAGTGATGAGTTTTTAGGGAAAAAATTCATTTTATGGTGGTTAGAATGTAACACCCTATGATTTTGTGAATACTTTTTCAGACAAATTTAATCATTTATATATTTTTCATTATACTCATGACTGATTTTAGAATCTTTGACACAAAACATTGTGTTGTGATCATGATACACACAGTTCTGAGTTTAAACAAAACATGACTTGTATTTAAATAATATAATATGATATGATATTGATCACCTAGCAATAATAATAGAGCGAATTAATATAATTAACAAAAATTATAGAAATATATGGTTTACAGATGTATATGGAATTAATTATTTGGGTACTAATTAATTAAGAATCAAAATCAAAACAATTTCAAAATGTAGGATTTTTATCTTAAAAAACTATTTTTATGAAAAAAATTACATTTTACCCCAATAAAATAAAAAATCCAGTTTTATTGAATGATTTTAATGAAATGTATTTTTTATATATTAAATAAACAAATTAATGATTATCGTATTTGAATCTATACAAAATATAATTATAAATCCAATTTTACCCTTAAAAACAATATTTTTTTAAAATAAGTTTTGTCATAATTTTTGCGCAATTATATTAAAAATTTTATTTTAAAATTTTAGAAACAATAATTGAAAAAAATAATTCATTTTTAAAAGTAATAATTTATATTTATCTTGGAGGGAATGTTTGAATATTTTTATAAATAGTGAAAAATACAGAATTTTAAATGAAAATTTTATTTTTTGTATAAATTATTTATAAATTTAATGATACTAGATTCATATATTCTCTAAAAACATTCTAATACATTCCCAAAATAACAAGAATCACCATAAAACCTCAATAAAAAAATAAATTATACCAATAATTAACTCTAAATTAATTATCCTAAATATTTCATAAATCCAAAAATGTAATAACCTTAAACTAAAATAAAATTATCATCAAATCAGTTGTAAATTTCATTTTTACCAATACTATCTAAAATAATTTATCAATAAAAATCAATAATTTATCACAATTAACCATTATTATCTAAACCATAAATACATATTAAAGGTTATTTATCCCTTGATCATGTGTCTTATAAATATTTATACATTCCTTTAAACCACATTTTTCTTTTATGAGTACAATTCATAATATTCATGAAAATTATTAAATAGAAACTAATATAGGAAAATATTTAGATGTTTCATGATTCTAATAACTAGAAAATCATTGTAAAAATCTTTTATGACATAATTCATGAATTCCAATCCATAAAAACATCCATAATTCTTCTTAAATTATAGGAATAATAAAGGCCCTTCCTTGGTCTAGGTTTTATCTCATTAATAAGGTAATTTACCAAAACAATTCCGAGGTTCCTCACATATTATACATTGAATTACAAATGTTACCTTAGGAGGAACATCATTTTCCTCCATCAAGATATTTATTTTTTTCATAGAAATTACTTGATCTATGACACTATTTTCACACATAAATCATATTAAAATTACATTTTTAATTTTACCAAGGCGATTCTCCCCACATAAGTGTTATGTAGGATGATAAATATCCTTCCCTCCAGGGTCTTCATCAACTGAAATTTCGAGAAACAATATTTTCTCTTATTAGGTGTGTTAGGAAACTCACCCAATATAAGGTTGTTAATATTATATTGATATATATGATTTTGAATAATCATAAGGTTTAAAATTATATCCCACATTCCACTTTGGTTCTCATGATGACCATTTTAACACCATATGATTTTGTAATAATTGATTCATTGCATCCACCATTGTGGAACAACATCAAAACAGGAAAATCATAGTAAATATATAGGCCCATGTATTTGAACCTCAAAAAACCACTCAACCACTCCAAACCTTAACATATCATTACTAAAAATGCAGATACAGCTCAAGATTTTATATGTATTAAATTTTAAATAAACTTGTGTTATTCAATAGCTTAATGTACAAGTGACCCATAATCAACATCAACTGTGATAATGTAGTCATTGATAACTTAACTATTAAATTAAAAGGTATGAATAGTAATAACAAAATTATGAAAAATATATATGAAGTATTTAAATAAGTAAAAATAATTAATTAATGTATAATTAATAATTACACAATTTTCTGTAAATTATTTTATGCATTGAAAAAGTTGTTTTTAAGAAACAATTTTTATTGTATTTTGTGAATGGAAATTGTATTTAATTTATATAATAATTAAAAAATTATTTAATTAAATGAATATATTTTTTTAGAAATTACTATGTAAATATTATCTTAGGTAGAATCTTTTAGATTTTTCTAAAAGTATATTTTTTGAATACTAAAAATTATAGATTTTTAGAAAAAATAGCATTTCCCTTCAATTAAAATTCCTATTATGTTTTTAATTTCATATTAATTTAAAAATATTCTAATTTAATTATATATAATATAAAATTCCACTTAATAATCAAAATTAGAGTTTATTTTAGAATATGTTCACTTTTGGTCTTAGACAAACACATTTCTAAAAATATGATCTTATTCACATAAGGTATTTCATCGTAATAAATTTAATTAATCTCAATTTATTAATGGTTTTAATTAAATTTATTAATTTTATTTTCAATAAGATATTTTAATAATTTTTTATGTTTTTGAAAAATGTTTTTAATGGATGTAAATTAAGTTTTAGGCTTGAAAAATGTATTTTTCTATAACAGATTTTCAATACGGTTTACAAAATTATTTAAAATTAAATTATAAAACTTATAGAAATTGAATCTAGTAAAATGAGATGAATATTTAGAATCATAATAATTATTATTATTTATAAGGTTAAACATATTTTTCTCCTATAGAGATTTGTAGAAACCGTAAAATTTTGTTACAACAGTTACGGTTAAAGCAACATTATCAGTGGTTGAACAAAAAGGTAAGTGTATTATTACCACCCAAACCTATAAAAATATATTTTTTAAGATATTAAAACTTTATAATGTCCAAAATTTTAATAAATTACCACTTTGATCCATTATCCCATTAATGTTTTGTTTTATTAATGAAATCTTGTATGAAATTCCATGTGTGTCCCTCCACTCACATATAAAAGAGAACCTATTCTTCTTTATTATTCAATCTGTTTTATCATTATTATCATAAAATACCTATTAAAAATTTAATTTTTTTCATCCATTAATTATATATATTCTTTTCTTCTCAAAATACGAATCCTTCCAGGCTTAATGTCTTAGCAACATTGTGTCTTTCAGTGAGGATGTAAAAATGTTAACCATTCTCTTTCAATTTTATTTCTTTTAATTATTCAAGTAAATATGTTTTATTCATCCTGAAATGTTTAATATAGTGTCATTAATATACTTATATGTTATTATTATAATTTTAAAGAAATTTACCACTTCTTCTTATCAAATGGTATGACTGACTGAAAATTATTTTCTATTGAAATAAACCCCCTTTTAAGGGCTGAGGGGAAAACCATCAAGGCATAAAGACATTTAAAAATTAAACAAGTCTTCAAAAGACTGAACCTCCAGATTAAAAGTAGAACTCACTACAATATAGAATATCCTTCCAGCCAAATGAACCATTAAGACCATCTTACATTGTTTCATCTCAGCACGACAAGCTTTCATGTGCCAAAGAGCACGGTCCCGGTATCCATAGGCAAGGCCATATCCTCTAAAATATCTGATTCTGAAAAGCCATGAAACCATGAAAACTCTTTTCCCTGAACCTCATCTTGAGCATCTTCTTGGAAGAGAATGATTACCAAATCCTTGGAGCTACGGCCCATTGAGACCCAAAAATTATAAAACCTACACAGTTCTCCATCCAACCAAAATCATAAAACCATACAATGAATTCACATCAAAAAAATCCATCACAAACAATGATACCATGTCCAAAAATAGCAGGAATCTGAAAGAATAATCTCAATCAAGAAAACATGATAGGAAATCAAGGAGAAAGTACAGGTCCTCAACCTTCACCTCAATATTAGAATCAAAAACCACCAAACATAGATCACCACCACCGCTTCACGTAAACAGTCCATGGTGCTCCTATTCCTTCAGCAACTCACCTCAATATAGAATTTCAACAACAGAAGCAACCACCACCCATAACCAGAAATCAAAACCAGAACCAGCGTAGAATTATCGGTGGCATCGACCCATCGCATGACCAAAACCCAATGAAAACGTATAATAAGAACAATAAAAACAAACCTAACACTAAAATGGGGACCTCCCAAGTCTCTCTGGATGAAGACCTCATGGAAATCCAGAGTCTCATATCTCAACGCCACCTTCGAACCCACATCGAGAGACCAAATTCTCCCAGCACATCCACATCCAACATGAAACGTGATGGAATCCTTAGGCCGCAGTATTTGGAGCTCTATCTCTAGAAGAACCCTATGCCGCCTTGAAAACCCTAGCCGACTCGAAGGATAGGGAGAGAAGAATGAAGAAAACAATAGAGAACACTAAGAGAGATGATCCCACACGACGCCACCACTGGAGGGTTAATCACACCACGAATATGCCGATCTGAAGCACCTAAGAGATATCTGAAGTTGATCCGTGATGGTGGAGAGGAAGGCGGCATGGGGGAAAACCAATCGACATGAATCCCCTTACGGGCTCATCCTTCCCCCATGATACAATATCAAATGGTATGGAAGTATTACTTGGTTGTATGTGTGGACTAACTTATCCACATAGAGATATGATTCATTTTCCATATCCATATTTTATGGTTGGTTATTATGTTAAATATAACTTATTTTTATGATATAATAATTTTTTAATGGTTTATTATTACATACCTTTCCTCCATTCTATCCCTCAAATAATGGAAACATCACTCATCTATACATACAGACTGTCATCTCCATAATGTGATGTAATTAATATTTAATAATCACAATTTAGGAAAATTTATATGTATTTATGTAATAAATACTTTAATGATTTATATTTTTTAAATGAATAAACAATGAATTATGTTACTGGTCTATAATTTTCAAACAAAATGATAAATGAAAAACAAATAAGTTAACACATGAAATGATGATGACCCTGAAAATATATTAATAAATAGTACATAAAGTGAAATTAGAAATCATTTTATTTTAAAAATGATATGAATAATATTATTTTAAATAATTTTATTAAACTCAAATTTATTATACTGTAATTCATAATTTTTATGAATCAGGTTGTACTTGGTGTCAGGGTTTTAGGTTACAATCTCATTTTTATAGAGATTGATAATGGTTAAAATTTTAAAAAATAAAATTATCTGATATATCCCTAAAAAATAAAAATTAATTTATTTTACATTTATTGTCTTTGGAAAATCAAAATTTTACTTTCATTTTCTTCTATTTATGTATCCAAAATACAGAAAAAATATTTAAGGAAAATTGACTTTATTTCACCCATTAATTGGGAATATTTTCTCCCATATCCATATTTTTATTAAATACTATCATGTATTCATTAAATAATATCTAAAAATTTATTCAATACATTTTTAACAATTTTTTAATTTCATAAAAAAATAAGGGAAACTTCTTATCATTTTTTTAATAATGTATTTTTGATTTTTTACTGAAAATGTGAAATGTTTTTTTGTTTCAATGAACAACGCATGAATGGTTGTCCCCACTATAATGAATACTATTTTCATTAAATAGTACATTATATTTTTCCTGGGTTCTTTACAAAGAGAATGTTTTCCATACAATTTTTGAAATTTATAGATTCTAAATAATTGATTTCAAAATGAAACTGTAATTTTCTTCGGAAATGTAATGGTGATAATTTAAATGTATTTTCATCTATAACAACATCATTTTATATTTTTTATGATTTACTGGGGTTATGATCCAAATTTTCCATCTTTATTCACTCTCTACATTTCTTATGATTATAAGGAAAAAGAAATTTTAAGCTTGTACCCTTTCCATGGGTTATGATATAATGATATAACGAATGTTTTAATATATTATGTCACTCCTATTTTTGATTTTCATTATGTTATGGGTGGGAGTAGAATTATATATCCCACAAATACATTAGTTAAATAAAAATATATCATGATATATTAAAGAACAAAATGGGGATTGAACCATTTTTATTAAAGGACATTATAAAATATTATTGTCTTGGGAGTAAAGCTTAAATAAGGAAATGATTGAATGGGAAGTGAACCCAATCCACTATAATTGGATAAATAGTGATACATGAATAAATAAATTAATTTCTATTCTTATGGGAGTTCAAAAAACATATAAATTATTCTTATCTTGTTTTATCTTTCCACATGAATGAATATAGATTATTTGACACTTTTATGACTAATATATATTTTTATTGACAAAAATTAAGCAATTATTCATGATTATATATCATTGACTGATTGGGAATTATTACTATAAGTTTTTCTCCATTTCTAAATGCCTTATTCTTATCATATTCTCTTATAAGATCATTGATTGATTTTTTTATGGTTACCTTTGATGATCATCTAGTCAAACATCTTTCTTATGATTCCCTTCCACAAGTTATGATGAATGGATTTAAGCATTGTATTCCTTAGGAGGTCTCTTGTTATGAATAAGATAAAGGTAATTGATGTAAATTTTCGATGTAATAGTTATTTTGGTATTCAGGATTCTAAATATAATAAAACATTATAGTTCTATCTTAGATAATATAGATATTTAGTTAATATTCCACAAATAAAATGTATTATCTATGTCAGAATGTTTGGGTCTCTATAGTTGATGTCATAAAAAATTTAGTAACCATTAGTAACCAGGATGATAAAACATTAGTGAGAACCAATAGGATAAGATTTCATGTAGGATAATATCCTATTTTAGGTAAATAATGGTGTGTCGTTTTATTATAAAATGTATCCATGTATCAATTCTTGCATGTGAATGTGGTTATGACAATGATTCACCTAGGTGTAAAAACATTTAGAACGGTAGATTGGGTATTAACTCGACCATAAATGGAGAATTCTGAGTGTACATAAGACTACACAACTATAAAAGAACTACAAAGGTATGGGGTGAGGTTAATTCAAATTTTCATTATGATCCATTATGAATGATTTTAATAGATGATAACCAAGGATAACAATGGTCAATCCTAAGGTTTCATAAATTTGAAAAAATATGCCAATATTTAGACATTATGTAAATTAATTTTATGATTAAATTATTTCCTACTATGATTATTGTAATTAAAATTTTTTTTTAGTCCGTAGATGGAAGCAGAAATACCCATGTGAATTATAAATATTATGTATAATGGGATTACTTTCCACTTGAATAAAAATATCATGTTGGATTTTGTAAATGAAAAATTGTGTTATTGAATAACCAGCTATCTTGATAATTGATTAACAAACTCAATATTGGTTATTTTCCAAACACTCATTACAAGAAAAATTGAAGTTTCATGGGTGTTTAGTTGATGATAAATATGGATGAAATATGATTCATCATTCCAAATGTCGCGAATATGGGAAGGAGCACCCCATAAAATGTCTCAAATGATGGAGAAAACGTTTTGGGTGTGGAAATGATTGGAATAAAGAATTTAATTTCAAAGGATTTTAATGTCTTATTTTTGTGGAACTTGTAAATTTTCCGAGTCAATTCAATATTCCTAGTGATAACTCCTGGAAAAAGGAAGGGATTAAGCTATGTTATTTGCTCAACTGGATCATGATGGTTAAAGAACCCTTTTCATCTACCATAGAGTTGGAGATATCATTTTAATATTTGTAATAATGTTCCCCACGAAAATATAATTATTCATAATGTAATTTTTTAACTGATTTTGAGTCTTGATATCTTCCTCAACATTGATCCCTTATAAATTGGTTGAAATAGGAAATTAGAATTGATATTATAAACCAACCCATGATTTTCCATCATTCTGATTATAAATATAAAAAATGATTAGAATGTTTTTCATTTCATGGGCCTTGATGACTCTCTAATAGTGGTATTTTTCTCATATTGTTGGGTATAAACTCAAAATTGATGACATTCCAAATGTATAAGTGTTTGATGATGTTTTTTCAAAAGAGCTTCATAGCCTCCCTCTGAATATTGATGAATATTTTCAATAAAACTCATAAACGGTGCAATACCTATTTCAATGAATTAATATTGAATTTAACTGATTGAGTTTCCAAAATAGAAGAAGAAACTCACGGATAATCTTTATAAGAGATTAATTTGTCCTATTGTGTCACCCTAGGGTGCACCTATTATTTTTATTATGAAGAAAGATGGATCAATGAGACTCTGTATTTATTTTCAAGAAAATCACAGGATCAAAATCATCAATAATTGTTATATACCCTATATTAATGATTTTTATGACCAATTATTGGGAGATAAATATTTTTCTATGATTTATCATTCATCTAGATGCTATAAATTTAGAGTCAAAAGTTGAGAAATACTTATGAGACACTTTTTTAATGGTATAGAAACTATGAATTTCTAAGGAATTTATTTTATCTTAATATTTTTCCTAATATCATCATTTATTTAATGACTGTGTTATTTATTGATGGACCTATTAAATTTTCAGTTGTCATTATTGATCATATTCTCATATATTATAAGATAAAAGAATTGGATAGCTATCACTTTAGGATTTTACTAAAGAACCTACGAAGAATATGTAATAGAAAGTCACCGAGTGTGAATTTTTTCTGTAAAAAAGATTATTAATTTGGATTAGATAATCTGAATCGATGGTATATCAAGTTATCTATCAAGTACATTTAGACTATCTATCAACAAGATACGAAATATCTAAATCTATGAGTTGAAGTGTAAGCCTTTTAGAGACCATATCTCAAAAGAGATTCCATTGGAAAGCAGATGTATTCTCATATAGATCATCTTTGAGGATGATTTAAAATTTTCATTCCATCTTTTCCCATGTTTTAATGATATCTTCTACAGTGATCTTATACCCATTTAATTCACATACCAATATTCCAAGTTGTTTTCCTAGTCTATGAATCTTTCTCCTTTGTAAGGTTGTTCTGAATATGCCTCCCAACTAGACTAACAAAATCCTCATGTAGAGTGATGACCTCTATACAATTTGAAGATATTTTTTCATTCCCAATGATGATGGTTTCCCACTCATCAGATTCCATCAATTCCTTGCCTCTCTTGTAAATATCATATTCAGTATTCTACTTTTTAGCATTTTACATGTCAATGACATATGATTCCCATACTGGTGGAACAACCTCCTTATTAGAGTTTTCCTCCTCTTATATGGGAAATTTTAAAATAACCATGACTTTTCATGATGATCTACTAATGGGAGGGACTGGTATGAAAGAATAGTGTTTGATTCATCATGGATTTTGAGAGTGCTGAAAAAACACTTATGAATCAATGGTGGGTTTATTTCCCTTCCTTAAATGGATCTAGTATAGTCGTCCTCAATGACAACATCCTTAGTTTGAATACGGTAGTTCTAATAAAAATACACATCCTCTTGGGAAACCTACATTCTTAAAGGGAGATTCTCTCCATGGGAAACATCCACTTCTTACCCATCCTCAAACGCATGACACTCTTCGTATCCCAGTATTGTGAATCAATTTTTAGAATAAATAGTCATTCCTCTGGACATCACCATATCAGCATAGGATAGTCTACCCTCTATTTCCTACACAAGAAATCTTAAACCTTTATGCTGTAAAAATATACAACCCAAAAATTGGGGTTGCTTATTAGTGTATTCTCAAAACAATCATTAGGGAAGTTCACTAACACCTGGGGTAGTAAAGACTTCAATACAAGCAATAGCTTCATAGGAAGTATTGGATGAGACCAACTACCAGGACGAATAACTATCCAGGGGGTTCACCTAATGCCTACCAATATCAAAATAGTTGATCAATCAAAGAGATAATTAATTGAGAATTGTTCATTACCAACAACTATGATTAAGATTCATAGTTTTCTTAGATTCAAAAGAATTTTATAGTTTATTTTGAAGTATTTCTCATGTCTATCTAATCTACTCACCAGGTTGACTACGAATGGAGTTAAGTTCCTTTGGAATGATTAATGTGATTAAAAATTCAAGAAAATTTAGAGAAGGTTGTTTGTTACACATATGCTCACACAACCAATCATTGGAGAAATGTAAGTAATTTATATTTATGCATCAATTAAAGGGTTGTGTTTTTTAATTATAAAAAAGGATATGATGATATCTTATTCATTATTCAAATTAATGGCTCATGTGAAAAATTACCCAACACATGATTTAGACGTAGAAATTATAATATTTCCATTAAACATGTGGAGGAATTATTTTCACAAATAAATACACAACGTATGTACTAATGAAAATATTTTAAAGGGAATATTCACTTAGATAGAGTTGAATTGGTACCAGATAAGATAGTTCGAGTTTATTAAAGATTATGACTACTCAAAACATTACAACCATTGTAAAGTAAAAATGGTGGATGATGCCTTGAGTCAAATGGTTTTGTTTAGATTACCGATAATGTGGATTACAAAACATATAGTATTTGTTGATTTTCAATGTATAGACTTTTAAATCATTAAATATGAGGGTAAATAATATCTTTTCCAAATAAGAATTAAACCATATATCCATGTGAAGATTCAAGAGGCATAGAAGAGATTATGAAGATGTAAAACAATATGATAAATATTCTTCACTTGATCTTTGAATGAGACACAATGATAAGGTTAATGAATAGATTATGTGTCCCATCAATAACAAACATGAATTATGGAGTTTTTTAATAATATCATAGTTCATCATTATCTATAAACCATTGATATTTAAAGATTTATAGATATTTATAAGAGTATTACTAGTGAGATAATATAAAAAGGGATATTATAGATCATATACGTTGGTGCTTTGTATCTCATCTAATTAATGATATGAGATATATGTCTAACGGTATGCTATATTCATTCCACATACCATATTTGAAATGGCAATAAATCACAATATATTTCATCATTAGTCTCCCAAAAACATCTAATAACCATAATTATTTTTGGGATATAGTCGATAGCCTTACAATGTCAACACACATTTTTGTTTTAAAATAAAATTTCTCTCTAGATCATATTTCTAAGATTTATATTAAGGAAGTGGAAATGTTTCCTCGTGTACAAAATTCTATTTCATCTTATCCAAAACTGAGTTCTACCTCAATGATATAGAAAGGTCTTCCGAAATTCATTGATATAGTGTTTTATTTCAATAATAAATATAATACATAAGAGTATGTTTAGTATGAGTGGGAAATTAAAACCATGGATGATATTCTGAGAATACTCTATTAAGATTTCTAAAGTTGTTTTGGTCACCACCTATCGTGTGTTGATTTTTCATACAAAAATAGATTTACTCATGAATTAAAATATATCCTTCTGAATCCCTATTTGGAAAGACATGATAAATTTAGATATACTATGGTGAATTTTGGGAAATAAATCTATTAGAACCTCATATTTCTAAGTAAATGTCGGTGAATGTTAGATTCATCTAGCTGTACATCAATTAAAAATATAGTCTATAGAAGATTTATGCATACAATCATAATCAATATATTGAATCCAATGATGGTTAGATGATATTCATATGATTTTCTATATTTAATATGTTTATTAGATTTATAATCCCTAGAAATATGAGTTCAAGGTATATTGATCCTCTTGGTATTCTTAATATGATAGGGATAGTTTCATATAACATAACACTTCCATAAAACCTCTCTAAAGTTCACATTGTGTTCCGTGTATCTTTTTTAAAGAAGTATGTACGTAATCCTATGCATGTACTAAACTAAGAGATTATACCACTATAAAATTATTTTTTCCTATTAATAAAAATGGGTCGAAATCATTAATCAAAGAGGTAACTTCTATAGAAAATGACTAACCACCTAGATAATGTTCCTTGGAGGAATCCAAAATTTGTGGAAGCTAAATGGGAATTTTATGATCCGATAAAGTAGAGATATAATTATTTGTTGGCATGAGTGGGATGAAATTTATAGGGGGAAATTAATTTTAATGGGGATATAATGAAACACCCAGTGATTTTATATATATTTCCTTTCAAATAAACTTGTGTTATTTCATAGCTTTCATTACTATAAACATTTAGTCTAAGTGATCCAGGATAAAGTAATCCTTTATAACCTACAAGTTAAATTTGATGGTATGAATAGTAATAAACAAAGCCTGAAAAATATGTGAAAAATTAAATAAATAAAATTTATTGATTAATTCAAAATAAATAATGAAAAAATATTTAGTGAGGTCAATTAATGCATTGATAATATATTTTCCTAAAAAAATTATTAAATTTTATGCATTAAAATTATAATAAATTTATAAAATTTATAAATATATTCTTCCAAAAAATTCGTATCTTTTTCATAATCATCTTTTCAATATTATATTTGGGTGAATATTCATTATTTTTCTAAAAATATATGTTTTTCAGTATAGAATGGAAAAACAGATTTTTATAAGAAATTTTCTTTTATTTGGAAGTAAAATATATATTATATTATTAGAGTAATCAAAAATTAATATGAATATGATTTAATCAAAAATAATTTAATTATTATAGAGTAATTTTCATTATACTGGGTTTCAGAATAAGTTCATTTTTGTGCTTTAAAAATGTTTTTTTTATGTTTCCATGCATATAATGTGTTTTTAACATAATAAATTAAATTAATATATACTAATAAACTATTTCTATGATAATTTTTATATTATATCTTTACTAATATATTTCTACATTTATTTAATTGTTTATAAAAGGCATGAAATTGAATTGAATTATGTTTTATGCTTAAAATGCATTTTTTCTAAAATAGTTTTTCCTTATGGTTTGTGCACTTATTTATAATTAAATTATTCACAATGTATAAATTTAATATATTAAAATGTATTTCATATTTAATATTATGTAATTAATATAATTTAATATTTTAATCATATTTTTTTCTCATAGTGAATAATAAAATGGTAAAATTTTAATACCATGGTTAAGGTTAAAATAGCTTTACTATGGGTTAAACCAATATATAAGTGTAGTATTTCCACAAAAAACATTCCATTTATTATTTTTTAATGATATTTCAACCTTATAGCATCTCAAATGGAAATATGATGCCATTTGGAGCTGCTCTCTCATAAAAATGACCTTATATCACTGAAATATTTTAATATAATCCATGCATGTCCCTCTCATCACTAACAAATGGGAAAATATTATCCACCCTTATTTACACCATTTGATCAATATATATCCGAAAATATATACTCAAAAATATTTCTTGATTCCTTCCCTTCATCTAAGATATCTTTATTTCCTTAAGACTCATCCTTCATTGCTTAAGGTGTGAACCAATGGTTTTCTCTCAAGGAAGAGTTATAAATGTTAACCAATATATTTACATTTCATTTCATATTAAACTTAATAAAAACATTATTTACCCATAATGAAATGATTACTATAGTATCGTCAGTATAATTAGATGTCATTATAATTATTTCACAACTATTTACACTATATTTTCCCTAAAATGGAAGATAAATGTACGTATCATTTGTGTGTACATGTGGACTACCACCTACAATGTGTTATTTGATTAATTTTTCATCACCTTAATTCATGGATTATTGTTATGATATATTTAATATATATATATATATATTAATATATAATAATGGTCCAATAATAATTAATTATTAGTCACCATTATTACATTCTGTCAACAAAAAATGGAAACATCATTCATGTGTACGCGTAGACTACTATATCCAAGTAGTGATGTAATTAATTTTTCATCTCTGATTTTTATTAATGGTTATAATTATTTATATATTTACTATATAGTTATTGATATTTTTATTATTAGTAAACCATTACCAAATTGAATGGACTGTAACTTCTAAACCAAATCATCCATAAACAACGAAGCAGTTAACACCTGAAATGATGACGATCAAGAATGATTATTAATATATTTATCATAAGATGTTATAATCAAACCATATATGGTATTATAGGTATGGATATCAATTTATTGTTGAATTAAAATACATTTACATTTATTTTACAGAAATTTAGATTTCTTACTATGGAACATGGACTTGGGATATGGGTTTTATGTTACAATCTCATTTTCAAATAGATATTTTATAATTTAATTTCAAATTATGAATTTATATTATATTGCACTCCATGAATTGTTTATTTTATACTATAGTTGTTATTTCAATAAATTACATATTTTACTTTTATTTTATTCTATTTAAATACTCAAAACACTGAAATAATATTTTTAGGAAAACCGATTTCATTTATCTTGTCGGTTGTGATTCCTTTAATCCAAGTCTGTATAATCATTAGATGTTTTGAATAATTATTTAACTAATGTCCGTATATTAAATAAATTTATTTGTTACCATGCTTGAATTTTAAAAATATATATATATTAAAGAAATATTATTTACATTTTTTTTAAAAGGTGTGTTTTAACTTTCTACAAAAAATGTGAAAGAAATTTTTTTTCTAATGCACATCACATGAACAACTTTTTATAATATCCTTATTAATATTTTCTCTGAAACATTATTTATAAGTTTCCATGGTTATTTAAAAAAAATCATTCATATATGCAAAAAATAATACTTTAAATAACTGATTTCAATATGTAAAGGGTATTATCATCAAGAAATGTTGTAATGATAGTTTCATGGTATTTTTATCTTTAACAAAAAAAATTATATTTATTTTAATTTTGTAGGGAAATGGTCTAATGTAAAAATATTTATTCTCTCTATATGTGGTTTATTATTAAGATGATTAAATATTTATGAAATCTATATTCTCTCTGTAGGTTATGATATGATGAAATAAAAAATGTTTTTATATATTTTGGCATATATATGATAGGTTTTAATTTTGTTTAGGCTGGGAAAAAAATTATATATCTCTCCAACTAATTACATAAAAATTGATAACTCATGAGATAATATGGACAAGAATGGGGAGGTAACACTATTTGGAAATGGAATTTTTCCATTAATATAGTCTTGGGAGTTATCCTTCAATAAGAAAATGATTGAATGGGGATTGAACCCAACCCACTATGATAGTCTTAGTAATGAGCCTTGAATAAACAAATTGTTTTCTATACTTATGTGTATGTATCAAAATTATTACTTATATTTATGTTATGTTATCATAGTTCTTGATTTAGTATTTATGATTCATAATTTTTATGTCTAATGTGTTTTGATTAGAAGATCATTAGTCCATGTACCATGATTAAAAATATCTGAATGTTCGGTGATGATAATTGTATGATTTTACCATGTTTTCATTCTATTATGCCTATATTATGATTTATTTTGGTCATCTATCGATATATCTTAAGATTAAATCTACTAAACATCTAAGATCATACCTTTATTATGATTCCCTTCCTTTGGTTTTGAATAATGTTTTTATGTAATATATATTTAATAAGGTGTGTAGTTTTAAATAACATAATGGGAAATGATATAGATTTTTTATATATCTGTTTTATATGAATTCATGTTTCCTTATACACTAACTTTTTCGATTTTGGTGTAGATCATATTTATTTTTAATGAATAGTCAACTAATAAGATGTGGTATTTATGTATATATTGTTTGGTTTACTATAATAAAAATTCAATTATCCATTATATTCTGCATTAACAAAATTCCTCATAGTTTCATACTAGGAATAAAACAAAAAATAAAAATGTGAGCAATAATGATCATAGTGATTAATAAAATAATAAGGAAAAATACTTCATCTAATGAATAAGTCATGATCCTATATTTTAAATATAAAAAACATAGGATTAAATATGGTCATCCATAATTGTCAACTATTTCAATCCTTCATAACAATTTATAAATAAAATAATAATTAAACCAATAATATTCCATTAGAGTTTCTAACTATGATTGTAATCCTAGGACCACATATCATGCACTAGTTGTGACTTCGATAATACCCAACCCACCCATTTTACATTTTTTACCCCTTGGTATATATTTTACATAACTACATACACATTAAAATATCTAGAAATAAATTTATTGTCTTTTAAAACCACATAATATCTACATTGCAAAAACATTCAGATGCCATCCTATACATAAACATATCCAAAGTTTTTCGACCAAGAGATCAAATTCTAATCATTAAAAATAAATAAACCATTATATGATACCAACGAAGGGGAACCAATCATTAGATACATAAATATTACCTAAATTTAAATGAATATTCAATACATCCCATAGAAATACACACCCCCAAACCATAAAATTTTCATGCCTCTAGAGACTAAATACATAATCATCATGTTTCATGAAATATCTTGAATATCTTCCACAATGTTCCTATATCATATTATATTTTTTAGACATACAATAATTAAATCCTTTCTCTATAACCAAGGTAAATGATTCTTAATAAATAGCGATATAAGATGTAAAGTAAGGGTAAAGATTAGAGATGTTAATTTTTGATCATAAATAATTGCAATATAATCGTTAGGATATGATAACATGATCAAAACATAGAAAAGTCATACCTAGTTTATTAGTGATCTTAAAACAAGAATCATGGAATAAGGATTTGTCATTAGAAAATACATAATTCATAATGGTGTAGATTTATAAAAAATAAATCATGAGGCATGAGAAATTATTCTATTCATAATACATTGTTTTTTATAGACACGTAAGCATTGCAAATGATTTTGTTCATCAAGGCACAATACCAATACTTTCGTAGTGGATTGGGTTCACTTCCCATGTTATCATTTCCTATGTCATGGTTAACTCCAAGTAATATCATAGTAGATAGATTACCTTACTGATTTAGGATTACTCCGCATTATTGTCTATATTATCTCATTATATATCTCATGGGATTTTCATCATTACCCAATGTATTGGAGAGGAATATAATTTTTGGACTACCCATAACATAATGAAAACCATAAATATTTCAGCCACAAACACATAAAATATTCATTGTGTTGTAAAACAGGGAAATGAAATATGTTTTATAATAATTTCATCATTTCATCATTGTATAATCCATGGAAAAAATTTGTTTCATAAATGTTTCATCATAACCTAATTAACCCATGGGAAAGAAATGGGTTTCATAAAATCATACTTAAATCAACATCATTGTAACTCATCTAGAGAAATAGAGTGGATTTTATCATATGATCATATCCTCAGTGAATTATAACAATCCTTACAGGATGTTAATATAGATTAAAAATCAACTAAATGAATATTTGAAACATTATTAGTAAACATGAGATTAATATTCTTTTAATTAAATAAAATTTGAACCTTAAATTCCTAGAGTATTGAGAAAATTATTTTGATAGAAAATATCTATAGAAACTAGTAATTGAATATTCCATTCAATGAATGGTCATTATCATGAGAAAATCAAATCATTCCATATACGTTATAATAGAACACTCATTTCACAGTTTTGTAAAAATCCAAAAATGAATTTTTAGGGTTTAATAAGATTCTTTTAAAATAATTATAAATAATGTAAAGGGTATTGAAAATTAATTTTTCAAAAAAATTAATTTATATTTAAAAACATATATAAGATAATTCTTAAGATCACCAAAATCAATAAAACAGTTTAAAAAAATATGCTCATATTTACTTTTAAAAAGATCTTTATCATTGTAATTATCGAAGGGAGAAAATAGAATAATAAATAAAAATTATAGTAATAATTATAGGATAATAAAATATAAGAGCTTTATGTGATAAGAATTATATAATTTTCCTTAGTAGAAATTTAACATCGACAATCTCGAAAAGAAATTAGATTATCACATAAATCTCTTGCCTTATGTCCCATAATTCTTTATGTAACATAAAATATTATATAAAATAAATATAGATTATATATATATATTAAGAACCATATTAATACATTAATAAATACATGTAACTCATTTATTATTCCAAATTACTATTTAAGGAGTTGTAATTGCCAATATGAGTATATTTTGATGTTCTTTGGTTTGATAAACATGTCGATGGTGTTTATGGACCAAATGAATCAGGTCTTCCATCCTTATCAATATCCCTTACATGTTGTATTTACCTATTATATTACTATATTATTCAAATTGAGGGAATAAAGTTATCAACAATTAGAGATTTCTTTGAGTACCATATGAGATAATTACCTTTATACTAAACTCTCAAAGTGTCATTTGTGGTTAAATTATATTTTCTTCTTGGTAATTTTATAAGTACAGTTAGTGTATCAATATAACCTAATAAGGATGAAGTTGTTCTATCTTTGTAGTGATATAGGAATGAATTTGATATTTTTTTCACTCTTGGATATGATTTCTAGAATAAAATATTTATTTATGTTGTTAATTTATTATATATATTTATTTTAATAGTTGAAGGTAATGGGTACATATGTGATAATTATAACATTCCCTGAGACATATAAGGAGTACACCATGTATTCTGATAAATAAGGAGTTGGTTAGGGAGTCGTGGGAATATTGAAAGGATTAGTTGTTACCTATAGATCAATGTAGTCAAGGAAAATAATTATATGATTCCTGATTTTGAGGTTAAATTAGTAGTATCCACATTAAGGTGTGCATATCAATACTTTTTGGGAAATAGAAGTATTGAGTATATATATCACAAGATCCAAAATTATATCTTTTAATAACATTACCGGAGACTTTGTGATTTGTGTTGGGTAGGGTTCCAATAATCTATATATTTTGATATGGAATGTGCCCCTAGAATGGGTAATAGTTTAAATGATATTAATTGTAGGAAGAATTTTTCATAGGTAGAGAAGAAATTCAGTAGTGAGTGGTAAATTACGTGTCTATTCATTGAGATGCCTCTTAATGTTCAAGAGTGTTATGGAAGAGTGACCCTAAAACCTTATATATTACCTATACACTTCATAATAGTATGACGTAAATCTAGTTAGATTATTTTTATTTTCATATTATTGGGGGAAAATATATATTATATAGATCCACCAACGGATTTCTCCCAATATGAAAATCAGATTATTTTAAATATGTGGTTTGGTTGTGGTCCCTACAAAACTTTCTGAGGAGATGATGTTGGATTAGCATATCTCAAGGGGTTTTTTTCACCATATTCTTACGAAAAAATAAATTGAAATCATCAAGAAGTATTGGTGTCCAAGTATGAAGAAGGAAACATCATGGTTCTTTTTATGGTGCTTCACATGTTATTAGGGGATGGTTGAGAACCAGTAACCCACAAGTCTTCTTTATCCAATTCCCATTCACAAGTGGGAAATGGATGATGTCATAATAGTTCTTATGATGATATTAGTGAGACCATGTATTGGAAGTGATGTGGTATGTGTTTTTATCGACTAGTTAATAAAAGTAACATATTTCATTTTTACACTAGAGACTTGGTCCATTTACAACTAGAAAAAATATATTTTTGGAAGATAACGTATCTTCATGGGGTTCCTTTGAGCAACGTATCTAATAGTAATGCTCATATTACATCATCTTTCTGACAAGGACTACCTAAGGTGATTAATTTTAATGGTTAATTATGTGATAGTGGATCCTTAAAAATTGTATTATTAAACTTTAGATACATAAAAATATCTATTTATTTCATTTTTATAAATTCTAATGGATTTATTAAATCATTCTTTCCCTCATACATGAGTTATAATGTATTTTCGTTACTTATAATCAAAGTTTTCAAAAAACCTCACCACATTATGGGTTGGTATCACTTATTCTATTATGATTATTATTAGACTATATTTTCACAATCTACCTAATTATTTGATTGAATTTGTTTTTCAAGCAACTATAAGACATGTATATTTATCGACCATGTGGTTGGAAAAGAATTAAACCCATGCACATTGAATTGACTGCATTAAGAAAATACTCACTATGGATCTAATATTTTATTATCCATTAATTGACGGTATGAACAAATAGAATGACAATAAGTACTGAATAGATTACAATAAAAATGCATCAACTATAAGTATATAGACCGTGTAATATAAAAGTATATTTTCTAACTTTTTATAATAACCCAATCTAAAAATGCATTTATTTTACATAATTTTCAAAAGATAAAAATTACATCCCACAAAATAAGATCACAATTCCATGAAAAGAATATTTAATTTCTTTATAGACTTATTACATAATAAACATATTCTCTATTAGTCATGAACATTTATCCATAAGTGAGCCACAATTTGGTATCTGATATACATCTCATAATATTTAATAATCATCATAACCTATTTAATTAAAACATAATAACAAGTGAGCTCAAACATCGGATCAGGGAAAACATATCCTCAATCCATCAAGATTTAGATCATAAGTATAAGATAAAACATGGTAAGGGGTGACATTTATTTTTAAAAACATGGAATCATTTATATTTATCCATGTAGTCATTTTAGAAGAACATGTAAGATCGAACAAATACCATAGTAAACTATATAATCCCCTTATATATTAGATATGATTCGTAGGGAATAATCATGAGAATGTTAAAAGTAAATGTAAAATTCCCTTGAGACATAGTATAAATAAGTTATTTTAAAGAAAACTAAGAATAGGGTAACATTATATTGTGAGAATATTTTATAATCACTACACATTATTTTCTAAACTATATATAAAATATCATCTTTTGATTTTGAGAATATCACTGAATGATAGTTTTATTTATCTTGTGAGATTTAAACATTAAGAAATTCATAAGAGTGTGATATATGTCCCCAACCATCAATAAATGTTGAATATTTCAATGTACCTTTTACGTGAGTGATGAACTAGATTTTTTATAAGATTTATAGCACTTGAAATTATGGTAATTCATTCTGATCAGATTCTTCATTTCCACTCTCATATAATCATGTACCTACTTAATTTAAATTACCAACATTAAATATTGTGTATCCATAATATATTACACACCTTCAGTGCTAAAGTAAATTAAATCTTGTTTCCTTATTATCCAAGAAATAAAAAATCCCCGAAGATGGAATGAACTGCCTAATTTTTATTTACTGACATCTGCTGATTTGGCCCAACAAGAATTTGTATAAAATAATAACTCTTACAATGATTCCACATTGTATATAAACCAAAAATCAATTGTTCCCTTTAAACACCAATTTATTATTTATTACTACAATTAATAATATTTTTTGGGGATTACATTGGAACTGTGATGATTTTCATGTCACAAAAACTATATTGGGTCACGTCGTTATGTAGTAAAATAGACTAACCATGATCTACATGTATTCTACGAAATTAATCAACTTTCCCTCCATCATCCCATGATAGTTTCATCTAGATAGCAATCAGAGTCATCATATAAATGGAATTATCCATTACAAATATTCTAAAAACCATCAAAGAAACTTTTTACTAAAAAATAAATGTGTCATTCCCTACTTGTGGCACCTATAAATCAGATAAAATGGTTAGTTCACCAACCAATGACATTCTAAACACATATTTCATGAATTTTGTAAATGGTTTGCACTTCAATTCATATGACCACCCAAATATTATGTCATTGACATACTCCATCAACAGCATCCTTGATTATTATCATTTTTTACATAGTGATTATAATCAACTCCACCATGAAGGAAGCCAAGCATCTTCAAAAATTGAACAGTATTGAATACTAGGTTCTCAGTTCTTGCTTCAACACATTTAGAATATTCCTCAATCGATAAAATTTGTTCACATATTCATGAATGAGAAAACCATCTTGATACTTGAAAAGCAGTTCTTTTTCCAAAACCCCAATTATTAATGCTAACTTGATGTCCATCTGGAAAAATTTGAACTTCATTTTCACTATTATGGAAATCATTAGATGAATAATCATATGCCTTAAAAATGTGAAAATGTCCCATAAACAATGATTCCCTCAATCTGGGAGTATCTCTTCCACACTATTCGTACATTTTTTAATTACCTATCCATTTTCATTGAATTTATTTTGAATGTACCATTTAGTCTGGATGAAAGTTTCATCTTCCAATCTCCAAAAAATATCTCATGTCTGATTCGTATGAATAACTTTACAATAACAAAACACATTCAACAAGTAAAATTACCAATTGGAATTGAGTTATTAACAGATCCTTTAATCCTAATGAGTCATGATTCTATATATAAAACAAGAGTTTCAACTAATAAATGACAATGTTGTGCATGTCACTCACTGCCATATGTTTATTCTGGAAGCATAACTATCCTAAATTCATCATAAGAATATTTTATCAAATGATGCTATATCAAAAATAATACTTATCACTATGTATACAATAAAACCTTTATCATTTTGACATACTAAACATTGTCATATGATACCACATTGTAAGAAAAAATAAATATTCACGAAATAGATGAATGTTTCTACTTCTACCCCAATCATTATTCTCTCTATAAGAATATAATAATTGAATAGATATATGATACCAATGGTTTATTATTTAATGAATCTTGGAACCACTTGGTCATTCAAGTATTTATTTGATGGTACGTTAGTTTCACATTAGTCCCTTCAACGTATAATCCATGTTTTCAGCCTCATGAAACTTTTATATAAAAATTTGAAAATTGGTTAGTTTTGTAATCACGCTGGTTGAATCCGATACAATATGTTAATTTCTAGGGTTTTGATTCTTCTTGATTCGTGTATCTCAATTAAAATAATCCAACTACTCCGTTTATTACACACACTCCAAGGATCATATCTCCCCCATAGTCTTTCAAAGCTTCTAATAGATATTTGCAAAAATTTACACAAAGTTAGAGAGGTAACTCTAGAATATTCAATAAAAGGGTTGTGGTCAATCCTAATATACCATCAATTTAATTTTTTCTTGTATAAGATTATACAACTTTTCTTATTATTCCAACTTCCTAGAAAACTTCAACTGAGCTATCCATAAAACTAGACATTCATTATCCACATTCTCAGTCTTCTCCTAATATGTTGATTTTGTAGTCTTGGCCTTTTCAAAATTTGGGCTTTGAGCCTATTAGAAAAAATATATATTGATTCCACTCAACTTATAAAAAAATTTCCATGATGCTTTCTCTATGATGTAATATTTCTAAATATCTCTTATTCACGATTCTTCTATAATTGGAGAGTTCTTTATCCTCTCATAACTTCTTGCCTTGTGGTATTACACTTAAATTTGAGGAGTAATTATTTGTCCAATTTTATTATTTCATTTATCTATGTAAACTCACCCTGATGTGCTAGGATTAGTCTTTCATTGAACATATATTATTTTTTCTTATCAATAGATCAGTTCCTCCCTTTATCTTTAATGTCTGTTCACTGGAATTCCAAAAAACATGATATGGGTGTAATAGATGAAGATCAGGGAATACCTTTTATTGATCCCCATAGGTTCCCCCTAAGGACGTAAAACCATTTTTCAACTTAATAGGTTTTCATATAGTATATGTTTTCTCGATATACACTACTGGAGTTAGGGATCTTCATTGGAGTTCCCTTTCCATCCCTATTTTCTTGAAAATTTAATATCATTCTAGATTCCCATAATTGGAATATATAAAACATTTCCCTCTAAAAAATATAACACATAATAATTTCTCATCTGATATGTTGATGAATCTAGAGTTCTTCTTCTAATATTGATCCCTCAAGATTCTTGACACATATTCATGGGGTGTCCCTATATTTCCCCATAATAGATTTTGAAAACAAATTTCATTTGAGAGATGTTTCTTTAATAATTTTAAATAATCTTATTCTTATTCTCATATTCGACTATATATATATATCTTCGCAATATGAAATGTACTCCGAAGAGTAAGAAAATTTGAAATATGACCATGAGTCACATAAAAATTAAACATGATTTCATAAATATTTTAATAAGTATTTTTAGGTATGTTTCCATAACCAAAATGATTTTCCCTATTTCTGGAACTGTTCTCACCTCTTTTCCTCTATCCATGGGAGTGGGGTCATCATATCCAATACAATATTTTCCAAAACTACATGGCCTTTGGGATATACAATCATTTCATGTTTCTCTAATGAATTAGAACATTTTTATTTCAATTTAATTATTATCTTCTAATGGATGGTGAAATAAAAAAATCATAGCACCTGTTAAGTTTTTCTTTCCTTTGGAAATAGATTTCCCCACTTCATTATTGATTGGTTCTAGATCATCCCAATATTTTTAAATCATCTTATCCAAAGATTCTAGTTGATAATATGTTCTTTCAAGATAGCCTTCCGGCTAATTATTTCATCCTCCAATGATTGAGATAGATTACACACCATGTCACTCTTCTCCATTATTTTAAAATTCAACGGATAAATAGAATCATTATGGAACCCATTATTTTATTGTAACCTTTCATTATATTATACTATTTCTGATAGTTTTGTAGCAAGATCAACATTTCTAGAATAAAAATTCTCATAATATTTTCATTTTTAGTTCTTTATCTTGGGAATCATTATACTATTTTATATGTTGGTCACTTCTACATGTATTTTATTTAAACATTTTATCTTGTTGACTTCAACTTCCTACTACTGTATACTGATAAATTTAGACTATTATTCTTCTATAAATTTTTAAAATTATTTCATTTTTACAAGGAAGACACATACATTTGTCCTTCCTGAAATTTCTCCATCATCAGAAGTTCCATCATTATATTAAATAATGTGTTCTTCACACATTCCCACAACATCATGGAATGATTAAATATTTTCACTAACTAATTCATATAAATATTTCATTGATACATTTTTGTTTTTCTTCAACTGAATCACATCTTTTCCATTGATACTTCTAGACTACGAAATACCACTAGTAATATAGTTCTTCTTTGAAGTTATTGCATTTACCATGAAACGCGTACATATGAGATAATTTAAAATTACATTACAATATTAGAATAATTCATTTGAGAGAAAATATATATTAAAATTATACTCCATATGATAAAAAAAATTAGGAACAAAAGGAACATAGATACCTTGAATGGGGGGTGAATCAGAGTAAGGTTACTCTTTTGATAATTCTTTTTTTCTTAATGGATCTTGACCTCTTCACTATAAGGGCCCTTTATTTTCTCTATAATATTAATGTTGGTCTTATCCTTTCGTAAATTATCTAATTATTATGTATATATAGTAATGAACTAGAGAAATCATAAGGACGCACATGTTTACACTTTGGTCACTTCACTAGGCTACATACATTGAGTATATGATGTCAATGTACTGATGTACCAAATACACTAAACCACACTACCAATAAAATTATTGGAATAGATCACTTCAATTCCCAAGATCATTTCCTTACAATGTATAGAGTGAAATCACTATTCCTCTTGGTTTACAAGAAATCACTATTTGAAAGCGTACTTCCCTCGCAATAGATGTGTGCTCATATCATCTTTAAAAGAATCAAATTTTTAACACTTGAATAATTATGTTTTTCACCTAATAATATGTATCATTATGATCTATATTCATTCCCATGAGGAATAAAACATTTACTCTTATTTTCTAGGAAATTTAACCTAGTTCAAGAAGCTCCCTGACTTCATGATGTTGTCAACATTCGTGATTCTCAACATTCATGAATGACACTAATTTTTTTATATAACTAGAATTTTGAAACTCACAAACCCTTCACTATGATAAGAAAATTTTTTCTTATCCAAACATTAATTATTCTCAAAACATTATTGTTTCTCACAAATTTTACAACACTAAATTAGCCTCTTTGAACCCCATTTATCTGAGAAAAAAATGATCTTATGGAAACCTTAATGTAAGAAACATCCTACGAAAAGAACCATCATAAATTCAATGCCTTTGTATTTTTTAATGCTTTTATCTTCAATTTATTGGTTTAGAGGAAAATTTATATATTTTCCCCCTATTTCATGAATATTCCAACCATGATAGGGCCTTTTTGTGAAGATCTCCACTCTTTTTCACAATCCACCTTGTCTTTGATAAGCCTTATTGAATTTTTCATGTTCATGAAGATTCTCATAGTCAAGTAGGTTACCATCAACTCTATATATCTAACCCTCATTCCCAAACCTCAAAACCATCACAAAGCATCTCAATTTTGGGAAGTTTCATACATTCATTAAACCCCAAACATTCAATAAAATAAATCATTTTCCATATTTCTATGAATTATTCATCAATATAAAAAATTTATGAATCACGAATCATCCTCCAAATTATGGACTCCATAAATATCGAATACACTAGGAACCTAAAACCACATTGTATGTTCAAATTTATGTATCCTCTATAAGGAATGCATTCCTTAATCTAGGATCTTTGTCAATATAACCTTTCAAAAATATCTCTAGAACTACACAATTGGCCTTGGTAACTTTCTCTTTCAACAAACACAATCAACCCAAAAACGCTAAAACATTATCTTGGGGTATTTTTACCATCAATATCTTCCTTTGGGGTTTTTTGAAAAATCTTCACTCATTGATACCCCATAAAATATTCTTCCATATTCCATAAAAATTTTATACAATATATTCTGGATAGTGATCAATGATTTACTGAACACACACTCTAATACCACCTGAGTCATGATCGGTTTGAGAAACAACAGTATCATTATATATTCCATAATGAATCACTTCATTCTAGAAAGATTCAACTTCGTTCATCATGAACGTTATCTATTGTGATATGTAACCACTAATCAATTATCTTTAGCATTTTCATATTTAAACCCCCCCAAATTACTACTCCCCTTTTTAGTTTCTTCATTTTATTGATAAATATATCATATCCCCCCATGAAAGTAAACTTAAAGGACACTCTGTTGTGGCTAAAACATTATAAAGAACACATATCATCGCATAAGGTAAAAGACATGCTATACCACAAGGATATGGGGTCCCACATCTTCAATCTTTAAGTGTGGGGAGATGTATAAAAACTAAGAGGCATTCAATGACTCTATAGCATATCTTTTCTTAAGACCTTTACATGAATTTCTACAACTTATAGTTCTATAGAAACATAATCCAACTTTATAAGCCCAGACTCCCCCTTCTCCATGATAAATTGATTCTTGATTGCGATAAAAGTTTTACTTATGTTATGTAACAGATTTTTTATATGATTTATATCACTTTAAATTTTTACATGGATTCTTATCGAATCTTCACTTCAACTCCAGTATCATGAAGCTGGTCTTTAATCCACAATAACTATGTGCAAGATTGAGTAGCGGCCATATTTGTAACTTATTCGATTCTAAATGAAATGGAATCATGTTTATTTATTAGATATGAAATAAAAAATCTATAAAAATAGAATAAACCACCTGGAATTAAATTTCTATCATCATATCAGATGTTCCATTATGTATCTATATAGCGCAATAACCCTTATTGAGATTTTTCATTATAGAGTAAAATGAAATTTATCATTCCCTTGATACAACAAAATATTATTTTTACTATAAGAAGGTAGAATTATTTTGGATTACTGTGATATCATGCTACATGGGATTTAGAAAACAATATATATAGTGATTTCATTATTAAGTACAATAGACATCCAATGACATTCCTATATTCTATCACATTAACTTCTTTCCATTAATCATCTCAGGATAGTTTAATCATGGTTTCCACCAGAGACATCATATCCATGTAGTTACCCATTTCAAATATTCTTGCAACATATTTGGAATATTTGGACTGAGAAATAAATTTTACATTCTTTCCTTTTGTCATCTATAAACCAAAAAATATGCCTAGATCAGCAATCAATAAAGTTTTGAACTCACTTTTCATTTATTTTTTAGCTGTTTATAAAGTGATTCATCTAATCCATCAAATTTAATATTGTCGACATGTATCAGAACCATCACCCTTGATTACTATCACAATTTATGTAGATACTATAATCAACTTCACTATGATTAAATTTGAGCTTCATCAAAAGCTAATCAAGTCTTGAATAATTGGCTCTTAATGCATACTTCAACGCATATAGCACCTTCCTCAGCCGATAAACTCTGTCCACATTTTTATGAATGAGAAAACCATATGGATTATCGATATTCACTTTTTCTTATGGAACACCATTCCAAAATTACAATATGACATTCATCTATAAAACTTCAAATTTCTTTTCTTTACTATTCATAAGAATAGGTGAATAGTCTTTAGACTTGCAATAGGTGAAAATGTATCACCAGTATCAAATTCCTTAATTTGGGAGTATCCCTCTCACACTTTTCATTATTTGTTTAAAATTACCAATCTATTTTCATTAAATTTATTCTATAAGACCCATTTGGAAGTAATGACATTATTATATGCTGATCTCGAAACAATCTCCCATATCTGATTCTTCGAAATTGTAACTAACTATTGAAATATATTCATCAAGTGAAATTTACTCTTGTCATTGACTCATTGCAAGATTATTTAATCAAACGAATTATGAAATCTTTATATGAAACACGGGTTCAGGATAGTAAATTTGAATGTTCTTTATGTCATTCACTAACTTCCATGGATTCTAGAAGACCGACTTTATCCAATTTATCAAAGGACTATCTTTTTAGATGAGGCTATATCAAATGGATTGGTTGTCACCTTGTCTCCCTAAAAACCTCATACTTTTTGATAACTTTAAAATAGTTTGTTGATGAAAAATTGTATGAAACAATAGATAATAATGAAATACATTACTGTTGTTGCATCTCCCTCCAATAGTTCTTCTCTTGGTAGAAAAATAATACTAGAATTGTAGTATAATGCCAATGGTTAAATTTTTAACAGAACTTGAAACCACTGGAACATTCAAGTATTTCACAAATATCTCTTTTTTTTCACATCGGTCTATTCATTGTATAATCTCCCTTTTCCAAATCATGAAACTTGTAAATATAGATCTTAAAAATAGTTTTTTTGTAACGCCACTAATTGAATATGATATCATATGGGAATTTAAAGAGTTTGGATTATTCTTATTGATTGTAACTCTATTATACATATTATATTATTCTATTCAATACACACCACATGGATTTTATCCCCCCCTTAGTACTTCAAAACATTCCGTTGATATTTGAAACATTTGTCACACTATGAGAGGGGTTCCTCTGGAATCTTCAAGAAGAGTATTTTGACTAATATTGATAAACCAACCCATTAATGTTTTATTAAAAAAAATTACTCTTTTTCTAGTTGTTCCAATTGACCAACTGATATAAAATAATCTATCCCTATAACCTGACATTCATTACCGAAATGTTTAGTCTTCTTTTGATATGTGGGTTATGTATCCTTGACCTTTTCACAATTTTGGGTTTAATCCCACTAGTATAAGTTTCATTATTTTTTCCTCCACATATAATCTATTTATCATGACTATTTATTTTAGTAGGAATATTTTCAAAGATCAAAATTCATTTCAACTTACACCATTATGGGGTTCTTTTCTCTTGACATTACTTCTCACCCTTTGTTATGACACATAAATTTTTCGATGAATTCATTATTTTGAATTATTTTATTAGTTATCATAGTCAACTCACCATGGTGTGTAGGGACTAAGACATTGACTAAACATACATTATTTATACTTATGACTATGTCAGTTCCTTTCATTTTCGTTTATTTTCATTCATATTATTTTCAACTAAGATATTGATCTTGTAATATAGGAGGTGATTGGTTTTCTATTTGTTGAGCTCCTTGTTTTTTCCCCAAGGCCTTAAACACAATTTTAAGATTATCAGACTGTCATCTAGTATAGGAGTACTCATTATACACCACTAGAGATTGTGATCTCCATTAGTGTTTGTTTTCCTTCCCTTTATTCTCAAAGATATAATATCTTTCCAAATTCTAATGATGGGAACATACAAAATATCTCCCATTAATAACATACCTTTTTTCATTATCTATTGGATGAGATGTTCATATTTTATGAGTTCTTATTTTATCTTTGACACCTTATAATTCTTGACACAACTCACAGTGCATGTGTGTATCTTCCACAATAATATAATGTTATGCATACTTTCTTCTAATAGATGTTACTTTCATACTTTTCAATAGTCTTATAATTATTCTCATATTTTGTAATATTTATTTCTTCACAATACGAAATATATTCTAATGAATAATGAAAAACTATAAATATGATCATCCATCCAATAGAAACTACACATATTGTCATAATTTTATTATAATTATTTTTAGGTTTGTTTCCACCACCAAAAGTGTTTTTCATGTTTCTATAATTGTTCAGGGATATCTTCCTCTAATTCATGGGAGAATATTCATCATATCCAATACCAAATTTTCCCAATATACATGGCCTTTTGGATGAGACACTCATTTCATGTTTCTCATTTGAAATAGAATTTATGATTTTTATTTCATTATAACCTTCCAAAGGATAGTAAAATAATAAATACAATGCATCCATCAATTTGAGCTTGACTTTAGCATTATATTTCCCTAAATCTTTCTTGAATGATTCTAACTCTTCTCCCAATTGTTTAATCTTATTATCCCATGATTCAAGTAGAGAATATGGTATACTGTGAGCTTATTACCACTAGTTATTTCATCTTCAAATGTTTATAAGTTCATATCTACCATGTCACTTTACACCTTTATTTTAAAAATAATTTGGGAAATTAAATCATTACATAACGCATTGTATTATTGTAGTAATTTATTCTCATGTACTAGTTCATATAGGTGTGTATCAAAATCATTATTTATATAATCCAAATTATGAATTTATTTTGATTTCCAATTATTTACTTTGTTATATAATTTTAGATTTTTTTAGTTCGTCATTTTTGCAATCATTCTTCCACCTAAGATGTATGGCAGGTTCAACAAGTCCTTTATTTTAAAGTTTTTCTTATTAACATCACTCTATTACAATTTTATATCGACATCTTTAGACTCATCTTCTTATTTCAATATATCATCTAATTATTTAGTTAGTTGGAATGTAATATCCTGATTTTTACAAAGATAATAAAACCCACTAGAAATAAAGTATTAACATAAAAACTATTTATCAGAAAAACAATTCAATAAATGTGTTAATGTATTTAATTATAGTTAATATAATGGAATATTTAATTGAGTATTTTTGGGGTTTGAGACTGAGTGTGTGTGTGATTCTGGGGTCTACAAGGTCACGATGAGGACTGAATAAAAATTTAAAATATATTAATTTAGTGAAAACATTTTTTTTCAAAATAATATAAAAACACCAAAACTAAGCATTGTATCGAAAATCTGAGATGACGGATATGTCCCAGACATGGTGTTTACCATAGGTGGGGTATAAATTTTTCATTTGTTAGATGATTAGATTACTCACTCACGAAAATAACCATTTTTTATTTAATAAAATATTAATCCATTATTTTAATATTAAATAATTAATATCACTTTAATGGTGTATCAAATGAGAAATCTAAGACTTTTGTTGGGTTTATAATGGGTTCTTTACCTTATGTAGGGTATAACTATTTTATGCAATATTCATTGGTTTTTTTATTTTTAAGTTGAAAATTTTATTTTAGTAATTTAATAATCCAAATTTTAATACAATTAAATAGAAATTCGTTTTATTTCACCCTTCTTCTTCAACACACCATTTTCCACCATTAATACATAGGTAAAAATCATAAAGAATAGTTTAGAAAGCATTTTGACAGGGGTTAAACTTAATTGGATTAATGGGGATAATTAAAACACTCAGTAATCAATTTTCGGATGAAATGACAGATTAATGAGGGTTCTTGTTTTTTTGGTTTCAGAAATACTATTTGATTACGATGCAGGTTGTGTGATAGCTTAAATAATTCGTATTGGAATATTTTATTGATTTCGGTGACCCCAATATACTTTGAACCTGATCAGTAAACATTGATTGATCCATATATTATTGAAGCGGGGGATCCTCTCTTCCTCATGTTGTGTGCCCGAATCCACTTCCAGGTTTTATTTATTTATTTTAAACAGTTTTTTTTGTTTAATTATTTTCATTGGTATTATTTTATTATAAAATTTATTTTTATGGTTAATTTTTAGCAAAATAGTAAAACATGATTTTTGAAATAATAAATTTAATTTGATTACCATGGATAAATTGATTAAAATTATCAAAAGTAAAATTTATATAAAGTTTTCAAAAACAAAATTGAACTAAATTAAGATAATTATGAGAGATAACTAAAGATTTATTATCTAAATAATCAAAAGATAATTTCATGGGCATACCAGTAACAAATATAAATAATTATCAAATGATAATGATACCAGGTTATTCATAGAATAAACTATTATAAGTATCAAATGACAAGTTCATGAAATTATCAAAGAATGTTACAAGGATTTATCAAGGAATAATAATTAATAATTATCAAGTGATAATTAAAAAAAATTATCATAAAGATATTGATAAATTATAATTCATAATTACTAATTATTAGAATATAATTATTAATTTTATTTAATGTATAATTATAAAGTAATAGTGTAGAATTATAATATCATAATTTTTATTATAAGATTATGATCTATTGTCTACGGAGAATTAATTATCAAAAATAATTATCAAAAAAAATTAAAATGGATAATTTTTATTAAATTATCAAAATATAATAATAGAGGATAATTAATAATAAATTATCAAAATATGATTATTCTTGAAGGAGAATATTAATATCAAATGCTTTGACCTAAATGAAAATTCATAAATTATCTCTGAGAGGAAAAGTATCAAAATATGTGATATTTTGTTTTTTGAAACAAAATAGTTGGGTTTGGTTCTCGGAACTCTAGATGAATTTCGAAAATAGATATATCAATTCTTATGAAAATAAGGCCATGAGGAGGTGTGTTGAACCACTAATGGTGGTTTCTCAATGCCTCTGACATCATCTATTGTGAGGTAGGCTGTTCCATCATGATTATCCAAATTGATTAACCTTAAATTTCTTATTTTAAATTAACCGTTTAGTTAAATTCAATTGTTCAATGTTTCTTTCAATTGATTTGATAAAACCCAGCTCTTGTGAATTGGGAGATTTGAAATTTTTTGGGAAAGAGAATTTATAAAACCCCAAATTACATTCAATTGGGGAGGGTTGTGGAAAGTTGTTGATTAAAATTTTTTAATTGAAATTTAAAATTTTATAGAAGCTACTTAAATTAAAATATTGAATTTATTTAAGGTAATGGATTGGGAAATTGATGGAGTTTGTTTCGAATGGATTTTAAAACTATTGAAAATAGATTCAAATATTTTTATATAAATCCAGTGGTTTTATCTTGTAAAAGAGGCATGATTTGATTAAATCTCATTTTGGTTTTAAATGGAAAATTAACGTTGAAATAGAAAAATGAGAATCAATTGTATTTTCAGTACTCTAAAAGTATTTTGTCCAAAATTTATTGTGTAAGAGAACATGAAATACATATGTTATTGGTGAGTTATTTGCACCCACTCTATGTTATTAGAACATTGTAAAACATACATGAATCTGGTTACATCCCTTTGGAAATGGGGATGAGGCCTCTTTGACCAGTGTCCAGAGGATGTATGTGTGCACATTTTACTCTGATAACATATAGAGTTCGGAGTCCTATATCCAGATATACAATGTTACCTATTTGGAAGATGAAAAAAAAATCACTTGTTTATTTATATAGGAGATATAAATGTATGAAAATGTTGATAATATGTATTTACATTCCCATTTTGAATTTATATAAATGGTTTTATATAAAACGTATTATTTACCCAATAGTTTTTGATATTTTCATTATTTTAAAGTAAAGAATGTTCTATTAAAGTATTTTCCCTCATTTTAATTGTATATAATTTTTTTAAATATGATTTAAAATACCAAATGTGTTTATCTTTAAAAATAAAATCACTCCTTCGGTTAATATTTCACTGGAATGTATTATGGAATCTACGATGAGACCCTACTGGGCTTTTTATATCACACCGTACTTGTGCCTTCAGGTGTTTTTAGATTTTCTCCTTCCTAGTTTGAGCAAATGGGAAGGATCTCTTGGAGGAGGATCCACCTGTTGAACCTTTTCACAGAGTGTTGTGTCCTTTAGGTATTGTGTGGTGTTTTTCCTATTTTGGTACATGGGTTATAGTACATTGGGATTGATTTTTCATTATTGTACACTAGTACATTACTCGCAGTATAGCTTCTTTCGATATGAAATCTATTTATCTTCCTTTATTTCCATATTTTTAGTGGAAAACCAACTCCCACTCTCAATTTTTATGATGCAAGATTCTATTTCTTGACACATGGGGATAAAAAAACCATTGGAAAATGTCAGGGCTGACTTGGTTATTGGGCTACCAGTGTACATGGGCTAGTTTGTGAAATCATTTTATTAGAGATTCATGTAGATATTTTGTCTTAACATTGGTTTGTGTGAGAACCCGAGTTTTTAGAAACGGTTCAAAACTCGGCCCTGTTTAAACTTTTGTCCCGTTTTTTGGAAGTCTAGAAAATCTGGGCGGTTTCTAGAAATTTCGAGACTACACGCCGTGTATGAGTTACCTAAGTAACCAGTCGTGTGCTCACCGAGAACATGCCGTGTGAAGACCGTGTAGAAGTTTCTTACTACACGTGGTGTACTTATTGACATGTCGTGTATCCCTTACCCATGCAAGGTGAAGTACATTCCGTGTGGCGTCCAGGAGTAAATTTCTATCTACATGGCATGTGGTCTTTCTTGACATGCCATGTTCCTTTGTTCCGTGTAGCGGTCGGGTCCATGGCCGTGTTTTGACCGTGTACTCAGTTCAAGTCATGTGCTGGACTCCGCATATGTCAGAGTATGGAAACAAAAGTACACGACATGTACTTTGAAAATACACGCCGTGTACTTTTATTTTTAATTGATCGTCGGAGAGGTCGTCGTGTCTTATTTCGGGAAACACCTTCTTCTTCCCCATTGGAAAAACAGCCCGTCTGAGGGAAACCAAAAAACTCAAACCCTTCCAGAATCTCCATACGACCTCCGTTCTTCGATCCGTTGGTGGTAGTGGGACAGCATTGGAGAGTCTAACCCCACGCACCCTTCTTCTTTCTTGATCCTTCACCTATTCCTCCACAAATTCTATCTGAACGGAATTTTTGGATTTGACAGAAATGCAGATCTACTGCGATTCAGTCTAATTCAGAGGCTGAAATCAAAGGAGTGTCATCGTACGAATACGAGGTGGGTGGTGCATACCTTCTTTCTTGTTTTCGTAGACTTTTGGGGGTTGCGAACTTCGGGCGCGACGTCGGGTGTTGAGAAAGACCCTGTTTATTTTGTTTTTCATTAATTATCTGCATTGTGGGATGCCTCTGGGTATTCCCTAACCCTGTTGTGATTGAGCAAGACCGGGTTAGAGGTCGTTGCTCGTTTGGGGCAATTAGGTCAGGGGTGTGGAAGTGCGTATGTTTTGGACCAGTATTATGTACTGAATTTAGACTGCTGTTGATGTTGTTGAATTAAACTGTTGAGTATGATTTGTTAAAGAATGTTGTTAATTTGTGTGAGGTGTTAAGACCATAGGTGCTGGTTTGTTTTAGCACATGTCAGTGAAATTTTGACTATTTAGTAATTGTCTATTAAAACTTATTCTTTCAATTATGTTTTTGCAATGTGTGGTTTGCTTGTGTTGAACTGCTTGATTGTTGGGAATGGCCCAGATATATGATATTGAATGATCAGGATCACAGGTTGGGGATTTTGGCTTGGGTTACATTGGGTGGTTTCTACCACGGGATTGGGCATCACAGACGTCGGTTGAGGCAGTTGGACTGTCAGGTTGGGCTTGGTCCAGGTTACTGGAGGGCGAGGCCATCAGACTTGAGCGACAGGTTCACAGGGACACGAGGTGTCAGAGATTTTGTGGCTTGGAACATATTGGGGTGATTACCGCTCACCAGGTACTTTTGAGTAGTGTGCACACAGATAGACTCCAAGATGAGGTGGTATGGCCACTCGCTGGGTAGAGGCCCCATTTAGATGCAGTTAGGTATATTTGGTTTGGGGGTGCTTGCCATAGGATGCCACGTGGAAGGTGAGGAGCCTTCGGGAGACAGCTTTGAGGCGGTCAGGTTGGGGGCAGAGGCTCGACGTGATTTGAGGGAAAACATCACTGCCCCTCTAGTTATCTTATGAGGACAGGTATTGTTGTTCCTCCGGGTGTTGTGCCATGGGCAGGTGGAGCTTCCTAGCTGGGTTACGATGGTTGGGCGTGCCTTCATGAAATTGGTACTTGAGACACATGGTGTGGGGGGCACGAGGTTTCGGGCTACAGACGAGTGATTCCAGCGCAGGCCGAAGCAAGTGACACTCCCTGGTGGCTGCTGAGCACCAGTGGAGCTTGTGTTTAATTTTGGGCATTTTACTGTTTACTTTTTTTCTTATATAAGAATGTCTGTGTAAACACTTATATTAGGTACGCACCCTTGGGTGGTATCCTACTGAGACTTGTCTCACACCATACAGGGGCCCTTCGGGACGCATGTAGACATTATGAAATTGCGTGCAGGTAGAGGGTCAGTCTCAGGAGATGGACTGTAGTGCTATTGGCATGAAGACAGATATGGACCTTGAGGTCGTGCCTAACTGGAGTTATGTTTCTTAGTTTTCCTTTTGTATCATCATGCTTATCTTGTTATGTAGCAACTGTTGGTTAGCAATTGGCGCCATTATACTTTGATCTATATTAACTGGTTATCGATGCATGCCTTGTTGTTTGCTGTAGCGGTTGCTTGTATTTTCCGCATGTTGTTCTGTTTACTTTCTGCTGCTATTGTTTCTATATTTCTTCTGCTGGTTTATTGTTATTTGATATTCTTCTTCTATGTGGGTCAGGTTCGAGTCTGATGAGTCCTTTATTTCTGCTGCATCTTTTTAATTTATACTCGGACCAGTACCGTTTCTTTTCATCCATGAGGGTATAGCCTCCCCACTATACCTAACAGACCCTCGCTACAAGTCGGCAGCCTTTGGAATTCAGGGGAGGTGCGCCTAAGGTAGTGACACCCGACCCGTTTGACACTATTTAGGTGGCTGGCCGGGTCCGGGTCGTTACAAAGTGGTATCAGAGGGGGGAAGTTTTTCTTGACAAGGATTTAGTAGGATTGCTTTTTTGGCTACTAATGATTTTGAGACTTCTCTTTTTATTTTCTGCTGGTTTCACTATTTGGTATATGGTAGACTGGAGATAGGTTTTTGTTGGAACTTTATTTTTGAACTTGTGCTTGGGTGCCTGCATCCCCATGTATGAGGGATGGATTGAGTTGACGGGGGTGGGAATTGTTGTTTGCTTTTGCTCATATTATAGTTTCTATGATTTCCACCTCGATGGCTCACTTTTTGTGTGATGTTACTGATTATGACATGAAATCCTTGGCCAGTATGGAAAGGCTTAGTTGTTGGCTTTTGATAGGCACATTTTAGGGTATTTCAATTTCATACCTGCATGTATTCCTTGTGAAGTGATAATACCATGTCAATAAAATTCAATTTACATGCTTTGTGTGCTTATAAAACTTTAATAGGTGAAATTCCTGATTGATTTGCTTGATAGTTGCAATGTGATGTGCCATACATTAAATTTTGTAGAATAGCATGTTGCAAGATATTTGGGTCTTGCACTTATGAGAGCAGACGTGTACTATGGTTGAGGCAGTGTAACGGTCAGGATTGGGTGACTCGGTTGTCGGGATTGAGGCAACGTTGGTTGTCAGGACGAGTGTGGCCCGAGGTACTAATGATACATGGCTATGTTGAGGGTGGTTATGTAGGCCATGAGGTTGGGATGTCGTGGGGCATGGGTTGCGGTGAGGGGGAGTAAGGGTAGTTGTTATGCACTACCATTTATTTCTTTCCTTATCTGCGTATAATATATTGTTATATAGATATATGTGGGTTGTCTGACTATTTATGGTATTCAGCGGGTTAACTTCTTCATGACATGATGGAACGACATGCAGGAGAGGATATGGTACCGCAGGATCAGGTTCAGAATCCAGTGCAGGCAGAGTATGAGCCGCAGGTACAGGCTCAGGGATAGGATAAGGTTCAAGATCCAGTGCAGGCAGGGTAGCAGCCGGGTTCGGATAGCAAGAAGCGAGGGAGAGATGAGTTCCAGTAGGTCGGGCAGGCCAATGACTCAGCTAGACCACCTCGTGGTTGTTTAGTGGTGGTTTGCTTTCAGTGTGGACAATCGAGATATGTTCAGGCTCAGTGCGATAGTCCCCCGAATGAGTGTTGGGAATGTGGACAGGTCGGGCATCTCAAGAGATTTTGCAGGCAGCCTTCTCAGATAGCCGGCAGGCCGGGACCAGGACAGATGGTGGCGTCAGGAGCTGGTTCAGGTTCGGTACTAGGAATGGGTAGTTGAGGTTCAGCTGCACGTGGAGGACGTGACCGGGATAGCGGGATCAAGCTGAGGAGCCAGTGGCTAGTGACTGGAGCAACACCACAGGGAGGTCAGGCATCAGGCATCCAGACGTTAGGCCAGGTGCACGTTGTGGAGCTACCAGGGATTGAGTAGGCTGGAGATCCGACGACGGTTGTAGGTACACCGAGTGTGTGGCCGTGAGTTTCTTTACTTTCTTTTGGTATGGCCTCTTGATGCATGTCTGATTGAGTGCACAGGCTGCATAGGATACATGTGGACTGAGTAGATGCTAGTTAGTGGGATTGGAATCATATCAGATGCGATTTATATTTAATTTATATATTTGAGATGCGTGGTATCAGGAGCATCAAGGATTCAGGTTACTTGAGGTGTCATGGGCATTGGGACATCATGGATGCAGGTTACGTGAGGTTCATGGCACCATGTTTGAATTGATAATCTATTAGATGCATGACCTCAGGGAGGTGGACACCGATGCGGTGACAGTTATGTTTGGTGTCGGAATCGACACGTGAGCACTGAGGAGGTGCAGGGGTGACGATGCGTCAAGGGGAGACCATGGGTTCGGGAAATAGGTCGTTGGGACTTTTTTGTTTATTTGTTTTCTTTGATCTTTGTTCGTATTGAGACCGATTAGGTGATTCCTAAGATGGGGAGACCTTTGTAGTAATTTAACCAGAACCTTGAGACCGGGGTGGTCCGGGTTGTTTAATCGGGATGTGCGTGTTCGGTGTCATCTCCTGTTTTAGTTTGGTAGCTTGGGGACGAGCTACGTTAAGGTGGGGAGATTCTAAGAACCCGAGTTTTTAGAAATGGGTCAAAACCAGGCCCTGTTTAAACTTTTGACCGGTTTTTTGGATGTCTGGAAAATCTGGGCGGTTTCTGGAAATTTCCAGACCTACACGATGTGTATTTTAACTACACACCGTGTATGAGTTACCTGAGTGACCGGTCATGTGCTCGCCGAGTACATGCCATGTGAAGACCGTGTAGATGTTTCTTACTACACAGCGTGTACTTATGGACATGCCGTGTATCCCTTACCCGTGCAAGGCCAGGTACCTGTCGTGTGGCGTCCAGGTATAAATTTCTATCTACACGGCGTGTGGTCTTTCTTGACATGCCTTGTGCCTTTGTTACGTGTAGCGGCTGGGTCCCTGGCCGTGTGTTGACCGTGTACTCAGTCCAAGTCATGTGATGGACTCCGCTTGCAGCCGAGTATGGAAACACAAGTACACGACATGTACTTTGAAAATACACGCCATGTACTTTTATTTTTAATTGATCATCGGAGACGCCATCAAATCTTATTTTGGCAAACACCTTCTTCTTCCCCATTGGACGAACAGTCCGTCCGAGGGAAACCGAAAAACTCAAACCCTTCCAGAATCTCCGTACGTCCTCCGTTCTTCGATCCATCGGTGGCAGCATGACCGCATCGGAGAGGCTAACCACACGCATCCTTCTTCATCCTTGATCCTTCACCTATTCCTCCGCAGGTTCTATCTGAATGGAATTTCTAGATTTGATGGAAACGCAGATCTACCGCGATTCAGTCTGATTCAGAGGTTGAAATCAAAGGAGTGGCATCGTACGAGTACGAGGTGGGTGGTGCATACCTTCTTTCGTGTTTTTGTAGAATTTTAGGGGTTGCGAACTTCGGGCGCGACGTCGGGTGTTGAGAGAGACCCTGTTTATTTTTTTTCTTTAATTATCTGCATTATGGGATGCCTCTGGGTATTCCATAACCCTGTTGTGATTGAGCGAGACCGGGTTAGAGTTCCTTGCTCATTTGGGGAAATTCAGCCGGGGTTGCGAAAGTGCGTATGTTTTGGAGCAGTATTAAATGCTGAATTTAGAATGTTGTTGATGTTGTTGAATTAAACTATTGAGTTTGATTTGTTAAAGAATGATGTTAATTTGTGTGAGGTGTTAAGACCTTAGGTGTTGGTTTCAGTTAGCACAGGTCAGTGAAATTTTGGATGTTTAGTAATTGTCTATTAAAAGTTATGCATTAAAGTATGTTTTTGCAATGTGTGGTTTTCTTGTGTTGGACTTCTTGATTGTTGGGCATGGCCCGGATATATGTTTTTGAGTGATGAGGATCACAGGTTGTGGCTTTTGGCTCTGGTTACTTTGGGTGGTTGCTACCACGGGATTGGGCGTCACGGACGTCGGTTGAGGCAGTCGGACTGTCAAGTTGGGCATGGCCTAGGTTACTAGATGGTGAGGCCCTCAAACTTGAGTGACATGTTCGAAGGGTCACAAGGTGTCGAAGATATTGTGGGTTGGAAACTTATTGGGGTGATTACCGCTCACCAGGTACTTTTGAGTAGTTTGCACACAGATAGACTCTGAGATGAGGTGGTACGACCACTCGCTGGGTAGAGGCCCCTCGTAGAAGCGGTTAGGAATATTTGGATTGGGGGTTCTTGCCATAGGAAGCCACGTGGAAGGTGAGGAGCCATTGGGAGATAGCTTTGAGGTGGTCTGGTTGGGGGGCAGAGGCTCTCCGTGATTTGAGGGAAGACATCTCTGTCCCTCCAGTTATCTTATGAGGACATGTATGGCAGTTCCTTCGGGTGTTGTGCCGTGGACAGGTGGAGCTTCCAAGTAGGGTTATGATGGTTGGTCGTGCCTTTAGGAAGTCGGTACTTGAGACACATGGTGTCAGGGGGCACGAGGTGTCGGGCTACATACCATAGATTCCGACGCAGGTCGAAGCAGGTGACACTCCCTGGTGGCTGTTGAGCACTAGTGGAGCTTGTGTTTACTTTTGGGCATTGTACTGTTTACTATTTTTCTTATATAAGAATGTCTACGTAAACACTTATATTAGGTATGCACCCTTGGGTGGTATCCTACTGAGACTTGTCTCACACCCAACACGGGCCCTTCAGGACGCGTGTAGAATTTATGAAATTGCGTGCAGGTAGAGGGTCAGCCTCAGGAGCGGGACTGCAGTGTTTTTGGCATGGAGACGGGTATAGACCATGAGGTCGTGCCTTGCTGGAGTTATTTTGGTTAGATTTTCTTTTGTATCAGAATGATTATCTTGTTATGTAGCAATTGTTGGTTAGTCATTGGCGCCATTATACATTGAGCTATATTAACTGGTTTTCGATGCATGCCTTGTTGTTTTCTATAGTGGTTGCTTGTATTTTCAGCATGTTGTTCTGTTTACTTTCTACTGCTGTTGTTTCTATATTGCTTCTGCTGGTTTATTGTTATTTGATATGCTTCCATTATGCGGGTATGGTTCGAGTCTGTTGAGCCCTTTATTACCTCTGCATCATTTTAGTTTATACTCAGACCAGTACCATTTCTATTCCTCCAAGAAGGTATAGCCTCCCCACTATACCTAACAAGCCCTCTCTACTAGTCAGAAGCCTTTGGAATTCAGGGGAGGTGATCCTAAGGTAGTGACACCCGACCCGTTTGGCACTGTTCAGTTTGATGTCCGGGTGAGGGTCATTACCGTTTGAATTTATGAAATATTGTTCATACTTAATAAGAATTTGGGATTGAGTTTCGAGCCATCTCTCACTAAAATGAACCTTATGTCACCCAAGGTGGTTAGTGAAATATTTCTTATTTATTAGTCATAATCTATTCCAAATTTTTATTTGGATAAAGTGAAATACAAATATTATTTGCTCTTTTGGTGGGATTAATTTTCATCATTGATCTATTTGATAACAACATAATGTCTACAATGTTGAATGATGATGTTGTGTAAATCATGCTTCTGAGAAGACGTGAAAATTATATCCAAGAAGAGGATGATTCTGAACCTCCTTTTGAAAATCATATTTTGGATCTGAATCTTGTTGAGTTTATCATGCGTACTTTCCAAGCATTGGGGAAGGCAACACCACTAGTTACCATTCAGGCTATAGATATGGATCCTTAGGAGGATATTGTTTGAAATCATTATTAATAGTTACTTTTCTAGAAACCACCCATTTTTTAAATGATCCAATGATCCTGAACATATTAATGGAGTGGTTGGGTGTAATAGAACCTCTTTTTGAGTTCTTGGAGACACCAGATGAGATCATGGTGATGTGTGCCTGCTTCTTCTTGGATGGATCAAGCCAAATATAGTGGTATATTATGGTGATAACCATGAAACATGAGGGATATGAGTGGAAAGACTTCATGGTTAATTTTAACAACCAGTTCTATCTTGAGTTAATGGTGTTGGCCAAGGCTGTGGAGTTTTTAAAACTTGAGAAGGTCGACAAGACTATGACTGAGTATTAAAATGGAATTGCTGAGTTAGTGCAATTTTTACCAGAGATTTTATATAATGATAGGATGAAGGTTTGATAGTTAGAGTTGGGTCTTCGATCATATATCTATTCTTATGTTATCTTGATAAAGATGTCCACTTATGTTGATGTGTTGGTTAGGGTAATGATGGTTGAGATATACCTGGCTGGAAAGTCAGGTTTTATGGGATTTCCTTTTTCTCCAAGAGGAAGTGTGAGTTATTTTAAATTAAAGAGTAAGAAATATGACTCTCATAGTGGTTCTCCACATTAGGTTCATTTTCATCCTCCTATAGTACCTGGAAGAAGCTCGTTGATATTCTACAACTGTGGTCAGCCATGTCTTTCAAAGAGGGTATGCACTGAGGAACCCAAGAATTCTTTCTCATGAAGACATTTATGGTACTACCAAATGTTCTACTGAATCATTTCCACTCTGACTAGTGGAACAGGATCATCAACACCTCCAAAAAATGTGGGGAAATCAAATGCTTCAAGTGAAGAAGGGTTTTAGCCACATGCATCTGGAACGAAGCTTATTCATATAGTGTAAGAGTCTCCAAAGGAGGTTCATATGTGTCTAGTGACTATGAGAGGTACCATTACATTACCCTCATCTTTAGTTATTTCTCTATTTGATACTGAATCGTCTCAATCATTCATTTCAACTCGTATCATTTATATTCTTAATCATTTTATAGAGATTTTATCTTGTGAAATGGATATTACTACACCCCATGGAACAAATAGAGAGAAAGGTATTCATAGTCTTGATTATTTATTCACTCTATCTGATGCCATGATGGATTTGGGTTTTATGGTTCTCAACATGAAACCTCATTACATTATCCTCAGAATGCATGGGTTAACTACTAATAAACCCTAGATTATATGTAATCTTAGAAAAACCTACCTTAAAATAACTAGTGGTGTGTCTCATATAATTCAAATAGAATGTGACCCAAGGTCATGTAAGGATGGACCTTTTATCTAGAGTTGTGTAAGGTAATATCATTGTTTAATATTGATTTGGAGTAGTCATCTCCTTCATGTTTTCATCAATATTTATATCACTTTTCCTTATAACATATCTAATTTACCACTAGTAAGTAACATTTTATTTCATTTACTTGATTCTTGGCACTCAACTGATTTCAATTACCTCTTATCTTTTGGAACCATCAGAACTAAAATAGACGAAGTCCCTCTTTGATGATCTTATTGAGGATATGCTTTGTGATTATGTTCATGACTTTGATTGGGCTAGGTATGTTCATTTGGGGATGGTTGAGTTTTATTATAACCATTATTCTCTTTTTGTGGTTATAGTTTCTCTTTTTTATTCCTTTTATAGCCTTTAAAATAATCTTTTCTTTGGTTAAAGATTGGTTAAAGTGCCTTTATTGGACCAAGTTTGCTACAAGAGATGACAACGAAAATTTAGTTGATTCATTGGAGAATGTTAATGGACCATATCTGATATAATTCCTATTTTTATCATCACCATATACCTTTAGATATCCTATTTGGGGATTAGTAGTTCTTGAGAGTTTCACCCTTGTTGAGTCATAGTCATCTTGGTAGGAAAGGGAAGCTTGCTCCCCATTTTGTGGGACCTTTCAAGGTTTTTTAGTAGATGAAAAAAATACCATTTAGAACTACCAACATAGTTTACGTCGATACATAACACATTCCATGTATCACATTTGAGAAATTATCTCTCTGATTCATCTCAGATTTTGAGTTGGATTGATCTTGAGAATGAACCTGGTTTATCCTTGATAGAACAACTAGTTAGGAGAGTTTATTTTGAGACTAAAGTTATTTTGGCGTGGACAATACCATTGATTCATGTGATATGGTAGTATAGTTATAACAATCAAGATACATTGGAGCAGGACTCTAATGTTTGAGCTTAGTAAACCAAATTATTTGAGCAAGTCCACTGTATAATCTTCTCGAGGACAATATGTCATTAGAGTTTTATAATTGTAATTTCCCGATTTTTACAAACATAATAAAACCCTCTTTTAATAAATTATTAATATATTAAGTGGGAAAAATGTTTTATTAGAAAACTAATTTAATAATTCTAGTGAACAACTTCGAATATTAAATTAACTATTTTTGGATTTTGACACTCAGTTAGTGTGAGATTATGAGGCCCGCACGGTCTAAGTGAAGGATGAATAAAAATATTTGATATCTTATTTTAAGATCACACATTTTTCGAAAAATAAATAAATTGAACAAAAATAGAGTGTCATATATGAAATATTAGACCACTGATTGGTCTACGATGTAGTGTTTACCATAGGAGGGGTTTAAAATTTGTATGCAGCTTATAATTTAATGACTCACTCACAAAAGTAACCATTTTTATATTTAATATAATTTTAATACATTTTATGAATATTAAATAATTATTATCACTCAAATGGTGTGTCATTTGGGAAATATGAGACCACTATTGGTTTTGGAATAAGGTTTTTACCCAAGACAGGGTATAAAATTTATATTTGATAGATGTTTTTTAAGATAAATATTTATTTTGATTAATATTATAATCCAATTTTAAATAAAATTTAGTGAAAATACACTTTATTTAACCATTCTTCAATAACACCCCATTTCTTCCATTAATACACAAGCATAAATCCAATAGATTGGATTTGAAAACATTTTTCCTGCTGTTAAATTTAAATGGATTAATGGGCAGAATTAAAACACTCAAAAAACCATTTTTAGGTAAACTATAGTATTAATGAAGGGTTTTTTTTATATTTTGTAAATATCAAATGATTACGGTGCGAGGTGTGTAATATTTTAACTACTTTAGATTGGAATATCCTATTGAGTCAGGTGAACCCAATATACCTTGAATGCGATCGGTAAAATTTGATTGATTTGAATAAAATCTAGGCAAGGTCTCCCCACTTCTTCATTCGGCGTGAGTGAGTCCTCTTCTAGGTTTTATTTCTATATTTTAATCATTTTTATTAGGTTTAATTTTCATATTTTTTATTTTTTTATTCTCAAATTTAAATGAATTTTTAATTTTTAATAAAACAATAAACCCCGATTTATGAATGAATAATGTAAATTTGATTACCATGGTTAAATTGAATAAAACTATCAAAGGGTTGATTTATATGAATTTATCCAAAATTATAATGGAACTATGTTAATAAAATTATGCGAGCTCTCCAAATATTTGTTATCTAAATTATGAAAAGATAATTGCAAGGACATACCAATAATAATTATAGATAATTATAAGATGACAATGTTACTGGAGTATTCAAATAATAATCTATTAAAACGATCAAAAAATAATTTCATGAAATTATCAAACAAAAATACAAGGATTTGTCAAGGAATAATAATTAATAATTATCAAGGTTAATTACAAAAATTATCATAAGGACATGTTGAAATGATAAATTGTAAGAAATAATTTTTAGAATATAATTATTAATTCAATTAAATAGATAATTATAATGTAATATTTTAGAATTATCATATCATAATTTATAATATATTATAATAAGATATAGTCAATGGATAATTTATTATGAGATATAATTATCAAAATAAAATAAAAGGATAATTTGTTTTAAATTAAAAAAATTTAATTATAGAGAATATTTTATAATAAAATTTCATAATATGATTATTCATGATGGAGAATATTTAAAGCACAAGCTTTGACCTAAATGATAATTAAAAAAATATCCTGAAGAGAGAAATTATCATCATATGTGATATTTTATTTATTTTTTGAAATATATATTTGATTTTAGTTCATGGAACCCATGAAGACTTTCAAGCATAAGTGTGTCGATGATTATGAGAAAAAGGTCGTGAGGAGCTTTATTTACCCACACGTGGTGGTTTATCATTGCCACTAACATCAACAACCATGAGGTAGGTAGTTCTGTCCTAATTTTACAAATTTATTAATCCATAATTGCATCATTTAATTTATCTATTTATTTAAATTCAATTTTTCAAACTTTCTTTCAATTTAATTGATGAAACCCAATTCAATAGAATTATGAGATTTGAATTTTTTTGGCATGACAATTTTGAAAACCACAAATTCTATTAAATTTGGGAGTGTTGTGAAAAGTGGGTGATTTAAATTTTTTAATTTAAATTGTAAATTTTATGTAATCTATTTTAGTTAAATTGTTCCATTTAATTATGGAAATAGATTGGGAAATTGATGGAATTTTTTTGAATGGATTTTAATCTTGTGAAATGGATTAAAATATTTTCATATAAACATAGTGGTTTTATCTTGTTATACTAGAATATTTTTTTATTAAATCACACTTTCAATTTAAATGGAAAATTTGAATTGAAATGAATGAATGGGACATAATTTTATTTCAAGAAGTCTTAAAATAAATTACCCACCATTGATTGTATAAGAGTGCATAAAATCCTTAGTTAGTTAGTGAGTTATTTAGACACAATATAAGTTATTAAAACTTTTTAAAACATACAAAAGTAGGTCAAATATCTTAGGTTATGGTGACAAGTTATCTCTGAATAGTCTCTAGAGTTCATATGTGTACAAAATCTTTTATGATCACTTAGAGAGTACGAAGTCCTACACCCAGTAATGCTATCTTTTATATTTTTAATATGACCATGTTTCTCACTTTTTTATTTATATATGATATATAAATGTATACCAATGTTGATAAAACTATTTTACATGACACTTCTAAATATATATAAACAATATTATGTAATTTTTTTATTTAAGCCAGTGTTTAAGAAATATTCCATTATTTTAATGTAAAGATTGTGTTTTTAAAGTATTTTCCATAATTTGTATTGTATAAAATGATTTTTTAGATATTAATTAAAATGAAAAACAATTTTGTCTATAAATTTGAATGAACTCCATTGGTTAATATTTTATTGGAATCTGTTATGGATTTCGTGGTGAGACCCTACTGGGATTTTTATCTCACAGAATACATGTGCCATTGGGTGTTTGTATATTTTCTCCTTCTCAGTTTGAGGAAAGGAAAAGGGTCTCATGGGTTGGATCCAGCTATTGAACCTTGGCGTGGTGAGATGTTACTTTAGGTGCATGGGTTTTTTATTCCTATTTTGGTAATTGGGATGTAGTAATTTGGGCTTGATTGTTCCTTGTTGTATTATGGTTCATTACCCCTTGTTGATTTTTTTATATGCATACCATTTTTATTCCATTATTTCACCATTTTATTGGGGAAAAATCATTCCCACTCTGAGTTTTTAAGATGCCAAGTGCTAGTTCCCAACCTATAGGGATTGGGAACATCCTTTGAGAAATTGCATGGCCGACTTGTTTACTAGGATACTATGGTACCCTGGCTGGTTTGTGACATGGAAAACTTCCACTTTTGGCCTTCTTGAAATTTTTTCATCCCTAGTTATTCTATCATTACATAGAATAATATGTTCTTCACTCATTCCTACTGCATAATTGAATGAGTTAATACTCTCAATATATTATTCATTTTAACCATTCATTAGAACACTATTGGTTTCCATAACCCAAATTACACCTTTTATATGGACACTTCCACACTATGGAATACCAATAGTATTCTAGTTGTTATTTTTTGTTCTTCCCTTTTCTATGGCACAGAGAGATAAGTGAAAAAGGAAACATTAATTCCTAAAATTTAGTAAACCTTGTCATAGAAACCGAATACAATAAATGTAAACTCCCTATGATAATAGATTTGAGGAACAAAAGGGGAGTATATACACTAAGACGTGTGTAAATCATGGAGCATACAATGTCAATGTTATATAATGATGATTAAAAGAATGTAAAGTAAGAAGTAAAGCACAAGAACACATTGATTTTTACAAGTTTTAGCCTCACTGGGATACCTCCATGGAGCATACAATGTTAATGTTATAATGTACCAAATCCACTAAATCTCACTTCTAATTCAAGGTTTCAGGTACATCACTTCTAAAACTATGATCAATGCCCTAAAAAGTTCATAGAAAACTCATAATCCATCCAGGTTTATAACCAATCGATATTTCAAATCCCACTGCTCTCACAAATGAAGTGTGCAAAACAATACTTTAGAATAATCATATTTTTATCACATGAATTGTTATTTTTTACACCTCGATTGGTGCATCATTACAATAAAATTTCATCTACTTTATGAATACCAATTTTATAAAAATTTACTAGAAAATTCAATTGGGATTAAAAATACCAATACCATTTTTAAACTCCTAACATTCATGATGTTAAGCATTCATGAAAATCCCTACATTCGGGAATCTCCCTTCGTTATTGATGCTCTCATATAATTCGAGATGATCATTGAATAAACTATGCCCCAACATATGTGATGCTCAAAACATTCTCAATTCTAAGAACATTAATGAATCTCACATAGCCTTCACAAACCCCTTTCTCTATCAATTAAATGACCGTATGAAAAACTTCATGATATAAAATTCTTAGTGATCCACCTTCACAAAATCAATGAATTTTGATTTTCATTAATTATTTTTTTTAATAAGTGTGGTAGATTCCTATTTATAGATTATTCATCCCCTTCAAAAATCATTCAACCTCTCTATTTCCTTTTCATGAAGTTATCCATTCTTGTTTTCAAACCTTCATTACATCATGAAGCATCCACTAATGTATTCCTACTCATGAAGATTCTCATAGTCTAATGGATTACTTCTAACCCTTCATGATAATCCCTATTACACTAATATCCAAACCCTCTAGAAACACAAAACTATTATGAAGCACCATACCATTATGAAACACAAAAACATCAAAAAAATTATGACTTTTCCAACATTATATTAAGAAATATTTTAAATCCATTTTTTGTAAAGCATGACTCATCCTCAAAATATTGGAGCTCAAATATATAGAAAACATTGGGAAATAATGCTTCCTTATATATTTAAATTTTTGTATTGACCCTAGAGAATACATTCCTTTATCTGGGATATTTATTACATACATTGTCAACAGTCTCTCTATAACTTCCAAACAATCCTTTTTAACATTCATTTTTATCTGAGACAATCAACCCAAAAACAATGCATTGTTTCCTTGAGAGATTTTATCCCAAAAAATATGTTTTGTATAAATTATCATTCATTTAATCTAACATTGAAAAACCATATGAATAAAATGGGTTTTACTCATCACATAAAAAAGGGCCCATGAAACAAAATCTTTTTTTAATTATTTCAAAATGATATAAGTAAAATATACCTTAACAAAAAAAATTTGATACCAAAAAATCAATCACCCAAAAGGATTATTTCAAAAGAAAATTTAGCGGGTGACTCATAAAAAATAATATATGAGTAAAAAATTAATTTTTTATGATAAAGTGTAAATTGGAAGTGAACCCATTAATTAATTTTTAGAAAAAAATCTAATATCAATGTAAATGAAGAAGGTATTGATCCCATTTAATATTCATTTTTGAAATAGTTAAGTGAAAAAATTGAAATTATTTACTTTAAAAATCATCATCAATAGTTCATTTAAAAGATATGAATGTCTTAAAAATTAATTTATAATGCAAGATAATAAAATTATTATAATAGGATGGAAACGCATTTTAAATTTTCGAAATATCATCCCTGAAAATCTCCATTGAAAAAATTGAAACAAAATAAAAATTTCATAAAATATAATAATTAAAATACAATGATCTCCTATGATAACATGTAATTGGTCTTCAAAATAAAAATATGAAAATTTATGGAAAATTTATAGATGGACGAGGAGGGTAAACCATCATTAAAATTGGATGAGAATAGGTCTCAATAATGATATACTTTTGAGAGAAAAATTTATGAAGGTTATTTTTCTAAAAAAAATCATTCCATAGATAAATTATTACTTAAAGTATGATTATATAAAATAATAAACATATCTTGTAAAACTATTATAAAAAGGAATCATTATGCCTAATGAAATTAAATTGAGTAAAAACCCCTTACATTATATCTTTCTTAATCGAACATGCTCTATCCTCTATAATAATAAATATAACTATATTATTAAATTATTTAAGAATCATATTCATATATATAACCTCTTATAATATTAATTTATAATTATTCTATATATTTATATTAGTTTGTTATTTTATATTTTCAATATCTTGTGTGTGTAATCCTGATCCTTTTACACTAATTTCATAATTGTGATGTTATTATTCTTTCTTCTACAAAATTGCAACATTCCCATATTATTCATCATATGAGATTAATTTTTTCAATCAATCCTTATGTTCCATTTCATTATATTAAAAAAATGATATAGATCACTAAAAAGGAAATCGTGATGAACTTGTTCCTATATGTTTAACTATAAAAAAGTGATATTTTTTAAAATATATTAAAAATTAATTAAAAAAATATAATGAAAATGTGTAAATATACAATTACAATATTATATTACCCATATATAAAAATAATTAATCATTAATGGTCTAAACATTATAACATAGGCCATGTAGGTGGAAAACCCCAACCCAAATGAGAGAGTGGTATAATGATTTTATAACTAATTATATGTTTTAAAATAATGTAAATATATCTTATAAAGAATAATAAAAATGATATAAATAACTTATATCATCGTTAATTTCGTATTTATATCCACCCATTAAGGTTAGTAATGAGAAAATAAATTCATCATTCGTGGAGGTGGTAGTCTACAGTACGTATAAATAATGATTCCATTATTCATAAACTATGATTAAATGAAGGTATGTGAAATTTATCATTTCAACACTATAAATGTGAATTATTCATTATATTAAACCAAAAAATATATATGGGTTATAAACTATGAAATGTGGTCACGAAAAGACAAAACAAATCATTTTTTACTGGCGTTAGCTCACACATTCACATAATTTATGTTGATATGTTTATAATAGTGGATAGAAAGGACTAAATAATGATTTATCCATTAATATAATAACATAACATTATATTAATTATATTTTTTTAAATTATACTAGGGTGTATATGAAGAGTTATTAAAAGGGTGATTATGGATAAAATAGTAAAGATTAATAAAAAAATTATGTTTTGAACATAATATTTCCCATGAAAATGTCTTTGGAAATAGAGTCCTTAGGTTTTCTAACTAGTAATATGGATTAGGATATTGAGATATGATTTTATAGGGATAATAATTGAGGAGTTTTAGGATGAAATTTTGAGGGATTTGTATTGCATGAATCAGTATAATTTTTCCCCTTTTATAAGTGTCGTAATGAAAAAATTTATAAATACACATTGATGTTTAATAATGGAATGAAATAATATCCGGGTCAAAAGATCCCAAAGTGAAAAGATGATGATTTTGGTGAGTTAAAATATATAAATCATCTAATATTGGATTTGAAACTTATTTTAAAAATGTTTCAATTCATTTAGATTTTTTTTATACCATCTTTATTTTTTTAAGTTGGTGTCTACTTTTTAACTAAGAAATATATGACATATTAGAAATATATAAAATTCATTCTTAGAAAATACGGGTGTTATGAATCAATATTAATCCTATATTCAATCCATTTAATTTTATTAATAATATTAAATTCATTTTTAAAACAAATCATTTTATATTTAGAAAACCTTTTGGTAGACAATTGTTTGTTTACATTTTAGAGTTCTTACTTTAATTTAGAATTGATTACAAAATTAATGAGTGTAAATTTATTTATATAAATGTTTAAAAATTTATTGATGTCATTTTTTTAATATATTGATTAATTTTAGTAGTTATAAATTACACAGTGTTAGTAAACGAATAATAGATTTGACATTATTATGGTAATTATATTTAATCCGAATAATATTATTTTAATGAAAAAAATGAAACCAGAATTTTTTATATAATTTTTAACTAATTATTCCAAATTTAAAATCTATTTCACTAAATTATATTTATAATATTTATAACACTAAATATTTCATGTTATCACACTTAACGCATAAAATATTATTTAACAAAGTTTATTTTCAAGAATAAAATCATTTTTAATTGTACATATCACATTATTGACATAATTGGGTTACATATTTTTTAAATCAAAAAAAATTGGGGTTAAAATATATTTATAATATTTAATAATTTTATTTTATTATGGTATTTTTTATATCATTTTAGTTTTGTGTTTATTACAAAAAACCCTACCTAATAGAATATATGGAAAAGTATTTACAATAATAATTGGTCGTTATATTATACCCCCTTTAAAATGTATTAAATCGTTGAAATTTTATTAATATAAAAAAAAGTGAGGGTACTTATTTATCATTATATCCTTGGGTTAAAATATATCCTCATTAAACAAATGTATCCGTTATAAAACATTGACCAACTGAGTAGACTTATTTTATTGTACATAATCTCTTCGATCCATAATTTTGATATGGTGTTCATAATATGATAGATAATGTAAAGGTCATATATATTCTATGTTTTGTATAATTGAATGTTTTTCGATATACTTACAAAAAGGTGATATATGTATAATAACATAAACATTGGATAGATCAGGTGGGTGTGATAATAGATAAGATATATCCTCAACACAATCAAGGATCTTGAAGGGAATGATATATATTAGTCTGATCTTCATATAATTTCTGATTCTCATGACCCACTTTTCATGGTCTATGGAGGAACACCTCATTACTAACTTAATACTCTATATGTCATTAATTATTATCCACATAAATCATTTTTCATTATTCCTTCCACTTTAATTTTTCATTGATGATTGGAAATTTCTCCATATTTAATTTTATAATGTATAGTCTTATCAACATCTTCTTTTAAACATTATCCTCGCATGATGGAGTCCCACATCTCTTCCCATAAAGGGCCTCATATGTATTCAAATAAATTATATAAATAAATTTTTTTTTAAAAGATAACACTGCCTTAGAAGGTAGTGATCCAATTGAAATCCATTAAAAATCATAGAAGATCCTAAATTAATTGAATGGTTCTTTCATATTTTCCATATTCCTTTGGTTTATAAGCTATGATGAACTCATCTATATATCTAATTCACAGTGAATAATTAACCAAATACCATGATATAAACATGGATCATTATAAAATGTAATATAGAGTGGTGTTAGGGCCATGTTGTGTTTTTGTTCTATTTGTTTTCAGTAGAACAATATGATGGGTATGTGGAACAAAGATACTATATTTGTAGGATCATAGAAAATCTGGATAGAAGAAGACAGTGTGTACAATGATTTCAATTTGATCTAGAACCATCAGTATGCTGATCATGCTCCAAATCATATCCCAGATTAAAAATTATTAAGAAAGCCCATCGTATTGGGAAAAATATTTCTAGAAGAAATGATTCATTAGACTCACCTTAGATCTAAATTAAAGTGAGAATCATAATTACAAGCTATCTCAAATTATACCTAGATTCGATGACCTCAGAAAATTCTTTAGTGTTTTCTATTTATTTGGTTCATATGTTACCTAAAATCTTATGATATAAGCCTAATGAAACAAAGAGGGTATCTATTGCTAGTAATTATATTGAGGATTGGTAGGAAATAAAAAAATTTGGAGGATTGGGAAGAAATATTACATTCCAAAGTATGTAACAAGATTTAATGGAAATCCTAAAAATATTCAAATTCATGTTGAAATCAGGATACATGCTGATGTTTGTAGGAGGAGAAAGTTGTTGAATCCATTGAATTTCGGTCTCAATTCATCTGTATGAGATCCCAAGACACCATTTTATTTGAAGGTTGGGAAGATTGTTCAGAACATATAAATATGAAGATGATGGTTTTTAGTTAGGCTAATAAGGATATAGATAAATATCAGCAAAGAAGGAACTTTCTGAATCATAATTAGAAAATAAATGATGTTGTTGGTGCCACTGATCCATTGAATATGGTGTTCCACCAATCATTAGAGTTAAACTTATATAGACCATTAGACTCATTATGGTCGTAGAAGGAAAATTGGATGTAAATTTTTTTTCATTAAGAGTTTTTGGGACCAATGAAACGGAAAATATGTAAAGATGTTGGAATCGACACATTTGGGTTGATAATAAAGGATGAACACTTATTGTACTTTAAGTTGGTCAAGAGTAAATAATGATCTGATATGTTTTATAATCATGTCAAGAGTCATATGAAATCATACAGAGTCAAAAATCATATTATAGGTTAAACTAATATAGAATTGGAAGACATAGATTGATCCATTAAGAACATGATGAAATCAACGTATCTATCAGACATAGAATCACCAGCCAATGGAAAAGAAGATAAGGTGAATCATATTGAGTTCATTTTAATATATTTGAAGGGTATAATTGAATTTGGAATAGTTTTTACAATGTTAATAAGAATTATAATGGCAATTATTTAGTTCTAATTTTATTAAAATAGTGTTATGTTAATCAACGTGAACTTATATCTTCAATATTAATTGGAAAATTAGAATGAAAATAAAAAACAGGTGGTTGTTTTAAAGGTAATTCTAATGTGAACTGATGTTTTGAATATTTAAGAATGTTTTATAAGATGAATTGAATTTGGAAAATATGAATCAACGATTTAAGGTAATTTAATGCTTTCAATACATTTGTTTGAGTAGCAAATCATTTTTGAATATTGCCTAAACCATTTTTTGCTATCCTATAGATAGAGGAAGTACTTTTTACATTCGAAATGCCTATACATTTTGTGAAATAATAAATATAAGGCTTAAATTTGTAGTTATAAGAAGATTCCATGTTATTCACACCTATGGTTGTCTTCTATATAGAAGAGGGAAAATACAAGATACAAGATCATACAAATAATTTTTGGAATCTACTCGAGTAATCGGACTAGGAAATCTTGACTGAAGAAGAATTAGTTCAATATTTTTTTAGTATTCTGAAGGAGAAATATTTTCATATTGAGAAATATGACTGAAGATTCAAACTGATAAATCAGACTAATTATCATTATCATGTCTAGGTAAGTTCTTGCATGCTACTGTATAAATAATTTAAGAATTGTTTTTGAAGATGATATTTGTAAAATTTGATCAAGAATATCTGTAAAATACTTTTAACACAACATTAATTACATCATTTAATTATAATTGAATAAATTTTTTTATTGAATATAATGTTATTAGAGTGTAAGGGAATATCCTACTCATCATATACAAACAAAAGGATTGGATTTTAGGGTATTCTATAGTGTTCGATTGTTTCTAAACCATAGGAAGAATTTAGCTACTCTTGCTGATTAGTGATCCTTGTAAATTTTTGTGTTCCTATAGATGTGTGATTGTTTTATTTTTAGTTAATATGATAACTCTTTAATAGTAGGTGATGGTTTTTTCATAATTAAGGAAGCATAAAATAAAAATATATCACTGATTAACCCCATCCCACTCTTAGGGATGCCTAGTCCTGGTTGGGAACAATCAAGTGATATAAGGGCAGAAGGTTCCATTCATTTACTTTTTGATAATGTTATTGTATAAGATGATATTATTTATAATATGATTTTTGTGAATAATTATAGAATTATAATATTACATGATTGGAATTATCATATCCCGAACTGTATAATTTTTCTATATCATATGTACCATGGGTATGTTGTTTCAGAAGCTATTATAGATGGTTTTCCCCCATATTTTGAAAATTCTACACTTAAAAATATTGATAATGAAAATCATGAGAATGGTAGAAGATCAAATAATTATTTACTATCATACATTTCGGAAAATTTATTTCTAATAGGAAATGGTTTTTTTACTTTCAAAAGTAAATGAGATTAGATGAACAACATTTGTAAAGGTAATATAAAAGTGATGAAGGTGGAGCAACAAATCTGGAGATTAAAAAATGAAGATCACAAGATGGGTGACTATGAATTATTTTGAGACTTATTTACCAAGTTAAATGATTTTTATCACTTTTATATTTCACGGTGAAGAGTTTTAAGATTTTACTTTTGTCCAAAAGATCTTGAAAATTCTTCGTTACATATTTGATGCTAAAGATTCATCAATGGAAGATAGATATCCTAAAACATTATCTATGGATGATTTTCATAGTACACTAATTACTTATGAAATGAGAAAGGATAATTATAGGAAAGGAAAAAAATTGATATATAATTTTTTTTCAAGGATTCCAAGAAAGAAAATTTGTGAAAGATTATTGACAAAGATAAAACTGGTGATTCTGAATACAAAAAAAGGTATGTAAAAATATTAATGAAATTTAATACTTGTTTTATAAAAATGTGAAAAGAGGTTTAGCGAAATATATATGTAAACATTCCTTAAAAATTAATGGGTGTGGATCCATTGGGAACTTCATTTCTAATTTTCTGTGAAGAGTTAATGAAAAAGAAAATGATCAAGAAGAAGGCAGTGATGAATAAAGAAAGATAATAAGAATTTGGAAGAAAAGGTGGGATAAGGTAAAATCCTATAATAATGGGAAATATATGTTCTCCAAACCATGAAGGATAATTATTTTTCCAATTATGAAAAGAGTGATAGATTTAAAAAAAAATCATAATAAAAAATGTTTGTTACAAAAGTCAATCAGAAGGGTTTTTGTAGCAGTGAATGTAGTTTTTCTAAAAAATAAAATAGTGAATCTGAATCTAAAAAACCTATTCAGAAGGATGGAGAGAATATATTTATTAAAATAGTAAAAAAGGAAGAATCCATATGTATAAGTTTTTAAGAATATGATACTCAATTATAATTTCATATAAAATAAAAATTGAAATATTTCCTAAGAAATAATGGGTGTCTTGTGAAAGAAATAAAGAAGTTGAAAAATAAACTCCATGAATAAAACAATAAATAATTTTTTCCAGATGAAAAATTTAAACTGCTTAAATATATTGATGATTTGAATAAATATAATGAGAATTATAAAAAAAGTAATGAACATCTAGAAGTAATGCTTACAAAAAATGATAATGAATTGGAACTTGTATAACAAAAACACTATGAAGATGAATATATGGATACAACTTTCAAGAACTATATTTATGGAGTTGATGAATGTTGTGGAAATTTTAAACCTAATGGGGATCAAACATTACATTAAATGGTTGAAAATAACTTTTAAATTGTTTTTAATAAGATTAAAACTAGAAACAATTGTGTATTTGGGTAGAACCAACAAAGTGGAGATGTCCAATGATTCTAAAAATTCTGATTCTAAAAAATAATCTAATACTTCTGGAGTCAATAAAGATGGAATGAAATCTATGTTAAGAAGAATACATTGGGTGATATCATAATGGTTGGGGGTTAACAATGTTTAGATGTGAATATTTTGATATTTTCTGTGTAACATATCAAAATTTTTGAATAGTATAGAAGTTTCAAAAGAAGTTATTTATTCTATGGGTACTAATGGTATTATGTTTGATTTGGGCGTATTTTTAATATATTCCTTCCAAACAACAACATTACAACTATTCCATAGGTTATAAGAGGCAATGTTTAGGGGGTTTAAATCCTCTCGAAGGAAGAAATATGATAAAGCTATATTGAAACCCAATAAAAATAATCACGGTGAGTCCAAAATGAGTGGGTGGTTAGTTATTTGGCGAGAACAAAGTTAAAATGGATAAAAATTTGGAAGGAGAAAAATTTTACCGGAAGAAAAGGGGATGAAAATGGTTTTACCCAATGAGAAAAATGTTGATAAAAAGTTATCAAAATGTTGTGATTTGTATAATTAGAAAATATGAAAGTGATGTGAGAAGGATAGGCATGTTACTAATAGTTTTTTGACAATCTTTCAATCCCAGGAAGAAATCATGATGATGATGTTACAAACTAATTTTAACAAAGATGTTAATAAAGATGAGGATAAGTTGATGACTTCATCAGAAGATTTTATAAAAGGGAATAATGTTGTTACCAAATCTGAGAAGGATGATCCAAAAATAAACATTTCAAATGAAAAATATAACATAAATAAGGAAAAGTAAAGATTAAGAGAGGAATATTAGTTTGATTATTTATTCTAAGAAACAACTGTGGTTCCTCTTAATTCTCAAAATATTTTTATACTTGTTCTACCTTGAAGGGGATTAATGGAGTCAAAATAAAGAAGCCGATGTTGATGAGCCTCATACTTTTCTTGAAAAATAAAGTATTAGGGTTAAAAAATATGAGTTTGTAAGGTAATGTTTATACACCTGAACATTCTGATATGTTTTCTAGGATGGGTGTAGGTTACTTGTATCATAAACAAATACTTTCAATATTTCCCCATCAATAATAATGTTGAAAGAAACATGAAAATATATAACATTAAATTTTTGTTATAGAAAACATTGAAAATATTTATTATAAACTATTATTTTCTACACTAGGTTCTCTCATATATACATAGAGTTATTTATTTAAGGTCTCTTTGTTAAGAAACCCATGAAATATTATTTTTCTCCAAAAAAAGAGTTTCATTATAATGAGATGAAAATTTCCAATCATTGTAAATGATATCATTTGACAATAAGTGGAATAAGGTTATGATATCCCCTTGGAATTTGGTTTTCAATGAGGGGGAGAGAAAAAGAATGGGGGAGAGATAATAAATATGGAGAGAATTAAAGGATTGTCGGGATAAGAAAAATTGAGAAAATAAGTGGTATTGTTTTGAAGAATATATTGACAAAAACATTGAGGGGATATTTTTAGGTCAAACTTGTGTGTTTGTTGGATTTTTTCAATATAAAAATAGATTTATTATGTTGAAGATTGTATATATGTTGAGAGGGTAATAGAAAATCTGGATAAATGAAGTTTTCATTTATAATGTTTTGAATCGGATCTTGAACCATTGACATGAATAATGGAATCAAAATAGTGTTCAGTCAATCAAAATAAAAATGATTAGGAAAGATCATCATATTGGGATGAATCGTTCTAGAAGAATTGATTCATCAGACTCACCTCAGGAATGAACTGAAATGAAGATCAAAATGTGCTATTTTCTATGAGTCATGAGGAGTCTCGTGAAATCTAAACAATATTTTTATTTTTTATTTATCTAATTCATAAGTTATCTTAAATTTTATGATACATGACTTATAGTTGAAATCGATGATCATGTTCTACAAATTTTATAAATGTTTGGTTGGAAATAAAATATGTCTAGATTATTGTGAAGTAATAATACCATCCAATATAATTAAGAATATTCGATTATGATCCTGAATGTATTCAAAATCATGCGGAATTCATGATACAAGATTTATTTTATATAAGAAGAATGTAATTGAAGCCATAGTTTTCTAGTCTCATTTTTCAGTATGAGATCATAGGATTAGGTTTAGTTTAAAGTATAGGATGGTTTTTTAGAACATGTGAAGATGAAGATTATAGTTTTTGGTCATACCAATAAGACAAGAAATATAGATCATCAAAGAAATACATTTTTCAATAGTAATCAGAAATGAAAATATGTTTCTTCTTCCACCAATCTATTAGATGCGGTGTTCCGAAAATCATGATAGTTAACCTGACACTGATCATCAGAATCACTGATTTTTTTACAAGGAAAATTAAAGGTGGAGTTGTTTTCATTAAGATTTGTTGGACCACTAAAAATGAAAAATAAGTTAATTTGTTGGAAGTGATGGATTTGGGTTAAAAACGAAGGATTAACATTGATTGGTCCTCAAGTGGGTAATGAGAATAGATTTTTGAATCAGATTTATTATTATAAAGTAAATCTAAATAATGATAACATTTTTAGGATTCAATAAGGTTAAAAAAGACATGAATATGGTTTAATAAGTCATTCGTAAAGCCAATATTCATGTTAATTTATGATTTTAGAAAAAAAAAATTGAGTGGGAATACATTTAGGAATCATGCCTAAACCATTTTTCGATCTCCTATAAATATAGGAAGTAATTTATACTATCTATATGCTTGTACTATTTATGAAAGAGGAGAGAGAATCTCTAATGTTTTAGGGAGAATATTTTTTTGGGTTGTGCTTACCTGAGGATGTTTTCCAGATAAAAAATGAAAGGAATAGAAGAAAGATTGTATTCAGAGTTTTTAAAATCAGATTGTGTAAATAGAATGGGATTTATTAACTAAAGAAGAAGCAGTTCAGGATTTTTTTCATCAGTATTCTAACATAGAAATATTATCCTACTGAGAAAATATATGGATGAATCAAGCTATGAAATCAGACTGAGTGTCATTACGAATGGTAGGTGTGTTCTTACGTATTTCTTGGTAAGGAAGTAAATAATTTTATTTGAAGTTTATCTTTTTTTAATTTTGACCAACAATCACTGTAACATGTTTCTTACACAAATCGTAGTTCATCATTTTAGGTTAATTTAAGCACATGCATTGTTGTATTAAACATTGTTCTAGATTAGTCTAAGGGTATATCATACTCATTGTATCAATACAAAAGGATTATTTTCCTGTGGATTTGGTTGTATTGGATTATATCAAAACTATACCATGGATATGGATACTCATATTGAGTTCTGAAACATGTAAATTCATGTGTTTTTATGGATGTGTAGTTGTTTAATTTGTCATGAATGTGATAAATCATTAATAAGAGTTTAAGGTTGTTTCAGATAGAAGACAACTTAAAAGAAAAATATATTGTGGATTTAAACCCTCCACCTCTCAGGGAAAATTTATCTTGGTTGGGAACTTAAAAGTGGTACTCTATATAGGTTAACAACTAACCTTATGTCTATCTTGGTGATTTGGTCAAGTGATAAATATTTGATGATTCTAAATAAATAAACTAACTTTATAATGTTGTCTACTCAATTAAAAAATGTAATTATTCCATTATATTTCTTGGGGAGTCTTATGATGAAACACATGGTGGAGTTTTCTTATTTTCATTCATGTATGGGTTATGGTTTCCTCATAATCATTGAATTATCTCATTTAACCTTAACATTTTTTTGTACACAAAATAAAGATAAATATCTTTTGAACACAGTCATCTTCATATACCACCAATGGTTTTTCTTTGGACCTTGATACATCTATGTGCTTCCTAGATAAATAAAGGAAGATGATCTATGAGAATCACCCAAAGTTACCTACTTGTTTTTTATTTTTATAAGACACATATCCAGGTTCAAAACCTTATAACACCATCTTTATCAAAGTTAAATTATAGATTATTGACAGCTTTTTTAATAACTTTTCATAATCCTTCTAATATTCTTTAATTCTAACATTAATGGATGGTTGAATAGTTATTAGAGAAATATATTGTCTCTCACATACCCCTATGACTCTAAGATTCATCCTTTTAAAATCGATGTATATTCTCCATTTTTCAATCCCCATCCAAGATAGGGTATCATTATTATTTCTATTAAGTGTATTGACCACATTATTTTCCTTCTAATGGTGATAGTGTATTAAGAATTCATTATATTGAATCAATTTCAACAATATTCTTTGGCACATATTCTAATCCTTTTTGGTGAATATATTTTTGAAGGTATTTTTCTATATATATATATATATTACATTTCACCATATAGATAATACAACAAAATATTTAATTAAAATATCACTACTACCATCTCCAAATCATGTGTTGGGTTATATTTCCAATGATTCATTAACTATCATGAGGAAAAAGTAATTACCTCATCATTCATCATGAGGATGTATCAGAATCCTTTTAATGAAGTATCACTCTATATTAAAAATCAATCCCCAATAAAGGTTAATATAAGTATAGATTTATGGATCAGCTACTTCTTTTATTCTAGGAAACATTATTCACATTCGTATATCTATAGAAACATAACTCACTTCTATGTTAAATTAGATTTTGGATTTGATATATGTGAGAAATTTCTCACATGTAATATATAATAGCAAACTAAAAAACTATATTTATATAGTATTGTGGTCTTTTTGATCTATTCATCGGTAAATTTTGTATATTAACATTCTATATATATTCCCTCTCTTTTGATTACAATCCCCAAGAATGGTATTGTTTCAACAATAATTCACCATAAATAAACATGGAATATAGTTTATCCTTTATTAATATCTTTAAAAAAACCCATAAATGATCTCCCTGATCTGCCATTCTCTTTGAATATATAATAATATCATCTATAAATTGAACCATAAATTTATCATGTTAGTCTCTAAATACTCAATTAATTATATCATTGAATGTGGTGCGATTATAAGTCCAAATATAATACAAATAAATTCATATTGTCCATATCATGTGAATTGTTGTCTTAGAAATATCATCCATTTATAACATTAACTAATGATATCCAAAATTTATGTCAATCATTAAGAAGTATTGAGGTCCTATGTGTTGATCAGACATATCATAAACACATTGTATTTTATAGTTTTTCCTGATCATGATTTTATTATGATTATGAAAATCAATGCAATGTCACATTGACCCATCCTTTCTTTTTGATAAAGCGCTCTGGTTCCACATATGGTGAACCACTAGGTCATATAAAACCCCAAATTAGATTCTGTTGTATATTCTTATTTAATTATTCAATCTATACATAGGTTACAATATAATTAATCATGAATATAGGCATAGATCATGATACGAGTTCAATTGAAAGATCAACCTAATTCTAGAGGGGAGAACCATATAGTTCATTCAAAAATACATTAGAATATTCCTATAAAATATACATTTCACAAATATTGAATTACTCCCCTATAATATAATCTATATGCCTGTCATTTATAGTTATCATGGCCAATATTATTTAATTTACTTATAAAGAGATTTCATGATCATATTTATTTTTTTATTTGAAAATAGTTTGTTTCAAAAAAAAATTATGTGATTTCATTAACTTGAAAATTGATATGTGCTTTATGTAGGGAAATAAAATCAATACACAATATTAAATAAAACAAAACCTAAGGGATGAAGAACTAGATTAATAGGATGTATCTTCCCATTAACCTTTATTGGGGAAGAGTTACATATCTTATACACAATCATTTTTCCAGAAGCTCTTTTTGAAGATAGTTAATTATCCTATGCATGAGGAAGTTAATCAATTTTCCTATAAAAATTTCATGATATGAATGAATGTGATGAAATATAATTAAAATAAGGAATTTAATATTTCTGCAGTATAGAATTAGTGTCCCTTTCTTCACTTCATTGTCATGATTTACCTCAATGATAGTAAGAGCATAAACTCATCATTGATCACATTATTTAGGAGGATTTTTGGGCTTATCATCTCCATTTACTATAGTTTTAGGGAATTTATTTTCAATCTTATTAAAATCATTGAATATAAATAATCATAGTTTAGGTGGAACATTATTTGGCATATTAATTCCATTTTTTGTATAGTCTAGGATCATGAATCCCTTACAAGTTTCATTATATTTAAGGAAAGTATTCCAACAATTGAAGCACAACCCTATTACTTGTAGATAATTACCTATGTAATTACTCAATCATTTTTTATATGTGGGAAGTTCAACATTAAATATCCTATGTGACTTATCATTTAAGCTTCCATGATACTCTATATTTTTTCTCTCTCTCCATAATATTGAGAGTCACTAGTTTACATTTCTATATTCAATGGACATTGAAAAATGTCTTTATAGATTTCTATTTATATTATGGATAATTCCTTTCAAATAAATATCATTAAGACACTAAATACATGCTAAATTTGAATCACAGATCAGAGATAAGTATACATCAATTCCTTGGGATTCACATGAGGGTTTTTCATATGTTCCAATGCATTTATACTCCTTTTCTTCAACTTCAATAATTATCTCTACATCATCATGTGAAGATTACATGTGAAGTGCTTCATGAATAACACTTTCTCTAGCTCTACCTTTTCCATAGAGTCAACATCATGCTTTTCCATTATATTATTAATGAGAGTGCATTATTACTCATCCAAACAATGAAAATGATAAATGTCTCCCATTAAATTCCCATTTTCTGAGAACTATATAATATAAAATATCTTTTCAATAACATTGATTCAGTTTTTAGAAATAATAAAATTAGAAGATCCAATAAAGTAGGGTATATTGTATCGCATGAGAAATATTATTTAAATATACTGTCACTCGGGATATCAATATGGTTTTTATTTTAATTCATATCTTTATAGAGATGAGTGGGAATACTAACAAGATTCTATATTCATAATTCCTTCAGGTATGGTTTATATTGGTACAATGATCACATTTCCCAGCACAACCATTTTAATTTCAGTTTTCCCATTGTCTTTCCATTTTGTAATAAAAGAAAAGTTGATTATATGAATACTAAATCTAAAAATGAATAAATTTAACATAATTTGAACAAATAATTAATTATATAAATCTATTGGTTCCAATATGGGTTATTCATTGTCAATCTCTTATAAATAACTCTAATTTTAAAATTAATATTTTCTTTAATCTTTATTAATGGTTAATAAAGAACGAGTGAATTACCAAATCATATCCCTAAGGATTTTATAGCCATGTGTACTATATTATATCAACACCTCATAAACCAATGTGAAGATTGAGTCAATACCAAACCAATATTGTTTATATTCATTACCACTACGTGAAAATAGGCCACAACCATATCCATATTCTAGAATCTACAGAGGGATTTAATTTCATGTATAAACATTAAATATCTTCATTACCAAAAAATTATGCTGTTATCATATACATATACTTGTCTCTTAGGAGTAACCGTATGGTCATCACTGAATTTATTACATCCAAATCCCCAAAAAACATTAAACCAATCCTCAAAAAACCCAAACGTTTCTTTGATACCAACCAAAAAACCTAGATAACACATATTTATTTTACAATATTTTCATGAGAAAAAATTTACAACTTAAAAAATAATCTCACAATATCGGGACTATAAGTATAATTCTCTTTGTTAATTATCTATATATACAACATATTCTACAACACATGTGAACATTCCTCCCTAAATTATCCACACTATACTCCCTTATATAATTATCATTATTTATATTCATCTTTATAACTATGGTAATGGATATTCTATAAATGGGTGAATTAATAATCCATATATGGGAAAACATATCTTTAAGTCATCAAAAGTTATTTTATAATTATAAGAAAAAATAAGAGGAGAAGAAATTTATTATTTAAATAACATGGAATACATTATAGTTTTATATGGGTCATGAAAGAAGAATATATAAGATTAAACATATACCATCTTAGAAGAGAGTAGAACCGTGATGTATCAAACATGATCCTTGGAGAAAAATCAAAGGAATATGTCATTGAAATATAACATTCCCTTGAGATATATCATAAAAATTATCTTCTGAACTAATATAAGAATATGGTATCATCATATTGTTAACATATAAAATAATTCCCAGGCAATATTTTGTGAGTATGTCCAATAATCCTCAACATCTGGTGTCTTATAATTTTCAATAAATCTCATCCTACATTATCTTTTGAAATATAAAATATTAAACAATGGATTGGAGGTTGATATAGGACCAAAACTATCAACCATATTTAAATATGTGTTCCATAAGATTTAAATCATATAAATAAATCACGAAAACCCATGAGAATAAACTTTTTTTATTCATCACATCATAGATAACCCACATAATAAAAAATGGGGTTCACCACATTTCCAAATGGTATTATAAAAATTGACAATAAGAGTGAAAATGAATGATTCTTAAAATTCAATGACCCCCAAAAGATTATTTCATATGATAATCTATAGGTTCATTTAAGAAACAATAATTTCCTTTGGAATAAATAAATTTCTGATAAAGAGTAAAATGTTACTGAAACCGTTAAATTAGTTTTCAAATATATTTTTAATGTTATTGAAAAAGAATAAGGTTCTGATAACATGAAAAATTCATTTTTGAAACGGTCCACTGAAAACTCATAAATAAATTCTATTTAAAAATAATCATAAATAATAATTACATTAAAATAAATAATTTTTATCAGAAAAAATGGATTGGAAGAAAATTCATTTTATTATAAAAGGGTATAATTTTTTTAATATTATTAAATAACATTCTAAAAATACCATATATAATGATAGGTAATAAAATAATAAAATCGGATAAGGAAAATATAATGGTTACATAAGATAACAAATAATTAGGTTTAAACATAAAAATTGGTACATTGGAATGAAGGGAAATATTGATAAGTAGTAGAAACCGTCATTAAAGAATATGAGGATTTGTTTAACAGTGATTTACTTTTGAGAAGTAAATTCTTAAAGATAAAAATTTCAATTAAAAATTTTATTTTGCCTAGATAGAGGATACATTATATTGTAAAAATATTATATAATAAATACATCTTATAATACCATGGTAAAAATGGAATCATTGTGACTCAATAAAAGAAATTGAGTCAAGAAACACCATAACCCTGTATTCCAACTTTCTATAAATTTGTATAAAATTTATTATAATAGAAATAACTATATTAATCCCATATTTATTAACATTATTATTTTATATAATATTTTATAAACATAATTCACAATTATTCTCTTTATATGTAAAATTTATTTATTATCTATTTTTAATATAATGTGTGGGTAATCTTGATCATTTTAAAATAATTTTGTAACTGCAGTGTTATTATTAGTTATTCTATAAAATTTCATCATTCCAATATTATTAAATAAAAAATAATCTTTTTTCTTTCAATTATTCCCTATGTACCATTTCATTAGTGAAAATCATTTATATGATTTGTGAAAAATGATAGTGTAATTAACTAGTTTTTTTGTTATTAATGATTGAAAGATGATATATTAATAAATATTATAAAAAATAATAAAATGTTTGAAAATAATTATAAAAATTAAAATAAAGTATTATTAAAAGATATTAAAATTATATATCATTCATTAATCATTTATAGTTTATTCATTATAACATCATTCATGTAGGTGGAAAAAACCTACCCAAACTGGAGTTCGCTATAATGATTTTATGCGTAATGATATGTTTTGTTATAATGTTTAAATAAATTTTATAGAAGATTAAACATATCATAAATATAATATATCATAATTAAATTCATTATTATAACAATCCATGAATGGTTATAAGGACAAATGAATTTCATTATTTGTGGAGGAATTAGTCCTACATATACATGGTTAATAATTCAATTTCTCAAAGAATGAGATAAAATGAACTTATATGAAAAATTATCATTTTAGAATTATAATTGGTAAATATTTAATATATTTTACCATTATTTTTATCCATTTTATAAACTATGGTTGGAGGTGAATAAAAACAAACTGCATTGTTTCATTATGGTAGTAGTTTGCACGTACACTCGAATCTTTTATTAATGGATGAAAATAATTGAATAATGGTTTAACCATTAATATAATAACATTAAATTATTTTAGTAATTATTGTTTCATTTTAATATATTTTTGATAATATTTTTTAATTTTATTGTTTAGTATAAAATTATAAGCAGTTCAAAATACTTACATTTAGAACATGATATTTCTCTTGGAAATTTCCCTGAAATTGGAATCCTTACTCTATCTAATTGACAATAGTGTGTTGTTAAAATGAGATCGTATTATAGGGGGATTAAAATATAAATGTTTTAGGTTGGGATTCTAATTTATGGTTGTTCCATGAAGTGGTGGAGGTTTTTAACTTTTATTAGTCAAGAAAATGGCACTTTTGTGAACACTAAATTTTCCATAATAGAATGATGCTATAAAAGTGTAAAAAGAACCAATGTAGGGAAATGATGAATTCTATAGTGATATAAGACCACTAAATCCACTACAAAAAATTTAAAATATGTTTTATCCGTATTTTCTATTGTTTAAAATTTGTTTTTTAAATTTTACGAACTTTATTATTTTCATTTTGGTTACCAGTTTTTAATAATATAATTATGTTTAACTAAAAATATAAAATAAAACTTCATTACAAATTTGGGTTCTCTGCAGAAATATTTAAACTTTATTTATTCAATTTCAATATCTAAGTTAGAGATAATTTTAATTTAAATTAAAACATTAATAATATAGATAATTATTTATAAAAAATGGGGTTTTTAACATTAAGTGTCATTATTCATATTTATATTTGATTTCAAGACAAACGAGTGTTAATATATTTTTATATAGTTTTTAAAATTAATTTAATTTTTTTAATAATATATAAATTTATTTTATATGATAAATATTACATAATTTTAATTAAAAAATAACATATTTCCATTATCGTGGTGATTATCATTGATACTAGTATTCATATTTTTATGATAAAAAATGAATTGTGCCATTTTATGTAATTGGGGTCTACTTTTCCCAAATTTATTTTCTATTTAAATAAATAAATTTCATAATAATTTGAAGGAAATAATTTTTCATATTTTTTTATTTAATGTGTATAACCCATTTTAAAAATTTTACATTCATGCATAAAATAATTTTTTTTGTAATAACTTTTACATCATTATCATAAGGTAGTTTCTCCTTATTGATACCAATAAATTTTGTTGATATTTTTGAATTTTAATATATTGATATTGTTTTATTAATGTAAGATGGTTTTTATTTTAGTTTGATGTTGTGTATAAACAGGATACTCAACATGATATAAGGATAACTATTTACTAAAATTGTGGGTATAGGAAAATTGAATCGACCTTAAATTTACTTTCAACTAACTCTACTTTTTAATAAAACATGTCTAAAATTTTCACAAATTCATGGATTGACCATATATTCATTTTTTATTGATTTAATGAATAGATTGAACACATGACTTGATCGAATACGTATTGAATACCCATTAACTGTATGGTTAATTTAATCGTCCATAGATAAATATTTTATGAACTAATAGATTTAAAAATGTTATTTTCCATCAAATTCATGCTGATTCTGACAAACTTTGAGGATGGACCAATCATAAGGGTTAACCTTTCGCATGAAACAATATGGTATTTGATGTTGGACCAGAAAAATCTTTTCAAATATACTATGTTTTCAAATTATTTCAAGTTTTAAAATATTCTTTATTTATATTAATTATTTTAATTGATTTATTTATTCTATAATTACTCATTGAAAATATTTATTCCATGAAAATAATTCATAATGTATTCTTTGAATATTTAAATAAATGATCCAGTGCACTATGTGTGGTTTGATATTCCATATGTACATTTCATTCAACATTTCATATATGAATATTTTATAATTTCAATAGTTTTCAGGGATAAATTTTTGGTGGAATTCAAGAACATTAATATTGATTATTATGGAAAATTAATGGATTTATTAAATTATCTAACAAATTTTTAGGTATATATTATTCATATGATTATTTTATTATGATAATCCATGTGGGTAAACATTTTAGGTGTTCTAAATAAAGTTTACATGTGAATAATTTTATAGGAAACCAATACCAAACAACTGTAACGTAGTTCACTAAAGATACATGATCATATTTGATTGAAAAATAAAATATATAATGGGTTTCAAAAAACATTCTTTGTGCATATGAGAACTTGATATAAATAATTGGACCATAAAACATCCCTGACTCGAAAGACACTAAACCAGTGCCTGAGACAGGTCAACACAAGACCCCAATCAAGCCTCCCCATTTTCTAGAGGTTTCTGACTTGCAGGATGTGTATAATAAGAAACAAGGGGATACTATACTGTCATATCATAATGATCCACAACAGATAACTAATTTAAATAGAAAAATAAACATTTATTTATTAACAAATATACTTAATCCAGAATCTCCCATAATTGGGTACAAACCATATCCAATAATAAATATTTCATGTCATTAAAAAAATTTATATGTGAAAAACTCCCAAAATAAAGATAAATAGTTGAATTCCAATGACTATCTTTACTCCTAGTCCAAAACCTCAACCATGTGCATCCCATGCCGGACTCAACTCCCAATTATTGGGCCCTCTCACTTACCCTAAATTCCAATTATGAAATCAGCTTGCGTGCCAAATGGGGGCCTCAAAAAGGGTGTGAGTACAACTCAGTAGGCCACCACCAATGGTGTCTATTAAATATCCAGTCTAAATAGATAGTGGATGAAAGTAATAAATAAATTAAAAGGTAAATAAAAGATAGTTCAGGTACAATAAGATTACAATATTTACTTTAACCATTCCTATCCTTAGTAACATTTTCATCATTTTGAACTTCTTCATTACACAATCTATTATCAACATGTGTTCCATGTGATAGGAATTTGAATAATTCACACATGAGTGTAATGAAACCATCACTATTTATAAGGGATTATGTAAAATCCCTATCTTACTAGGGATAAAAATTTCCGAATCAACAAATATCACTTTGCAGGGGGCCTCAATCTATGCAATTTCATAAAATGTAACAATTAGGGGCATAGAGCATCAATCCGACTACCCAACCCATGAATTCCAAGGAGGGGTTTGAGAATCAGTCAAACACAACCAATTGGAGAACCCTTAACCGTTTATCCCACCAAAAATCCTTGTGAACATGATTATATATATATATATCCATTCGAAACACCTACAATATCATAATCAAATAAAACCAGTACAAATAGAAATCATAATCCACAACAATAAACATGGGAATATATATTAGTCTATAACCCATTTACACATTTTCCAATTACATTACATAGTCATTTAGCCCGATTACCATTTCTTATTCATAAACTAATTAATAATATTTACAAATTATAATCCATTAATTCATTTGAATTATTCAACAATTTTCATATGTTAACTCACTTAACCCATTCACCACTTCCCATTTATTAACCCACTTATACATATCAAGCAAAATTAACAATAAATTTGGATCATTCCCATTAATCCCATTTTAACCATTTTAATATCAATCCAAAAAACCCCTTAATCTATTAGTCATATCTAGACACAGCTATCAAAATTCCCTTCTTGATCATAAAATCAACCAATCAACGTAATCATCATTACTCCACTTATTCACAAGTCAAATTTCAAACTTAACATCTCTATTGTCCATGTTCTAGATCGTCAGTGCACCTCATGAGTGGCCCTAAATTAGTCCAATCATCATCAATGCATTCCATATGGATCATGAGTTGTTCAATTAATCATTTACATACCCATTTAAACAATTATCACTAATATAACCCAATGAACATCAATGTCGGAACAAGAACACAATATCATATGAACCAGACCACTTAAAAAATGGGATATAACTTGAAGAACACCTACCACTAATCTATTGACAAAAAAACTATTAAATTTAGCTTTAGGAACCTATAAAAACAGAATATGAATACTCAAAATATATTCCATCAGAGAAAGTGAGTTTTGGGGATTTGGAAGAATATTGTCCATGATAAAAACCCTAATCTATAAAAGAGATTAAAGGAAAGTATTAGGCTTATCCAGATCATTGATTTGGAATAAATGGTGCTATAAATATCTTAAAATTGAATGAGAACCCCAATGGGAATCTTAACTCGTTTTAGTTCTTCACTATGGTTGCAATGGAGAAACTGGGGGTGAAAATCGGTTGAGGGTATTAAAATTATATGTGGGGGATCAGGTTTTCAATTTTTAATGGGGTAAACTATTTGGCCACATAGTTTTCCAAATCATGCACCAACCTTTTTCAAAGGGGATTTGGGTTGCATAGTTACTTAGAGAGGCCATACAGTTTGAAAAACCATGTTCCAATTGGGAAATATGAAATTGTCCACGGTTGGATGATTTGGACTCCCACCTCACACGATTTTCAATACCATGAACCAACTATGCACCTAGTATAGGTCGAATCGATTTTCCCTTCTTTCGAGCCATGATCCCAAAGAACACCCCAGAGGCCCCAAGTACTCTTAGGGAATCATTTTATTATCCCCAAAAAAGAGGTTAAAACAAAAAAAATTAAACAAATTTATACCTTCAAAAAGTGAGGTATCTTTAAACATCCCCATCTAATAGTGGATCATCCTCGACCCTCACATTCAAGCAACACCGAGCTTCAGTGAAAAAAGATCTTGCATGTAGGCCTGCATAACTGCATCCCTCTCCCATGTTTCCTCTATATGTTACCATTATTCTATAACACTCGAACTGAAGTTACAACCTTAACGTGAAAAACGTTATCAATACAATCCACAAGTGAACCAAATGCGCCCTAAAGGACACATAGAACTCAAACCAAACATTGAAAACAATATCCATCTTTAGAACCCTTGGAAACACTTCCTAAATCACAACAGAAGTAAGAATCATACACAACATCATACCAACATGGATGATCCAAATGAAAGTCCATCTCTTTGATCCTCCATGCAACTCATGACCCAAATCATTTGGCATAATTTCAAAATGTTTTCGAAATTCAAATGGTGTCCTAAATCAACACCACCTGAAGAAATCATCCAATTTTTCATTTCAATTTTTTTTGAATTACATAATTTTACAACTCAAGGATTGATGGTCCCACTTCATGATCGATCATCCACGATACAACCAAAATACTCAAAGAACATAACCAGTCAAACCCGACCCAACGCTCAATATCATGGCCAATTCACTTGAATGGTAATAACTTGAGTCCCTCCATCCTGAACTCTCATCATTCCATCAACCAACCAATTGATATTTCTGGTTCTCTTACACCATCCTCCATTGTTTGGAAACTCCACCATAAATGAAATCCCAACAAAACCGAAAGTAAACTTCCGCAACATACATAATTTCTTCCCAACACACTACACCCAAATATCCATATGAATTTCTCAATGTATTGCCATTCTGTCTCGTCATTGAAACCACATGAGAGGGCATTCCTACACCATCCATTCAAGGACTGAGAACAAATTAACATTAATCAAGTATGGATTCATTTTCGAAAAGGGCTTTCCACTAAAGATATTAGACCAGAGGTTTTTCACACTTACCAAACCCAATAAATTTACCACACTATGTTATATCACCCCCAAATGGCCTTTCCCAAATAATAAATCATTGATTGTTGGAACACTACCCCCTTTTCACCTTCCCAATGAATGTTTTAACATGATGCCTTCCACTATCATCCAGAATTATACAGGGGTTATTCCTTGACATTGAGTGAAACTCCATCATCATGACATCACTACCCTTGAACCATTATTAAGATCCACTACACCCATCAACATTCCCAACATGTGAACTCCAATTTTACATACATGGATTATAGAAGGATAATTCCTTACTCATGACCATTCAATAAATCAAAACAAGCTTTTTTTTCCAATACACCCTATGATGGAATCTTATGACTCACCACACTCATAGTTTTCTTCTAGTTGAGTCGACATATCCTCAAATGACTCATCATGAAAACTCTTAGTTTCATATTTGGCATTACACTGTCACATAGGCAAGGTTCATTCAAACTTAAAGACATTAAAATGTCACCCAAATACACCCAATCATGTTAATGCCTGATTTTAAATAAATATATAAAACACAACATCCCTTTCAATTAACTATTGGATTGCCTTTCCCCACTCATCAATAACATTAATAGAGGAATCCAATATCTATTTAGAAGAACCCGAAACCCAAATCCCACACTTCACACATAAAACTACCAAATAAAAGGCCAACATATCCATTTTAAGGAACATAATATTCCCCACCCATGTTTCTCACTAGAATCTCTATGTCCCAATATCAATTCCATGATCTTCTCCATATATCCGAGATAGAATTTTAACTCCCCACCTAAGGTGTGTAGTTATCATTGTTTTTCTCAAGGAAATACAACCAAGAAGGCTCAAAAATCGATCATAATCTAATCCAAAAAACATGGATGTTTCTCTCTAGTTTTTTCCAGGTCGATAAAACAAACTCTACTTGATACCCGTTACTGGATTCCGATATTGGAACCCATGTTATTTTTTAACACCCATCCCATCCGGATGACCACCCTCATAACTGTTGATAGTGTAAATCCCACCACCTATATCTACCAATATCTCCCCTTGATAATAAAATATTGGATGTCATACCTCCAAACAGTACACATTCAATTCCCTTAGTGAAAATCTTGAGCTTTCGCATCATACCCAGTACAATGTCATGGTTTTGATCTTGACCTTCACTATCTAAATGTTCACAATGAATTTATCAAAAAATAGCACCATAACTTATCCATTACTGATGTCACCTTCAACTATGGGTCACAATGATCTATTAAGTGTTTCAGGATTCCCTTCCCATACACATCTCATCATCACTTAACCACCACTGCTCAAGTGTGATTTACTACCAAGACATCCCACCACCCCATGACCCTTCATGAACTAGTGATGAACCAATGATCCCATTGGCACTACTTACACCACACCACATTATTTATTCTATAAGGATCATGACTATTGACAACCGAACACAATGGTCGACAACACAAACCAAACCATCGGTCTCTTGCATAGCCACACATCCCAATATGGTTTAATATAAAATGAAATAATCTTTTCATGAGTCACATGTTTCAAGTACTAACCAGAATCTCACCTTAAAAATGTTTCCCAGATTTTGTCCTCATAAAATCCCTCAATGGTCTAATGATCCTGTGAACACATGATTAACCAAATTTAGATCACAAAATACTAACTTCACCAGATCCTAGACAATGCCCGCTTACTCACTTAGCCATGCCCCCAAACACATCAGTCCCAACCGCCTCTAGGTATTATGAAAATTTCACCCAAAAATAGTCCATTTATATGATTAATCACTACAATTTATCCATGACCACCCATGGTGTCACCTTCATAAGAAAGCATCTAACCATGATTACATCACCCTTGTCCTTCCTTATATCCAACCAAAAGCACTGATGATCCCATATATAAGAGCTTGGGCCCATCATTTCCCATCTATAGGAACCCATTGGTACTCACTATGTGTTGATCCCACCCGTATTTATTCCCATATAATTTACAATACAAGGAACCTCTCACATTGGGAAAACCTCCCTCCTGGTCACCTTTAATATTCCCAAGACATCCAACTCATTGTCACAACTCAATTCATGTCTTCCAAAACCGTTAACCTTCCCACATATCTGTCTAGGGAAAACCGACACATGTCCATATCCAAACACCCACCTATGCTTAACGCACCCAAGAGTGTTCACATAATGACCGACCACTATCATGGGTCACTTTAAAGGGGTGAAGGACACAAACATCCAAACAATGGATTGGTGTAACAAGTTATCATGCCCCCAATCAAGGACATATACATCCAACCACTAACAATTTATCACTAAGGGGTGGCGCTCCTACCCCCACTCTAGAACACTGTGTCAAATGCACCTTGGAAGCCTTCACCCATGGTTTCCTACTAAGCATACTCACACACATGAATTGAAATCATGGGAAAACACCACTCTATGCTCTAGGAGACAACTTGCACGATCTATACCCATATAGGTCACCACTTGCATAATAGAACACTCATATCTAATAATACTATAACCAACACATGCATTCTTAAGACCAAAATACTACCCATGAACTTCAAACACATTAGGGTTACCAATTTGGCCTTATCAGGAAACATCTTGAAACATCAAAGGCTCATCCCCACTAAATTCTTAATGAGGAACACACCTCTATCCATACATCAAGACTCGTAATATACTCCAAACATATAATCAAGGTCTCGTCCTAGGGAACTCTCACTTCCCAAACAACCCATTAAAAAATATGTTCACAACTCTATAGATACCCATTCCATGTTTCCCATCACATTATGACATATCGTATACTTGAAATTCAAGTCCATCCTCTCCAATAGTCATCGGAAGTTGTGATAACTAAGACTGTCTAGACACATCCACCATTCTTTGCATGACCAATCATGGGTCTCATTTGATTATTTGTATAAATTGAGCAAGGTTCTCATAGAATATCTCCACTCTTATATTACCCTATATCTCTTGGTTTTCTTGATCGAATTTCAAAGGAGCATTCTCGGTAACATCCTCTTGTCACAGAACATGAACTCATCTTCATGGTGTCATTTCTCTAAAATGACTAACATAATCTTTAGAATACATAACATAAATATTTTATAATTTGAATAAATTAAGGCTCTCTTATAGTTATAATAACTCATTATCATACATTATCACCATGGTCATCATCACATCCCAAACACTACCCTTGACTACCCCTACCAAGAGCCATGACTAAAATGGGGTAAACCAACATAAACAGATAAAAGTCTTACATTGAATACCATTTCAAAACTATTTCCAAGATTAAAACGCAAATCCATCCCCTTTAACATCATATCATGACCAAAATTTTGATTCACTTACAACACATAATTAAGAACAATTCCTTAACCATTATTCAACATTTTATTTCTCTTTTCCTCATTATCAACATTTTATTAGACACCATTTTCTTAAAGTTATTCAGGAAGGTCAAATGCATCCTACCCCTTTATGTACCACACACATGTCCCATGTGTGTACCTATCATAATGCATATAACCTAAATATATAGGTACCTATAATAATGCATTAATGCATAATCACATACCATTATGCTTATAAGGTAAATATCATAAAATTGTCACATTACACAATAAGTGCATCACCCAATGGTTAAATATCGTCAAATGTAACAAAGCATAAGAAGATCAAAACATCCCACCCCGGATGACTTGGGATTTCCATCATAAATGGGTTATGTACTCAAAAGAATGATCTCATTACAAATTCCTAAAACCTTCCAATCCATGGTCTACCGTCCCAAAATAGTATTTCACATAAAAGAACCACAATGATACAACTTCTCAACATCCCCAACCCCGAGGCCACTAAATCAATTCCCTGATCTAGGTCACCAAATGACCTCATGCAAATCTCCATGTATGCCACAGGTTTTACACTAGTAGAGAGGGTATAATAAGTCAATTGTGGAGACTATAACCCCTTATTAGAGTGATCCACACAACATAAAAAATTTAAAAAGAAAAAACAAAATTTGATGACTAATTAATATGAATAATCAAAAATCACTATAATCTGTGTACAAAACATATCAAAGATTAACTATGCCATTTTATGTTAAAAATTTCCAAGTGAATAAATAAAAAACTAATGAAAAATAGTGGAATCACTAATATGTTTCTAACTCCTAGTCTGAAACCACATCCATGTACATCCCAAGCCTAACTCAACTCCCATGATAAAGGCCCTTCTCTTACCCTAACCTGCAAGGATGCAATCTACTCGGGTTCCAAACAATGGACCAAGAAAGGTGTGAGTATAAATCAGTAGGCCACCATCAATAGTGTCTACAAAATATGTAGTCTTACTAGAGATTTCATTTGAGTAATAAATAAATGACTATCAAATAAAAGTCAATTCGGGTCCCATTAGTTTACAATATTTACTTTATCTATTTCAAACCTTATTACCATATTCATCATTTGGAATGTCTTAATTACCTAATCTATTATCAAAATGTGTTCCATGGGTTAAAGTTTTACATCATTCACATGATATTTTAAAATATTTATCACTATGTCTAAGTGATGAAGTCAAATCCTTTTCTCACAAGGAATAAAAATTTCACAGTTTATAAATCTCACATACCATGGAGCCTCATACCATGTAGTTCTATCAAATTCAACTATTAGGGTCATAGGGCATCATTTTAACTCTATATCCTATGAATTTCTAGGATAGGTTAGAGAATCACTCCAACCCAACCCGTGGGATGAGCCTCAGTCCTTTATCCCAACACCAATCCATTTTCACATTCTTATATATATATATATATTCACCAAACATACTGTATCACAACCAAACACAACAAATACAAATAAGAATCGTAATCCAAAATAATCATCATGGGAATAAATATTAGTCCATATCCCATTAACACATTTTTCATTTACATTATTTAGATAATTCAATCATTTCCCATTTCATATACCTAAACTCATTAAACATATTCAACAATTCTCATAATTTAATATATTTATCTTCTTAAAAAAATTCATTTTTTTAACTCACTTAACCCATTCACCATTTCCCATATTTTAACCCACTTATACATATCAATCACAATTCACAATCCATTTGGAACATTCCAAGTAATATTATTTAACCCACCTTCCTATCAAACAAAACAACCCCTCAATCCGGTATTTATATCTATAAAATACTATAAATTTTATATTTTTAATCCCCAATAAACCAATAAATATGTTCATCACGAATCCACTTAATCACAAGTCAAATTTCATTCATAACCTCTCCATTTTTCTTGTTCAGGATGGTCGGTGCACCCCATGGGTGGCCGTAAATTATAGACCACCTACCATAATTATCTTGAATAGAACACTATTATTTATAGCATTATGTCTTGATCCAAACATCCATTTAATCCAAAACAAAGGTTCCACCATAGAATGGTTTTTAGGGCTTCTGAAGTAGATCTACAAAGATACAGATACTAATTCATAGAAGAGAAGAAATTAGAGGATTATACTTACTCTGATTTTTTATTTACATCCCAGTGATCCCCAAATGGTCATGAATCAAAGGAGAACACCCCTCTGAAAACATGTGAAACATTAGTTCATCACTATGGCTTCAAGGGAGAAACTGGGGGAGAAAATCGGGTGAGGGTCTTAAAATCCTGAGGGGAGAAATAATTTTTTTTCTTTTTAATGGGGTGCATAGTTTGGCCGCACGGTTTTCCAAACCATGTGAAAACCTTTTTCCAGGGGGAGTTAGGTTACACAAATTCTTGGGGAGGCCCCATTGTTTGAAAACCCGTATGCTAATCGTGTGATATTCCACTATCCAAGGATGTATGTTTTTTTATCCCTCCTTGCACGATTAACTTATCCTTGCGCCAATCGTACACCTTGTACTGGTTAGCTCCATTTTCCCTTCCTTTATGCCCTGATATCCTAGAACTCCCCCGAGGCCCCATGGGATCTTTGGGAAACATTTCATTAACTAAAAAAGTGGTTGAAACCAAAATTTAATCAAATGAATAGCTTCATGAATTTTAGTATCTTATGGAACAAACATGTTTTATACATCAGATGTTAAGAAAATTTTCTGTGTTTTATTGTGTGACACATATTTTGAAGTCAAACACTGGATAAACTATCAGCTAAACTACATCATTTTGATCCTTTACTACATGAGATATATTTATTCCATGAAACTCTTTATTGAATTATTATAACTTGTTTTATTGTTGTTTCTTCTTTCTATCTAAGTTAATTTAATTAATTGTACTGAGTTATACTACAAATTAAATATAGGAATGTTGGGTTATAACAACCCAAATAAAATGTTTGTGTGGTTTTTTCCTTTTCAATAGAAGGTATGGGAAATTTGGTTATGCCTTAGGATGGATAATTCCAGGTTTAATTTCTTCCCCCAACATAAAAAGAAACATTTTTTTTGAAACTCGGTGATAAACATTTAGTCATGGGTATTTCATGTAGAGTTTAATAGGGAATTATAAAGGGTTTTGAGTCCACATAAAATGTTATATATTCAATTACAATGGTTAAGGTATCTCTATATCGTTGAGATGTGTGGGGGTATATGTAATATAAGTTACATCTAAACTACTCTAAAAACTATGTTCATTTAACTTTTTATTTCCAGAGAAAAAATTAAATTTTATAATAATATAAATTTATATATAAGGTTAATTAACCTACATCTAGACCATTCATCCATATTGATATTGAGATAATTTTATTGGTATCAAAGAATAGCATGTGGCTTTGGCATATTTATATTAATTTGTTCTAATCAAATAATGACTTAGTCCTTAAGGGGAAAAGTTCTCTTTGTGATGGAAATTCAGTTAGAAATAATCCATTGATACCTCAATGACCGATATTATTTTATTTTTATTGTTATGTATATTAATAGTAATGCATGGAAGCATATAATAAGATTCAACTAATTTATAATTATCTCATTGTAGTCAAACAACACAAAGTACTTGATGTTTATCTAGTTATGTTGAATGGTAATGTTGTTGTTAGATATGTTTTAAATTAATATATAATGATAAATTCATACTTTGAAATTTGATGGAATGTCTACAACCTTTTCTATAATAAAATTAACACATAAAGTTAGAAAAATATTATATTTTACTCAAATAGCCTTGGATAAGTTGAAAAAATCTAAGATAGTAATGTTTAGGTTAAAGTGATAAGAATAAAAAATTTGAAAAGAATACATTATTAATAAAATATTTAATAGATTTACGAGCATAGTAAATTTTATTAACACATTGGGAGAAACATTATATAATTCTATTTTATTTGAAATAGTGTTAATAGATTAAATTAACTTGTTTCATGCTAAGAAAGTAGAAATTGATGAGGGAAAAGATTCATGGAATACACATGAGATAAGATTATCCGATATTTTTTATAATATGAGTTATAACTCATAAATATTTCCCAAAAAATATATTTGGAAAAAGAAATTAGTTTAATTTAAATACAATTTTACTACTTATTCTTCTCACCCTGAGTTATATTATTTTGAAATAGATGGTATTCACCCTGAGGAGAATGAAGGTTATAAAATATTATATTCCACTATCAAAGATTCTAAAATGATCATTATATAAACTGTTAAAGTGTTAAAATAAATTGTATTGGTATCTCTAATAATGATTTCAAAATTATGTTTTATGAGTATAGAAATATTTGTCACAACAAGACTAATTTCTAGTGGCTCAAGAATCATAATAAAAAAGATAAAATGATAGAAAAGAAAAAGAAATAAATATATAATGGTTAGAGATATACTCAAGACATATATTTTAGTGATGAATATAGTGGAGGAAAATAATCCACAAATATATGTTTAATGACCTCATAAAAAATAAGTACATATTAGATATGTTAAAAAGGAGACACTTCTCATGGATTGTGTGTTCCATCAATATATGACTGGTGATATAATTAATTTTTTTTATTTTAATAAGTCTGTAGGTTGTAGTGTTATATAAGGTGATAACAAAAGGTAGAATTTAGAGGTTTTAGTGAAGCTGCAACTTCAAATTCTATCATTATTTCAATGGTTTTAATTGTTAAATGTTCGAAACATAATTTTATTTTTATATCATAACATTGTGATGATAATATAAATGATACACTTGAAATATATTTTTTTTTTTTCAAAAAAATGAATCCATCCGATTTTATAAAAATATTAAAGATAGTATTTATTCAATTTTTGTTTCTGTGTTAATTGATAAAAATGTCAAATGTTTAAATGTTTCACAATCTAAAAATATTTTATGGTATGTAACATTGGGTCATGTAGATTTAATGTTTTACCTAGGAATTTCTAAAATAAAAAGTATTAGGATCTTCTTGAGATAAATCTATAAAGTACATATGTATGCAATTCATGTTTCAAAGATAAGCTACATAAGGAATGTTTATAAGGTGAGAACTTCTAGACCTCTCTTCCATTTTTATTTGCATATTTATGGTCCAATTAAAACTAAAATAATATGAGGAAAAATTTATTTATTTTTTATTTTATATAAATAACATATATTTACCTGGAATTATTTTTAAAAATTATATTTGAGACATTATATAAAATTTAAATTTATTTTAAAATAGTTCAAACTGAAATTGAAATCTAATTTTTTAAATTAGAAATGATCGTGGTGGTGAGTTTTTGAATATATAATTTGATAAATTCTATGAATATAATAGATATAATCAAATTTATTTATCTCCTAAGACAACATATCAAAATATTGAGTTGGGGAGGAAGATAAGTATAGTATAATAAATAATTATAAAAAATATAAATTATTACCATTTCCCAAACTATTTTAGGATGGAAGCTATTAATGTATATTTCCTTGTTTCTAATAAAATTATTCTTAGACTATTAGTAAAGAAAACACATTATGAAATATAGAAGTGAAGGAACCCTAAAATTGGATATTTTAGTGTATTAGTTTTCAAATATATCATTCTTAATAGAAATGATTCATAAGAACTTTTTTCAAAATAATAAGAACATATGTGTTTTACGTTATTTTATTTCTAGTAAGGAATATAGAGTTTAAAAAGTTATATAATTAGTTTCTAAATAATCAATTCATGTATAATTTTAAGGAAATTATATTACAGAAATAAAATTTTCTTTAGAACAGATTTATGATGTGTTTACATTTTTTACCTTTAGAGAGATATAAAATTCATAATTAGTTGTATCAATTGATGTGGGGGTAGTATCACTCATGACCAAAAATTAAAATTATATAAATATCTTCTAATTGAAAATGTAATTGGTTTTGTAACAATTAGTGGTAAATTTTTTTTTATGAAATGTTAGTTTTTTCAATATTTTATTTCTGATTTTGTACAATAAATTATTGATAGATAATTTGGTAATTAAAATGTGATTATTTAAATGTGTGAAAGGATAAATTAGTCTAATAAAAATGAAGTATGATACTTATTTAAACTCCTTTTGAATCAAAATATTATTATATCTAAATATATCTTTTGAAATAAATCTAATAAATCTAGAAAATTGACAATAAAAATGAGTGATTAGTGACTTAAGGCTCAAATCAAGAAGATTGAATTGATTTTTAATATTAATTTAAACTAGTTTCTATAATGGAATATTTAGGATTGTCAAAGTGTATAAATATAATTTTGAAATTAAACTTATTTAAATGGATTTAAAAAGTGTATTTATAAATGAATATATTTTTTAAGAGATTTTTAATACAATATTTGGGGCTTTAAAATTAATATAAACATAATCATGTTTTAAATAATTCAAAATCTCTTCCTAGTTTTCAAAAATCTCCTCAAGCTTGATATGATAGATTATCAATTTTCTTTTAAATAATGGTATTCAATAGTGGATAGTTGATGAAAGTATTTTTAAATGAAATCAATAGATATTTTAATTTTCTAAATATATGCCGATGAAATAATATTTGTATCTTCATGTGAAAAAAAATTAATGTTTTTTTTAATTTAAAATCAAGTATATTTGATATAAGGTTGGTGGTAGAACTCAAATTGTTTCATGATCATCAATTTTTTAAAATTAATGATGGTATTTTTTTAAATAAAAATAATTATGATAAAGAGTTAGTTATGATATTTGGATTGGATTCATGAAAAAAATTTACATACTATATTGTACATCATGTAAACATGATAAGGATGAATCTAAAAAATTTGTTGATGTTAAAACATTCAATGGAACGATTGGAATCATGTAGTACATATCTTCATCTAGAACCTATATAATGTTTATTGTTCTCATATCTACAATATTTCAAAGTAATTCAAATAAAATTCATCTAATGGATTTTAATATGATCCTAAAATCTGTTATAGTGTCTTTGAATCATGGTCTATATTTTCCTTCAAGAACATCATTGGATTTAATGAGTTAAATTGATTCTAATTTTTTTGGGTGAAAATTTGATAGAAAAAATCATCTGGTATGTGTCACTTTATTAGAACGTTTTTTGTTTAATAGAATTATAAGAAACAAAATTCAATAGAATTTTAAATAATTGAAATTGTGACTATTGTTGTTATATCATGTTATTCACAAACATTTTGGATTAGACATACACTTTTTGGTTTTTTTTAAAAAAAAAATTAAAAGAATCCTTTTTATTGTGATAATACATCTTATATTCTAATTTATAAAAATACCTTACAACATTATGGAATGGAAATATTTATTTTATAGTACACATACATAGAGACTATGTTTAACATGGAATATGATTGAAAAATAAATTTTTATTATCAAAACACTTTTAAAGGAATGTTTTGAATCGATGAGTTCAACCCAAAAAATCATATATACATTGAAGGGAAATTTAAGCCTATTATAATTAATCTCCCTAACAAATTCCCAGGATATATAGGTTACCAATGTGTCAGGTTTACACATGATCAAATCTTAAAACTCCAAGGCCATCTTGTTCCATGACTAGATGTACTTCTTAAGATTGTTCTTCCGCTTATTGAATCCCCCAATGAGAACGGGGTCCTACTTGTCCATCCAATCATATTGATCCTCCTTGAGGTTCACCCTCCATGTCCTACCCATCATTCTGGAGGCTTTCTATTCATTATCATTGATAGGTAAAACTTATACCACCACCTCTTATTTCATGCTCATAAAAAATTCCAAGGATTTCTCAAGCATAGCATCTGCCTTTTGTAGCTGGCATGTAGCATAATTTTCTGTCATCTTGTATTTTAACTGCTTTTTTTAATGAGTTTCCCTTGGTGGTGGAAAATAGAAACAATTATTTATATCTTAAAAAATTACCTTCCAGGTCCTCCACGGGATCAAAGACCTATATACCAAAATTCCTTCCTCTTTTCTCCTACATTGGACACGCACCCAAATTCTTTCTTCCCAACCATGGATTGCCTAACTAAATAAACCTTACACTCTTGGACCAGTTCCTCAATCGGTAGTCATTCAAACTGATTACCAAACTCAATGGATTCTGCCTCTATATTTGGACTTGTCTCAATACCACCCCTGGGACACACCACATCCGCATATGATTCACCCAAGGGAGTTTGGGGAGGTGCCACCATTAACTTTAGCTTCCCCTTCATGAATTGGGGAATCTCTTACCATCACATATTAAGCTGCATGAGTTGGACCTGCAACCCTTTTCCTCACAAAATGGGTTTCATATATTACTCATTCCATCTCAAAACGTGTAGCATCTAAAACAAAAATAGTGAAAACACCCACTACATTGCACTGAGAAACCACTGCCCCTGGGTGTTTCACACCATTAAGATCTCCTACCAACCTTCTGAAAATATCCTTTTCCATTAGCTCAGGATGTAGAGGTACTGACTATTTCGGCCTCCCCTTACTAGCTTCACTTGAAATCAAAGGCACATAATTCTACATGGTCCAGTTAGAAATTGAATCATCCCACATCGTAGAAAGAATATTATTTTTGCATTGAAGCGCAAACCTCTATCAATAAGCTTCTTCAAATTAGACAACATCAATTGGTTTTACTTTGAACTATATGGCTTCTCATTCCTACAGACCTCTGATTTATGCCCCATTTAATTGAATATCAAACAATTATCATATGAAACTTCAAAAATAACTTATTGATTGTACCTGAACTCCTCACCAACATCCACCCAAAATGAATCCACAGGCAGCTCAGACACGTTAATTTTGACAAAAATTCTTAGAGAAATTGAATGACTAACTGCCCAATTCTAGATATCAGAATAAAATTAATGCCCAACTAGATTAATATATCTTATTCTATTATGTTTTTTGTTTTTTTTTAAAAATATTCCTATTAATGGGATTAATTTTAGTGATCAGGATATCATGATGTATGTTTACTAATTAACTGTGATGTAGGAAATTTAACAACTTCATGTACAATAATTAGAGAACATAAAGACACTACTGGGAATATATTAAAAATTTTAAGTCATTAATAAAATGCATGAACAAATAGATTGGTTTTATGTCCAATATCATTCACAAGAATAAATGATTGATCATAAGTATCTTGATCAAAGAAAATGAGTGATAATTTTCAAATAGTTGAATTGACTATATGTTTAGTTTGAACTGACCATACCAATCAATTGAACTTGATCGAAATTTTCACAAAGACATGGATTGAATAAACATTCATTTTTGATTACCATCATGACTTGGTCAACACAAAATTGAATGCATATGGACTGCAAGATGAATCTGAGGGACTATAATTGAAAATATTTAAATGTTCTGGATATATCATATGGTCGTTTCGATTGACTTCACATTGATTCTAACCTATTAAAGGGATGGAACTAAATTTAGGGTTAAAGTACATAAATACTCCATTGACCATAAGATACTAGACTAAAACATAATTTTTTTGAATATATTATGTTTTTATTTTGATTGTATATTTTTTATTAATTCATGTTAATGTTATTTAATTTCATTGATATATTTAGTCTCTAATTACTGATTAATCATATTTAATACATAAGAAGATTTTTTAATGTATTTTATTATTATTTTAATCAAGGATAAATATAAACATGTATGGTTTGATATTCAAGAAGTATATTAAATACGAGTAATTTTAATTTGAATATTTTAGAATTTGAAGACATTGTCTCACATAAACTTAGTGATCATTTTATTATTGTTTACATTGATTAATATGGGATATATTATATTGTATTAAATTCAATAATAATTTTTCATATACAACTTATCCATATGTTTAATTATTTTTATATGATATCGTGTGGGTATACATTGCAAGCGCACAAAATAAAGTTCCCACAAAAATTAATTTTTGGGAGTCCAACAACAAACATCCCTAGTGTAGTTTGTTGAAGTAACATCTATATACAACTTTAGAAAAAAAATAAATGCATTGAGTTTTAATTATTAATAATCAATGTATATGATAAGTATATATAAATAATTTGATATAACTAGTTCTATACATCATATATTGGGGATATTTTTAATGTTATATTGTGTGAAACATGTTTTTAGATCATCTATAGGATACTCTCTCATTCAGACAATATCCTTTTAATCCTCTCATACTGGAGAAAAATTGTCTCATCGATACTCTTCGTTAAATTTTTTAAACTGGTTTTCTGGTTCGTACAATATTCTATCTATGATTATTTCTGTAAGTGTATAAAATTATAAAAATACATTAAAATATTGGATTGTAAATTAATACTACCATAATAAATAAATAATTTCAGTTGTTCCTTATCATGTATAAAGCTACGTTTATTTTTTTCCATATCAAAAAATGATATTAATCGGTTTGTAACTACATTTGACTAAAAGGCTATATTGGGTTGTGTATATATGGTTTAGAAAGGTATTATAATGTGTTATGAATCTATATAAATTGTTATAGATTATAATATATGGGGTCTTATTTCCCTCTGAGTTGGAGAGGAGTGAAGAGTACATGTAAGATCAATTAGATCTAAACTATTATAAATACAACTATATTCATTCTTACATAGGAAAAATTAATTTTTTACATTAGGTTTTTATATAAAATTATTAAAAAAATTCAATACACCCACACCCTCACTATTCAATCATCCAGATATTTTGACATTATCCGAGAGAAAATAAACTATCACTAGTAGTGATCTTCTATTAAAACCATTATATTACATCTATTCAAATAGAATCATTGAATACCTTCTATAGTAGGTCATGTTGATCACATCTGACCTTGTCAAGGGAAGGGAAGTCTACGATTGTCAGGATAGGCCATAGAAATTAGATTTTAGAGTAATTTTTCCAATATTGAAGAAATTTCATACCACTCAGATAAAGTAGTTATCTTATTTCAACTGTATAATACATCCTCTACACTGTAATATTTGCAATTAGTTTTTGAAGTGATTTTCACATTGTTTGAGATGCAAGTTCCATCCACATTAGGGAATTCAGTACTCAAGTTCATGCCTCTATTTGAGGTTATTGAGAGGATTGGTACCTTGGTTAATAGGTCAGATCCTCCTAAAATATATAGTTCATTTAATTTTGTATTCCTTGTATCTATTAATTGGAGATACAAAGAGAACCCTCATATTGAAAATAACTTTGATGATGTTAATAATTATTTAGATTCATATTTCAAGGAAAATATATTTGAATAGTGGATCAGATATTGATGAAACTCAGAAGATGGTACCTCTGGTTTTGGTGAAGTGGTAATACTTGAATATCTATGAGGATATATGGGAGTATTATATGGTTATGTTCCTTAAATGACCAGATTAATTCATCAGCAAGGCATAGGTATTCTTAGTGGCACATGGTCAGGATGGAATTCCATATTATTTGGTCGACATAACACCATTCATAATTAATGTTATTAATTTCTTAAAAAATTCACTAAATATTTTTATAGTTTGTTATTTATGTTATTATTAGTGGTGTTGGATCAGGCTACGGAGTTGCTGTTAGGAAGATGGTATTGGGTTCAGGTAGAAAATATATAATAACATAAGGGACAAACCATAGCCTTGGGAATTAAATTATGTTTACGGGATGGACAAGATTATATTTTATTGCATGTGGTTCTTCATGCTATAACACATGAGATATGAAATGAAGGAATTATCAAAGGGAAGGTTCCATATAAAAGCTAAGGAGATTATACTATGAATACCTAGTCAATTGTAGGGTATTGCACCATAAAGGGAAGGAATATGTCAAGAAGTGACTACGGTAATGGAGTTCATGTTTCATAGTACTCTCATTCATTACCATAATGTCCACTCAACAATGTGGATTTGGGAAGGGGAATTATTTTGTGACCTATATTGGAACACCATAATATCCATCTATATATTCATTTTTATAAATATATTTAAATGTTTTTAATTTTAAATATTCAATACATTATTCCTTCCTCATTTCCACCAGCATGTTAACTCGTAGTCATATTCTTTGGCATTTTTCTATCTCAAAGTTATTTCTACAGCATTTGTTCTCAGATTTAGGTGTTTTATTTCTCAATAGATTGTATATAGTAGGTTTAACTCTACTTATTGACATATTATTTTATTTACTATATAACTTTTCATCAATCATAATATTTTTATAATTATAGGTATGTTGTTAGATTTTGTGAACACCATCAATTGGAGATGATTAATCGAGTGGTCTTCATCAAAAGTGATTCTAGTATGACGTGTAAGTTGGATCCTGACGATTCTTGATGGGTTGTGTTTGATTCCATGCTTAAGGTAATATATTGTCCCACTAATTTTTAATACATTATATATAATTAGTCTAATAGAGTTTCATTATTCTTATTGAGTGGTAAAGGTTTATTTGAGGCATTATAAGTTCATGATGGGTTTGTATTACTATCAAATATCCACCAATGGTGGTGTTCCCCAGATAAATGTGTTATGGAGTTATAGAGGGGGAACTTATGAAGGTAATATTTATTAAATCCCATTTTTATGTGATGAATTTAAACTATATCATATTATATAATATATGAAAATTTTAAGGGATGTAATGATAAAACACACCACTTTATTAGTCAATCATAGGGTAGGATTTTGGCATATAATTGGTTATTATATAATCATAGCCACTATATTTTTATGGTAGACTAATTTAAATAATTAAAATTTTTAATATCCTCATTTTTTATCATTTACATGATATTTCAAAATATGAAACTCTCGAGTTACGTGTTGAATTCATGTGATGAATTCATTGTTAGTGGTGGTATTAAGTCATACATTATAAATATATGAGTCAATACATGGGAAAGTCCAAATATGTATATTAGAGAGTAAATCCTATCAAGATAATGTTTTTCAATACTATAAGAGGTCCTATAGATTCTTCATATCATTATAATGTTCTGTTTCTCCTCCTATATTGGCTCCAAAGAGATACTATTATATAATGGGAGGATAAAGACTCATTCTTGAACATCGAGCAATTCAATTCAATCCAAACCATTGAGATGATACTGAGGATGGATATCATTAGGCTCCCTCTTTGAGATATTCAATAGTGTCATATGATAATGATAGTTTTTAAAACTCTACATTTTAAGGTATCTAGACAAGCTTCTCCATTATACACTTTACATAATTTTGGGTTTTCATGCATGCTAGATCCTGGTTTACTATTTCATATTTCTTTTACTATATTAAAATAAGTAATCTAACTTAATGAAAACTAATAGTCGTATAAAATAAGTATAAAGGATTTATATTATCAAAATCAAGTCATAATATTAATATTTGAATGCTTTGGAAAAAATAGGGAATTGTTTCATGCTAAAAAAATTGATGTCTGTCATTAAATATGACCTCATGTAGTTGGGTTGGTATCATGGAATTATGAAAGTAATTGAATTATTATAACATGGGATATAGAGAATATAAGAAGAACTTAGATTTAATGTATTATATGTCATTCAACATTTAAATTTCATCCTACATAAGAGTGATCCATGTAGATTTAATCATAATAAGGGCCCTATAATATAAGTCTTGGAATATACGTGTATTGGATATGCTTGTAATTTCTACATAGTGATTGGTTAATACCTTGAAGGTGTTGAGTTATTCCTATAGAGTTCTCAATTAATATGATGATCTGTCAGCCATAACTTGGGATAAATTATACATAAAATTTACATATATTATTCTTACACAAGAATATCATAATTGTCTAATCATTTGGGGGTTTTCACATGCATGTTTTTCCTTGAACAGATATCACACCATGTGAATTAATCCAACTTGGATTCCTAGTTGGAAATATTTTATCACCCGAAACTTGGTAATAATGAATCACATGATAGGGTAACACCATTAGATTTATCCAATGTGAGTGTAAGATATAGAACATTGAAGGAGATCTGTTATTCATATGTAGGGTTTAAAAATGAGATTATTGTTTTCCAAGAGATCAATTATTAAATGGTTTAAAAATTGTCTATAAATAAATAAATGATATCTTAGGATATTTATTGTATTATAAATGTGTTTATAAATTTCATATTTATTTAATTTTTATAATTAATTAATTTAATTGTTATACAAAATTTAAAAAATAAATATTCATAAATTTTAAATATCAATATTTAAATACCATTTTGAAAAATATATTACATGACTTATAATTTTGATATAAAATGACTACATTGAAATTATAAGTATAATTTATTAAATCTTCATAAATTATAATGTTTGGATAAAATATAAATAATATTATATTAATTATGAATTTTTTATAGTTATTAATTTTTATTATTTAAATTAAGAACTTGTTTAAGAAATTATTCAACCATATCAAAATATGTTTTGATAATTGATATGTTCAATGTTTTAGTAATATAAAATATATGATATTTAGATTATATGAATTTTTTAAATTATAGAATTTAAACACAAAATATTTATATTTTATATGATATCATATATTTAAATGAAATTTAATATAATAAATAATTTCAAAGAGTTCTTATTGCAAATAAATATAAAATTTTTTTATTTATTTTATTATCGATTGTTTATAATGAATGTAAAATTATAATATTTTTAAAATTATTTATTTATGGATCATTAATAGATGGATTGTATCATGTCTAAATATGTGAAATGTTTATTTATTAAAACGTTATTCCATACATTATTCATAGATATAATTATTATATTATGAATTATCATGTGTATTTTTATTTTATGGTGTTTGAAAAAAAAATTGAGACTATCATTCGTGTATTTATGGAGTTTCTTGCAATGTATGATAAATTTTTAAGATTTCTAATACCCCACCATTTGATTTTATTGAATTTTGAGATGTTAAATATGTAGTTAATTATGATTTATATATGTTAGGTGTTATAATTAAGTTACCGTTAAACCCTCTCTTGAGTAATGTATTCCTTGGTAGTAGGGATTTGGGATGGACTACTCACTAGAATATAGGCATATACCTAAAATAGAGAAGAGTGGGATGACTATATATGGATGAAGGCTAACTCAAATGTATGTTGATGATTTAAAATATTTTAAAATTTTATATGAAAGGATATAACATACATAATTCATGGGATGTCTTCGGAAATGTATGAATTTAATTAAATTTTAATTCATGTCAATAACATATTTATGAATGCAGTAATGTGTTACACCTCAATACGGTTTGAAAATATTGATTTGTTGGATATAGTAAAATTGAAAACTGAATCATTTAAATCATGCATACATGTAAATGGAATAATATGAGACAAGATGGTGAGAATAAATCCCCTTAAAAAATTATGCTTCAGATTCTGTCCAATTCAAGCATATGTTAATACCTAGATCATTCAATGAGGTAGTTTTTACAAAATATGGGTGCCCATGGACAAGTATTCTAAAAAATTGAAGAAATGGATAACCCTAAGAGTTATGTAAACAAATCTGGTTATGATATTTTGGTTACAGTTAGCTAGGAAACCCTAAGAATTTAGATTCCACTCGAATGGGGTTGAGTTTTTCTATATAATGGATTGGAGAAAGATATTTCTACCAACCATCCAAGAATAATATATGATATGATTAAAATAACTCCCTACCTAAATAACTATGTTGTGATAATAATTATTATGAATAATCAGTAGTTAGTGATATATGGAAATTTTCAAACTAATGGCTATGAATATAAAACCAGACATCATTTTAGTCTCTGTGCATATAATAAAATTCCTTATTAAATTTTCATAGAATATGATACTCATCTAATTAAATCTGGCATTGATGATTAATGAAATCATTATCATAAAACATATATTTTAGAGAATCTTTAAAATAACGAATCTTATTGTAAAATATCCAATAAAATGTAACATATGAAAAGTTATTATGAAATATAAATTCTATGTGTTAAGGAAAGAACCTTATGTAGTAATATACTATATAAGTATTTCAATGGGTGGATCCAAGAGATGCTTCTGAGTAGAATAAATATATTCACCTAAGCTTCCAAGTTAATGAAATACAAGCAGAATTATATAATTTCTGGATTAACAGAATATTCAATACGATTGGATATACTAATTACATAGTGAAATTAGAAAATGTCAAAAAAAAGGATTATTATCAATATAGAATTCACTATATTATAATATTTTGGATTTAATGAATGAGTTAAACAAATATTTATCCTTCTTTCTCAATGTGTTGAGAAATGATAAACTAGTGAAATGGATGTCCATGTTTTAGTGTTGTGTAAATTAAATAGGTGGGTAATATTTCAACCATAAGAAGAAAAATTTATTACTTGTGTCCTATAATGCTTCTTCCAGTATTTATTAATGTTTATTATAACCATGAGAAAATTCAGGAAAAATAGAATTGTTTCCCTATGATGGAATTTTTTTTGAATACTAAAAATGTTTTAAGAAAATCTATAGAATACCCAGGTTAGGTATTACATTTATATAAATTAATTTGTTTGGAGTTTTGAAGTGTATGTGATAGCAAATATATAGGTTTTAAAAAAAATTACAGAAAAGGTTTTCAAAATCAATGTGAAAATTAATAGAGCTTATAGTTTTTATTCAAATAATGAATAAATGGGTTTAAAAATCATGGAATTAAATATAAATAAATGTATCTGGATTATATGGATTTTATTAAAGGATGTAGGTAGTCATATTCTATATCTTATAGGATGAGAGAATATACTTATTAATAAATATTTATCATAAATATACCTGGGATTACACATGATTTCTAAAATAACCCGACCAACTGGTAACCCCTTGGACCAAGAGTAATCCAAGAGTGCCACCCAAAACCCACCACCAAAAGGCTAGTGTTCAGTTATTGAAATTGAGTAGGAATATTTCTCAATATGAGATGCCTCATCCAATAACAAAATGTAATAGATATATATATATAATACATAAAAAAATTAAAAACACTAGTATTATGAATAATGATAATCAACTTAACTATATAAAAGATATACATTAGAGACTAAAAATGAAGACATCACTATTAGGGAAAAGAAATGGGGGGTTTAGACCATTAATGAATCATTGAGAAACAAATCACTATGATGATCCTCTATATAAATACACTCCTTAATCACTCTAAATCCATAGTGGAATATACAACTATCAAGGATCAACCTGCTCTATACACCATCACCAAACATCAAGATAGATTAACCCTGAACAAGATACAATAGTTCCATTTCTACTCCCACTATCTCTGAACCTATACATAAATTGTATATTCACACCATGTGAGTAACAAGTAGTATAAATGTTTTATCATAAAAATAACCATATTGATTCCCTAAAATAAAATAATAAACATAAATAAACAAGTCGCCTCAACTCAGGATATTTGGGGTAAATTAGAGGAAGATGAAGGGGGGAAATCAGAATAGAAAATAAACTCAAATATCGTAGTACGGAAGAGAAATAGAAACAATATTAATTTAGAATAATCCTGATATACTCGGATACAATTATTACTAATGAAATATTAAAGGTCCCCATCATCACTAATTCAACTCATTATGTTAATATCATTCAATAAAATGAGAAAACACAAAATAGTTAAGAGACTATAATGACAAAAAATGATATAAATATATAAAATATCATACAGAAGGAAATACAAAGGGTCAAGTGGAATGAAAATTCCAATGGGAGTGTATAGTACTCATATTTAAAATAGTCACACCATTGTCAAAATACTTGAAGCGGAGTCCACTCATCAACTAAGAATGTTGGATATATAAGGTATCACTTCACCCTATTTTATCAATACTAAAACAGAAAAACCAGAATATACACTTCTAGGGTGTAGTAAACCACATAATCTCTCTACATCATTCGTGGGGTTATGCCTTACTGATGGATGTTTAGTGGGGTGGTGGGGGTATGAACCCCGATGGAGAACCCACACCCAACTTGTGCTCTTATATGGGGGTAATACCTACACCGATAGAGGAATCATTCCCTAAGTGTGTATGGGTGGGGTTAACCATGTCTCTATAATGTAATTATGGGATCCATGTCTCAATGGAATGCACAATGGATGAGGTGATACCCACCATAGTATCACTCTGAAGATCACCTCTGTTTCATGCTATTGACTTTTAGTTACAGAAAGGAAATTCTATATTCGCACCATCATGTTTTTCATCTTGAATATAAACGAATAACCCTTCATATCAATCTATATGGAAAACCCCTATAATTTGACTACTTGAATGTTGAAGAAAGTTCCTAAAAAATAATATATAATTGGATTGTGAACCAGGGAGATGAACACATAGTCTTTCATAGGGAACATGGCATGTATACTGAGGCAGTATCTAGGATATTTGTTGATGAATCACATGGCACGTTGAACTAAAATACATGGATTTTTGTGTAGCATAAATAGTGTGCGGGTACAGGGGTGGTGCTCTTTGTGTATAAAAGTCACCTATATCATGCTTATTCAAGATACAAAACATGTAAGTTAGCATACATTGAATGTTGCACCCAGGGTCTACACGTCATATACAATAATCTCCCTTATTGTGTAAATTTAGATTTTCACATCATGTGGTCCTAAACCACATAGAGTTTAGAGGAAAATCTATCATGATCTATAACCCTAGCCACCATAACACCCAAGGTACACCATTTTTGTTCTTCTAAATCAAATGTCATTTAGTTGGTTTTACCCGACCAAGATCACCTCCAACTACAAAATCACAACCACAACTGCTGATATTGCTTCTAATCACACATAAAATTCCTTTTAAATGCCGAATCATTCATGTAATGATACCAGATGTATATCTCTAGGCTTTTACTATCATGAATAAAAATAAAAACCATGTGCATTAGACTCTTATAATCATTAATCACCACTCTTGAAGATACCACACCTCCATATCTTCATGTTCTTATATCTTCTAGGAATCATACAACTAGCCATATCCACCACTACTAAAACCATTAATCGAACATGGTATAGGTATTCCATCACATTTTAATTGGACTATGAACATCAAATAAATGTCCAACCTGTAGTCCAATGTTGAATATGATAATAATTATAATATAAAAACAAACAAAAAACAAATTGAATATAATAAATGGCCATTTCTAATGACGTTATTGAAAGTAGGATTAAAACAAATTTAATGGATTAATAGAAATCCAAAAAATTAATCTAGACCAAAAATTAAATCTATAAATGGATTAGAACATTTATAGATTCTGATATTGGGATAAATTGTTAATATATACCAAAAAAATCAAGGAATAATGGAACAAATTTATAAATAAAAATGACATACATAGAAAATTGTTTAATAATTAGTGAATAAAATATACCCAATAATAATTATGGAGATCTTTATTGAATTTTTCATCAACCAACTGAATCATATATGATCTCCCTCTGCATCATCTCCCTTGGACACATCTCTCAAATACTATGGTAATGAAAATAACCCTACTATTACACCCCTAGATTTTATGTTATGTATCATCTTAAAAAATTCAATTTACTTGATTTATTATTTTAATGTACGAATAGTGATATACTATTTTAAATAATAATGTGACCATTAGGAATTGTATTATGACCCTTATGAATAGTAATATTCCCAATTGAATAGTAAATTCACCTATGAAATTATAAATAAAATTTAAAAAACTTATAAATAAATTTTTTATAAAATTATGTCACATTATAAGTAAATAAATATTTTAAAAATGATAAATTAAGTGTTTGTATTTTTATAAAATAGAAATAATTATTTTAAATTTAATAATTAATATAATTATTTCAAATAGAATTTATTTTAATAAAATAGAATCATAAATTAATATTTTGTTACCTTTATATTTTGAAAAAAATTTATGAGACATTAATTACATTTTCAATGTGATTTAAAATTATTTATAATATTAAAATTGGTATTTTTCTAGTAAATTATTATTTTTAAATAAATTAAGTTCCTCATATTTTTAATATTATTTTCAAAAATTGGACTATATTTCTAAATATGTCATGTCAAAAAATGGTCGGATTGATTTGTTTGTATTTTTCTAAAATAGTTGATTTCTTTTAATAGTGAAATACAGTAACTTACGATATATATACATTATAAGTTAAATAAACAATTTCTTGATTCATCATTTATGTAATCTACATAATACTGAAATATACTTCTCACATTAATATATTTATTAATATCAATCATCACTATTTATTTTCCTGATCAAAAATAATAAATTAATTATTAGAATAATAAAAAAACACACCTCTCCTCTACTTTAAATACCACCCATACCCACCTCTTCTCATCACACCTAAAAATCCGTTATTATAGACCAATTTATACACAATACCACTTCCCAAGTCCCTCGCTGACCTCTGGGATCATTTGGTCATAATTAAAGGCCAAACCTAGGTGCCATTACTAGGTTTTTATGGAGAATAATTCAAGAGGTAAAACTCTTAATCCTTCCATTTTATTTTATTTTATTTTCATATCCTACCAAAACCACCCCTATCAAAACATGATTTATAATTCTGGTATCTTATATAAAGATTAATTTTATTATCTTAATGGAAAATTCATCATCAAACATGTTATCCTCTCCCATTATTCAAAAATTTACAATATTGCCCGTGATGGGTCTATTTACCACCATCCTTAACGATGCAATTTCATCCTCCATTACCAACATCATGGCTGGTCATAAAACAATTGTATTTCTAAAACTAGCTTATAAAATGTATACAACAATTTCTTTAGTGTTTCGGAATTATCATATATACATAATATTTATTAATAAAACAAAACAAGTGAACGATTATCGAAAAACACCAAAGTAATATAAATGATTTTCATTATCATTTTATCTAGGTAATCATCCCAAAAAACTAGAAAAAATGATACATATATATATATATAAGACCATTTCATATTTTTTAATTCCTTTAATAACATAAAATTTCAATTCTAGATAATTATTTCCCTTTTTACATGATCTTCCATACATTTATAAAATTTAACTAATCACCAAAACCAAGGAAACAAACACTCATGAATAATAAAATTCAATATATTAACTCATAAAAAATTCCATAAATTAACTTAATAAAATTATAATAAATAAAATTCATCTTGAAATTTTTCTGAATTAATTAATTAATTAATCCAATTTTATTATCTATGTAATTAAGTGCAAGTGAAGGAAGCTTTTTTACATAAGGTATGGAATGCTCCATGAAATTCCATTTTTTATTCAAGTTAAAATTTATCTCTCATTACCTAAATGTAATTTTTCATTATTCTTACATACTACTCATAAAATAATTTTGTATTTTCCCAAAATATGAACCTATCTCAATTGTTCATTCTTTTAAGGGGAAATATATTTTTTATAAGGATCCATTTTCAATTCCCCTATATAAGAAAGATCGGTTAAAAGGAACATCAAAATTTCAATCCAATTTTCATGTACCATTAATAATATGTTTTAATATAACAATATTTTTCTTAAATCACTCACGTTATTATGAAAAACTATATTATTTCATTTTTGGTTTTATATAAACAATGTTTTTTGGTTTTAAAGTCACTTTATTTTTTTCCATTAAACTGTACTAAATTGGATCGTTTATAATATTTATTAAACACTTTTTTACATGTTTTCACTTCATTTGAAGTTCATTTATCATTATTTATTCTTATTTTCCCTTATAAATGATAAAGTATGATTTAAATCCATTCTTTCATGGAAACCATTGTGATATTCCCTTTAGTTATGCCTTATTCTCCAATTATTCCCTCTATATGGAGTATGTATACTTTCCATTCATTTGTGATCATAATTAATTAAATATTTCATTAAATATACATATTTCTTGTATCATGGATATCATTATTTCCTTAGTAGGGTACCATTTTTTTATATTGTGATTTCTTTGAATGTTTTTTAATTGGGTAAATATAGATGAATTTTTATCCTTTACTCAATATGGTGATTTTTGTATGCTATATGGTTCATTAATTGAATCTGTATATGAATAATTATCTGGAAATTCAATGATGGGTGGATCCCTCTATAGCCCCTCGATAGATTGATAGATCTGTTGAGACAAAATATTTTCTGAAAACCCATTTCTATTTGCTTCCATGTACAATCAAATGGATTTCTTCCCACAAATATAAACTATCTTGATATTATAATGGTTTATGTTCTAGATACCTCACATCCAATTATTAATAATTTTATTCGTTTAGTAATAATTTATTACTTTCCGAGATATTTTTACTGTGAGAATTTACATGGATGCATTTCCATTCTTAGTTTATTGATTTCTTGGGTTTTTTAGTTATTTAGCTTTCCATTATGCCTTATCGACATCGTTTCAGTAAATATTGATTCATATAACCCTTAATAAGACTTTGAGCTCACCTATTTCAATTTTCTTCCTTCCCTAGGTTCTAAAGATGAAAGCTTCGAATAAGTATTGAGGAAGAATTTTTTCCCCTATTATGTTCTATATTTAATTAAAAATGTAATAAAGGAACCATGTATGCATATATTCTCTTTAGGACTTCTAAAATGATAGGTCTCGGTGATGTGATCTCTTCTATATATTCCATTGTTATAAAACTACCACCAAATCTGGGATACTGGTGTTAGAGTTGTTGTAGTTTGTATCAAAAAAATTTCAGTATCAACCTTGGGAACTAGATGTTAATTAAACATGAGAATTATAATAAATACATATTGTAAATTTTATAGCTAAATACTCATGATGATTAGGAGCTAACATAGTGTGTTCCATTATTTAGTGACAACACCTAACAGAAGGAAATGAATAAATGCCCATGTAAAATGGAGGGATTAACCTTCTAAGAAAGGAATCACATTTAGTGTTGGAACTAAGAAAATCATGAACATATTTGGACCACATGATTAAGTAATGAAAAATAACCATACAATACCAACGTTGGATTATTTATGTGGTAGAATCCCCTAATATTTTAGTGCGACTACAAATCAAGTGGTTGATGAGTAGTGGATCAAGTGTCTAGAAAATATATTTCTGTAAATGGGATACATAAAAAAATTATTACTTACCGTATATTGTCTCAAGGGAGATATGGATCAATGATGGTCATTGATCAAAAAAAATTTGGGGGAAGATGAAATAGAGTACATGTAATGGAGAACGTTAAAGGAAACATTCTTTGACAAATATTTTCCTTGTGATAAATGAGGTGATATGAGGAAATAATTACTTAGCTTAAATAAAATGCAAGAAGAGAGTGTTGTGGAGTATGAGGTTACCTTCAAAATAATTGAAAAGTATTCTATAGATTGCATACATGATTCCGAATACAATATTGATAATTTCATTGATGGTCTAAAACCATGTATCTATGGGGAACATGCATCTCAATATAATGAAATTGTACTGAGTTCCATCAAAATAGATAAGAAATTTTCTAGACTCTATATGTTCAAGGTAAAGTGAGAGAAAAATAGTTCTTCTAAAAACCATGGAAAATGTGTAGTGTCATAGAAGAATATGGGAATGAATCATTTTTAATTATGATAAATCTTTGGAAATAATCTTCCTTGTAATTTATTAAAATGAATGATATTTTGTAATAAGTGTTGAGAAAAGGGACATTGAGAAAATTAATTTATGTGGAATAAATAAATCAATAATGTTCAATTATTCAAATATAAAGAAATGTGGAATTAAAATAAAAAAAATTCTCTTGTTTTAGGGGAATTTACCATATAAGATGGAAAGGGGTGATGACCAATCTTATACGATCACTAAAGTTGTATTAAAAGTAACCAATGATATAGTGGAATGTACATTATTACTATATTCAAATCTATCCAATGATGTATTTATTTCTTGACCATCAAAATCTTTTATAACTACTCATATTGAAATGAAAATTAGACACTTCCATTTTTATTTAACATGGGAGTTATTAGTCAATACTCATAAGGGAAGTCTCATTATAATAAAAAAGTGTCACTCAGTCTTATTTATGGCACATAAATGAGCTTTAGTTTCTGACCATTTCATGATACCCATGGTCGATTTTGATATAATCCATGGTATAGACTTAATTTCAAAATATGATGTGAATTTTTAGTGTAAGAAGAATGTAATTATAGTTTGTGGGGAATATTTACAAATCATTATCTTTAGAGAAGAAACATAATCATTTGATTCTTATCTAGATCCACCTCCAGTATCTATAATGAATGATATTCATGGGGAGGAATAGAAAAATCTTCTATAGATGAGCAAAGTCATCTTCAAATTGAGAAAGTAACAATTGTAGAAGAATACATTGATTTATTTCCTAAGGAGTTACATGGACACCCCATGGATTATGATGTTGAGTTTACCATTTATTTAATCCCTATTTCAAGACCAATATCAAAGAAACTTTAATGAATGGATACTACAAAATTAGTGAATTGAAGAAAAAACTATAATTTTTGAGTAATAAGAGATTTATTCACCCATGTGTTTCTCCATGGGGATCCCTTGTTCTTTTTTTAAGAATTATGGTGGATCAATGAGGTTTTGAATGGGATACAGTGATATCAATGTTATTAGAATTAATAAAAAGTATCTTCATCCTCAAATTGTTGAGTAATTTGATCAACTTCACAGAGCTCAATATATTGTGAAAATTGACCTTCATTTTGGGTATCGTCAATTGCGAGTAAAGAAGGAATACTTTCAAAAGATATCATTTAAACTGAGATATAGACATTATGATTTCATAATAATCCCATTTGGATTGACTAATTCACCATCTATTTTCATATATTTAATTAATAGAGTATTCAAGTAATATCATGATGAGTTTTTTGAAGCATTCAGTGATGATATCTTAGCGTACTCCAACAGCTTCGAGGATCATGAGAACCATATACCGAGTGTTTTTAAGACTCTTAGAAGAAAGGAGTTTTATGGAAAATTTAGTATGTGTGAATTATGGTTCAGGTATTTTCATTTAATATCCATATTTTCTATAAGCATGGATTCTCAGTTGATCTTATAAAGACAAAAACAATCCAATAATTGCATATACCATCAAACATATATGAGGTGCATTGTTTAATTAGTTTATTGGGTTACTATCGATGTTTTGTTTAGAACATTTCAGAATTGGATTATCCATTATCCAAGCTCATAATTAAAGGTGTTAAGTTTTTATGGAAAAAAGAATGTGGATAATGTTTTGAATAATTCAATATAAGGATATTCAATGCTCTAATTTTTACTTTTCTATCAAGAAATGATTGGTTTGTGATATACTATGATGCATCAAAGAATGTACTCGGTTGTGTCCTTATGAAAAATGATAAATATATTGAATATGCATCAATGAAATGCAGTTCATAAGGAATGAAATTATCTAACTCATCATCTTCAGTTAGTAGATATAATATTTTTGCAGAAGATATAGATACACTGTCTCGATGGTGAATGATGTGAGATATATACATATCAGAGGAGTATGAAATACACATTTATACAAAAATAAAACAACATGAGGAAAAGGTGATGTCTTAGGATAATCAATGTTTATTATTTCTCAATACACTATTACCCTGTAATGGAAAATATTGTAAAAGATGCATTAAGCAGGAAAGATCATGGACTTCTAACCCAAATGAGGATAGAGAAATATCCTATGTTAATGGATGTATTAAAGATGGATATGGGAATTGTAAGGAATGGAAAACCTCACTAATTTTTTGAATGATTCTTATAAAATATTTACTAAAGAAGATAAAAATATCAAAATCTAATGATGATTGTTTTCAAAAGAAAATTAAAGTATTTAAGAAAGGAAGATTGGAATAATTCATGTATGAGGATGCGAATATGAAATTTGTTAGGTGGATATGTATTCAATCAGTACTTGAGAAAATAAGAGAACTATTACATGATTATAATGCATCCAATATATATATACCGAGGTAGTACCGAGATATATAGTGATCTGAGGAAAATTTTTGGTGGGATTATATGAAGTGGTAAATTGAAAACTATGGGTCAAGTTGCCTAGTTTTTCAACAAGTGAATGTTTAGAAACAACATTCTAGAGGATTCATGAACCCTCTAGTTATTCCAATGTTGAAGTGGGATGACATTACTATAGAAATTTTCAAAATACTACCATGAACAGATAGAAGGAATGATAAAATATGGGTTATTGTTGATAAACATACCAAATATGTATATTTACTCACTATAAGGGAGAATTTTAAACTAGAGCGCCTTGAAAGACCTACAAAAATAATGTTTTAAGACTTCACGGTTCACCTCTATTGGTTATTTCTAATTAAGTTCTATATTTAACATAAAAATTCTAGAATGGTCCGTAGAAGGATTAGGATACTGAGCATCATATGAGTACTTCTTGTCACCCTCAGACAAAAAAATAGTCTAAAAAGACTACTAATACATTAGAAGAAATGTTGAGATAATGGTCACATGAATTTAAAGGTATTTGAGGTTAGTATTTACCTTTGGTGTAATTTTCCTATAATAATAGTTTCCATTATAGTTTTAAAATGGAACCATATAAAACATTATATGGAAAGAGAGTTCGTACGCCAACTTGTTGAGATGAAGATGGTGAGAGGAAACTTATAGTCCTGGATCTTATTGAAGAGACAATGAAAAAGGTAAAGATTATTGAGGCTCATAATAAAGCATCTTGACTTTATAAAAAGAGTTATGTTGACAACTAGAGAAAGGATTTGGAATTTCAATAAGGGGATCATGTATTTATAAAAGTATGTCCATGCAAGTGTGTATTAAGGTTCGGTAAAAAATGAAAAATGAGCCCCAGGTACATCAGACCATATGAAATTATAGAAATAATTAGAGATATATGTTATAGAATAAAAATGCCACCATGTTTCTCCAATGTTCATGATGTGTTCCACATATCATAGTTAAAGAAGTTATTTTTGGAACCAACACATGTACTCACCTATGATGAAATAGCACTAAAACTAGTTTCTAATAGTACGAAGAGTATTTAAAAATTTTAGATACAATATTGTAGGTACTGATAAATCCAATGACTTGAATGGTAACTGTTCAGTAGCGAAACCATAAAATGGAATAAGCAACATGGGGACCTATGGATTTCATGAAGAAGAGCCATATTTATTTGTTTATAAGGAAATATTCATGAAACTTATTATGATGAGATTTTTAAATGAGGGAAGAATATAACCCCAAAACTTTTATCGTATGTATCTTGTTAAATAAATTCAATTTACCTAATAGCTTATTTTTCATACATGAATAGTGATATAGTATTTTAAATTGTAATTTGACCATTAGGAATATTAATGTGACCTTTAGGATTAGTAATTTGACCAATCAAATAGTAACCTGACATGTGAAAGTATAAATAAAATTTAATAATATTATAAATAAAATTATGATATAATTATATCATAGTATAGGTAAATAAATATTTTGAAAATGAAAAATAATGTGCTAGAAATTTTTTTAAAACATAAATGTTTATTTGAAATTTTGTAATTAATATAATGATTTAAGATAAAATTTATTTTAATAAAATATAATGATAAATTAATATTTTATGGTCTTATGATTATGTGATAATTATATGAGACCATAATTATTTTTTTAAAGTGTAATACAATTAGTTAAAATAATAAAATTCGTATTTTTTGAGTAAATGATTATTATTTTAAATTAAATTTCTTATATTTAGAAAACCAAAAATCATTAAATACAATTAATTATTAAATTATATCATTTATAAAATGGTTGTGGTTAATTTTTGGTATTTTTCTAAAATAGTTGATTTTTTTTAAATTGTGAAACATGGTAATTAACTATATTTACAAATTATAAATTTAATACACTATTTCTTATGTCATACCTAATTTAAAAACCATAATATAAAGTCTCCTTATCTATTTATTAATTAATTCAAGGTAATAATCACTATTTCTTATCTTGATCCAAAATAATAAAAAAAATAGAATAAAAAACACACCTCTCCTCCACTTTAAATACCACCCATCACCACCTATTCTCTTTACATATAAAAACTATTGAATATAGCCCAATTTTGTCCCAATACCTCTTCCCAAATATCTCCCTCAACTTCTGGAATCTTTTGAATCAATAAAAGACTAACCCTGAGTCCCATAAGGAGGTTCTAAAGGTGAATAATTCTATAGGTCAGACTCTTAATCCGTCCATTTTATTTTTATTTTTTTTTATTTTCTTATCCTTCACTAACCTACACTAACCAAAAATTCATGAAAACTTAATTGTCATTTATATACTGGAATGATATTATTTTAATGTAAATTATATCATCATACCCCTTCTCCAATCTATTTTAATATAAAAATGAATGTATCATCGGTGATAGGTCAATTAACCACTATCGTGGATGATGTGTCTTATTCTACATTACGACCTTCAATGATGGTCATAAAACCATATAAAGTGTGAAAAAAGATTTTAAATATTTTCTTAAAATCTTATTTAGTGTTCCGGAACCAGTATAAATGAAAAATATTAATTATTTAAACAAAACTAGTGCACGATGATTGAATAATTCCAAAATAATTTGAATGGCTATCATTAACATTTTATTGAGTGGATCATCCTAATATCTAGAAAAAATGATGTATATGACCATTTATTATTCTATAATTCTATTAATAATATATAATTTCAATTCCTTTTAATTATGATCCATTTTACATGATCTTTCATAAATGTATAAAAGTGAACCAATCATGAAAACCACGGTAATGAACACTCCTGAATGAGAAAAAATGAATCTATTAACTCATAAAAAGGATGTAAATTAAAATAACAACATTATAATAAATAAAATAAATATTTAAGATGTTCTAAATTAAATGATTAATTAATATAATTTCACTTCCTGGGAAATTAAGTTCATGTGTCGAAAACTTTCATACATACGGTAAGGGATCCTCCCCAAACATCCATTTCTTATTCATGTTAAACTTTCTCTCTCTTTACCCAAATTTAATTCATAACTATTCCTATGTTATCATATTAAATTATGTTTTTATTTACCAAAAATTATGTGCCTATATCGTCTCTTTTACTTTTACGAGAAAATACATGTTTAATACTGATTAATTTTCAATTCATCCTAATAAGAAATCCAAGTTAAAGGGAACTTTAGTGTTTCTTACCCATTTTCAAGTACAATCAATAATATGTTTTAATATGCAAATATTTTTGTTAAATAAAACATATTATCATGAATATATATGGTATCCTACCTTCTTATTACATAACACTACATTACATTGTACAAATAGAGGATCTTTTAAGTTTTATTTTCGTGGAAAAAAGGTACATACTGTATGAAAACATACACCCCTCATTCAATCCACTTCAATTGATTCTTATTTTATCCTACCTATGTAAAATTAATTCTTCTCATAACCTAGGGATATAAATCAATGTAATGGGTGATCATAACGCCTAGTAATGAAAATGAAGTGTAATTATTTCTATGTGATCTTGAGAATTATCGATAAAGACATGAATAATATTATAAAAGAATGAAAAAGGATAAGGAAAATTATAATAGTAAGAATAAAATTAATCATAACATTTAAATTTTTATATATCCTCTAATTTATTCATTTATAAGTATACCACCAATGTTTATCATCGAGGTGTCATAACAATTGTTAGGGTTTTTCACTAAGGAATCATAAAACATGTCATATCCAGAGATTAAATCCTTTACCCAATTCCTTTATTTGATATAAAATAATCCACATAATATGAATTAATTAATTTATCCACATAATCATAATAAAAAATTTCATAAAAAACCTAGGGAAAATAAAATAAATGGTTTTCCCATCAAAATCAATATATTTTAATAAAATTGTTTAAAGACAAGATGTTTATGTCATTATTATCCCATGAAACAGGGAGGGACTAATGTATGATAATACTAGAATAATATAGATAATTTTTACATCTAGGATAATTCCACTATAAAATAAATAGTTTTTGGAATTCAATAAATAAATTTAGATAATTTCGTGAGAAAAAGACAAAAAATTTGAGATGAAAATCTGGTAGCATAACATGTATGAAACATGGTTTTAGAAAAAATTAAAACTAGAAGGGCAATGGGTATCCCCTTAATAAATTAATTTTAATAAATTAAAGGGTTAGAATAAAATTTTTATAATAACATATTGCTGAAACTTGACAATAAATACCATCTATAAACAGAACTTAAAAGGATAAAAGAGAAGTCTGATTTTCCATTACCTTGAGGAGTGTTCCTAATACATGAAGATTGGGACCTTGGGGGATTTATGAAACCTTGGGAGGACTCGTTGAAAGGTAAAACTATCAGATATTTTTTTGATGAATTTAATGTGAAATGAAATGGAAAAATGGGTGGGTATCTATAGAAAAAGAAGAGAGTTTATTTATTAATTTCCTTCGACACCTATGTAGTGGTATGTACGAAACCATGGGGTTTCCCATGGTATTTTCCCATATTTTTGGAAACATGGAACATATATTAAGAAATATAATCCCAAAATATTTGACTATAATTTTATAATAATTATTTTTCATTTAAATGTAATGGTTCCAAAAAGTAATAATTTATAAGATAAAGAGTCTATTTTAAAATATGGAAAAAATGTTATATAATAAAAAAATTGATTAAAATATTTTAACCTTAATCGTAATAAAAAAATAAAAAAATGAGTCATATATTATGGTTAAATAATTATTAAATCATTAATACATAATTATAATTTCATTAGACTAACATAAAAACTAAAACTGTTTTTTTACTATTCACCGAAAAACATACTATTTTAGAACATTTTCATAAATTACCCCTAATGAAACATTGACATGCTGATTTAAAAAAATTATATTCATGTTTTCATAATAATTATCTATATATTACAATTTTACCTTTTTAATATATAATCCTTATTTATTTGAAATAATATTTGATAGAAAATGCACAGTGAAATTGAATAGCGAAATTTTTGACACTTGGAAAAATAAAATTACTTTTTCATTTCTATTTAAATGTAAGTGTTTTAACCAAAAAATCATTACTATAATTATTATTCATAATATCTAAGTTTACTGTAATATTTATATATTTTTTTAAATGTAAATTCATGTCCAAAAAATATATTTACAAAATTCTAAATCAATTTTACAAAGAAAAACTATTCTTAAAAGGGATTGATAGAACAACAATTTATTTTTACATTGTCATTACAAATTGAGTAACTAGGTACTTACAACATAACCCCTTATAACACTCATATAAAAACATAGGGTAATATTTTATATAGTGATATATTCTTGGGATGAATCAGATAACATCTCCAGAGCGGTGATTTCCACAAATATGAACTTCTCTTATAAGCGATTTTGTTCATGAATTACAAGATGAAGCTCCACTATGGATTGGTAAAGAGTGAATACTAGTGAAGATACTTCCTTAACATGATGCAAAATGGTTTCTTCATATTAAATTTCTCTACTAGTTTAGGTCATCATTTCCCCTTTGTACAATAATTTACCATTACAATTTCTATTTATAGAACTAGTTATAACGTTAAAATTATTATTATGATTATTTTTTCCAATGGTCATATTGAAAAATACTTATATAATGGTTTAAACCCAATGTTCAAATTTTAATTTACAATCACATAGTTATTAAAGAGATAGTTTTATTGAAAATAATATAACGCACATTTTGAAAAAATAATTATCATTCTATATGTTCAAGTTATTACATTCTTCAATAATAATAAATTTAATCCCTCAGATTTCAACTCATTTGGTCGGTTTCAAAAAGGTGTGGGTACATCTACCTCATTGTTTCCTTTATTTCCCACATAGCTTATTCATATATGTGTTTCTTCTATAATACTTTAATGGGGTGTTTAGTCATGTTGCGTAGAAGCCTATGTCTACAGTCTAAGATATCAGTTAGATGCTCCTCGTAAGATAGGTCATGTTCCTTTTGTACCACCTGAGGATTTAGTACATATGAAAGATTAGTTATGTAATTACCCAATAGAGATACATGTAATACATCATTAATAAAGATAGATTTAGAAATAATGCAAGACAATAGTCTACTTATCCTATGCAATAAAATATTTAATAGGCGTCAGTGTAACTAGGGATGAGCTTCCCTTTATTCCCAAATAGTATGACTCTCTTTCAAGGTAAAATTTGAAGGACAAAATTATCAACCAAATCAATATCCAAGTCCCTTTTTTGGTTGTCATAATATCTCTTATAAAAAATATGAGAAGCCTTTATGTGTTGTAGGATTGGATGAACCATTTATGTCATATCTTAAATAATATCAGGCCGATGAAGCTTTCTATCACTTGATTTATCCCAACATGAAGAAGTTCAACATCACATCCCATATAGAGCTTTATAGGGAACCATTTGAAAACTCTAATAGATGTTATATTTATAAGAAATAAACTAATGGGATAAGTCAATCCCATCCAGATTTAAATTCCATTGATCATGTGCTCAAAATGTTATCAAGTGTCTAAATATTCCTTTCATATTTTACACCTGTTTCTTGGTGATAATATGTTTGTAATTCAATTCATCGCTTAGATAATATTTAATACATCTTCAAAATTTTGATGTAAATTTTGGATAATAATCATAAATTATAAAAAATGGCAATAAATGCAACCTCGCCAATTAATTTACACATATCTTAAAAATATGGTTAGTAGATAAATCATCCTGAATAGAGATAAAATAGGGAGTCTTTGTGAGACAGTCCACTAAAACCCATATTTCATTGTTTCCATTTGATTTTTTTGGGAGAATAGTGAAAATTTGAAAAATAACTGTCTTAATTCTATTCTAGTGTGGGGAGTGGTTTTAGTGCCCCATTATAATGTTATTTATCTTTCTTCACTTATTAACACACTAGGAACCTTGTAGTGTATTCTTAAATCTCCATTTTCATGTTATCCCACTGATAATGATCGAAAAGTTCTATATACATTTTCATGATTCAAGGATGTATAGAGTAAGTAAATCTATGAACTTCATCTATCATCTACTTCTTTATTTCAAGAAAAGATAGTACGCATGGCCATGTATAAATTTTATTACACCTTATTGATCAATATGGAACTTTGGAAACTTCCCATTCTTCACAACATATAACTTATTCTATTAAAAATAATCTTATATTTGATATTTCTTGAGTTATCCTATAATTATGGTTGAGAAACGATTTGGGATAGGGTTGATGGTGCCCCTTCTATTTTGATTCCCTTGTCCAGTCTTTCTTGGTTGTTAATCAAAGGATCTCCTTGAATCCTGATCATTGCAAACACAATAGGATTTTTCCTACTTTATTCATCAAAGGCATTTTTTTCTCTTTTAGGATGATAGTAAAATGAACAATCATATTCTTTAATAATATCCATTCATATCCTATTTCTCATGTTCAATTCCTTTTTCATTAAAAATACTTCAAAATTTGATGGTCTGTGTATATATCACATTTTTTCTATAATGACAGTGCCTCCATATCTTCAAAGAAAAATACAATAGTATCCACAATACAATATATTCTATTTATAAGAATATAAATTTAGTGACATGAAACATATTTGTTGGTAGAATTTGTAATTCCAATAGATAATAAGTTTCACTGGTATTTTTATAGGTAACATAAATTTTTTAACCATCAACTATAGATGTTTTTATTAATCATTGAATACTAACACATCTTTTACTAATATTTAAATTTATTATTTTATAAAATTAATAAAAAAAATTCTGATGATATAAATCGATTATATTAAGTATTTTAAAGGGTGGGTTACAAATCGTTTACCATTAGAAATATTTGTAGTAATAAATTATAAAATAACAATAATAATTTAGTAATTATTTAATATATATTTATTTTTTAGTTACATCTAAAACACATTTTTTTATTAAAAAAATTATACCTTGAATTATAATTTTAATAATTTAATATTGTTCCATGAAATAAATATATCGTATCAAAAATTATCGACAAATGATTAAAAAATAATACCAACTCTAAATTGAAAAATTAAAATCAAATTTATTCATACTAATTATGTATATATATTTAATTATGGTTTTATTATATTTCATGTAGTTATTTATTTTCTTTGACAATTTATTAAAAATTGAAAAATATTCCCCTCTTATGATTACCTCCGTAAAGCCTCCCCAATTTTATACCCAAAATACCTAAAATGAAATCCTATGGAGAGGATGGTCGAAGACGTGTAATACACTGCCACCACCACCTTCATGTGCTCTTATCCCCCTCGGCAATGATGAAGGTGTCCATGAAGAGTAAATATGAAATAGAAAGGACCATTGTTACCTCCATGATTTATGTCCGCAATAGTGACATGAAGGTCCAATCTTCAAAAGTAATTCATAGAAAAATAGCATCATGAATGTACATGATATGGAAAAATAGGTGTGTTCACTATCTTCTTAAATGGTGTCAAACACTAGTAAAATATTTGAATTTTAATTCAAATAATAATCAATCAACGATTTTAGGGTTCTTTTTCATCACTTGTTCACTTATGATCAAGGGAAAATGTGATCAGTTTGGATGAATTTCATATTTCATATTTTCTTTTTTATGTCCATGTTTGAAGATATATGTGATGGATTATATTGTGGATCTATATCTTTCTACATTGAAGATGGGGACCAAAGGCATTGATTTTTGTTGTGGTTTCATTTTCAAATCCATATATGGAGCAAAAGTTTGGGCTATTTTTTCTTATTTCAAATTAGGGGTTTCATCAAAGTAGGTACATCTTACGAAGATATTGGTAGGTTATTGGAACTGAATTATGAGAATGCGGGTTTGAGATTCAAAGGGATTTGAATTCTTGTTATATGTTGCAGGTCACTACCATCCGTAGTCATCTATTCTAGGTTAGAGTTTTGTAATCTAGAGATTTTTATTGTATATTTTTATCATTTATTTTGAGACAACATTGAGCCAGTATTGGATGTTTATGGTATGAAATCAATAGAATTTTATCGTGATGAACCAGTTTTATAGGCTCATGTAAATATCCCTTAGTTCAGTGAAATATGACTACACTAACTAAGGTTTATATTTGATATATTATTCATTGTGTGTTCAGGATTGAATGTTTGTACTTTTTCTTGAAGTCTAGAGGCATGATGCTGATGATGTTTTACAAATCTACTCATATTGTTAATGCCAAAGTTATATGATGTTGAATTAGGTTTCTTTTTTAAGAGGTTAGTCATCCTTGGCCTCTTGAAACAAATTGTAATTTAAATTGAATGAATTTATTATAGAAAAGTGGTATGGCTAGGATTCTAATAAGCTGAGGTTAATTGGAAGCATGTGATGGTGGATATGTTTTTGGATGGTGAATAACATGTGACATCATTGGAAGCTAAAATTAAATAGAAATTAATTCTAGGTCTACTCAAGCTGTTATTCAATGTAAATTCATGTAAATTTTTATTTTATTATCATTTATTGGAAAAATATTTAATTTAGTTCTATCCCTATTTTCTAACTTCTTTATTCTATAAAATTGATTCTCTTGTGATGTTATTTTAAGTTTTATGATATTTCTTTTCTTCTCCACATGTTGTGGAATGGTTCATCTTCACTCACACTATAAGATCTTCTTGTTTTTATAATTTCTATATTTATTGACCAACAAAAAACCCTAACATACTTTTACACAGCTATAAATATTTTAGTTTCATATTGGTACTATCTCTAGTGTGTTTTTTGAATAATGAATATTTTTTTATCTATAATTATTACAGTTTCTCAATATTTTATTATCTTATTTCCCATCAATTTGTATAATTCATATAAAATTTTATGATTTCAAAACATGACTGTAATATTAATGAAACCTTTATTTAGTATATAAATTTAAGGTTCTTGATAATAATGAATTTTAATAGTGAGTTTATATTGAATTTTTTTGTTTAGTGATTTCATGATGAATAGGTCATCTCTTTTTGGAACTGAATTCACTCAAAATTATTGAAGTGAAATATTAATTCCATTTTAAAATGTGATATACAGAATATAATATTGTTTATTTTAAAATCAATGGAATAAAAATATGAATCGATTCCAAATAAGTGTTTAGGACTGGAATTGTGTAATGAATATGATGATCCAAACTACTGCGTCCAATCCCAAGCTATTAATGTGATATTTATGTATTCTATTTCTCTTTTAATTTCCAACATGGTTGCATTCATTTATATTAATACCCCTCCAAAAATTATTTTTTCAATAATATTTTATGTGGATCATTTAATAGAAGAAAATAGGTTATTTTTTCATGATAAAGGTGGATGTTTTTGGTAAATCAACCAAGAGGAAAAAACTAAACTTTTTAGCGGAGTTATTGTTTTTGTATTTACCATATTCCCTCTCAATTTCCTAAATATACGGCTTTGGTTATTTTATACGTTATTATTATTATTATTTTGGTTTCAATTCATAAAAATATTTTTCTCTAATTTTCAGGTATGATTTTGGATTTTGTGTGGTCTAGATCCTGGAGATGAACGGTGTGGCATCACATCGACTACAGGTTCCTCAATGGTACTAGAGTGGTCTTGGTTTTCATCTTCCAGTGGCCTACTTGGTAGATGATGAAAGATCTTTGGTAGAAGTAACTATTATTATACATTTATGGGTGATGGATGATTTCATTCAAGAGACGAATGTAATGGAAAATTTTAATCAAGATATGACATGGGTGGTGGGGGTGCAGCGATGACAACTGCATGGATTGATTATTAGTTTTTCTATTTTTATGGTCTTATCAATCAACATCAACTTTATAATGATTAATTTTGTATTAAATTCCATTATTAATATAATTATAATTTTTCTATTTTTGAACATGTGTGAAAATAATCTTATAATTCATAAATAAAACAGGTGTATTGTATGTGATAAATTAGTAAATATAATATGAAATTTCAATAGGAATAAAATTTAATAATTTTCATTTAAATGTAATTTATCATCATATAATATATATTTGTTAATATTATTAAAAATAGACATATTTGTCATATTAATCTATTTCTAAACACTTTTACCAACATATATATTATCTTTTTGTATTATTATAATAGTAATAGAACTATTTTATCTATCGCGGTAACATTTACCGACAAATATTTTACCGAATATTTAGTGACAGGAAAATTTTTATTGGAAAAATGTGTTACCTACAGAAAATGAAGTTTCATGAAGATATTTACCCGTGTTGGAAAAAGGTAGTTATTTTTTACTTCCATCTCCAAGTCATGTGTAGGATAATATTTCTCATGGGAATTTAAATGTCTAAATGCATAAGAAATCACCTTGTCATTTTACAGGTGGATTCACCCAATTCCTTTCAGATATGCATCTCTAAAAATAATGAATCTCTCCTTGATAGTGTGTATAGTTAAAACTAGTTTAGTAACCAATCTCTTATTTGGCTCTTGGAATCCTTTTTCATACTCTTTTTTCCAGATGAACTTGACCCCTTTTTGAGTTTACTTAGTTAGTGTATTAGAATGTTGGGAAATTTTCTTCAAAAACCTCATATAATATCCCACTAATCTAAGGACACTATGAATCTAAGTTACTTTTGTAGGATGATTCCACTCCTCTAAAACCTTTGTCTTGGTAGGGTCAATTGATATTCCTTCATTGGTTACAATATACCCCAAGAAAGAAACTTGTCGAAAAAAATTCCACATTTTCTAAACCTTACAAATCTTATCTCCTTCCTGACAGTGTTTAATATAACCCTTAGATGATCCTCACGATCCTCAAAATATTTGAAATATATCATATTATCATCAATAAAAACAACCAAAATGTAATAAAGGTACTCATTAAATAATCTATTATTCATGTCCTTAAAAATAGTAGTAGCATTAGTCTGGTCGAAGGGCATAAAAAACTCATAATACCCATAACTTGATCAAAAGGGGGTATTTGGAATATCGTTTTTCTTTACCCTAAATTGAATATGACCATATTAAAGATAAATCTTTGAGAAAAATGGATCCCCACATAGCTGGTTAAATAAATCATTAATTTCGGGAATAGGGTATGTGTTCTTTACTATTATCCCATTATGTTTTCTATAATCAATGCATATATGAATCAATTCATCATTTATCTTCACAAAGAGAATTTGTTCTCCCCCAAGAGACAAACATGTTCATATATACCCATTATTCAAAATATCTGAGAGTTTCTTATTTAATTTGTACACCTCAATATTTTCTATTCAGTACAGGGTCTTTGAAATCGTCTTGGAACTAGGAATTAACTCAATGGATAGCTCTACCTATCTCTACAGGGCTGGTCCCAGTTACTCAATATGAAATACATCAATGTATTCCAAGATTAAGGGTACATTATATATTAATATAATTTTATTTAATTCTTCTTATTCACCAAACATTTTCATAATGAAGGCTATAAGAGGTGAATCTACACAAATATATGTTTGAAATACCTCTCCTTTAAAAACATTATAGGTTTTAAATTCAATACTACTGCTATTTCCATGACTCTAATGTTTAATTTACTATTATACATTTATAATGAATCCATCCATAGTATAATATTGATTATCAAAATGGGAATGATAGCTAGATTTTTAATGATATTTTTCTCTCCAATGTAAATACTATAGTTTCTTTACATTGTTGAATCATGGATAATTCCTCCTAGTGTCTTCACATATAGTTCAACATCTAGTAGTTCAGGGATTGATTTTATATTCATGGAAAATGTAGAGTAAATAAAGGATTTGTTTAACTATAATAAAATTATGTACTTTCTAGCTTTTAGAGAACAACGACAGGACTTTACACCACAAATTTATAGATTCAACTTTAGTTTTCATGATTGAAAAAACAATACATTTCTTCAATGGCCTATACTGAGGCTGATGGTGACTCCCATTAATAATCATTAGATTTAGATATTCATTGGAAATGTTCCCATGTTTTCCACCCATAAAGCATTGATATTTAAGTTGGTCCTACATTGTCTTCACTTTTACGTTACAATTGAGATGTTGAGTCTTCACCTCACTATGAAAATTCCATAAAATATGGTCATCTCTTCCATATTTGTTAAATTTCCCGCTCTTGAGAATGATGTTCTCCAAATTCAACATTCCAAATTTGCTGTACATTGGAAGTTTCACTCACGTTCCACATCTTCTTTGATCAATGATCCTCCCCATGTATAGCTCTAAATATCTCTTCTTTTTATTAAACATATAGGACCATTGCATCTCTCCATACTCTAGTTCACCTTTTATAGCACTACTCATGATCTCCATATAGTTTTTATAGTTTTGGATGGATAGATTCTTCCATATATGGGGTCTTAGTCTATATAATAATATATAAACCTTCCCCTTAGGATCTATGGATATTACAGAGGTTTATTGGGACATTTTTGTGAGGTTCATCTCATAAGTTCCCACTGATTCATTTTCCTTCTACCCCAGCTCTAGGAATTCCTTCTCTATTTTCATATGCATTTAATGAGGGAAATATTTTCTCTAAAGGGTTCCCTTGAAATCTTCCCACCCTATTTAATCAATCTACCATCTTCGATACATGTTTTTAACCAGTTTCAACCATTTACCAGCTTCTCACTCTAGGTGGAACTCATCAAGGCTGACTTTCTCTTATTCCAAACTACAGGTCCTAGAAAATATCATTCCTATGGAGCTTATCCACTATTTATAAATCATAGGGTAGGTAGATCCCCTATAAAAGTTGTTTGTTGATTCATAAATAACTCAAGGGAAATTATTACCCTTTTTGGTTAATCCTATCTATCAGATTGATTTAAGTTATTTCTCATAACTGAAGTTAGTTAATTCATCATTTACAGAATGTTTTTTATTTCAGTTTCCATCAGAAGGTTTCCAGTGGCTGGTTTGTTCCACTCACCATTTGAATTGTTTCTACTATTTCATTCCATTTTTATAATAATAAATTGTTTGTGAGAATCCTTTTGATTTAATAATCTTATAATTCTAAACTAATTTGATGTATCAAAACATCACGCTTAAATATGTTATTCTTTAAAAATAATAACATTTTCCATATATCATTTACAATGGTTCATAAAAATATTGTGATTAAACAAACATATCCTAGGGGGTGTCAAAATAGGTTCATAGTAAGGACCATTTTGGTGTACTAGGTTAGACTGAGTTAGGTCAGACACACATTTTCAGAAACCACGCCCACTTGTTCCTATACACATATGGATTTCTTTTCTCATAAACCCCTTACATAATACTTCACTAGAATACCAAAATGTTTTACTATATTTAAACTTGTCACTAGAGTTCTTTCTAATATTTTAAAATCATTATTTACACAAATAAATAAAATTACCTTTGATACCAACTATGGAATCATACCTTTGAATTTCATAACTTTACAATAAATTTTACAAACAGAGGATCTCTAAAAGTTTACTTTCTTGGAAAAGGGTTACATAATACATGAAACCAAAAAAATTCATTTAATATACTTGAATAGATTATCATCTGGCTAAACCTATGTAAAATTATTGCAACTCAAAACCTAGTGAGATACATCAATGAAAATGGTTATAATAAATCCCGGTAAGGGAAATCAAGGAAAACAATTTACAAGTGATCCTTAGAATTATCAATAAGAACACGAGTTATATCAAAAAGGAATGAGAAAAGCAAAAAAATAAATTACATATCATATTAAAAATAACATGAATAATAACGTGTAAATGTGGATAAAACATTTAATTGAGACATTCATAAGCATTTCACCAAGATATATCACCAATGTGTCATAAAAATTTCAAAGGATATTCAAAAATCTATCGTATTACATGTCATCTCATGAGGTTAAATTTTTTTCCCAATGCATTGGAGCACTATAAGGGTGAACCCTTCATATGTATTAATTAATATGATCTACATATATCATAATAAAACACTTGAAAAATAATCAATAGAGAACCAAAAATGTTTTTCATATCAAAATCATGACATTTTAAAAAAAGTACATAAATACAAGAGCATTGTATCTTTATTAGCCCACAAAAGGAAGGTAGGTTTCATATATGTTAATCCCAAAATAAAATACATCACTTTAAAATATTGTTTAATACCATGTAAAAATAAATAGTTTGGGTATTCTAAAAAGTAAATAAGATAATATCTTGAGAAAAAGAGAGAAATTGTGAGAAGAAAGTATCACAACATAACGGGTATGAAACATAGTATTAGAAAACATTAAAATGAGAATATAAATGGTATCAAATTAATAAAGGAATATTAATATAGTATTTTTTAATATATTTGATAGAATAATATAGTATTGAAATTTGAAATACATACCACACATAAAGGGAACTTGACAGGAAAAGAAAAGTTGAGATTCCCCTTACCTTGAAGGTTGTTACTAAAACATGAGGATTGGTACACTGGGGGTTGAGTAAACCATAGGAGGACTCCGCGGGAAATAAATCTATCAAATAATCAAGGGTAGTTAATTTTAATTGAAATTTAATATAAATATTTGTAGGTACTTATATCAAAAGAGTAGTATTTTTTATTAATTTTCTTAGACACCAAGGTATTTGTAAAAGAAAAAACATATCATTTGACATGGTATTTTCCCAAGGTATTGGACTCATGAAACATATTTTATTATATGTTATCCCAAAATAGTCAACTACAACTTTATATTATTTATTTTTTCAATAAAAATATATGTTTCCACAAAATAACACTATTTAAGTTAATGTTTCCATTTCAAAATATGGAATAAAAATTTACACAATAAGAAATTGATAAAAACCTATTAAAGTACATTATATTAGTAAAAAACATAAATTGAGTCACAAAATATGTTTAACTAATTATTACATCATTATTAAATAATTATGATGTCATTAAATGACTGAAAAATGAAATTTTATTTTTACAATTCCCGGAAAAACAAAATATTTTATAAAATTCTCATAAATTTTCCCTTAAAAAATTTCAACATGATGATTTAAAAAATGATATTTATTTTATCATAATATTTATCTACATATGATAATTTTAATTTTTTAATGTAAAAATCATTATTTATTGAAAATAACCGCACAAAGAAAATGAATACTGAAATTGCATAGTGAAATTTCTAACACTTGAAAAAATATAATTATTTTATCATTTAAATTTAAATAGAATTGTTTTTACCATAAATTTAGATTAAAATAAGTAATATTCATAATATCTACGTTTATTATAAAATTTATTAATTTTCTGAAAAGTAAAATTTCTGTTCGAAAAATCAATTTATCAAATTCTGATGCAATTTTATTAAGAAAAACTTATATTAAATCAGAATTGATAGATAAAAAATTTATTTATAAAATTTTGTTACACTTTTAGTAACTAATTATTCCATACATAACCCCTTATAACACCCATATATGACCTAAGGGTAATGTTTGTAATTCTAATAAATTTTTGGGGAGACTCAGATAACATAACACGGTTGGTAATTTAAATTAACTTGAACTTCTTTTGTATTTGATTTTATTCAAGCTTAAAATGTTGGATCTTAGACTAAACATGGTCAACACTGAATTATAGTGATGCTACATCAATCCCAATCTCTATAAAATGAGATTCATATGGAACAAGTCATCTATTTGAGGCCATCATTTCTAATTTCTACATTAATTAAAAATTGTCATTTCTATTTATAACACTAATTATAATATTAAAATAATTATTTATAGTACTATTTACATTCTTCATATAATGGTTGAGACCCAATGGTCACATTTCAATTTATACTCACATTATTTTTAAATAGATAGAGTTTTTTCAGAATAATATAACAGATATTTTCAGGGAACAATTATCATTATAAATGATTGGTCCATCACATTCTCCCCCCACCCCTTTAAGAAATTACATACCCAACATTTGATCTTGTTTCCCCAGTTGAGAAATGGTTTGGGTACTCCACCCTCATTGTTTCCCCTGGTACCCACATGGATTTTTAATATTTTAGGTTCCTCAACATTACTTTAATAAAGTGGTTAGTCTTGTTGTGTATAAATGTGTCCCTATGATCCAAGATCTTCATCGACTACTAATCATAAGAGAGGTCATGTTCCAGTTGTACCTACATATTATTCAATACATGTGAATGGTTAGGTATGTAACTCTTCAAGAGATATATGTGGAATACATCATAAACATGATCTAGATTTGGAGGAAGTACAATCTGATAAGCCACTAATCCTAAGAGATCATGGATTTCCTTTGGGCCTATGTACCTGGGGTTGGGCTTCCCTTTCTTCCCAAACTTCATGACTCTCTTCCAAAGTGAAATTAAAAGGAATACTTTATCACTATCATAAATCACCAATTCCCATCAACAGTTTTCATCATAGATCTTATAAAGACTCTGATCATCCATTATGTGTTTTTTGGATAGAATGATCATTTTCTGTCATCTCTTGAATAATATCAGGCCTAAGAATATTTCTCTCACTAGCTTTGTCCAAAAAAAATATGTTTTATATAACTTCCCATATAAATCCTCATATTGTTTCATTTGAGTTCTCAAATTGAAATCTTTTTTTATGAAAACTAAAATAATGGGAGATGTTGATCCCATAAAAATTTAAATTACATTAATCTTGTTATCAAAATTTCCTCGAGTATTTTAATAGTCCTATCACATTGGGCACTAGTTTGGGGTGTTAGGTCATACTAAAATTCAATACGGGACTTAGTGCATGTTGAATAAATATTATCAAATTTAATGTGAACCACATATCAAGATAAAAATTGATATAAATTTGCACTCCATACAACTTCACCACTTAAATTATGCAAATATTTGAAAGTTTTTAAAGGGATAAATCATCTAGAATAAAGATAAAATGGGAAGTGTTGGTGAGATGGTCCACTATAACCAATATCACCTTATTTACATTGGATGTTTCCAGGAGACAAGTGAAAATTCCATTGTGATATGGTCTCACTTCCATACTAGTGTTTGTAGTGGTTGTAATACCTCATTAGTAAGTATTTTCTATACATTCAGTTGTTGGCACACCAGGCACCTTTTAGTTTTGTCGAAAATCTTACTTTTCATGTTATCCCCCCAATAATGATCACAATGGTCCATATACATTAACATGATTCCGTGATGTATAGATTAAGTAGAGATAAATGGTTCATCCATCAAGATCCATATTTATTTCTAAAAAATATGGAACACATTTCCTTTCATAAAATTTCAGCACACCTTCTTGATCAACTTTGAACTCATGAAACTTCCCAAGCATTACATCCACTTATTATTCAATAAAAATTGATCATCACATTGATATTTATTAATCATATCTAGTAATGAGGTTTATGAATTAATTTTATATAGTTTTGATGATGTTCATTCTCCTACAATTCCTATGTCTGGTTTTATTAGGTCTTTGATCAAAGGATCTCCTTGATTCCATATCATTAGTAACACAATAGTTTCTTTCCTACTTAATACATAAGAAGCATTGTTTTCTCTTCTGGGATGATAATTAATTGAACAATCATACTCTATAAGAAGTTCCAACCATCCTCTTTATATCATTTTCAATTATTTTTTCATTAAAATATTCAAAAAAAATTATTGTCTTGTTATATATCACATTTATCATCATAAAGATAGTTCCTTCATATCTTCAATGAAAAAAATATCCAGCACTTGGAAATGCATAGGATAGTTCTTCTCGGGAGGATTTAACTATCGATATACATAAGATATCACCATGTCATTTTGAATAATGACATAGCCAATCCCTTTAAGAGATGCATCACTAAAAATAATAAATCATTCTCTACTATAGCGTAGAGTTGATACTGGTGAAGTAACTAATCTCCTATTCATCTCTTGGAAACATTTTTCACACTCATTTTCTCAATGAACTTGACCCATCTTGTCATTAACTATGTTAGTTGATTAGAATTTTGTGAAAAGTATTTCAAATACCTCCATTAACATCCCAGTAATCCAAGGATGCTATGAATATCAATTTTTATTTTAGGATGAATCCACTACTACATAACCCTTCTCATAGTATGATCAACTGATATTCCATCATTGGTTATAATGTTCCCCAAGAAGGAAAATTGTAGTAACCAAAATTAACATTTTCTAAACCATAAAAATATCCTCCCCTTCCTTAGAGATTGAAATTTAACTCTTATATGATCCTAATGATCCTCACAAATTTTGGAATATATCATAATATCATGAAAAAAAATCTACCACAATTTATAAAGGTTCTCATTAAAGACTCTATTCATAAAATACACAAAAATATTAGGATTATTAGTTATGTATAAAATCATAATAATAGAATCATAATTTCCATATCTTGATCATAAGGAAATCATCTGAATATCTTCTTTCATCACCATTAATTGATTATACCTAGGTCAAATATCAATCATGGAGAAGATTTGATCCCCTTGAAGCTAGTCAAATAAATCATCAATTCTTATAAGAGGGTACTGGTTCTTCACATTGATCCTTCAATATTATGAATAATAATGCATACATGCAGTGATCCATCTTTTTTCTTGAAAAAAAAAGAATAGGTTCTCCCTATGGAGATACACATGGTCAGATAAACCCCTTATCCAAATGATCTTGGAGTTTATTATTTGATTCCTATAGCTCTATATTTTCCATTTTATATGGTCTCTTTGAAATCGGATTGGAACCCGGAATGTGATTAATAGAGAACTGTGCCTCTCTTTCTGAGTGAGGTCCAGGTAACTCTTGAGGAAATATACCAATTCATTTATGAAATATGGGGACATTATCATTTCATTTAATTTCATTTGAATATAAATATTTACTGATCATTTTAATACATAATTCTACAGGAGGGGATTCTGGAAAATGAATAGGTCAAAATATCTATCAAAAAAACTATAGGTTTTCAATTAATAACTACTGAGGTTTCCTTGCTTATGAAGTTAATATTCACATTATACATTGAGAGCTACTCTATCCCTAGTATAATTTCAAATTCTATCATTGTAATGAATACAAGATTTGCAATGTGATTATTCTCAACAAGTTAAATGTTATAGTTTCTGTACACTGTTGAGGTTAGGATAATCCATCTAGGAGCCTTGAATGATTTTCACACTTATATCATTTAATGGATGGATTCTATATTCCTTACAAACATGGAGGAAATAATGGAATTAATAGAACCAGAATCAAACAAAGTACATGCTAGATTTGTGTGAATAATGAGAATACGTGCCACCACATCATTTGGAGATTCAAAATTAGATGTCATGATAGAAAAATAACAACCTTTCTCCATTGTCATTTTCTAAGTTTTATGGTGTTTCTACTATATTGTCATCATATTTGGAAAATGATTAGACAAGGGCCCATGTTTTCCACACATAAATCATTGAACATTAGCTAGGGATGCATCATCTTTTATTTCTTGTTAGTATTGATAATTTGAGTATACATCTCACTACAATAGTTTTAAGAAATATGAAAATATCTTTCAAAATATTTACATTTCCCACTCTCAAGAAAGAAGTTCCTCGAGTGATTCTTCCAACATTTTTTCATGTTGGAAGTTTCAATTTCATTCCTCCTCTTCCTTGATCAAAGCTTCTCCCCTCATTTGGATCCCAAGATCTCTTCATTTCATTTGATATATGGGGCCACTCTGTATCACCAAACTCCAATTAAACTTTCATAAAACTCCTCACATTATCCAAATATTAATCATAGTCTTTGTGGGACATATTCATCCACATATGGGGTTTAAGTCCACCGAAGAATCGATCGACATTCCCATTAGGATATATGAAAAAGATAGAGGCTTAATGGGATTTTTATTTTCAATTATATTTCATAACTTCCCTCATAATCATTTTTCATTCAACATTAGATCTAGGAAATACTTCCCAATTTTCATTCACTTTGAATGGGTGAAATTTTTTTGAATAAGTTTCCCTTGAAATATTACCATTCCAATGCATCATTATCCCTTCTTGGATTTTTGTTTTTAACTCGTTTCCACCACAGATTAGATTCTACCTCCAAGAAGTAAATAACCAGGGTGGTTTTCTCTTGTTATAAATATGAAATTACATAAAATAACATCTCTATAGATCTTATCTACTATTCAAAAATCAATGGGTAAATTGATCCACGGAATGAATGTGGTCATTGATGCATAAATGACTGAACAAAAATTTGTTCCCGTAGAGTTTAATTTGGTCTCTAGGATTGATTCGTGTTATTTCCATATCCCAAGTCTATTAATTCATCGTTCTTATGATGTTTTACATTCTAGCTTCTATTAGAATTCTGTCTACGCCTGGTCTGTTGCGCTCACCATTTATACGGTTCCTCTTATTTACAACTATTTTATAAAAGAAGAAAACATTTGTGATAAATCTATTTCATTTAATAATATTATAATTTTAAAGAAATTTAATGTTCTAAAACATCATGCTGAAAAATGTTATTCTTCAACAACAATTAATGGATATGCGCGTTGTACGATGGCAGGTGCGCGGCTCGAGGACTGTTGCGTTGATCTTTGGTTTTTGGATTTTTTAATTTGAATTTGAAATGGATTTAGATGTTGTGTATCAGTCTGTGGAAATGGTAATGCTCTGTATTGGGTACCAAAACCCTTAAACCGGCCATTAGAAAATGGAAAAAAATGATTTCCGACAATTAATTTTTATATAAATCATTAATAATGGTTCACAAAAAGATTGTAATTAACCAAAAATATCCCCGAGGAGTGTCAAAATAGCTATGTGGTACAGTTCATTGTCATGTACTATTATATTTTGAGTTAGGCCCAAAAAATATTAACAAAGTTTTTAACACTTTGAACATCTATTCCAGAACCACATCCACTAGTTTGTATTCAAACATGGATTTCATTTCTCGGTAACCACGTACTTAATAAATCACTAGAATACTAATATCTTTTCATATATTTAAACATTTCCCTAAGGTTCTTCCTAATATTTTAAAATCACAATTTTTATAAGTAACTAAACCATTCTTTGATAACAACTATTGAATCCTTCATTTTTTTCATAAAAAACTATACATTACTTGGTACAAATAGAGGATATTTTAAACTTTACATTCATGGAAAGAAGTTACCTAATACATGAAAAAACATTCTTTTAATCCACTAGTATGGATTCTTATTTGGTTCACCAAATTTAAAATTACCATATCTCATAGGCTTGGTACACAAATCAAAGTAATGAGTAAGAATAAGGCCCAGTAAAGGAAAGCATGGTAACCAGTTTACAAGTGATCATGAGAATTATGGATAAGAATGTGAAGAATATCATAAAGGAAAGAGAAAAGGTAAAAAGAGACACGTCATGGTATAAATAACATGAATCATACATATAAATGTGGCTAAAACATTCAATAGAGTCATTCATAAGCATATCACCAAGGTTTATCACTAAGGTTTCATACAAATTACTATGTTTATTCACCAAGGTATTGTAAAACATGTCATATCTAGAGATTAAATTCTTTACCTAGTGCATTGTAAAACATGTATTTATGTTATTATTTCTCCATGAAAAGGCAACGCGGGGTTAATGTATGTTAATACAAGAATAAAATATATCATGTTGAAATTTATGTGAATACCCCTCGAAACGAATTGTGTTTCCTATATTCCTAAAATAAAATAAGATAATATCTTGCGAAAAAAGGGAGAAATTTTGAGAATAAAATCCTACAGTATAACAGATATGAATCATGGTTTTATAAAACATTAAAAATAGATGGAAAAGTGGTCTACAATTTATACAATACTCTTAATATAGTAAAGTGATATGATCAAATGAATATAAAAACATAGTTTGTAAATTTGAAATACATACCAAATATAAAGGGAACTTTAAAGGATAAGAGAAGTTGAAATTTCTCTTAATTTGAAGAGTGTTCCTAAAACATTAGAATGAGGAACTAGGGGGACGGAGAACACCTTGGGAGGTCTCCATGAGATTTAGAAATCTTATATATTCATGTACAAATAATTTTAAGTGAAAGTAAATGAATAAATGGGTGGGTATTTAAAACAAAATCGGAGGATTTGTTTAATGATTTCCTTAGACAACAAGGTTGTGGTAGATGAACAACCATGCACTTTCCCATGCTATTTTTCCATTATATTGGAAAATTGGAATAAATTTTATGTAATTTAATCCCACAATATTCTACCATATTTTTATATTAATTGTTTAGTTATGGAAAATTAATGTTTCGACAAAATAAAATTTTTATGTTAAAGTTTACATTTTAAAACTTTTAAGTAAATTATATATTAGGAAATTGATTAAAATATATTAAAATACATGGTATTAGTAAAATTAAATAATATGATTCTAGTATTTTGTTTAACTAATTATTAAATCATTAAGGAATAATTATGATGTCATTAAACTTATAGAAAACTCAAACTGTATTTTAACTGTCCACCGATAAATATAATATTTTAGAACATTATCATAAATTCACTCAAAAATAATTTCAACATGCTGATATCAAAAATGATATTTATTTTAATATAATAATTATATAAATTTGATAATTGAAACTTTTAAATATAAAATCCTTATTTATTAAAAATAATTTTGGATAGAAAATGCATAGTGAAGTTGTATAGTGAAATTTCTGACACTTGAAAAGGTAGATTTATTTTATCATTTATATTTAAATAGGACGGTTTTAACCATGCTATTTCATTAAAATAAACTTTGTTCATAATATCATAGTTTATTATAATATTTATATATTTTCTAGGAATTACAATTTTTGTTTGAAAAATCCATTTATCAAATTCCAACTCAATTTTATTAAGCAGACCAATTATTAAAGTAGAATTGACGAAAAAAAATTACACAATGTCATTAAACATTAAGTAACTAGTGTCTCAAAACATAACCTCTTAAAATATCCACATATAACATTAGGGTACAGTATAAGATTGTGACAGATTCTGGGGGTGCCTCAGATAACATCGCCCAAGTGGTAATTTCCACTGATTTAAACTTCTCCTATAGGAAACATGGTTCAAGATTAACACATTAAATCTTATCTTGGGCTTCATAAGGAGATAATATCAGTTACACTAACTCCTTATCAAGCTCTGAAAAATGGGCTTTTTAAGATATTAATATACTAGTCGAGTCCATTATTTATCATTTCTTCATTATGTAACCATTATCAAATCTTTTTACAACTGTAATTATAATGTTTAAATTATTATTAAGAGTATTGTTTCCAATGGTCATTTTGACAAAAAGTATTATAACAGTCAAAAACTGACGTACACATTTCAATTTATACTCGCATAATTATTAAAGGGATATATTTTTGTTGTGTATAATATAACACAAATTTTTAGGAAACATTCATCATTAAAAAATATTGCTTCATTATAAAAACTATATTTTTTCATTTCTGGTTTTATACTCACATTATTCCTTTTTTTAATTTTAACATCGATTAATAATTTTCCCATGAACCCCAATAAAGATTATTATTTCTAATATTTCTTAAACAATAATTTTTAAATGTTTTCACTCCAATTGGACCTCATTTATCAAGATCTATGCCTATTTTCTCATATGAATGTTCTAGTATGATTTAAATCCATTTTTCATAAACACGGCTATAATATTCTCATTAGTTATACCTTATTCACCACTTAATCCGGGTGTATGGTGTATGAATACTTTCCTTTCATTAGTGATTATAATTCATTTGTGATTTCATTAAATATACATATCTATTGTTTCACGCATATTTTTATTGTCATATCCATGTTCCTTTTTTATATATGGTGTTTTCTTATAATGTATTTTTAATTAGGAAAATATTGATAAATTTTTATCCTCTACATAGTATAGATATTTTGATAATTCATATTGTTAATACATTTAATCTATGTTTGAATAATTATTTGGACTTGAATTAACATGTGGGGCTCAATCTATCCCCTCCTTGAATCGATGGGTCTCATGAGTAAAAACAGTTGGCGAGAAACCCTTTGTGTTTTTTTCCATGAAAAATAAGACGGGTTTCTACCCACATGCTTAAACTTCCTTGATGGTATAGTGGTTCATATGCCAGATTCATGAAGTCAAAGGATTAAGAAATTACATCATTTTGTATTTAGTTACTATATTTCATTTGATTTTCACTATGATTAAATATATTGATACATTTTCATTTTTATTTTATTAATGCCATGTTTTTTTCAGTTATTTACTTTTCCATTATACCATATTGACTTTGTTTAAAATATTATTGATTTATTTAACCCTTATATAGAATTTTAGCCCACACCTTTCCTTTGTTTTCCATTCACAGGGTTCTGAAGATGAGTGATTTGATTAATTTTATAGGAAGCATGTTATTTTTCGTTGCTATGTTCAATGTTTAATTACCAATGTAATAAGGGAATGATGTACGTATCTAGTTTCTTAAAGACTACTGAACTGATCATTCCTTGGTGATTTAATATCTTTTATCTATATCATTCTGGTAAAACAACCATCGAATCTGGGCTACTGGGGTTAGCATTGTTAAACCTAGAGTTTTGTTACAATTAGATATTAATGGAGTAATAATTATGTTATTTAATTAATTAAATAATTAAACTAATTATTTAATTTATTCCTCTAAATCCTACTATAACTACGAAATACCACGAGACCCAACGCTAATGAAACTGAATTAATTCCTATGGTAAAACCCTTATTCCAGATCTAGTCCCATTATTGATATTAATATTAGATTGTACATTTAATATATATAAGTTCTTCATAAAAATGCATATACATGATCATAAAAGTACTAATTTTATGATTAATATTTACTTACCCAGACCATTTTATGATTGTAATTCATTGTTGTCTTGGCCTGGGGTTCAAAAACCCTAAAATCAATAGATACATTGAAAAACTTTTCTTAGGACGACTACTAGGGTATGTTTAATATTTTACCCTTTACGAGGTCCCAATACATTAAAACTAAAAATAAAGCTATGTATCACTCGATTAAACCCCAATTCACTAATGCTTGATACTATAAATATTTTCATCATCCGAAATGAAAAAAAAGAAATATTAGATAGAGAGGATATATCATGGAATACCTTTCTGAATACACCCCCATCACATGCACTTACATCATCTGTGAAGGTATGTGATCTGTGAGAACCCTATACACAATTTATAACATAGAAAATATACATTTTCACTAATGAAGATACCATTTTAGTTATACCTTCAATAATGAGCTTAGTAGAGACACACAACCCCTCTGATTGAGTCTCGTTATGACTCATAACCCAAAGCCTCTTCCAATTCAATGGTTGATCGAACATATGTAATGAAAAAAATCTATAAACCGTTGAAACTCATTCTAGAATATTTATACAATGATTTAATAATTAGTGGGAGTGATCCACAACCCACCTTAAAAAATAATTATTGTTGGTTATCAAATGAGAGTGAACCATCTATACTTCTCTCTACCATTGAACATTTCAAAAAAGTTCTATCTTGACCCCATAAGTACATATAAACATCACACATTTTTAGACTCATGTCAACTTATTTTTCATCTTCTACCTATGATTAAATATATATGATAGACATTAAATTTTTGTATTAGATAAATATAAACCTCCCTCAAAATCTTATATATGATTATCTATATGACATCCACATATACACTCTGACCTCCAAAAATAATTCACCCATTATAGATGACATTTTAGTTTTTTTTCATCTCTCATTCATGAAAGATACTAATGAACACATGTTGACTGATGCATGCCTCACCCAACCACTAAATTAAACACTATTTCCCATCTGGTGGCCCTCTCTAAAAAAATCTAAAGTGGTACATCATGGAAAATCAAAAAAAAAATTCTTTCAACATCAAGAATAAAGATAACACCTGACCTAGATACTAAAATCCATAACTAGATAAAAAAACCATATCCGTTGTATAGAAATAGTTTCCATGATATATGTACACCCAAAAATGTCTATAGGATGGTCCACAGTAAGGTTCTCACTCAAAAATAGTTGTATATACTCAATAATTTCCACAACATACTTTGAATAAAATCCAATTTCAAAACCAAATTCATCTTGGGGAACTGGTTATCATGAACACCACTATTAGGAATATCCTTCTGGTCTACCACATGATAATATGTTTTCCATGTATAACTCTAAGTCAAAATCTCCACTACAAGACTATCTCTAATAAGGACATAGTGGGGGTCCACTACCATTGATCAAATGTGATATATGTATCCCTCTTTTTGCTAAAAATAGTATCCCCCAAAATTGTCTCTCAAGTGATCCTGTAACACAAAACATGGAGTCCTTTTATAGAAGCATTGACAACTATAAACCTATTTTTTCCTATGATCTATCCAAAATCCATGGGTTCAACATCCTGAAGACTAAAGTTTCCCTATGATTCTATATTTCTCACCATGAGAGTTTACTCTAAATCTGATAATCTCCTGATAAGGATAGAGAAACATATTTAGACACATAGTTGGATCATATGAAAACAGATATAGTAAAAGATTAGTTATATCCACTTCCACACCACCATAGAGGGATCATAATTCCACTCTAATGGATTTAAACATCATCCTAAGATATTATGTCAATTTATACCTCAACTAATTAAAAAGATTCACCAGAATGTACTCTTAAAATTCATCTATGAATCACTCCATATGCATTGAAATTAGATTTTCATCCACACACATTTCTCTCCAATCTATGGTAAAATACGCATGGGTAGTCAATATTAACTACCATTGGGTTTTCCCTACTTTGTTTATCAGAGGAGGTCTTAAACACTAATAAATAAAGGCCCTACCTCATGAATCCAAACTTCAACACCTAAAAAAAACATCTATCGATAATCAATATATGCCTAAGGTGATGATATAATCACTTCACAAAAAAAGATTTTAGTGATTCAAATTAACCACTATAGGAAACTACCTAGCTGATGAAGGTCTAGATGAGGGTTATACTGGATTCTCTAATTGTCATAGTTACTATGAAAGATGATTTTCTAAGGCCATCATTGTCTAGTATGAGGATCCAAAAATAATATAAATGAAAGATACCATGACCTATAACCTCTAATTCCTAACTACAGTCATTAATCACTCATATCATCCCATATTTCTGATTTTCAACACACCACTCTTGACCAGAACAAGGCTAAGGTTATTTTAATTGGATTGGATCGATGAATCATTCTCTACTAAACACTCTCAACACATAGGATCATCACATATTCAACAACACAATAGAAAACACTCTATTATTTTCCACAACATTCAATAGGATGATCTCATATTTCAATACAACCTCCAATGTGGAAGGTACCTCCAAATCACCATTGTATGTCATTTGGTGAAACACCAACTTTCCCCCAAGCTAGGTTATATTCACAATAATTTTTCCATCTTCCAATGCTCACTCAGGGTGACTCCAACTTAGTTTGTGTTTAATGAAAACACACCCACATATTGAAGAGTTTTCCTATGAAGTCTTCATCTAAACCACTAATCTCGAATGATTCCACTATTAATCATATCTTTAAAAAAAATTCAAGTTCCAAGGTAATAAATTTGTATATGAATAGGGTCTCACCACCCTGTTTACAGTTCAAAATCCTCTAATTAAACTCCTTCCAAAAAATCATCAAACTCCAACCTTGATAGAGTTTCCTGGTTCTGAGTATGCGAAAATAACCTTCATGCCATAATGGATTACAGTTCCATTTATGGAGCTCAATACACTAATAAAAACATAATAAATAATTCTTGAACTAAAATGAAATTCATGTCGCAGACTCTGGAATATCCTTAAATACCAAAGGATCAGTTTTCCCTAACAAACATCTAAATGATCTACCATAAAATTACTATGGCATGTCTAGTATATATATAGTTCCATAAAATAATTAAAAATTACTATCTAATCCATAATAGATATCACTACCATGATCAAGTGGGTAAGGGAGGATACATTGGGTAACCGAGAAAGTGTATCTCTCAACTGAGATTTATAAAATATTCTCTCTACACTGGCTAACTAGTCATGAGAGGAGAAACTAAGAGAATGCGTTTTTCATGACCCAGTCTCTTTATACAAGATGGGTATCAATGGGTTGATCCCTTCAACTAATAAGTCTATCCCATGTGGATTTGAGAATATATGTATGATCTATAATATGTTGAACATGAAAGATTATAACTGACCATTAAATGATGTATGTACCAACCTTCATTTGACAAAATATTAATGTCTAAGAGATCTACTCTGACTAACATGTTATCATAGTCCTACTGAATGGATACATTATCTATCATGCCTATTGTAGTCTCCCTCATATAGTAAAAAAAATAAATACTTACTTAATTTAATTATCCTATTTACTAAATCTATCCCTACATGACTAGTAACTCAAAAATTAATCCTTGAGACAAATTAGAACTTATACCTACTTGATATGAATCAAACCACCAATTCCCCTCACGGATTAATGGTATGCCAATATTTTCACTCCCTGGGAGCCTCTAATAGGCCAGGGGATGGTGACCAACATTGGGTAGGAATATCTCACAATATGGGAGCCCTTAACCTATAAACACCTACAACGAACACACACACCCATAAACACACACACACACACACACATATATATATATATCCTCAATGAATAATATAGAGAGTAACACTAGTAAGATGAATATATATAATAAATTGAACTTTATACAACACATACAAAAGAAATCAAGTAAATAAACATCACCATGAAAGAAATTAATTAATGGGTGCATATATCTAATTACCCCTAAAGACACAGAGAACTAATATTATCCTCCATGTTGTATGAACTCCAAGATAACCCACTAGACATATTGGAATCTACCCCCATCACTGATCACCCTACTTCATACTCTACCAACAAACATAAAAAAAGGCCCAATCTCTAAAAATATAAACTAGATCCTTGTCTACACAACCCATCTCTAAACCTATGAATCAATTGCATAGTCACAACTTGAGGGGAAATAAAACCCATTTAGGTATGAGTGTAAACATATCTAGTAGGATTCCATGAAACCATAATGGAAATATAAATAAACATGTTATCTCATCTCATAATACATGTGTTGTCCAAGATGAAGATGGAAAGGGAAAATAAGAGAACCATGTTATCTCATAGTGCTCGATTGTTTAGTCGGTGGTTATACACAACTGCCTCTAAATTCATTTTTATTTAATATATCAGGTGTTTATTTATCGGGGTTATAAAAACCTCCTCTAAATTCATTTTTTGTAATATTTTAGGGGGTTATCCACAACCTTGATTAATAAACGAAATTAAAGGGGGTTTATAACCCCCTCTAAATTTTTTATCAATATTTTTTTAATATTCAGTTGGATTTTAATGGAGGATATGAAAAAACCACTATTCATTTAATAATTAGTGATTCTATATATATATATATATATATTATTCTGATAGATTTCATGGGTTATAAATATATACATATATGTGTGTGTGTGTAATTTTTTTAAGAAAATAGTGGGGATTCAAAACCCACTTTAATCTCTAATATCTAATTTAAGATATTATAGGGGTTAAAACCCCCTCTATGTTAACAGATTAAAGTTGGTTCAAAGCCCCATATAATTTAGTATATTAGAGGGAGTTCAAAATCCCTTATAATTTAATAGGTTAGAGGGGGTTCAACCCCCCCCCCCCCCCCCAAAGTTTTCTATAAGAAAATTTCCATATAATATATATATAATTAAAACAAAATATATAATTTATTTAAATATTTTATATTAACATATTATATAAATATATTTACATAATTAATTTATATGATTGTATTTAACTATATTTATATGTATACATAAATATAATTGTATAATGTTTATATTAATATCTATTTAATTTTATAGAATTGTTATTTCATATAATATTAATTATAATATAAAAGCATAAATATAATATATATATATATATATATATATATATATTATTAAAAAATGTATCATATAAAAATAATTGGATTTTTTATTATATAATAATAATAATAATAATAGATTAGAAAAAGAGTTAGATACACATGCACATAAATAAACTTGTATGTATTATTTAAATTGTGTATATTTGATTTTTTTTTATATTATATATATTTTTATACATAATATATAATGTAAATTTATTTAGTTGAATACATAAATATGTAATATATTTCATACATTCAAATATATACAAATAAATATATAAATACTTTTTATTTATATCAATATAAATACGTTATACATATAAATACATTATATATATACACACACAAATAAATTTATAAATTATTAAATAAACATATATAAATTATATATATTTATAAATAAATATAATATATATATAGATATTCAAATAAATTTTATAAATCTATATTAATATAGAAAAAAAGTTTAAATTAATATATTCAATATATATTAGTATATAATAAAACTATATATATAAATATAAATATATGTATAGATATATGTATCTATGTAAAATATAATTATATACCAATATACATAAAATTTTATCTATATAGAAATATTTTATTATATTATATGTACATATATAATATAATATAATATATATAATAATTATATTAACCATGTTTTATATTAATTGTATGAATATTAAATATAATATGTTATAAATATATTGAATTGCTTACATATATAAATATATATTATATATATTTATATATATTTATGTATATGAAAGTATTTTAAAAAATATATAATATATATTTTTATTCATGTAAATATAATATATATATATATATGTATATATATTACTTTTTAAATTCTGTAAGTAGAAGTGTAATATATATATATATATATAATATCTGGTTAATATATAAATATAATGTTTATAAATTAAATAATTTTATACAAATACATATTGTTTGCAATATATATATATATATATTTATTTATTTATAAATTTATTTTTGAGTTGAATACAAATAAATTTGAAATATATAAATATATATATTTCTACTAATTAGTATAATATAAGATACATTTTTATATGTATGTATATATGAATATAATGAATAATTGTATAATGTATAAATAAATAAATATTTAACATATAATTATAAAACTTATAATATATAATATATAATATACATTTTTATACATATATATATATATATGATAAATATATATATAATATATATATATATATATCTCTATATTTATATTAGTTTATAATTTAATATGTATTCAAATATTTATGATATGTATATATATATAATATTTATACATAAAGTACTTGTTTATATAAATAATTTGATATATATAAATACTAACATGTATAACATATTAATTGAAACACAATCTATCGAAGTGGAAGGCCCTCGTGTTTTCAATATGGAGGTTGTATGGTAAAATCTTGTTAGGTTCATGAGGCCTTAACGTGGTGCCTTTTCCCTAATGCATGGATCAATAGTACTGAGTACTCCACATCCCACATAGAAATGGAGGGATTTTGTGGCCTTTCTGAATAAATATATATATACTCATTGACTCCCAAAATCATGTATTGTATCCACCCACAACATTTGTCATCCCCTTTCTCTACTTGCAATGGACCCTTCTCTACCATACCTCAGGGCATTATTCCATGTGTTCATGTACACGTGCATCCACTACATCCAAGCCTATGTATATAGAGTATTGAGATAGGGGTGGGGAGTGTCTATAATTTGGCAAACCGACTATCCTGTGTATTACTTGAGGTAGTGGGAAAGGGGTGTTGTCGTAGTTATATTTCAAAAAATATATAGACAACTTTAGGACGGTTGCTACCACCCCAAATAGGTTGAAAATGGGGTTATATTACACATTTTTGTAAAACATCGATATATTATCGGTTATTATGAACTGCCATAAATAATGTCAATTTACTGTCATTTTTCAAAATAACCACATCTAAATAATTTCAAAATAGATATTATAGTGCGTTTAAAATTGAGTGGTAGTATTTTCGTTTTTTATTTAGCGGGGGTTAACACCACTCTAAATTAACCTCACATTGTCGTTGGTTATCCAAAACCACATATAATCTATATTTGTGGCCATTTTAGTAGTGGATTATCACCATTAGAGTTTCATGTGAAACTAATACTCTCACGATAAGACTATTGAAAAAAATTTCATCACATAATTAAATCCTATAAAAATCTATAGAGTATATTATTTGGTCTATCAATTCTAACACCATCATAAGGGGATCTTCATCCTTCCCTATAATATTCAAACATCGCCCTCAAAAATTAAGTCAATTTATACCTAAACTTATTAACAATGTTCAACCAAGAGTGACTATTAGAAAGCATCGACACATTCATCCATATGAATTTAAATTAGATTTTCGTCTACACACATAACACACCAATACATGATAACCACCACATGGGTAGTCGATATATACTACATTTGGTTTGTCTTTATTCTTTACATCTAAGGAGATATTGATCACAAACAAAGAAAACCTCATCCTAATAATGTAAAATACCAACACATCACAAAACTATAAATAGGTAAATAATCCATGCCTAGTGTTGGCATAATTTCACCTTCTCTTACACAAGGAATTATATGAATATACTACATTATCTAATAAGGAAGGACTCACTTCACTATAAAGGGAGCCCGTGAATTAAATTTACTAATTGGGGAAACTATCTGGATGACTATAGTCTGGATGAGTTTTCCACTATAATATCAAACTATCAAACCTATAGTGAAATATTATTAGATCATGTTTTCAATGATTAGTATGAAGATCCATAAAGAAAAATGTGAATTGTACCGTGAACAATAACATATAATTTCTGAATATAGTCACCCGTCACACACAAAATCACATATTTCTGATTTTCAACACACCACTCCTTAATATAACATGTCTACAGTTTTTTTACCTGGAGTGGACCAATGAATTGTATAACTATAAATACAGTGGAACAATGGGATCTTTACTTAATTAACATCCCAAATTAAAACACTAAATGCTAGGCCAATGAAATTAATAGTGAGATCGCATATTTCAATGATACATCCAATGTGGGAGGTCCCATAACATCAACACTGGATGTCATTAGCTGAAGCACCAACATTATTCCAATCTAGGGTATATTCTATAAGAATTTTCAATCTACCAATGTGCACATAGGGTGGCTCCAATGTAAATAATTTCTAATAGAAACACACCCATATATTATTGAATTCTCCTCCGGTTTCTTCACCTAGCCCAGTAATATTGAATTATTCCACTACTAAGTATATATGTGATGAAATTTACTAGCTAAAAGGTATTTAATTTATACTATAATAGGTACTCACCACCCTATAGAGGGTTCAATATCCTTATATAAAACTCCTTACCAATATTCCAAAAACTCCATCCATGATAGAAAACTTTCATTACGAGTTCAATAAATGTAACTCTTTCCTAAAATGTATAATAGTTCTATTTATGGAGCTTGATACAAAGAATCAATGTCTAATATGTAAAGCCCAAACCAAAATGAAATGAATCAATCGAATTCCATAAAATCTTTTATCACCTAATGATCAATTTTCCTCATGAACTCCGGATGAATCAACCATCAAATGACTAAAACATATCTATTTTATATATTTCACAATAAAATAATCTAGAACAAATATCTAATCTATAATAAATATTTTTACTAAGTAAAATAGGGTAATATATGAGACATTGAATCATTCAGAAATTGTATCTCTCATATGAGCCTTAAAAAATACTGCATCATCAGTCACTAACTAGTTGTAAAATGAAAGACAAATAGAATGGTATTTTCATGAACCTTCCTCTATATATAAGATGACTATAAATGGGTTGATACCTTCATTTTATAAGTTCGTACTGGTTGGATTATAGAATAACTGGATGATCTAGAATAGGAGGGACATGAAAGATTATTACTAACCACTATGTGATGTATGTGTGAACCTTCTTGTACCCAACTATAAACGTCTTTGAGATCTAGGATGACTAACAGATCACCAGAATCCTGATGAAAGGATATGTTGGTCATCACATCTAACCTGGCCTCCCTGGTCTAATAATTGAACTCAATACACCCTAAATTTGATTCTCCTAATTACCAAACTAGTCCTCGCATGAATAGTGACTCTGAAATATTTCCTTATGTAAAATTAGATCGGATACCCCATGATATTAATCAGACTACTGAGTTCATGCAAAGGTCAATTGTATTCAATGTGTTTCACCCGAAGACCACCTCTAGTAGGTCAGGGGCCGGTGACCATCATCGAGTAGGAATACCTTACAATATGGGAGGCCCTAACCAATAACAACCTGCAACATATATATTTATATATTTAGTGAATAATAAATATTTTAACACCATCATGATGAATATATATAATCAACCGAGCTGTATAAAACACATGAAAGAGACGTCATGTATAAAAAAATCACCATAGGGGAAATGAAATATGGGGTACATACATCTAATAAGTGTCAAATACACAAATAACTGATATGATTCTCCATGTTTTATAAACTCTTACATCCCCCTCTCAACATAGTGGTTGTGTCCAGCATCACTAATCACCCTACTCCATAATCTATTTCAGAATATTTCCCATGGTCATCCCTAAACAAAATATACTAGCTCCTTGTCTACATAAAACATCTCTGAACCAATGAATAAACTACATAGTCCCCACTCTAGTAAGAATAATACCCATGTATGGGTGAGTGTAAACAAGTCCATTAGGACCCCCTAATACCCTAATGTAAATATTAAGAAACAAGTCTTCTCATATTTTGATACATGAGGTTACTAAGAGGAAGATAAAGAGGAAAATTTTGAACACAATTTCAGCTCCCTGTGCTCCATACTATATAGAAATTGAATTATTTTTAATGGAGAGTAATCTATATTTGATCTATAATATAATTATCAATAATTTAAAAAAGGTCCCCATGATCATTAATCAAACCCTTTATAGTCATATCATAAGGGAAATGAGAAATCTTTAAATACTATAGAGACCACAAAGCATGAACATGATATCCATATACAATATCTCATCTTGAAGGAAACCTCCATATTGATAATGAAATATGTGTCCCATATAATTATAAACATTTTAGACTTAAATTAGTCACACTATCATTACAATACATGAATGGGAGGTTTCACATTGCTGAATCACACCCATAAGATGAAGGAATATCCAACCCCCTAGTCCATCAATATCTTTGCACTAAATAAGTAACTACGATACCGATGTGAAAAAAAACTGTATAACCTCTCTAAATCTATATTGGGGGACCCATGCCGCATCAATGGTTTTATAGTATTCATGGTAGTACTTACCCAAAAAAGGACTCAATCCCCACTTGACTTCCTAAATGGGAGGGGGTATAATCCCATTGATAGAGGATACATGCCTCAAGTGTATAAACATGGTGGTGAACCTATCTATATAAATGGTATTGATGACCTAAACCTCACTAGAATACACCTCATTCAATTTTTATCAACCTCAGTATCCCTCCAAAGTTCACACCAAAGACTCGATGTCTACTATTCTATAATAAAAGGAAACTATCAAATCACATCACATTGGGAAACATCATAAATATTGAAGAAAAATAAACCATTACATTATATGCCAAAAAATTCTTGGAGTGGACTACTTAGATTCCAAAAAAAAGATCCCAAACAAGGATATATGATTGGATGTTGATTCTAGGAGAAACACAAGGAATGTCTAATAGGTAACAAGATGAGTATCCCTTGGTAGTATCATTTCCATTTACTTTTTCCTCACATTGAATGTAGAACAAAAAACAAATATTGTGTAGAGTATAGTGCATAGTGTGTAGGGTTTTGTACATGATGTCTGGGAATAATGGACTTAATTGTTATGCACAACGGTCTCCCATACTATGCTAACTTTCGATACATGATGTGTAGGGTAATATACAAGGCATGTGGAACCAAGGGTAGCACTCATCATGTACCATACTCTCCTATTCCATGTGAATTCAAGATACCAGACATGTTGTCCAAACCCACAAATCATGTTGCGCCAAATATCATTTCAGAATATACTACATATAAAATCTATGATGTTATCTTTGGATACATGGAATGAGAGTAAATAATAACACTTGTGTTATTTTTTTCAAACCAAACCCCTATCCCCCACATCACCAAAATTACATGGAATGTTTTCTGTTTAACTATATTCCATTTAATCGAGTTTCAAAAACTAGATTCAACTCCTATTCTGAAATGATCACTATAAATACTGACCCCGCCTATAATTGTGCCATAACCCCTATCTAAATCTTTTTTCATTGATGTAAAACCATCATATATAAATCTTCGACCATCAATCACCAAGAATGTAAACCACCATAATTCATGTGATGATACTATTTTCATTCATCATCACCTATAATGATACCTTTCCTATAAGAAATCAAATTATTCAATAGTATAAGGGTCATACAGTTTTCCAAATCCACTTCCATAAAAAACAAAATATAACACATGTTATATTTATTCAATCACAATGAAATCCAAAAAATAACATTTACTCATAATCTTACCCATTTTTTTATTGTGAATATGTGAAAAATGGTTTGAGAAAACCCAATAAAAACAATGTGAATATAATAAATGGTCATTTTGAACCTTACCATTGACTATAAGAGTCAAAAATCTAATAATAGAATTAAATCCAAATATTAATAGATCTATACAAAAATATAGCTATAGAAAAAACATTATTCATTGAATTTAAATTCAAGGCTCAAATAGTTAAATTATAGAAATAAAAATACCCAACCAAATCAATAGTTTGATCATTTTTGGATCATAATTTCCCAATATTTATGCTAGAGATATCCATCAAATTTTTCATCATCACCTTAAATCCTTTATGATATCCCACTAATACCTCTCCCATGGAGGCATCTATCAATTCATTGGGTTGGAAGTTGGTTCCTAGATATTTTCTATAAATATATATAAATAGATGTATAAATAAGTCATGTAATTAATTTTTAAATTAGTTTATTTATTAATTTATTATTCTAACTTCACCTATGACATAAAATTACAATTGGACTCGATAAAAATGTAAATTAAATCATTGCTAGAGTATAATACCAATTGAAAATCCACCCACAACATCATTTTTCCCAAATGACAATTCATTTTATAGATATAAGGGTCTATCCACAAATATTCACACACAAGATTTAAAATAATATTTTTAATATTCATATCTTTTTGAAGTGGACCTGTTGTGCTCTCAATTTTATGGTGGCTCAGCTAGAGGATAAACACCACACCCTATAATTAATAGAACTATCCAATAAGTTTTTCATAGACATCTACTAGTTTAAATTTACAATTTATAATATAGGGAGGTTCAAAGACTTTAAAAAAAATATCCAAGTCTCACTCAGGTAAAACACATGTCATTACAGTTTATAATTCATCAATTTCTATAACATGTTTTTAAAATTAGAAAAGGGATAAAAATTATTTGTCTTGGAAAAATATTTTATCTATATGGTTTTAAAAAATACAGTCGATATTGATTCTCCATCCCTCAGTGTTAGGCTTTAATGAATAATTTCTATTATTATATAAGTTCTCTCAGTACATAGAATACCATATATCATAAATTTTTAATATTTTATTTGTTTAATATTCTTAAAAATGGAAAATAACAGTTTGAACATAAATATTTTTTTATCTTAGCATGATACTTTGTATAGAATATAATATATAAGAGGATTGTGGGGTTATTTTTCTCTTGTGAAGTTCAAATTTAACAAAACAAAATGATTTTATAAGTTCATCCATAAAGTGAAATATCACTTTTATGGAAATATTTTGGTGTCAAGGGTTCTAATGGGGATACTGATATACATAAAAAATAATACATACTTGAAAATATATATTATTAGCCTTATAAATATATATTTTCTGATGTTATTGAGTTTGAATATGTTTAATAATTTTTCAATTAATAATATGATTCTTAAGTCATTCCATTCTTGTTATATTTATTTGTAGATGTTACTCACTAGAGGTTTTAGTGAGGGGGGGGGGTTTATTAAATTGACACATATAGATTTGAAATTAATTTCATAAAAATGTAATGAGGATAAAAAATATTAAAATATTTTGTAAAAATAATGTTGATCAAAAGTATATCATATATGATATAATATACCGGTTTATTACTTATGGTTTTGTAATTTATTATTATAGAAGTTTATGAGTACAAAATGTATCTAGTTATATAAAATGAAACCACCAATTAATCATTCATTCACATTATATTTATATATACTTATACATACACACATATATACATCATGAATTGATATTATATTATTCCTATAAAAGTAGGGAATTATGTTATACCTAACCAATGTTAATCATGGATAATTATATGTTATGATTAATTTTTAAGGACAACATAAGTTCAATTCTAATATTGGTATTTGGATTATTATAATGAGGCAAAAAATTGTGTTTTTGTCATGGGATGGTTGACTAAGTATATATCACATGGAGTTTCATAAAGTATTAATTTTTTGTACTTAAGGTGAATAGTTCATAAATGGGGTCCCTACCCTCTAATATTAGGTTTATATTTATAATGATAACCATCATAATTTTATATATCTCTTAGGCATTCCTTGAGGCTTATCTAATCAGATTTTTTTGGGTATGTTGTTGATCGTGTTTTCTATTTTAACTTAACAAAGATGAAATTTTTTCTATCGTAAGATGAGTATAATATAAGATACCAAGATTAAGATTGACTAGCGTATTTTATATTCATACAAAGAAAGTATATATTATATTTTTTATCTATTCATTTGAGTGCATGTGATGTGCTCATCCATGTGTTAAATGGAATTTGATGTATTAGCCTATCTTTGCATTTTATACCCAGACAATAAAGATCATATAATATGGATATTTGGGATTGAAATACATTATGTCCCATGTTTACTAGATGTATTGGACAAAGGGGTCATATGATAATATGTTCTTATGTATGTTGTAACTGGTGGACACAGATATTGATATATGTTTTTTTATAGAGATCATTCTATATCCCTTAATTTCGTAAGTGGATATAGTGATTTCGTATAGGCCACTCTTTGTTTACAAATATGGATTTATTTATTCATATTTTTTTATCCAATCTAAATATGACCATATGGTTACACTTTTTGGTTTAATAAATAGGGATTGACTTTGAATCAAATAAAAACTCTAAAATCACTTCAGGGTTAATCTAAATGAGTTTTGGATTGGTAATTCACATGGAATTTCAAATGATTATATACATGGTGATGATTATGATACCATTCTGAAAAATGGATATGGTTTAACAAGTTACCATATATGATATAATAAAGTGTTAAATGGAATGATGTATATAAGACATTAGTACTAGTGGGAGATTGACAGAAATATAACCTAGATTAGAATTGTATATTATGAACTAGGACTATATCACATGAGATTATATTTTTATATCATAATGAGTGTTATAAGACAACATGACACTATTATTGTCAAATTTTATGGTGTAATTTAGGTATGGTATTGGATATGATATAATCACAGTCATAGTCATTAGATAGAAATATAATGTTAATAAATTAGTGTTATTATCTGTTCCTTGTTGGTTATCATTTAATGGATATTTTATAATATGAGATGATCAAGATAAGTGATGAATTCATTGGAATAATACATGGTTGGAAGTATTATTAAATCATGAATTATAAAAATATAAGTTAATGCATGGGATATTCCCAATGGATATATAATGGAGTAAAACCCATCAAGAATGGACGTACATTCGTGCATATGTTTATACAGATTATTACACTCTATCTTATTGATGTTATATTTCTCCTACTGCTTTATATTATTTTAGATTCTAGAATATTATGGGAGCATAGAGACTCTAGTGGTCATTCATTACAACCCATGGATACATGTAATGTCCTAAATATTTCCCAATCATTTTTATCCGTATAGAATTTAATTTTTGAGCTTTAAAGACAGGTGAATTTTAATAATTGTGATTCAAGTCATAATAATGGGAATCCGAATGTATTATGATAGAATTTTTTTCTTGTTCATTGTTTTTTTTGTGGTATTTGGGGGACTTTTCTTGGGTGTGTAGCAGATATTTTGTTATTAATGGCCCATAAAATCATAAAGCTTTAGGGTAACATCATGGAAAGGCATGATCAAGGACAATCACACTATAAAATGTGTTTTTTTCACTTTAATGACTGTCTAATGAAGACAAAATCATATATATGTCGGTGATATTACGATTGAGAGAATCATGTTGTGATGATAATACTTCCATATTCAATTTTAAAATCTTACATGGGGAAAGGTGGTCATGTCGTGGCCCTAAAGTCAGACAAACAAGGTATAAATATTTAAATATCTTCTAAAAACCCTTATATATTTACTTTTATGTGTTTTTAAGTGAAATAATAGTCATGATGTAACCCCTAATGTACAATTTGAAGGATTATCCAAGGGTAGGTTTCATTCTATAGAGTGTGAGGTTTTCATTGTGATGCCAGGTCGAGGGAATTCAAGCAATCAATACTGATTATAAGTTGTGAAGGCCTAAAAGTGAGCTTTTTGGTTCATCATAGAGGAATTTCTCCACACAATGGCTGGAATATCCATACAGTGATGGATGAAAGTGTGGGATGTTAGTTCTACCTAGGAGATGTGTGTCATTTTATGACTTGAGTGGTCACACCGTGTGGGGTGGAAAGAAATATAGCAGTGGGGCATGAAAATTTTCTAGTTTCTTAGCAGGTGATATATTTAATTTTTAGGCCACACAATTCTATCATTAATATAAATATATACTTGATAGAGGTTATTTAGTAAGCCAATTTTCCATTAATTATTCCCTCTAGATCCCTTATGTTTTAACATTGACTCACGGTTTTTGGTACACCTGATCTTGGTAACCTCATCCTATATTTATCTTTTTATTCCTTTTAGTTTCACTTATTTTGAGTGGTTACATCTAGAGTTTTTATAATGAATCCTCTAGATTATGGTGGAATCATCTTTGAAGCATAGGGATTCATGTTTTTTTAGATTTATGACTTCAATAAATAATTGATTCAACTTATTACTTACTCTTTCATTAGAGGTATTTACCTTTGTGGATTTTCAGTTTTTCATTTTGGAAAGGAATTGGTGGCTTATATGATGTCATATGATGTATATTTTTACTTTAATAATACTAGGACCAGTCCAATGGATTCGGGTAATTTATCTCATAAAGTTTCATCCATGAGATACCACTCAATGATTTATGAATGATTATTCTTCTTTGGTTTTAATTAAATTATTTATTATGAAATTTTATAGTTATTTTTCAAGGCCTTCTAGCTTGAAATAGGGTCTTGGGAGAATTGTGGATTTTGGTTTCAACATAAATAGAAGTGGAAAGCATGGATTTAAGATGGTTAGTAAATTTTTTAGGTAGGTGGTCCACATAATATATATATATATATACCTATATTTCCATCAAGTCACGTGCCTTTAGCTTTATTTGAGGATTCTACAAAGTGGAATGAGTGAGTATTTATGAGCTGGTTGAGTGGATTATAAGTGTATATCCTTAAGGAATTGAATATTTAGTGATGATGCATGGGAGTCATGTATAAACGTGAGGGAATATCCATGGATCCTAGAAATACCTCGAGTGGGAGGAGCAGAATGATGGTAATGAGTCTAGAAATTGTGGTAAACCAATGGGTGTCAGATTCTTGTGTCATTGGATTGTAGAGGAGGGATATTACTCTCTTTAGAGAATTCCAAATGAAACATTTTGAGATTAAAGGAGAGGTGGAGTTCATAAGGTAAGGGGATGAGAATGTTAGATTGTCTTGTATAGAAAACAATATCCCATTTTTGTATTTTCTAGTGTATGGGGTTATACCGTGGGTGAACCGAGAGGGATATTTGGTATTTTCCACATGCACATATTAAATTATATTAGTAGGAATTAGGATCCAGAGTCCAATGAGATTACTCTAAAGGTTCAGGGCATAGCAGAAGCTTGTGGGTGGATGTGCCCACATTGCTTTTTATCATTAACAAAGAACAATCTGGGATCAATACGATGATAAAGTCAAGACTCCACCGATCAAATCACAAAAATAGACCAAGAAGAAGAATAGTCCCAAAACCATAAATGTAGATCGTCATAGGTTTATTATAATTAATTAAATTAATTGAAAAAAAAGAACCTTTTTTGGTGCTCTTTCTTCATTGATACTTCGGATCACGTTCTGATGTGATTCGTTCTTGCGTCCCACAAGCCAAGTGTAGACTTCCTCTGGTAGTGATCCACATGTGCAGCACATATCTCTGGATGTCTCCATTGGAGTATCCAAGTGCTTGTGTGGAGAAGCCTTTTCTTGCATTGTCTTCCTAATATTTCTTTGGTCTGAGGGAGGAGGATCTCTCTCGGTCTTGAGAGTGTTCTTGTATGAAGGAGTTCATTCGGACTTGATAGAATTCTCTACAATTGTTGGGCACAAAGATAAAAGAAAAGTGTTGGGGTTGTGAGGTTATTTATAATCGGTTTTGAGGTTATAGAGTTATGACAATAAATAAATGTGTTGTGTGTTTTATTAATTTCATTAACCCTTATTGAAAACCCCTCATGTCAAATCATTAATTCCGTGCCATGCGCCCATTCTGATTATAAAAAATATCATTTAATAAAACAATATTATTTCATCAAAATTCCGACTGGAAAAACTACACTGCGTGTAATCATTAATACAATGTGTGTATTTTTTTTTCATAAAACTACTCAGCATGTAATCATTAATACACAGCGTGTACTTGTTTTTCATTTCCTTTCCAAATTGAAAACTACACGGCGTGTACTCATTAATACACGGTGTGTATATCTAGTTTTCATTTTATTCTTCCTCCATCATTAAAATGATTAAGGCTTCCTTGAATAATTATGGAACCATGTATGGGAATTATCATAATTCTACTTGAGATACTTGGATACACTTAGTTTGTGACCTTCTAGGCCTCTTTCTCCTTGGCATTAAGCGGGCTTGCCTAATGTCCAAGATTACTGTCTAAAAATGGGTAATGGAACCCTAGAAAATGATGTTGACTCCAGATTGACGTGTCACCACATATGTAAAGACCCGTAAAATTCAAGGGAAATTTTTTCTTAATTTTCTTTAGAATTTTACAAGAGCACGGTTTCAGACGGCACCTGATTCCGAGGCCCGGAGTGCCCGGAATCTTTTTCCGAAGTTTGGCTCGGGTACGTTCAGTGAACGAACGAGCGGGTTTTCCTAACTTTTGATCCGGTACTCGGAATTGAAATCCGAGGGCACCGATGAACTCGCAGCGCCGATATTCGCTTAAGGAGACCTTTCCCTAAGTTGCGTTTACACGAGGGAAGTTGTAAAAAAATAAAATTGTAAATGTTAAAATAAAAATTTAACTTCAATTTTTATTTTTATCTTCCTTAAGTGTTTTTATCCTTTGGGTGGAAGTTGGGTGACAACCCAACTTCCCTTGGGAGGTTAAGTGGGTGGTGGGGCCCACACGAACCCCACCCCTTCATATTCTCTAACCCTCCCCAACTCACAATTAATGATGTAAACTTAGGTTATAACTTATGTCATTAATAAGTGAGTTTAATTAAAGTTTTGAAATTCAAACTCTTGAATTTCAAAGGTTGGTGTTGTGTTAATAAATTAAGTATGAGCTTAATTTATTATTTTTGGGTTAGTCCCTTTGTTCTTTGAGAGGTGAAGAGCATTTTCTTCTTCTTCTTCATCTCTGACGAAGATCACGAAGAACGCTCAACTTCACGAAGAACGCGGCGTCCTTCTTCCACGACGTCGGACTGCAACGCGTTGGTTTTCCTCCACGACGCCGCAACGCATCCTCTCCGCGACGTGCTTTCCGCGGCGAACCTACGTCCGACGCCGCAACGCACTTTCCGCGACGTGCCTCTCACGACGAACCCGCGTCCGTATACCGCGATGCCGACGACGTCTTCTTCCGTGACAACCGACCTCCGTGATGTCCGATCTCCGCGACGCTCGTCCTTCGCGGATCGTTGACGAGCTCCGCGAACTTCCTTCGAGGTAGGGGTTGTTAATTCAATATTTATTTATTTCGTTCTTGCTCGTGGTTCGTATGACTAAAGTGAGGATGTTGATTATTTAAAGTTGAGTTATTATTTAACGAGAGGGGGGCCGGACCGCATGAACACGGCCGAACCCCCCTCCATCGTTCATGTTGTTTATCTGCGGACGGAAGCAAGGTGGCGTGGTGCCGTCGCACCACGCGGATAATTGTACGTTAATCTTATATGACGCCGTCGCACCACGCGGATAATTGTACGTTAATCTTGTATGATGTCGTCGCACCGCGCCGGATGACGAACGCCGCGGCCGGTTCCGGGCCGCGGCGGGACGAGGAGACCACGGCCGGTTCCGGGCCGCGGCGGGACGAGGAGACCGCGGCCGGTTCCGGGCCGCGGCGGAAGAGAAGACCGGTGGCCGGGCCGCCGGCGTCGGAAGCCGAAGGAGGGGACCGGAAATTCCGGTCCCGTTTAAGGAAACCGGCCGGCCAGCTGGCCGGCCGGATGTCCTTAAAACCGGGGGAATTAATCCCCCGGCCTTCACTTAAAACCCCCCTCTTTATGAGGGGGGAGCATTTCCATTGGGGGGGGCAGGAGGCCCCCCATTTTTTTTTCATGAAGCGGGCCCCCAGGAGGGGGGCATTGTTTGACAAAGCGGCGCGGCATAGCCGCGCCGCCACTCCAAGAAACGGGGGCTTGATTGCCCCCGCGTGCGGCCTCCTCGCGGCGACAGCCGCCGCGGCTCCCCGCGCCGCCGCACCGCCGCGCGCCGCCGCGCCGCCTCCGCGCGCCGCCGCGCCGCCCAGGGGGGGGGGGGGGTCGAGCCGGGTCGGCCCGGACCCGGACCCCCCGTTTCGAACCAGAATTGGGTTTTGGCCCATAACTTGAGCCTCGGACCTCCGATCGATGAACCGTCTGCGGAAACGCGATCCTTGGATCGAGACGGTCGTTTCGGTATATCGCACTCAAAGTTTCGGATTACTTTGAGTTCGGCCAGGTTGGTTCGTACACGAAACCAACCGGGCCCTCGGAGCGGAAACGCTCGTATCTTGAGCTACGGACGTCCGAATGGCGTGCCGTTAGTTTTGATAAGTTTCTCTTAGCGAGAAGAATTTTTTGATATACTCCGCCCGAGGTTTGGGTGCCGACGGAGTACGGCCGGGTTGGTTCGTTCACGAAACCAACCGGGCCCTCGGAGCGGAAACGCTCATATCTTGAGTTCCGGACGTCCGATTGACGTGCCGTCGACTTTGATGGAATCCTCTAAGTGGGACGGATCTTTTGGCATACTCCGCCCGAGGTTTGGACGCAGGTGGAGTACGGTCGGGTTGGTTTTACCTTAAAGACCAACCGGGCCCCGGGAACGAAAATGCCAATAACTCTCAGACCGGACGTCCGATCGACGCGTCGTCTGTTGCGTTGAGTTCCTGTTGACGATACGGAACTTTTGGATACATCAACTCCGGTCTTCGTGACAGTTGATGTATCAGCCTCTCGGCTCGTGGAGCGGACCCTCCGAACGAGCTTGCTGTGTGCGGAAACCCTAGTGCTGGCTGCGACTGTTACTGTGACGACTACTACTACTGCTACTGTGACTGCGACGACGACAGTACAGAGATCCTTTGTGGATTCGACGACGACGACTACAGCACTCAGCGATCCTACGTGGAACAGAGCTACCGAACATGTGTGAGCTGAATCTTCTGTTGATCTTGGGTGGTGGAGCGCTTGGGTGTCGCGGCGGACCCATGGTACTTGACAGTGGTGGTGCGCTTGGATGCAGCAGCAGACCCTTGGCGGTGGAGCGCTTGGTTGTAGCGGCGGACCCGCGATACTCTACGGAGTGTGTGCGCTTGGTTGTAGCGACAGACCTGCGACGGTAGAGACGTGCGTGCGGAGTACGGAGACCGTGTAGATGACTGAGACCTGACGACTGCTTGACCAACTCGACTTGGAGTGAGTCGACTAGCCCAGTGGACGGAGCGCCCGGTATTTGGCGGCAGACCCACGGCGGACGGAGCGCCTGGTAGTTGGCAGCAAACCCGCGGTACTCGACAGGAGGAGTACCTCAGTAGGCTATTTGGGTGAGCGCCCAGTAGTTGGCAGCAGACCCTCAGCGGACGGAGCGCCCAGTAGTTGGCAGCAGACCCGCAGTACTCGACAGGAGGAGTACCTCAGCAGTCATAGGTTAGTGAGCAGTACCTCAGAGTCGTGACAGGACTACTGCACACTTCAGAGACAGGGCTCTTCAGCAGCTGCGGTTTCGATAATAAAAATCCTGGTTTGAGCTGAGTCAATGAACTTTGTGTTTCCACATGATTGAGATGGATCGCTTGATAACTTAGGTATATGTATGGGCATATACCTGGGTAATGGTTATCCGTTGATTTCAAAACTTGTTATAAACCGTGTGGACTTGTACTGTTATCCTATGTGGATTTTACTGTTTACTCTTCTTTGAGGATTGGGTTGTTCTTGGGCTCGGTGTTGGAGCCGAACGGAAATTGGTGACATAGGTATATGTATGGGAATATACCTAATCAATAATGGATGTTACTTTGTGATTGTATCTTCTTGTGGTTTATCCTTTGTGGATTTCAGGAGACCTTCGGGGGGGTCTCGGGGTCCCTACTGAGTATCTTATACTCACCCCTGCACGGGCTATGCCCGCACTTCGTTGTGTTGGTTGCAGACGACGGACAACGCTGACTGCGGTTGAGGCTTACGGAGTAGGTCGGTACCCGGAGGAGGACCACTGGGCGGGACGTGCTCGGAGCGGACAGTTGGACCCGAGGAGTTGTGGAGCTATCTGTACCTACCCTTCAGGTAGGATCCGTGGTGGACGATCCAGAAGCTGAGCCATCTGTACCTACCCTTCAGGTAGGAATCGAGGAGGACGTCCCAGGAGCCGCTTGTACTTCAGTTGCTGTTTTCCCTTTCGAGTTGTACTTTACTTACAGTTGGGCTTGTATTTCTGGCCCCTTACTTCAGCACAGTTGTTCTAGTTTTGTGTACTGCTTTACTTCCGCTTGTTACTCTGAGGTGCTTGTTTACTTTATTAAGGCAATGCCTTCCCTTTTTACTGGGATTTTACGCCTTGGTGCTAGTCGCCAGCCCCTGGCCTATGGAAGGCGGGCTTGGGGTAGTCACGGCACGGGCCCCGAGGGCGGGTCGTGACAAATTGGTAGCAGAGGAGTTCGGTTCTACCGCGAACTCTGATCTTTTATATGTGAAGCAATAATGTTTAGCGTATTGAGTATGGTTATCAGTCCACGGAGTCCAGTGTTGGTGCGGCGGCCGACGTATCCGTACACCAGGACCCTGACTTCTGATTTCCGACTTAATGCACGAAAACACTGATTGCGTGTGTGTTTCCAAAAAGGTTTAAAGTCAGCTCAAACCAGGTCAGCTCACCAGGTATAAATCATTGACCGTGACACGACTGTTCAGGATGTCACCATGCAGATAGTTAGCTGGAGTTCCGAGAGAGTTCTCGATGATGTCCCACCGAGCAGCGAGACTCCGGTGCAGGGCTCTTTTTCAGTGTTGGCACCATCGGGTGGTGTACCAGCAGCACCACCACCCATTAGGCAGAGGATGCCACTAGCTGACGATGCACGCTAGCAGAGCGCGATGCACGAGTTCCAGCAGTATAGGCCTCTGAGGATATGAGGCGAGACAGATTTCCCAGGCAGCAGTGGACTGGATGGAGGCGGTTGCTAGAGTTCTACGCCTAGCTTGGATACTAGTAGAGCGGATGATGATCTTAGCTCCTGTTGTTTCCAGTGAGTGACCATGAGGTTGGTCCTTATAGTAATGAGGCTTCGGTACGCGAACCGATACCTGGGATAGTACCTACGGGTTGTGCGCCAGCTATGTCACTACCTTTTGGCCAGCAGACACTACCGGCGGTACCGGTAGCAGAGACTCACAGGCTTAGTGCCTTACATATGTTTTAGCACCAGATATCCCTCAAGTTCCGAGGTGAGCCTGACTCGTAGGCGGCTGAGGACTGGCTTGAGGAGGTGGTTGTGAGTTTTCTGGAGCTAATACAGCTTCGACAGTACGACATGTCGGAAGCAGAGCACTCAACGTGGCTTACCAATCAATCTTGGTACTCGTTGGTTACGTTGTGATCAGTTCTTTAGACTCGAACTTCTGAGCGAAGTGTGTCTAAAGGACATCCGAACCATTACTTTTCCTCTATGCATTTCTACCTATGCTAGGATGCTAGAGAGAACCTTTGTGGTTGTGAACGTTAGCAGTGAAAGGCAGGAAACTAGCGCCAGTCTCAGAGACTCGGGCGTGTAAAATGTTTTAGGAGGAGGAAGTGCTAAGGACAGATGAATCTGCAGGGTAGCAGACGTGGAAGCGGAGCTTGGAGAGCAGCATGTGGTGGTGTACATTTCGACATGTTACGACCACCCGACTTAGTAGTCCCCGCCAGGCTCAGGGAGCAGGAGGGCTGGGGAGGAGAGTAGCTGCATTACGGTCAAGGAGTGTGACCCAGAAGCTCTAAGAATGATTCGGGGTACGAATTATGTATACTACGAGCTGCCATATCTATAGACATAGGAACCAATCATTCTACCCTTCCACGAATCATGTCCCAGACCTAGAGGTTCCGGGTAAGCCGTAGACTTGACCCTCACGTCTGGAGATACCTTTGGGAGGAGACTCGATGATCACACTTACGCCGACGGTGTGATTTGACCTCGAGGCGAGAGTTTCGGTTGGAATCTCTTGGTGGCAGCGTAGAGGCCTTACGACGTTGATCTGGGTATGGTTTTGATTCACAAATCATACCCCGGTTGACTGTTTTAGGCAAACGTCGGAATGGGTTTTCCTTGGTCGGCGAAAAGGAAACCCAGGGCAGCACATGTTAAACTCAGGCATAAGAGGGTGTGGCCGATCACTCTTGAGTTGGTCAACCCTACCCTTGTGGCAGTAGGAGTTTTGAGTTTCAGTTCTAACCTAAAAAGGGAAACCTCTTGAATTCGAGGGTGACGAACACGTTCTTATACGGTCTCAACCCGATGAGGTTTCGGAGATGTGGCCGAAGCGGCATGTTATCTCCGAAGTTCAATGGACCCTTTTTGAACTTCAGCAGGGTAGGCGAAGAGGTTTACCGCTTGACCCTACCACCTCAGTCGCACCGGGTGCATAATGTCCACCACGTGTCTCAGCTGTGGAGATACGTGTATGTTTCTTCACACGTCATCGACCTCGGGGAGTTGGACGTCGATAACAGGGCGACAAGCACAGAGGTTCTAGTAGAGAACGAGGATCGACAGGAGCAGGTTCTACGTGAACGGTTGCTTCCTCTGGGGTGCTTCACGGGTAGCACGAGATCTTCAGGTGAGCATATGGGAGCGTAAAGCTCAGTTGCGTGCTCAGTACTACTTTGTTTCCCTTAAGTGTGAGTTGAAGCTTTACGGGGACGTAAAGCCCTGAGGTGGGAGTAATGTAAAGACCCGTAAAATTCAAGGGAAATTTTTTCTTAATTTTCTTTAGAATTTTACAAGAGCACGGTTTCAGACGGCACCTGATTCCGAGGCCCGGAGTGCCCAGAATCTTTTTCCGAAGTTTGGCTCAGGTACGTTCAGTGAACGAACGAGCGGGTTTTCCTAACTTTTGATCTGGTACTCGGAATTGAAATCCGAGGGCACCGATGAACTCGCAGCGCCAATATTCGCTTAAGGAGACCTTTCCCTAAGTTGCGTTTACACGAGGGAAGTTGTAAAAAAATAAAATTGTGAATGTTAAAATAAAAATTTAACTTCAATTTTTATTTTTATCTTCCTTAAGCGTTTTTATCCTTTGGGTGGAAGTTGGGTGACAACCCAACTTCCCTTGGGAGGTTAAGTGGGTGGTGGGGCCCACACTAACCCCACCCCTTCATATTCTCTAACCCTCCCCAACTCACAATTAATGATGTAAACTTAGGTTATAACTTATGTCATTAATAAGTGAGTTTAATTAAAGTATTGAAATTCAAACTCTTGAATTTCAAAGGTTGGTGTTGTGTTAATAAATTAAGTATGAGCTTAATTTATTATTTTTGGGTTAGTCCCTTTGTTCTTTGAGAGGTGAAGAGCATTTTCTTCTTCTTCTTCATCTCTGACGAAGATCACGAAGAACGCTCAACTTCACGAAGAACGCAGCGTCCTTCTTCCACGACGTCGGACTGCAACGCGTTGGTTTTCCTCCACGACGCCGCAACGCATCCTCTCCGCGACGTGCTTTCCGCGGCGAACCTACGTCCGACGCCGCAACGCACTTTCCGCGACGTGCCTCTCACGGCGAACCCGCGTCCGTCTACCGCGATGCCGACGACGTCTTCTTCCGTGACAACCGACCTCCGTGATGTCCGATCTCCGCGACGCTCGTCCTTCGCGGATCGTTGACGAGCTCCGCGAACTTCCTTCGAGGTAGGGGTTGTTAATTCAATATTTATTTATTTCGTTCTTGCTCGTGGTTCGTATGACTAACGTGAGGATGTTGATTATTTAAAGTTGAGTTATTATTTAACGAGAGGGGGGCCGGACCGCATGAACACGGCCGAACCCCCCTCCATCGTTCATGTTGTTTATCTGCGGACGGAAGCAAGGTGGCGTGGTGCCGTCGCACCACGCGGATAATTGTACGTTAATCTTATATGACGCCGTCGCACCACGCGGATAATTGTACGTTAATCTTGTATGATGTCGTCGCACCGCGCCGGATGACGAACGCCGCGGCCGGTTCCGGGCCGCGGCGGGACGAGGAGACCACGGCCGGTTCCGGGCCGCGGCGGGACGAGGAGACCGCGGCCGGTTCCAGGCCGCGGCGGAAGAGAAGACCGGCGGCCGGGCTGCTGGCGTCGGAAGCCGAAGGAGGAGACCGGAAATTCCGGTCCCGTTTGAAAAAACCGGCCGGCCAGCTGGCCGGCCGGATGTCCTTAAAACCGAGGGAATTAATCCCCCGGCCTTCACTTAAAACCCCCCTCTTTATGAGGGGGGAGCGTTTCCATTGGGGGGGGGGGGGGGGCAGGAGGCCCCCCGTTTTTTTTCATGAAGCGGGCCCCCAGGAGGGGGGCCGTTGTTTGACAAAGTGGCGCGGCATAGCCGCGCCGCCACTCCAAGAAACGGGGGCTTGATTGCCCCCGCGTGCGGCCTCCTCGCGGCGACAGCCGCCGCGGCTCCCCGCGCCGCCGCACCGCCGCGCGCCGCCGCGCCGCCTCCGCGCGCCGCCGCGCCGCCGCCAGGCCGCCGCGCCGCCTCCGCGCGCCGCCGCGCCGCCGCCAGGCCGCCGCGCCGCCGCCGGCCGCCGCGCCGCCCAGGGGGGGGGGGGGGTCGGGCCGGGTCGGCCCGGACCCGGACCCCCCGTTTCGAACCAGAATTGGTTTTTGGCCCATAACTTGAGCCTCGGACCTCCGATCGACGAACCGTCTACGGCAACGCGATCCTTGGATCGAGACGGTCGTTTCGGTATATCGCACTCAAAGTTTCGGATTACTTTGAGTTCGGCCAGGTTGGTTCGTACACGAAACCAACCGGGCCCTCGGAGCGGAAACGCTCGTATCTTGAGCTACGGACGTCCGAATGGCGTGCCGTTAGTTTTGATAAGTTTCTCTTAGCGAGAAGAATCTTTTGATATACTCCGCCCGAGGTTTGGGTGCCGACGGAGTACGGCCGGGTTGGTTCGTTCACGAAACCAACCGGGCCCTCGGAGCGGAAACGCTCATATCTTGAGTTCCGGACGTCCGATTGACGTGTCGTCGACTTTGATGGAATCCTCTAAGTGGGACGGATCTTTTGGCATACTCCGCCTGAGGTTTGGACGCAGGTGGAGTACGGTCGGGTTGGTTTTACCTTAAAGACCAACCGGGCCCCGGGAACGAAAATGCCAATAACTCTCAGACCGGACGTCCGATCGACGCGCCGTCTGTTGCGTTGAGTTCCTGTTGACGATACAGAACTTTTGGATACATCAACTCCGGTCTTCGTGACAGTTGATGTATCAGCCTCTCGGCTCGTGGAGCGGACCCTCCGAACGAGCTTGCTGTGTGCGGAAACCCTAGTGCTGGCTGCGACTGTTACTATGACGACTACTACTACTGCTACTGTGACTGCGACGACGACAGTACAGAGATCCTTTGTGGATTCGACGATGACGACTACAGCACTCAGCGATCCTACGTGGAACAGAGCTACCGAACATGTGTGAGCTGAATCTTCTGTTGATCTTGGGTGGTGGAGCGCTTGGGTGTAGCGGCGGACCCGTGGTACTTGACAGTGGTGGTGCGCTTGGATGCAGCAGCAGACCCTTGGCGGTGGAGCGCTTGGTTGTAGCGGCGGACCCGCGATACTCTACGGAGTGTGTGCGCTTGGTTGTAGCGACAGACCCGCGACGGTGGAGACGTGCGTGCGGAGTACGGAGACCGTGTAGATGACTGAGACCTGACGACTGCTTGACCAACTTGACTTGGAGTGAGTCGACTAGCCCAGTGGACGGAGCGCCCGGTATTTGGCGGCAGACCCACGGCGGACGGAGCGCCTGGTAGTTGGCAGCAAACCCGCGGTACTCGACAGGAGGAGTACCTCAGTAGGCTATTTGGGTGAGCGCCCAGTAGTTGGCAGCAGACCCTCAGCGGACGGAGTGCCCAGTAGTTGGTAGCAGACCCGCAGTACTCGACAGGAGGAGTACCTCAGCAGTCATAGGTTAGTGAGCAGTACCTCGGAGTCGTGACAGGACTACTGCACACTTCAGAGACGGGGCTCTTCAGCAGCTGCGGTTTCGATAATAAAAATCCTGGTTTGAGCTGAGTCAATGAACTTTGTGTTTCCACATGATTGAGATGGATCGCTTGATAACTTAGGTATATGTATGGGCATATACCTGGGTAATGGTTATCCGTTGATTTCAAAACTTGTTATAAACCGTGTGGACTTGTACTGTTAACCTATGTGGATTTTACTGTTTACTCTTCTTTGAGGATTGGGTTGTTCTTGGGCTCGGTGTTGGAGCCGAACGGAAATTGGTGACATAGGTATATGTATGGGCATATACCTAATCAATAATGGATGTTACTTTGTGATTGTATCTTCTTGTGGTTTATCCTTTGTGGATTTCAGGAGACCTTCGGGGGGGTCTCGGGGTCCCTACTGAGTATCTTATACTCACCCCTGCACGGGCTATGCCCGCACTTCGTTGTGTTGGTTGCAGACGACGGACAGCGCTGACTGCGGTTGAGGCTTACGGAGTAGGTCGGTACCCGGAGGAGGACCACTGGGCGGGACGTGCTCGGAGCGGACAGTTGGACCCGAGGAGTTGTGGAGCTATCTGTACCTACCCTTCAGGTAGGATCCGTGGTGGACGATCCATAAGCTGAGCCATCTGTACCTACCCTTCAGGTAGGAATCGAGGAGGACGTCCCAGGAGCCGCTTGTACTTCAGTTGCTGTTTTCCCTTTCGAGTTGTACTTTACTTACAGTTGGGCTTGTATTTCCGGCCCCTTACTTCAGCACAGTTGTTCTAGTTTTGTGTACTGCTTTACTTCCGCTTGTTACTCTGAGGTGCTTGTTTACTTTATTAAGGCAATGCCTTCCCTTTTTACTGGGATTTTACGCCTTGGTGCTAGTCGCCAGCCCCTGGCCTATGGAAGGCGGGCTTGGGGTAGTCACGGCACGGGCCCCGAGGGCGGGTCGTGACAACATACGAATACATACCATGTAATTTAATTCCTTTGTCTCAATATCTCATCAACCAAGTTTCATGGCAGTGTCATAAACCTATTTGCTTGATATGTCATTCTTTGACTTCTAGAAATAAACTCTTCGTGACACCATGGCCATGGAATTTGTGCGACAGTTCTATTTCAATCAAAGGGCCAGTGATATCTACATGCATAAATATAGAAGGGAATATACTTCCTTGACTTATCCATTAACAACATCTCATTCTTGAGGCACCAAATGTACCTTACATCTCGCCAACTGTCTTCATGACGGTTTTTGTCAGCAAATCTAATTGTGCGGGTCATGACATGAGTTAATGATAATATTACAGTCTAAGGACCATTACACATACTCGCAGATATCAATGTCTGAGACACCAAGACATGTGGAATTACTACTGGAAAGTCTGTTCTTATAATCTCCCATCTTGGAGATTACCAAGTGTGGACTCTATGAAAGTGAGTATCGTCTTCTTACGAGTACTCGCAAATGATGGTCTGTATACTATGTGTCCTGTCATAGTATTTCATCCAACCGTAGAACATTATTTTATAATATTATCATATCATTTCAAGTTTCTCCTCATATCAGGGATCTTCCATGACCATATTAATGCAACAAATATTCCAATACATTATTATATTATTGTCATGCAGAAAAGTGAATAGTATATAATAAGTGTACATTCACCTAATCAAAGTAAAAATAGTTGGTTCTTAGAACATAAACTCTAAAAAACTCCCACTTGGACTAGAGCCAACAGCCTATGACTTTTAGTCTGCTAGACCTCACATGATGATCATGTTTCTGCTCAGTCAAGTCTTTAATCATGGGGTCTTCCTCATTGTCTTCTTTGGAAATACTGCTCACAGCAAATTCACCTCTCTCAGAAAAATCATTCAAGAGATGATACATCCTAAGAATTCTTTTTTCCCGCTGATTTGACCTTGGCTCTTTTTCAAGTGTCACCGTTGTAGTATTATCAAAAAAGAGAGTGATTGGATCTTTACAGCTAGGTACTACATCAAGCTCTTGGATGAAGCTTCGCATCCATACCGCTTCATTAGCTGCCTCAAATGATGCGATATACTCGATCTCTACTGTAGAATCTGCCACCACACCTTGGTTTGAGCTATTCCAACTCACTGCACCTCAATTCAAACTAAAGATGTATCCCATCTGCGACTTCATGTCATCTTGATCAGTTTGGAAACTTGAATCTACATGGCCTCTGATGACTAGTTCCTCATCTCCTCCATTAACTAGGAACATATCCTTAGTACTCCTCAGATACTTAAGGATAGTCTTGACTTCCATCCAATGGCGATCTCCTAGATCATCTTGATATCTTCCTACCGCATATAATTTTTAAGAAACATATAGACTTGTACATAGCATAGCATAGACGAATGACCCAATCGTAGATGCATAAGGGGTCCTTTCCATTTTCTTTCTTTCCTCATGTGTCTGAGGACACATTTTCTTGGAAAGATGAATTCCATGTGACACTAGAAACAGTCCCCTCTTGGATTGTTCCATACTGAATCTCTTCTATATCTTCACAATGTATGTACTTTGACTCGGGCCTAGCATTATCTTGGATCTATCATGATGGATATTGATCCCAAGAATATATGCTTCCTCACCTATGTCTTTCATAGATAATCATTTATCCAACCATGCCTTAACTAACTGTATGATAGGTACTTCATTTCCAATTAGTAATTTGTCATCAACATATACTATTAGGAAAACTACTGCATTTCCACTAAACCTTTTGTAGACATAGGGCTCACATTTATTCTTAACATGGCCAAATTCTGTTAGAGCTTCATAAAAAAAGAATGTTCCATGACCTTGATGTTTTCTTTAATCCATAAATGGATTTCTGCAGCTTTCATACCTTGTTGTCATCCTATGGAGTCATATTCCCTTCAGGATGTGTCATATAGACATCTTCCTGGAGGTTCCTGTTAAGGAATGATATTTTGACATCCATTTTTCAAATATCATAGTCACAGTATGTGGCAATGGCCAATAGGATTCTGATGCATTTCAACATTGCAACTGGTGAAAAGGTTTCATTTTGTCAATTCCTTGATGATTTCTAAATCAATTTTCAACCAATCGTGCTTTATAGGTGCTGACATGTCCATACATGTCCATTTTCTTCTTGAATACCCATTTATTACCAATATCCTTTACATCAACGGGAGGATCTTCCAAAATCTAGGCTTGGTTTTGGTATATGGAATCCATTTTAGAATTTGTGGCTTCTTGCCACTTGGAAATGTTTATTCCTTCAACTGCTTCCTCGTAGGTAAGAGGATCATCATAGTCAACCAATAATGAGTCACCATCCTCAGTGACAATAAAACCATATCGTTATGGTTTTCTCACCTCTCTTCTGCCCCTACGTAGTTCTTATGTCTCGGGAATAGATTTTTCTTCCATGGGGATTTGTGGAATCTGTTCTTGTACCAACTCCTATATATCTTGAGCCTTGACTTCATCAAAGTCTATCTTGATCCCACTATCTCTTTTAGAGATATGCTCCCTCTCAATAAATATGGTGTTTATTTCCACTATAACCATTTTATCTGAGGTTTTTTATAGGTAATATCCCCTTTTTTCCATGGGCTATCCTATAAAGATACACTTTTTTTCCTCGGGGTGCATGTTTGTTACCTGAAGAGGCCCTAACAAATGATTCGCAACCACACACATGTAAATTTGATAACATGGATTTTCATCCACTCCATAACTCATATGGAATACCATTTATTTATTTAGTTGTTACTTGGTTTATATGTGTGTTGTTGTTTGTATTGCATATCCCTAAAGAGATTAATGGAAGACTCGCATGACTCATCATTGATCTCCCCATTTTCAATAGGGTACGGTTCCTAATTTCACATACACCATTCCACTGAGGCGTTTAAGGAGGAGTGAGTTGAGATAGAATCCAAAACTCCTGTAAGAAATCAATGAAGTCCTAATTAAGATATTCTACTTCTTTGTCTATGCATTGTTTCTTAATCTTCTTTCCAAGATGGTTATTAACTTTATTCTTGTATTCTTTGAACCGATCAAAAGAATCTGACTTATAACTCATTAAGTAAATATGTCCATATCTACTAAAAACATATGTAAAATATATGAATTACAAGAACCCACCCCTTGCTTCAACTGGAAATGGTCCACACACATCTATGTGATGTAATTTTAGAATCTGTTTAGCCCTTTCACATTTCCCACTAAATGGGGCTTTGTTCATCTTTCCTTGTAAACACGCATGACATACACCAAGTGGTTTTAGATCAAAAGAATCTAAATAACCATCTTGATGTAATTTTGTCAAACGTTTCTCATTGACATGACCTAGCCAGTGATGCCAATGTGGGGTGTGGTATGAGTCATGTGAATTAACATTTTCATCGATTTCCATTATTGGTTTGTGTAGTCTAACACATAAAGGTCGTTATATAAAGGTTCCCTACCAAAACAAATGATATCTTTATAAAATTGGAAATATTCATTTCCAAAATTGAAGATGAATCCATCAGTATCTAATATGTCTATTGAAATAATGTTTTTGGTTATAGAGGGTACATAATAACATACTTTTAATACTAAGACCATCCCAGTAGGCAATGTGAGGAGGTAGTCTCTCACAACTACAGCAGCGAGTCTGGCTTTGTTGGATGCTCACAGATCCACCTCACCTCGGTCAATCTTTCTAAATCTACATGGTTCCTATATCTAGATACATTTTTGAGCACCACAAGCAGTATCTAATACCCAATTGGTAGAAATAGATAGATTGAATTCGATAACAAACACACCTAAAGCTTCCCCTTGCTTCCTTGGCTGGGTGCAGTTTTCTTTCAGTGACCCTTCATGCCACATGCGAAACATACAGCCTCCTATTCTCTTGCCTCCACTTTGATCTTCTTTTTAATGGAAGGCCTTGAAGAAGCTTTTGGCTTAATTATCTTCACCTTCCCTTTCCATTTATTCACCATAAGGATAGAAGGCTTTTCACGCTTCATATCATTGCCCACTTGGAGAATCTGGATAAGAAGATCAGATAGAGACATCTCAATGTTGTTCATGTTGAAATTTACAAAAAATTTAGAGAATCTCTCGGGGATTGATGCAAAAATGGGATAGGTACCCAGTTATCTAGGGATCTTAAACCCTATAACCTCCATGCGCTCAATGTAGCCAATGATATTCACTACATGAGGCCCTTCTAGGGCACCCTCTTCATGCATTCTCTGAAATAGATCCTTGGAGATCTCAAACCTTTCCTATCTGCTCTCTCCTAGTATAGACCACGGAGGTGCCCGAGCATGCTATAGGATTCCATGTCTTCATTAGACTCCATGAGATCACTAGACATTGATGAAAACAGAAAACATTTAACGTAGAGTGCATCGCTAAAATGTGGATCATAGACTAGTAAATCTTCATCACTCGCCCCTTGGGCAGTCGAATCAGGAAGTGAGGACTCCACCACGTAAAACATTCATCCATGGTATAGGACAACCCGAAGGAGCCTAAAACATTCTTGAATGTTACTTCCAGTGAAAATATTGTCTTTATCCAGAATTTATCGCAGAGAAAATGTGGTTGATGAGTTTTTTATATTGATTCTAAAAATTAAAAGAGTGGATTTATCAATAATTTTTTATAACATTTTATGAGAAACAATAAATTCTATTAAGTCTCCCACTATTTTATCAAGTCCCAATAGCCCTCACCAGTTAACTTGGAAATTCTATTTTCCTTGACATTCTAGTGGAAAGGATCTATATTCCCCTTCGCATAACCCCAACAAGGGTTGGTCAAACTATTAGAATGTATTTAGGTAGGCAGTTCTTTGCCAACTGTGAGCGTGCAGTTCCTTGATCTGTTGAGTGGACTCCCCAATCCTAAAATCCAAAAATGGATTTTCTTAATGCTTGCCTCCATTTTTAAACACGTCTAGCATGGGATACATCTCTTGATGTAAAATGTTTAAGTCAACCCAAAACATTCATAAGAGCTTCCTTTATAAAAGTAAGTGTTATAACAAGGGTTGGTCGAACACATAGTTTAATTGATTCTTGCCCTTAATCAAGTAATGGATGTATTGGTCTGACTTAATATGGTATTTGAGGGATTTTAATCCTTTATGCATAGTTTTTCATTATCACGGGATTTTTAATATTAATTGATGCTTGATTAAGTGATTAACCATGTTTTGATAATGTTTACGGAGAGTCAGGTTTTTATTTAATTCCATCTTTTCATGATTGATCATTTCATTAATTTTGTGATCGCGAAAACATATAAATAATAAATAAACCATGCAATCAGACATAAATAAAATAATATGGCATGATCATGAGCTATTGTTGGTTAGCTTATCAAGTGGTTTGATAAGATAACCCTAACCTAGGGAAAAACACATTGAACCTGATGGTTCATGTTATGCAGCTCCCACATGTCCACCTTTGTATCTTCTTGGGTTTCTTTCACCTCATCTCTGGATGTTGAACCATCTCCTCTGGTTTAGGAGATCCTCCAATACATTGGTTTACAATAAAGAAGTCATGGGAACGCATGCCCTGCATTTTATTAAAAGAAGGCTCGTAGGCCAATGAATTTAAATTAAATAAATGTAAATGAAACCATACACACACAAAGGGTATTTGTTCTAATTCATGATCATCCATGACATGAAATGACAATTTACGCATAATTATAGTTCAAATTCTTTTATTCTCTCTTTTATTTAAGATAATTCATGCTTCAATTCAATTAATTATGATCTAATAATTAATCAATTCTTTGTCATAAATTCCTTTTTGAATTTCCTTGAGATTCTTCTCATCCATATTCCTTGTACAGGTCTTTGTACTTTGAAGGAAACCTGGTGAAATTCCATTTCTGGAACGTACACGGTGTATAGGCAATATTACACATTGTGTATTTGTTTTAACCCTTTATACAAAGAACAAACCTGGGGCTTTGGATTTTTTTTACATTGGAAATTATGGAGTACACAACGTGTAGATTAATCTAACATGGCATTTACTTCCTTGTTATGCAGTTACCGGCCTGGTAATCATGTATACACGGCAGACAGCTTCTCCATGTACACGGTTTCACCTGGGCTGGATCATTCTACACAATATGTTGATTCAACATACACACCATGTATTCTGGTTTCCATGTGTCGTTCAGTTCGGGTCAACATGGTTTAATAAAAGCTTAGGTATACACAATTCACAAGGTGTAGTTTGGTGGACTTGTACCAGTTCGTTGAACCAAAGTACAGGGCATGTAGTTTTCACTTCACATCATGTAATCTTGTGTTGTATAGACAGAATGAGCGGCTCCTCCAGATGAGTTCCTCAATTTTTAATTTAATCAAAATTAAAATTGAATGGTCGTTTTTGTGATGTGAATCGATAAATGAAGGAGGAAGAACATATCTCGTTCATTCAGTTTTATAGAATGATTTATCTTGAATTGAATCAAATATTAATGTGTAAATTATCAATGAAAATTAAATAACTATAATCAACATTGTAACCACCCTCTAATACCATTTGAAGGTTCCGGGCGTAGCGAAATCTCGTGGGTGGATGTTCCCACCTGGATTTTTGTCATTAGAAATGATCAATCTGGGATCAATATGACAATAAATGCAAGACTCCACAAATCAAATAACAGAAATAGGAAAAGAAGAAGAATAGTCCTAAAACGATAATTGTGGATCATCACAAGTTAATTATAATTAATTTAATTAATTGATAAGAAGTACCTTTTATGGCATTCTTTCTTGGTTGATATTTCCGATCACGTTCCGATGTGATTCGCTGTTGCGTCATAGAAACGAAGTGTATTCATCCCCTAGAAGTGATCCACATGTGCACCATGTATCTCTGGACATCACCAATAGAGTCTCCGGGTGCTAGCATGGAGAAGCCTTTGCTTGCGTTGTCTGCCTATGATCCCTTTGGTCCGAAGGAGGAGGATCTCTCTCGGTCTTGAGAGAGTTCTTCGTAGAAGGAGTTATTTCTCCCATGATGGAATTCCCTATAATTATTGTGCACAACGATTAAAGAAAATTTTTGGGTTTTGGAGGATATTTATAACCGGGTTTGAGGTTTTAGGGTTATGATAAAAAAATAAATGTGTTACGTATTTTATTTATTTCATTAACCCTTATTGACCCCCCCCCCCATGTCGAATCATTAATTCCTTGACATGCACCCACGCTGATTATAATAACTATCATTTAATAAAACAATATTATCTCCTTAAAATTCCGAATAGAAAAACAACATGGTGTGTAGTAATTAATACATGGAGTGTACTATTTTTTCAAAAAAAAATACATGGCGTGTAATCATTAATACACAGCGTGTACCTATTTTTCATTTCCATTCCAAAAGGAAAACTACACAGCATGTAATAATTAATAAACAACATGTATATCTTGTTTTCAATTTATTCTCCCTCTATCATTAAAATTATTTAGGCTTCCTTGAATAATTATTAGACCTCGTACGGGAATAATCATTATTCTACTTGAGATGCTTGGATACACTTAGTGTGTGACCCTCTAGGCCTCTTTCTCGTTGGCATTAGGTGGGCTTGCCTAAAGTTTAAGATTACGGTCTAGCAATGGGTCAAGGAACCCAATAGAAAGAACTTGACACCGCATTGATTTGTCACCTCATACGAATTTTTACCATGTAATTTAATCCCTTTTTCTCAATATCTCGTCAATAAGGTTTCATGGAAGTGTCATAAACCTATATGCTTGATCTGTAATTCATTAACTTCTCGAAATAAACTCGTCCTGACACCGTGGCCATGGAATTTGTGCGACATTTCTATTTCAATAAAAGGTCCCGAGATATCTACTTACAAAAATATAGAAACGAAAAATCATTCAATGATTTATCCATTAACAACTTGTCATTCGTGATGTACAAAACGTACCCTACTTCCCGCCAACTGTCTTCGTGACAGTTTTTGTCTGCAGATCTAAGTGTGTGGGTCCTAACATGAGTTAATGATAATCTTCTGGTCTAAGGACCATTACACATGCTCGCAGATAGATATGTATGATGATACCAAGACATGAGTAATTACTACTGGCGGTTCTGTTCTCATAATCTCTCCACTTGGAGATTACCAAGTGAGAACTCCATGAGAGTGAGTATCTTATTCTTACGAGTACTTGCACATGACTGTCTATATACAATGTGTCCTATCATAGTATTTCATCCAACCGTAGAACATTATTTAAGAATATTGTTATAGAATTTCAAGGTTCTCATCATAGAAGGGATCTTCCATGACCTTATTAATTCATCAAATATTCCAGGCCATTAATATATTATAGTCATGTAGAACAATGAACAATATATATTATGTATACATTCACATAATCAAAGTACAAATAGTTGGTTCTCAGGACACCAAATCTAACTTACTCGAGGTGTGGTTTGGTATTATCCATGTTCTATGGAAAGATCATGGATTAATAGTGGTTTGATGAGACCCAATGGGGTACTTCGTGTCTTGTGAGTGTCTTAGTAAGTTATTGTGGCTAGGTTTGGTCTAAGGGTTGGTTCATTATGGTACAAATGTCAATAGAATTATATTTTAAGATATATGTTCTACCCTATAACTCAGATCTAGGTGTGGATGAGGGTGTGGGTAGATTAAGTATGGGATCAAGAATTTTTACCATGTTTTTCGTTTCTTATTTTTCATGATTTGATTGGATTATGGAGTGGTGTTGAGATCCCACCCAAAGTGAGATGGTGGTGGTTTGAGATGTGGTATGGAATAAGACACAAGATGAGATATGAGGAATCACTAGGAATAAGGTAGTGGATGTATGTGATATGATATAAGATATAGAATATAACCTTACCCTAAGTGATATAGTTTTTTCATTATATGATAAAGGAATATACCATTAGTTAGAATGTATTAGTTATAATTTGATATGGGTCATCACCTTGAGTGAGAGGATGGTTGTATTTAATTTAAGGTATGTAGTTAAATGAGGCCTTTCTTTGAGGGACAGGGTGAAGGAATGGACCCTTTGAGTGAGAGGTTATTAGTAGAGGATATGTTATTTGAGTTGATGTGTGAATTGGTATGGGTCTTTTATCTATGGCATAGGGTCGTTCCGGAGGCATTTAAGATATACACAGGACTGTCATGGTCATAATTTTCTCCAGGTGAGTTTCTAATATGAGTAGGATTTGCTGTGGTATGCCTTTACCATGATGGGTTTATGATTTTTTGGGTATATATATGTTACTCTTTCACGTTTGGGTCTTATTATTTTACTAATTTCAAAAACAATTCATCATAGGATAGTCTATGTTGGTGGGTTCAGGTGTCATGGTTTCATGGTTTCATTGTTACCATATGGTTATCTAATTTGTTTACTTTCTGGATGTATATTTATACATGATTTGTCATCCAATATGTTTAAACATTATACATGATGGAATATATAAGGGTAACCTGGTGATAACCTATTGAGTGTTATTGTCACGCCCGAGTTTAAATTTTTCATTGGTTATGACTCGGGTCGGGTTTTTGGATGAGCCATTGTTAAAACTTTGAGTTTTTGAGAAAAATGCACATATGTGTGTTTGGCGGCATCTATGCTCAAGCAGAACACGGTCGAGGGGCCGTACATCGATACCTTGGTCACCACACTACCTGCCATTATGTGGGGAAAACAAAAGGTTTTTTGATTAATGAGAATGGTGGTTAAATATACATACATACACACACACACACACACACACACACAAACACACACACATGTATATGTTTTATTTAAAAGCAATACCCCTAAAATTAATACTATTATTTATTATTAAAATAATTATTTTATCATTACTGTATATATGCATTTTTTTATATAGTTATTAATATTATTAATATTATATTTTTATTAAAGATATTATTATTATTATTATTATTATTATTATATTTTGATTAAAGTTATTATTATTATTATTATTATAAACTTTATTATAATTATCATTATATTATTAATTTGGTTTAATAGTAATTATTATAACTATTAATATTTTTTATGTATAATAATTGATTTTATTAATAGTTGAAAAATGAAAAAAAAAGCAGGCTAGGGTTCAGTGCATAGGCTGACCCCCCTGGGTAATTTTTTAATATGGGTTTTAAAAAAACAAAAATTAGGTAAAAGGGGTTAGGGTTCTGATATTTTTAAAACTGGGTCCAAGATGCGTGAACCCCGTTCACGCATCACTAACCCCGGGAAGATGCGTGAACGGGGTTCACGCATCTTAACTGCGCTGAAGGATGCGTGAACCGCGTTCACGCATCCTTCACGAAGTTGATGAAGGATGCGTGAACGGGGTTCACGCATCCTACAGCAACTTTTTTTTAAAATTTTTATTTTTTGTTTTTTTTTGTTTTATATATATATATATATATATGAACAAAACATAAAATTCAGCAGAATTTATCTGCTATTTAATATCTAGCAGAACTGCCATTACAACATTCTGGATTCTGACAGAAACCATCACCCAGGGCTCTCTTTTATAAGAGGGCTTGCCCGGGAAATCATACTGCATTTCCGATGTGGGATTCATGTTCTCTTTTCCTATACAGAACATTCTGCATTTCCGATGTGGGATTCTGTTTCAAGTACGTGACTTTGAAAGACTGTAAAATACAAACTATACGACCAATATAAATGAAACTTAAAACATGGATTAAACATATAATAAATAGTTGAAAATGAAAAGAATTTCGTAAAAAGGGTTGATGAATAATAATTTATAAGCTTTAAAAACCACCAACTTGAAACTTAAAAAAGTTTCAAGTACGTGACTTTGAAAGACTATAAAATAAAAACTATAAGACCAATATGAATGAAACTTAAAACATGGATTAAACATACAAGAAATAGTTTAAAATAAAAACAATTTCATAAAAAGTGTTGATGAATTATAATTTATAAGCTTTCAAAACCACCAACTTGAAACTTAAAAATGTTTCAAGTACGTGTCTTTGAAAGATTATAAAATACAAACTATATGACCAATATTAATGAAACTTAATATACGAATTAAACATATAATTATTAATTACATAATAATTAATTAGCTAATTAGTTAATTAGCAAATTAGTAATATAATAAATAATTACAAATATTCATTACAAATATTAGTTATTAATTATTAATAATTAATTATATAATAATTAATTAGTTAATTAGTAATATAATTTTTAATTATTATTATAATTATTAATTATATAATTAATGATTATATTACTAATTAACTAATTAATTGTTATGTAATTAATAATTAATAATTATATTACTAATTAACTAATTAATTAATATATAATTAATTTTTAATAATTAATAATTATATTGGTAATTAACTAATTAATTATTATATAATTAATAATTACTAATTATAATTAATAATTATATTACTAATTATAATTACTAATTATATTACTAATTATAATAAATAATTATATTACTAATTAATATATAATAATTATAGTTATTAATTATAGTACTAAATAACCAATTAATTTTTAATAGTTAATCATTATATTGGAAATTAGCTACTTAATTATTATATAATTAATAATTAATAATTAATAATTAATAATTAATAATTAAAATAAATAATTATAATCACTAATTATATTACTAATTAATCAATTACTTATTTTATAATTAATAATTATATTACAATTTAACTAATTAATAATTATAGATAAATAAAAAATAATTATAATTAATAAATATATTACTAATTAGCTAATTAATTATTATATAATAAATAATAAATAATTATATTTAATAATTATATTATTAATTAACTAATTAATTATTATATAATTAATAATTAATAATTAATAATTATAATTATAATTAATAATTACTATTAAGATTTATATTACTAATTAACTAAATAATTATCAATTAATAATTATACTACTAATTAACTAATTAACTATTATATAATTATATTACTAATTAACTAATTAATTTTTGTATATTAGTAATTAATAATTAATAATTATATTAATTATTAACTAATAAATAATTATATTACTAATTAACTAATTAATTATTAACTATTTGTTATATGTTTAATCCATGTTTTAATTTTCATTTATATTGGTTTTATAGTTTGTATTTCATAGGCTTTCAAAGGCACGTAAACGTATTTAAGTTTCAAGTTGGTGGTTTTGAAAGCTTATAAATTATTTTTCATTAAATTTTTTTATGAAATTCTTTTTATTTTCAACTATTTCTTATATGTTTAATCCGTATATTAAGTTTTATTCATATTGGTTATATAGTTTGTATTTTATAATCTTTCAAAGACACGTACCTGAAACATTTTTAAGTTTCAAGTTGGTGGTTTTGAAAGCTTATAAATTATTATTCATCAAAAATTTTATGAAATTGTTTTTATTTTAAACTATTTCTTGTATGTTTAATCCATGTTTTAAGTTTCATTCATATTGGTCTTATAGTTTTTATTTTATAGTCTTTCAAAGTCACGTACTTGAAACTTTTTTAAGTTTCAAGATGGTGGTTTTGAAAGCTTATAAATTATTATTCATCAACCATTTTTACGAAATTCTTTTCATTTTCAACTATTTATTATATGTTTAATCCATGTTTTAAGTTTCATTTATATTGGTCGTATAGTTTGTATTTTACAGTCTTTCAAAGTCACGTACTTGAAACAGAATCCCACATCGGAAATGCAGAATGTTCTGTGCAGGAAAAGAGAACCTGAATCCCACATCGGAAATGCAGTATGATTTCCTGGGCAAGCCCTCTTATAAAAGAGAGCCCTGGGTGATGGTTTCTGTCAGAATCCAGACTGCTGTAATGGCACTTCTACTGGATATTAAATAGCAGATAAATTCTGCTGAATTTTATGTTTTGTTCGTATATATATATATATATATATATATATATATATAAAACAAAACAAAACAAAAAATAAAAATTTTAGAAAAAAGTTATTGTAGGATGCATGAACCCCGTTCACGCATCCTTCATCAACTTCGTGAAGGATGCGTGAACTCGGTTCACGCATCCTTCAGCGCGGTTAAAATGCGTGAACCCCGTTCACGCATCTTGGACCCAGTTTTCAAAATATCGGAACCCTAACCCCTTTTACCTAATTTTTGTTTTTTTTAAACCCATATTAAAAAATTATCCGACCCCCCCCCTATATATATATATATATACACAAACAAAACATAAAATTCAGCAGAATTTATCTGCTATTTAATATCCAGTAGAACTGCCATTACAGCAGTCTGGATTCTGACAGAAACCATCACCCAGGGCTCTCTTTTATAAGAGGGCTTGCCCAGGAAATCATACTCCATTTCCGATGTGGGATTCAGGTTCTCTTTTCCTGCACAGAACATTCTGCATTTCCGATGCGGGATTTTGTTTCAAGTACGTGACTTTGAAAGACTGTAAAATACAAACTATACGACCAATATAAATGAAACTTAAAACATGGATTAAACATATAATAAATAGTTGAAAATGAAAATAATTCCATAAAAAGGGTTGAGGAATAATAATTTATAAGCTTTCAAAACCACCAACTTGAAACTTAAAAAAGTTTCAAGTACGTGACTTTGAAAGACCATAAAATAAAAACAATAAGACCAATATGAATGAAACTTAAAACATGGATAAAACATACAAGAAATAGTTGAAAATAAAAACAATTTCATAAAAAGTGTTGATGAATAATAATTTATAAGCTTTCAAAAACACCAACTTGAAACTTAAAAATGTTTCAAGTACGTGTCTTTGAAAGATTATAAAGTACAAACTATATGACCAATATGAATGAAACTTAATATACGGATTAAACATATAAGAAATAGTTGAAAATAAAAAGAATTTCATAAAAAAAATTAATGAAAAATAATTTATAAGCTTTCAAAACCACCAACTTGAAACTTAAATATGTTTACGTGCCTTTGAAAGCCTATGAAATACAAACTATAAAACCAATATGAATGAAAATTAAAACATGGATTAAACATATAACAAATAGTTAATAATTAATTAGTTTATTAGTAATATAATTATTAAGTAGTTAATAATTAATATAATTATTAATTATTAATTACTAATATACAATAATTAATTAGTTAATTAGTAATATAATTATATAATAGTTAATTAGTTAATTAGTAGTATAATTATTAATTGATAATTACTTAGTTAATTAGTAATATAAATCTTAATAGTAATTATTAATTATAATTATAATTATTAATTATTAATTATTAATTATATAATAATTAATTAGTTATTTAATAATATAATTATTAAATATAATTATTTATTATTTATTATATAATAATTAATTAGCTAATTAGTAATATATTTAATAATTATAATTATTTTTTATTTATCTATAATTATTAATTAGTTAATTAGTAATATAATTATTAATTATAAAATAAGTAATTGATTAATTAGTAATATAATTAGTGATTATAATTATTTATTTTAATTATTAATTATTAATTATTAATTATTAATTATTAATTATATAATAATTAAGTAGCTAATTACCAATATAATGATTAACTATTAAAAATTAATTGGTTATTTAGTACTATAATTATTAACAATAATTATTATATATTAATTAGTAATATAATTATTTATTATAATTAGTAATATAATTAGTAATTATAATTCTTAATATAATTATTAATTATAATTAGTAATTATTAATTATATAATAATTAATAAGTTAATTACCAATATAATTATTAATTATTAAAAATTAATTATATATTAATTAATTAGTTATTTAGTAATATAATCATTAATTATATAATTAATAATTATAATAATAATTAAAAATTATATTACTAATTAACTAATTAATTATTATATAATTAATTATTAATAATTAATAACTAATAATTGTAATGAATATTTATAATTATTTATTATATTACTAATTTACTAATTAACTAATTAATTATTATCTAATTAGTAATTATATGTTTAATCCGTATATTAAGTTTCATTCATATTGGTCATATAGTTTGTATTTTATAATCTTTCAAAGACACGTACTTGAAACATTTTTAAGTTTCAAGTTGGTGGTTTTGAATGCTTATAAATTATTATTCATCAACACTTTTTATGAAATTGTTTTTATTTTCAACTATTTCTTGTATGTTTAATCCATGTTTTATGTTTCATTCATATTGGTCTTATAGTTTTTATTTTATAGTCTTTCAAAGTCACGTACTTGAAACTTTTTTAAGTTTCAAGTTGGTGGTTTTGAAAGCTTATAAATTATTATTCATCAACCCTTTTTATGAAATTCTTTTCATTTTCAACTATTTATTATATGTTTAATCCATGTTTTAAGTTTCATTTATATTGGTCGTATAGTTTGTATTTTACAGTCTATCAAAGTCACGTACTTGAAACAGAATCTCACATCGGAAATGCAGAATGTTCTATGCAGGAAAAGAGAACCTGAATCCCACATCGGAAATGCAGTATGATTTCCTGGGCAAGCCCTCTTATAAAAGAGAGCCATGGGTGATGGTTTCTGTCAGAATCCAGACTGTTGTAATGGCAGTTCTCCTGGATATTAAATAGTAGATAAATTCTGCTGAATTTTATGTTTTGTTTGTATAATATATATATATATATAGAAAACAAAAAAATCAAAAAATAAAAATAAAAATTTTAAAAAAAAAGTTATTGTAGGATGCGTGAAACCCCGTTCACGCATCCTTTCATTAACTTCGTGAAGGATGCGTGAACGCGGGTTCACGCATCCTTCAGCGCGGTTAAGATGTGTGAACCCCGTTCACGCATCTTCCCAGGGTCAGTGATGCGTGAACGGGGTTCACGCATCTTGGACCCAGTTTTAAAAATATCGGAACCCTAACCCCTTTTACCTAATTTTGGTTTTTCTTAAACCCATATTAAAAAATTAGTCCCCCTCACCCCCATTGATTGCAAGAAGTGGCACACTCCGGCGGACCTCCCCTCTTTCCCGCTTCGGCACGCATACCGGCAACCCCCCCTCACCCCCATTGATTGCAAGAAGTGGCACACTCCGGCGACCTCCCCTCTTTCCCGCTTCGGGCCCGCATGCCGGCAACCCCCCCCCCCCCCCCCACCCACCCACCCCCTCTAGCATGCTTTGGCCCGCACATCTGCGACCCCCCTTGCCTGCTCCGGGCTCGCACCGCCCAGCCGTACCCGGTCCGGTGACCGCCTTTCCTGCTTCGGCCTCGCACTGTCTAGCCGCACCGGGTCCGGCGACCCCCTTTCCTGCTCTGGAATCACACCTCTCCCTGTGCCGACCTCATCTCCATCCCACTCACCGCCTTTCATGCCCTCCAATCATGACAACCCACCGACCTCCTCTTCTACCCTTAATATTCATCTGATGATGACCCGCAACCTCCAGCCATGACCGCAACCTCCGGAAATTACCCGCGGCCTCCCGGAGATGACCCGCAACCTCCGGCGATGACCCACGACCTCCAGTCATAACTCCTTCAGGAAGGTTTCTCCTCTTATCCCATGTCATTTGGGGTTTCTGCTGGGTATGAGGTTCATTTTAGAGTTCAATTTTGATTCTTTTTTGTCGAAATCTTGATTTAGGATCCAATTTGAATTCCTTGGGATGCATTTTTTGTGCGATTGGTGTTTGACACCATGTTTCAGGAGTTCTCGACACCTGGTGTAAGTTGTTCTTTTCGGTAAACATTATTTGGTTGAAATGTTTGTTTCTGTGATTAATTTATTATTCTTAATAGTTTATGAATGTGTTCTTTGGTCTCATTTTTTTTTTTGTGAATGGTATTTTAAGAATGATTGTTGTGTTATCTTGTAAGAAATGAATTTTTGATTAAGGATATGTCAATGTGTTGTGTTGTTTTGGTGTGATGTTTTAAAAATGGGTTTATATGGTTGTTTTTTTGGTGCGAAGTATAATTTTTAAATGAACTTGGTTTATGATTAATATTTTTGTAGCCTTCTCATGGGAATTAAGGTGAGTTTTGATGGAGGCCAGTTGTGTGATGTTTAATAGTTTTAATTAAATTTTTCAATTTTTTATTTTAACTGTTCAAGTAGTGCGCATTATAATATGGTGTGTTACATGTGCGCGTTTAATAATAAAATGGGGTTTGAACAGGTTTTGGGTGTGTAAGCTGGGGGTTTCCCTTTGAAATTATTTTATTAATTTTATTATGGTTTATTAAATAGTACCGATTGTGCGAACTATGTTTTGAATGTATGTCGATGTGGTTTTTTTGTAACTTTTGTTCATCATCATTGTTTCAAGTCAGTGGTTATGTGTCTTTAGTTGTTGTGTGTTTGTTACAGTGCATGGACGAGTTAATTCCGCGAAACTGTGGTTGTCAGCTTGTGTGTACTTGTGCCCCTGTGCGAGGTGTGACATGCCTTCATGTTTGGACTGTGAGCCGAGGTAGGTCCCCCACTGCACTCAACATTAAATTCAGAATTTATTAATTTCTTGATATTTTATTAATTTTATTAAATGAGAAATAATATAAGATAATCAATTTTTGAATGATTACCTGGTGTAAAAAGAGTCGTTTATTTTATACACGGCACTTGAAATATTTTCTTGATGAACTGACACCTAATAGTGAAAGATTGCTCATTTGGACATTAAAACTAATTCACACAATTTCAAATGTTGTTTTGGTTTACTGATAAATGATTTCTTTTGAAGCGTGAACAAATTTTTTGATTCTCTTGAAAAATGATTATTTTCTTTAAAATTGGTGAAGGCCCATTTGGTACTTCAATAAAATATATTATTTTGAAAAACTCTCTTTAGGGTGACTTAGGGGTGATATTTGGTGTATGTTGATTGCATGATTTGTGTGTGATGTTGGTGCTACTTGATTGAATTTTTTGACTCACCCCTTTCCATTTTATTATACGTGTTGACAAGGGAACCTGGCATAGTGATTGAATCCTTTGAGAACGATTGTTGTACTAGTTTAGATTAAGCAATGGATAGTGGACATTAGTATGGATTACACTCTTCTGGGGGATTGGGACACTCAGTAAGGCCATGTCGAGAAACATGGGCGTTAGGGCGTTATGATGTCATCGAGAGTAGGAATGCCTTCAGGATGAGTCCCATGTATAGTACGTTCTGGATTTTTCACGAGCTCCTAGGTTCAACCTATGTTTTATTTAGTGTTTATTTTTATGTCGTGAGTTCGATTGCTAGCACCTGTGTTCCATATCTTTTTTATTTCCCTTAGTGTGTTTTGGGTGTTGTGTGTGGTTTTCCATTTGACTAACAATTAAAATTTTGATTTCTTAATTGTTCACTAAAAAAGTTTTAAAATGAAATTCTCCTATTATATTCAATCATTAAACTTATCTTTAAATTAAAGAGGATAATGGACTATTACTTGTTTTAGAAATGAAATCATGTGTGGAAACCAATATTTTATATAATTAATTTCAAACCTAAAATTATTAAATCCATTATTTAAAGGTGGTGAATTTGGAATAGTTTGTTGGGAACGCCTACTTAGTTTTAATACTCACACATATAGAGTTTTCCTGTTTTTAGTTTCTGTACAGATTTTACTCAAGCATGATCACCATGGGTGAGACATGGTTGTGGTTTGGAGAGTGACTCTAGGGGTCATGAGGAGTTTTGGTCATGGCTAGGTTAGTTGGTTGTTCGTTATCGTTCATTCTTTTCATGTTGTTTATTTAATTTATGTTGTTTTGTTTTCTTTATGGTGCATTATTTATTTTTTATTGGCCGAAATTGTTCCCTTTTTATTCTATGTTAATGCCCTAGTGCTTTTCGCTAGCCCGAGAGGATCAAGAATTCCTCTCGGGCCATGTCGCGGACTGGCTTGGGTGACTGGTTCAGGGTCGACCCGGGTTGGTTCGTGACAAAATGGTATCAGAGGAGGTTTTCTCTATACCATATCATTTTTAAAGAGCCCATTGGTATTTGGGGTTATCATGGTAGAAGGAGTATAATTTTCGGGACTCGTGGCGTACAGATGAGAAGGACGTCATGAACCATTTCTCGTTCCGAACATCGGGTTACCATGGGATGCTCGGGTTGGTCGATGTCCTTTGATCCTTATGGTTTGTTTGGTATTGTAAAAAGAAATGGGATCCAGGAATGTGACCTCCATGAGCTTGCATGGTCTGGAATGCCATGTGGAGCTAGGGTCATTACCCTAGAGTGCACATTATGAAGGTGGTGTGACTGGCGTATGGCCACCAACCATACGTCTGAGTCACCAATTGTCACTAGTTCCCCTGGTGAATTATTTGAGTCTTATTAAATTCTAAAAAAACATTTTATAAATTTTTATTTTGGAAATTGTGAAAAGATAAATTTGAAATGGCAAAGACCATGTTTTGATCATGCTCCTTGTTTTATTGTTCCTTAGTGTTCGCCCCCATGAAGGTTCGATGGATGCCCATGGTGCAGCTTCAGGTGGTGCATCCTTAGGAAATGTTCCAGTTGATCAGCCTACAGACTTTTTTTTGTAATTCTAGAAGTTGAACCCTCCCATGTTTTATGGTCAAGCAGATCCACTTGATTTGGAGGACCGGTTACTGAAGATTGAGAGGATATTCAGTTTCATTATGTTGCCTGAGTTGTTAAAGGTGAAGTTGGATACATTTATGCTGGATGGTCCAACCTAGAAATGGTGGAAGTCTGTGTCTCGGAATAAACCTCGGAAAGATCTAACATTGGTGTTTTTCAAGTCATCGTTAATCTAATAACACTTCCCTAAGTTGACGAACCTGAGGAAGAGGATGGAGTTATCTTGTCTTCCTCAAGGGCGTTGAATCGGTACTGGAATTCTATCGACGTTTCATAGACCCAGTTCCATATGATCAGTGGTTCATTGCGAATGATCCCGGGAAGGCTCACCAATTTGAGTCAGGACTTCGACCTGAACTGCGATCAAAAGTGGAAGATCTCAACCTAAAAAACTTCTCAGATGTTGTGGGGCAATCCTTTCTTCCAGAAGCTCAACTAGCAGGAATACTTCAGGTGGAAAATTCTTCCCTGACCTCGGGAGGCAGTGCAGGGGATAGCGATAGAAAGAATGAGAAGCACCCTGATGTTGGTGGGTCTACTAGATGAATTAAGAGGCCTTCAGACGTCCAATAAACACCTTAAAGTGTAATGATGTGATCTATCATCGGTGTGGCAAGCAAGGTCACAAGAGGCCGATGTTCCTGAGTGCTCTGAGACCCAGCCACACCTGTGGACGTTTTGGTCACTTGTAGCGATTCTGGTGTGGTCTTTCCAAGAATCACGTTAAATCTATACATGGCTCATCGAAGGTCACGTCGGTCCATTAGTAGGAGTAGGGCGATGTTTGGGGACCAGTTTGAGGGTTTTTTCTTTGTAGTGTTCCTTGGATATAGTAATCCTCTCTTGTATCATTTTGTGGTGTTTCTTTTCTTTCATTTGTAAGAATGGTTGTGGTTGATCATCTTTGAACTTTTATTTTATTGGAAGTGTGTTTGGTGAAATTCTAGATTGTGTGTTATGTTTGGGAATTTATGAAGCCCAACTACGAGGTAGAAGATGCTTCAATCATTAGTGCTCTAGCCATAGGCCCTGGAGTGAGGCTGGCTTGTAGTCAGGTGAACCCCAACATTGGAAAAGGGTCTTGGTTAATCTTGGTCTTTAGTGCTTTATGGTTCGTGCTCTTCCAAGGGTGTGAAGTTGTTAGTGTAGTGATGATGGTAGTTTTTATACTCTATCAATTGGGACCATTCCTTCTGACCCTCCCATTATGGAGGATATTCTGGCCCATGTGAAAGTCTCTGAGTTTGATTAATCTCTACAGCCCTTATGGTGGGGATACCAAATTGCGGTTCTCGTTGATTTCAGTTTGGCTTGTTTCCTATGGTGGGGATTCTGTTTGGACCTCTCGTGTCAATATCCATGTTTCGTTTTTTTTTTGGTTTGGTGGTGGGTGGTCTCGGGTGGAACCACCTAATTCTTATATTCTCCCTTTTAGTAAAGAGTTGGGGTGTGTGGGTTCCAATGTCAGATTGTAGTAAGGTTGTATGAGGTACTCATTGAACATGGTTTTAATTTGATTGTTGGTTTCAAGAGTGTCATTGGGTACTTCCTGGTGTTGTTCCGGATGTTGTGTTTTATGGTTGAATTGAGGATGGAGGAAATGGTTGAGTTCCATTTAATGGTGTTTAATTTGTGTGTATGCTGGTCCTAGATTTACCGTTGTGAATGTTCGATGTCCTTTAATGCGATCAACTGGAGGTGGATAAACTTTTGGGGGTGGGTGAAACTTAGCGGGTAGTTCGTTTCTATCGCATGAGTTCTTCTGGTTTATCTCTCCCTTTTTGGGAGTGTTTTAGGATCTCTTTGTTGTCATTCTTTAGGGATCTCTGTGAATCATAAAATAATGTTGGTTCTTTTTTAGTTCTAATATTTTTATGGCTTTCTGGGGGCGGAAAGCGTTAAGTTTGGGAGAATTGTCACGCTAGGGTTTAAATTTTCGTTTGGTTATGACTCGGGTTTGGTTTTTGGATGAGTTGTGGTTAAAGCTATGAGTTTTTGAGAAAAAGACACGTATGTGTGTTTGGCGGCATCTGCGCTCGAGCAAAACATGATCGAGGGGCCGTATAGTGACACATTGGTCACCGCGCTACCCGTCGATATGTGGGGAAAACTTGAAGTTTTTCGATTAATTAGAATGGTGGTTAAATATACATACATATATATATACACACCCAAACACATACACATGTAAATGTTTTATATAGAAGCAATACCCCTACATTTAGTATTATTATTTATTATTAAAATAATTTATTTATCATTATTGTATATAAATATATATTAATATAATTATTATTATTAATTTTTTTAATAATATTTTTATTAAAGTTATTATTATTATTATTATTATATTTTTATTAAAGTTATTATTATTATTATTATAACCTTTATTATAATTATCATTATCTTATTAAATTTGGTTTAATAATAATAAATATTTTTATTGTTATTTTTAATGTGTAATAATTGATTTTACTTAATAGTTAAAAAACGAAAGAAAAGAAGAAGAAGCGGGCTAGGGTTCGGTGCACAGGCCGACCCCCCCAGATTAGAAGAAGATGTGCATGCCAGCGACCTCCCCTCTTGCCTACTTCGGCCCGCATGCTGGAGACCCCCCTTGCCTGCTCCGGCCTAGCACCACCCACCCGCATAGGGTCTAACGACTCCCATGCCTGCTTTGGCCTCGAACTGTCCAGCTGCACCGTGTCCGGCGACCCCTTGCCTGCTTTGGCCTCGCACCGCCCCGTGCCAACCTCATCTCCAGCCTGCTCGCCGCCTCCCATGCCTCCCATCACGAAAACACAATGGCCTCCTCTTTTACCCATGATCTTCATTCGACAATGACCCGCAACCTCCAGCCATGACCCACAACCTCCGGTGATGACCCGCGACCTCTGACGATGACCCGCGACCTCCATCCCAACTCCTCTCAGAAGGTTTCACTTCTCATCCCTTGACATTTTGGGTTTCCAGTGGGTATGATGTTCATTTCAGTGTTGAATTTTGATTCATTTTGTTTCAAATTCATGATTTAGGGTCTAATTGGAATTCATTGTGGTGCATTTTTTGGTGTGATTAGAGTTTGACACCATGTTTTGGGATTTCTCGACACCTGGTTTAAGTTGTTCTTTCGATAAACATTATATGGGTGATTTGTTGTTTGTGTGATTAATTTATTATGATTATGATTTTATGAATGTTTTCTTCCGTCTCATTTTTGTGGTGAGAATGGTATTTTTAGAATTATTGGTGTGTTTGCTAGTTAAAAATGAATTTTTGATTAAAGATATGTCAATTTTTTGAGTCGTTTTGGTGCAATGTTTTCAAAATTAGTTCTTAGGGTAGTTTGGTTGGGGAGAAGTTTAATTTTTAAATGAACTTGATTTATGTTTAATATTTTGTAGCCTGCTCAGGGGAATTAAGGTGCATTTTGATGGAAGTCAGTTGTGTATTGTTTAAAATTTTTTATTAAATTCTGCAATTTATTATTTTAACTGTTCAAGTAGTGTGTGTTCTGATATGGCGTGTTGCAGGTGCGTGTTTATTTATAAAATTGGTTTTGAATATGTTTTGGGTGTGTAAGCTGGGGGTTTCACTTTGAAATTGTTTTATAAATTTTATAGTGGTTTATCAAATTGTAGTGACAGTGTAAACTATGTTTTGAAAGTATGTCGAGGTGGTTTTAACACCGTTTTTGTTGTCTAGATTTTTTTAAGTCATTTGTTGTGCGTTTTTAGTTGTTGTTTGTTTGTTTCAACACATGGGTGAGGTAATTCTGCGAAACTGCGGTCGTCAGCTTATGTGTGCATGTGTGTCTGTGCGAGGCGTGACACACCTTTTTGTTTGGACTACAAGCCGAGGTAGGTACCCCATTGCACTCACCTTTAAATTCATAATTTTTTAATTTCTTTATATTTTATTAATTTTATTAAATGAGAAATAATATAATATAATCATTTTTTTAATGATTACTTGGTGTAAAAAGAGCCTTTTATTTTATACACGACACATGAAATATTTTCTTAATGAACGGACTCCCAATAGTGAAAGAATGCCCATTGGGACTTTATACATAAATAATTGAATTTCAAATGTAGTTATGGTTTATTGATAAATTATTTCTATTGAAGCGTGAATAAATGTTTTGGTTCTCTTGAAAAATGAGGATTTTCTTTAAAATTGGTGAAGGCCCATTTGGTACTTTAATAAAATCGATTATTTTGGAAAACTCTCTTTGGGGTGACTCAGGGGTAATATTTGGTGTATGCTGACTATATGATTTGTGTGTGACTTTGGTGCTTCGTGATTGACTTTGTTGACTCACCCCTTTCCTTTTTATTATACGTGTTGACATGGGAACTTGGCATAGTGATTGAATCATCATAGAACCATTGTTTCACTAGTTTAGACTACGCACTGGCTAGTGTCCCTTAGTATAGATTATACTCTTTTAGGGGATTGGGCCACTCGGTTAGGCCATTTAGGGAAACACCTGGTGTTAAGGCGTTATTATGTCATCGATAGTAGCCATTCCTCTAGGATGAGTCACATGTGTAGTACGTTCAGGATTGTTCATAAGCTCCTAGGTTCGACCCATGTTTTCTTTAGTGTTTATTTTTAAGTGGCGGTCGATTAAGAGGTCTAGTTCGATTGCTGGCCCCTTGTTTGCCACCTCTTTTCCATTTCCCTCAGTGTGTGTTGGGTGTTGTGTGTGGTTTTCCATTTGACTAACAACTAAAATTTGGATTTCTAAATTGTTCTAAAAAAAATTTAAAATGTAATGCACCTGTTACATTCAAACATTAATCTTGTCATAAAATTAAAAATGGGAATGGACTGTTACATGTTTTAGAAAAGAAATCATATGTGGAAACCAATATATTATATAATTTAGGTCAAACCTGGAATTATTAAATTCTTTGCTTAAGTTTAGTGAATTGGGAATTGTTCGTTGGGCCTGCCTACTCAGTTTTAATACTCACACCTATAGTGTTTTCCTGTTTTTAGTTTCTAGGCAGGCTTGACTTGAGATTTCTCCCTGTGGGTAACAATTGGATGTGGTTTGGAGAGTGACTCTCGGGGTCACGAGGACTATCGGTTGTGGAAAGGATAGTTTGTTATTGTTGATCGTTCTTTCTTTTCGTGTTGTTTATTTACTTTTCATTGTTCTATTTTCCTTCCACTTCTTTATTCAATTTTTATTGGGAGAAATCATTCCCATGTTGTTCTCTGTTGATTCCCTGGTGCTTGTCACTAGCCCGAGAGGATTGGGAATGCCTCTCGGTCCATGTTGCGGACTGGCTCGGGTGACTAGTTCAGGGTCGACCCAGGTTGGTTATTGACAGTTATAATCACACTCTACACAAGTATACTTGTGCTTTTGAAAACCTTGTGATTGTGTTTCAAGTTACAAGTGACATGGAGGTTCTAGTTAGAGTAATCGAGCAGATGTTATGAGACTAGTACAAGGTGTAAATTTTTATTTATTATTCTGTCACCATTATTTTTTATTTTATTTTCCAGGAAATAATTATCTTAGTGAGTGATGCTTATTGTATGTGTCTACTAATTTATTTCATATAGTTTTGTTGATTATTTATATTAATTTTACCCTTTTCTCTATAATTGAATACACATACTTTGATTTCATATGATGATTATAATATTTATCTATTATTATATATTATGGTACAGGGATTATTATTTCCCTAGTGTTGTTATAGACTCTCACCACTATTTGGAATCATCACACATTTAGGGACACACATCTGATATCTTGTGGAGACCACACTTGAGTAATATCAGAGCATTTTTTTGTTGTCTTACTATTTGTGACTGTTATTTTGAGTAAAAATATTTTATCAGATCTTTGGAAAAACCTTATGTTTGGGAAATATCCAACATACTTATAAGTAAAGTCCACTATAGATGGAATGGTATTATTGTTCATTAAAAGTAAATATTAATATTGACATTTTTATTAATGTATTATTTTCATAGACAGTTGTTATTTATGGTGCAATTCATGAACTAGGGTTATAAAAGAGTTTATGTTCATGCTTCATCTGAAAAACATTGGTAAATCGTACATGTGAATTAATTCTTCTAGTTGTGGAAAATTTATAAAAAAATGAATATAAAATGGTTTTATTAAACTATTAATAATTAAGAGTTCTGATAATGGAAAAAATTTAATTTCAATAGTTAAATCATCAGAAATAACCTATTCATTGTTTTCCAAAATAAATAAATTATCTAATGTTCCTTAATTATTTGATACTATTGTAGTAATTTTTGTGAATGGGTTTGATATGATTGTAGATCATACCATGATAGATGAAGACCATATAGTGGATGGGTTAGTATATGTGGTGCCTTATAATAGGATCAGGTATGAGAACCTAGTGAGGGTATGATCAGGTTGGGTTCATAATAGACCTTTTATTTGGTAAACATGGTTTTTTTTATGTCTGTATAAGATGGATTATGCACAAGTATTTGTCACATATTCTTGTTCAATGTTTTCTTATATTTTTAATAATAAAATAATGTTTCTATCCTAGGGCAGATCTCTTAAGGATTCCAATCATACTCACTATATTTATATTTTCACCCTTTATAAACTAAACTATATACTAAAAATAATATAATAATATAATTGGGTGTTATGACATACCTGATATGAAATAATAAATTTATAAACGAGTGAAAACATAAAAAGCACCCAAAGAATATATTGAGAAATAGAAGAAATTATATGGATTTCACAATGTTCTTTCATTGTTCTTAAATAACTCTTGATATTTTACTCAATTTAGTGATAAATACATTTCACACCACATAATACTTGTTTTAATTATTATTATCCCATACCAGGGCATTTTTATATGGGGAAATACTATTCATAAAGATAGCTAGGAGACCTATTCGCAGACTAAAACTATTCATTTCATACTCTATTGTATGTATGACTCAAACAGAAAAAGGAAGGAATATTTAAAATAAGGATGAAGAATTCAATAGTATAGGATGTTGGATGACTACTCACTATAATTGATTTAAACACTATTGAAATTAATAAAATCGAATATAGGGATAAATTTATAGTGTAGAAACAATAGAATTCACCACTACTTTCCTTTGAACAGATATTTATGTTTTTTCTCCATATTTATAGAGTTAAAAAATCATAGATAGAGGAATAAAGGTAAATAACAAGAATGATAAAATAATATAACATTAATATATTGATATGCCAAAAATATTAACATTGTAAAACCTAAATCTAATTAGATCTGTTTCAATGGGATTATTTTAACAATGATATAGAAATCAATTAAATTGGAAATGTAAAAACAATTTAGCATGATTCATTAGGTTCAAGTTTCATGGAATGTCATTATTAAATGCATGTGATTCTCTTTCTTCCATGTGGAAGACGAAGTGGTGGATCTTTCATTCATGTGTGACCTTTAAGAACTCACCCTACAAGGATTCATCTTGGTTATCTTCAATTTCTCCATCCCATGTTTTATAATTTTTTATTAGTCCTTGTTTCTATTGATTTAATTCATTAATTTGAGATATAAAATATCATTTATGTGGTATATCATAAATTCAAGATTATATCCATGGAAAAGATATATTATCCTTTGAAAAACACTTGAATAATATCGACAAGAAATTGTACATTAGACCATGGATTTTTCACTATGATGTGGTGTTAACACCCAATCTATTTGAAATATTTTCTACTGACTATGGCCTCAAACATGGTATAGTGTTTTTCATTTGGAAATTATTATGTTAGACTCATAATTCATATATGAACTCACCTCTATACACATGGTGAATTCATCATTCAAAATAGGTGATCCTATCATGAACCCTCTAGAATTACCATGGTTGAAATGATCAATAAATTTTTGAACACACCACTACTCGTATATCATTCTCCATGGAGAAAAAAATAATCAAAAATTTTAACATGTAGTTTCATAACTTTCACCATACTTAGGTGGTGGGAATTTATAATACACCATACTGAAGCCTTGTAAATCAAAATTGAAAATCCTTATTATATTCTTCATTCATGTGACGCCATGGATAGCCAATCATACCAATGGTGGATCAGTTTTGAGTATAGACTTTCTCTTATTAGCTACAAAAAACACCTCAATGGTGTAGTATTATCCACTTAATCCCATTTCATTGAAACACAAATTCAGAATAATTGAAATAAAAAGATAAAAAAATTATTTACTAATAAATTTTATAAATGAATAAAAATAAATTTGAAATAAATAATTCATTCATTCTCAAAATTAAGTAAACTTTATCCAGGAAACCATAAAATTTGTTAATTATGATAAATTTATGAAAATGGTGGAGATATATTCAATGAATTACATGATGAAATATGTGAAATAATGATATTAATCACTCCAACACAATTAACCTTCACACTCCAAGTAAATTATATATACTATGTTTAAAATAAACATCCTTATTTAAAATGTACAACACCACACAATTATAACGCCCATAGAAAAAATCATTCCTCCTACATGTATCAAAATTATAAAACTCTTCTTTAATCATAAATTTACATTAAATATCATCCTACTCCCTATGTTCATGTCATACCTACCACCCCATACAATTATTTCTTCCTCATTAAAATAAATTTATATAGATATTTACTCATTCATTAAGTAGTAATTATATCCATATGACTTTTATATTCCATGTATCTCTAAATCATAGAGTCTAAAATGATTCATTCATGAGAGATTTTACATGTGTTATTATATGGATGAGTCTTTGCAAGTGAAATTCTTAAAAAACATAAAGGCATAATTAGGTGGGCTAGGTTCTTATGTGATGAAAATGCCTAAAAATAGTTTTCATTAAACATGGTCTGCATCCACTCAACTCGAGAATGATACACCACCAAACATAACTTATTTATTCCCATGGAAGTCCATACATAATCAATTCATCATTTTATATTTATTTCTTTCCTCTTTCAACATTTTAGTATTATCCTCTCATTTATCACATTTTGAATTTTAACTCGAATTAGTATATTTAGAAGGACAAGATTATTCTTTTAGTCATCAAATTTTGGTGAACTCCCATCCCATCTTATAATAACATTTGCGTAAACTAATACTTATTTTCATGAAACAAATTCACATAAAATAGTATAAAATTAGTTATCAATTTTCATTTTAGTTTAAATAGATTATTCAGGTTTGTACAATATAACAGAAATTCTCATCTCACCTAAGATAGAAAATACTCAATGAATTTAAATTCTAGAGTATGTTGTAAAGGGATAAACATCATGTAATGTGGATTCATAATAAAATATTTTATTTATACTTGGTTCATAATAAATATTATTTATAAATATTGGAAATAATAAGAGATGAAGGTAAAAAGGTCTTTCAAAATGGTGCCTTGATCGTACTTGACACATTCCATAAACCATTTTATTATTCCAACATCAAGATAAAACATAGTATAGTTAATTTAAAACATTTAAAAATTCAATTTAAAAAACAGTAACTACTTTTAAAACCAAATCCAAAGCATTGAAATTTTGAAAAAAATTGTAAACCACCCTCTAAAAGTGTTAAAACCTAATAATCCCCAAAATATACTTTTTGAAAAAAAATCTACCCTTAAAATGGGAATCATTATTTTATAATTTCCCTTCATTTTCAATAATACATTTTAAACTAGAATCATAAAAAACATTTTCAACTATTTTAAAAAAACACTTTAAAAATTATAATAAAATAATAAAATTTAAAAGATTTAATGAAAAGAATTATCATTTTACAAAAACTCTTGAAGGCATTGTTTCCAAGAAAATATATTTTTCCCATGAAATCCATTTACCATATATGAATATATTATTTTACAGAACATGTGAAATCACATTATGAAATTAATAATAAAAGCCAAAACAGAAATTTAATCAAATGATTCAACCACATGATAAGACACGTCATGACTCTGTTCCCATTGCCCTGATACACTAGGAAATCCATGTCTGAAGGGGTGTGAAACCATGATCAACATGAACACATAGTTGATGGACATGTTTTAATCATGAAATGGTGTCATGAACCGTCCTCCGAGGCCCATATCGTGACTACCCCAAGCCCGCCTTCCATAGGCCATGGGCTGGCGACTAGAACCAAAGGCGTAACTCCCTATAAACTGGGAAGGCATTGCCTTTATAAAAGGTAAACACACAAAAACAGAGTACAAGTCGAATAAAACACTAAGTAAGCAGTATTAAAATTGTATTAAAATTCCAAAGGGGCCGGAAATTCATGCCAAACAGAAAGGTACAGCTACAACTGAAAGTATGTACAACTGAAAGGACAAATAGCTGGAAGATGGAAGATGCTCCTAGATCATCCTCCGGGTTCCTACATGAAGGGTAGGTATATATGCCCTCCTCAACACACCACGTCTGTCCGTCTCCTCTGGGTACCGACTCGCCATGAGGTCCACATCCGGGTACCATCCAGTCCTCGTATACTCTGCCTCGGTCAGCATTGTCCGTCGTCTGCATCATACACAATGAGGTGTGGGCATAGCCCGTGTAGGGGTGAGTATAATGATATTTAGCAGGGACCTCAAGACCCCCAAGGTCTCACAAAAAATATCAATGATAAACCACAAAGAAAGATATCAATAGATAACCTTTACTTAGGTATATGCCCATACATATACCTATGTTATCAAGTAACCCATCTCAATCAAAAGGGAAACATAGTGTTCATTGACTCAGCTCAAAAAAGGATTTTCATTATCGAAACCACAACTGCTGGAGAACTCCTCCTCTATCGAGTACAGTGGCCATGTCGTGACTCCGAGGAACTACTCACTAACCTTAGACTTATGTGGTACTCCTCCTGTCGAGTACTATCGGTCTGCTTCCAAACCGGGTGCTCCTCCGTTGTGGGTCTGCCACCAAACTAGGAGCTCCCCCTAATAGCAGTCATAGGTACTCCTCCTGTCGAGTATCATGGGTATGCTACCAAACTAGGCCCTATGTCTCCATGGGTCTGCCGCCAAACTGGGCACTCCGTCCACTGGACTAGTCGAATAACTCTGTGTTGAATCGGTCAAGCAATCGTCAATTCTACAGCTACTAGGCCACCACACTCTGTATGCTCATCTCCGGTAGGATCCGCTCCACAAACTACTGGTCGATAATTCACGTGTGATGAATTCTCGCATAGAAGTATCACAAAGGACTGCCTCGTCATAGTGGTCTCAATGAAACAGAAGAGGCGTCAATCGGACGCCCAGTCTGTGAGTTATTAGCCTTTTTGTCCTGGGCCCGGTTGGTTTCGTGTACGAACCAACCCGACCGTATCTCAACTATACCATGAACACCCATGGGGTATACTCAAAGGAACTGTTTCTCAACTAGATTACCGATGCCGCTAACGGTTCGTCAAACGGACGTCCGTTCTGAGAGATATTGGCTTTTCCGTTCTAGGGGCCCAGTTGGTTATTAAGCTAAAACCAACCTGAACATACTCCAATCTCATCAAAACCATGTGTGGAGTATGCCAATAGGACCGTCTCATTAGGAGGAATGGAATTTAGTTTATGGCATGTCAATTAGATGTCTGGTCCTTAAGTTATAAGTGTTTCAGCTCCGAGGGCCCAGTTGGTTTCGGGTTCAAACCAACCCAGCCTTCCCAAAACATCTCGAAAATGTAACACCCCGAGATTTTATGAAAAATATTCTTTTTAATTTCATTAATGTATTGTCTTATACGCTACACCAAAAGGAGCTTTCACAACACACATCACTGACCTGGCATGAATTGAACGCAATCGCAACCTTCCATGATAGCGTGTGTTGTACGCAACACCATGTTTTGCTAAACAACGATATGTTATTAAAATATTATTAAAACTAGATGTTATGAATAGTAATAACCACTTTTTGAAATTTTGTAAATTTTATTTTTCAAAATGAACTTCATTTTTGGATTCGGAATATCGAAATTAGCGTAGGGTGAAATTTTGGTGATTTTCGGATAACTTTCATATTTTGATGAATAGTGAAAATTACAAAATTTTAATTAAAAACAACTTTTTCAATTGAAATAATTAATAGTGATAAATTATTAATTTGAGTGGTTTTAAAGTATATTTAGAATATATTTTTACAATTTAATACAATGTTGGTCATTGGATGTAATTTCACATTTAAACCAGACATAAACAAGTGTCAATCTTTTGATAGTTATTATCTCTTAAGAACACGCTATTTGTTTTGACGACGAGAATTAATTTTTAAATTAAATAATGCAACTGATATGTTTTGAATTTGGTAAAATAGAAATCATTTTTGAGTTCATAATATCAAATATAGCTTAGGCCTAATTTTTGGTATTTTTCTGAAAACTATCAACTTTTGATGAATAGTGAAACCACTAAATGGTAGTTAAAAAAACTGAATTTTTCATAAAACATAATTTTACCACTTCTGTGAGTGGAATTTCAAAAATCCGAGAGACACGGTTGATGTCAGTAAGTAAAATGTGGTTCAATTAAATGAAAATAATTTTTGGTGAATATTAACTTTTTACTTTTATTTACCACGGTTAAAAGTAAATTGGGTAATTAAGGGTAAAAATGATATTATTATTACCCTAACACATGTCTTAATTCTATTGGATAAGTGTAATTCGACCAAAAACAAACTTAGGAATAAAATATGACCATTTAGGCCCACTTGAATTAGATTAGGACATTTATTATTATTTAATTCAAAGAAGAGTTAAAAGAGATAAAATCAAAGGTTATTTAATAAAACATTTTTAATATAGGGTTATACATAAGATAAATTCGACTATAAATATTAATTAGAAGGATAAAAATATTTCTTACATAATGGTATTTTATTTTTAATTTTTAGACATTAAATAATTTAATTTATTTATGACACAACAATGATGCAGTAATTATCTTATTAATGAAATATTGACATAATTGATGTTATAAATACCCAAATAAATATAATATGAGACTTTTTATAAATTCCACTAATTTTTTAGGTTACTATGACATGTTAGTATTGATTTAATTAACATTGTTCGAACTTATCGTTCTGTTATGAGTTTCACAAAAATCAATTACTAAATAGTGTCAAAAGTGACATAAAATAGTTTTTAAAACAAATATTATATTATTAATTGTTATTTTGTTCCTAAAAATCTAAGGTTTGGAAAAATTACTTATATAAGGTTATATATATTAATAATAAACAATTTGGGGTTCGTTTGGCTTCTTATAGTAAGTTTAATAACCTTATTGTGTAAGAACACAAAAAGACACGGTAAAAGTAAAATTATTTAACTTAATGTTAAATCTAAATGATAAGGTTAAAATAGGAACCTAAACCTATCTAAATTCTATTGGATGAGAGGATTTCTACCCATCCCCACCTTAACCTCGAAATAAATCAATTTGGAGCTATTTAAAACCGAACTTGACTTTATAATAAAATAATATTTTTAGTTTTTCCAAAGGAGCCCCTCTCCTCCCTTATAAAAGGGCACCTCCTCCCTCTCTTCCTCACACAACTTTGAGCCTTCATGCTCAGAAAACCCCTGAAAACTTCTCTTCTCCACTTCCCTAGAAACATCCTAGTGGTTTTGGTCTTCCACAAAGTCCAATTTTAGTGCCCTAAGAGGAGGTCTCAAAGAGGCGCTTCAAAGAAGAGGTAATTTCCGTTACCGATTCTTTCACCTTTATTTCTTCTTCCACTTCTTGTTCATAGGTTGTTTCATTATGAAGTAATAACATCAGTATCACTAATATACTGATATTTTATTATAAGTATGAAACAATCCTATTTCACCATCTTTCCATCCTACGGAAAACAAAATCACCGCGCGTGCGTACGTACGGAATACCGTCTCCATGCCGTGGTGAAATCTATTTTCCACCACCACCTTACATGGATGGGTATAATGGTGTAAATAATAACTATATATTATTATTTTAAATTGATATTGATTCTCAAATAGTATACATACACTCCCATACAGTCCCACGATCATGAGAACGATATCATCGCTCGTGCATACGTACGGACTACCGTCTCCACGACGCGATGAGATTCATTCTCCACTTTAACCATTCATGAATGATTATAAAGTATATATAATAAGTAATCATGAAATATATGAAATAATAATGATACTGGATTTATGTGTATATATATGTATGTCATCTACTTAATTCTGTTCAACTCAATAAGGAAACGAAAACAGCGTTCATGTGTACGTACGACCTACCGTCTCCATGAACGGTGTATTTCTTTCCATTTACTGATTTATTATATATATGTATATTCTGAATATATATATATAAATCATGTTTTATATTTTTGAATTAAGTAATCATGATCTAAGTAATCATATGAATAATTACAAGTCAAAACACGGACGACAAATGAAACAATTTTACCCAAAACGTTCTTTAACATGGAATTTACAAAATAACGGGTAATATAAAGTCATAAGTGAACCATATATGATATCATAACAATGAATATGATTCTGTAATAAGTCAATGACATTATTTAAATCATTATACAGGAGGTTCGGACACTTACGAAGCAAATCGGACCTAAGGTAAGGGAAAATATCACAATCTCATTTTATCCGAGATCGTTTATACTTTGGTATTCACTAGGGTGTATTTCATCATCCACATCCATGTTTCGTCAATATGTAATATTATTTCCATCCACCTACAATTGTTTAAATCCAATTTTACCCTTTAGTGAGTTTTTAGTAAATGATATGAAAGGAATCTTTTGTCGTTTTTTGTACGAGGTACTTTTTGACTTTTCTGACAAAAGTATGAGAAGAATGTTTTTATTAACTTATACGACATGAATGGATTTTTAAAACATTACTTCCAAGAAGCATCCATTACAATTTTTCAAGTTTATTTTTAATCAACTTCTTTTAGTTTAAAAGTTTATGACATTTTAAGAAAGGAAAAGTGTTTTTGAAGTAGAAAGGATATTTTCCTCAAGAGTGAAGTTCAAGTGTTTTATAAAAATTATTTTCCATATAAGATAATAAAGCATTCTGTTTTTATCCCTATTATTACATTGATTTGATTATGTTGTGATGGAATTATTATTATGAGTTACTTTATCGTATAAGAATTGTTTTATGATGTCATGATGTTTAAGATTCCCATTTTTATTACATGGGTTATGATATGATGTATGGTTAATGATTTTGTGGCACACATAAGAATAGTATCATTATGAGATGGGTGGGACCTATATCTCCCTCCAATGCATTGGGTAAAGATTTCATATCTCATGAGATTGACATGACTGGAACGGTAGGTGACACCGGTTCAGGGAATAGGACTGAAACAAGGGTGACTCGGTTCAGAAATGGACTTTGTCCACTAAGATAGTCTTGGCAATGATTCTTGACTAATAAGATATGATTTTCTATGATTATGTGTGTATGCCACTAAGTTTCATGTTTTATGTTTTGATTATTGGGATTCCATTTCACTACTATGATTTATCCCATGTTATGAAATTATGCTCTCTTTTGCAGGTTAAGATTTCCAAAAGTTATGTTCTTATGAATATGATGTGATTGATATTTCTTTTTTTTTTACCCTTACTGATCATTTGAGCTCACCCTTTTATGTTTTCTTTTCCTCAGGATATAAAGAAAGGTTTTAGGTAAAAAAAGGGAAGATCTTTATGGGAGATGTTGAAGATCTTTCACCACGATTAGAAGATTACGTTCCGAGTTTCCAAAGACACTAAACTATTACGATCCTTGTGTGTGTGTTTTTGTTATGTACTAAGTATTCCGCAAAAGTAATGTAATATCCATGTACGTCAGGATTCGGGTCTCTACAGTTGGTATCAAAGGAAAAGTTTAGTCAACCTTTGGAAACTAGGATGCGAAAACGTTACTAAGATCCCTAGAGATATTTCTAAGGTATGTCGAGGGATGTCCCTAAGGATAAGTATACGTATAGGATATAGTCCTAGAACTATGGTAATGATATTAGATTAAACCAAAGATGTTATATATTGATGTTACTCCCCCTTTATTATGATTTTTGCCTCTCACACTATTCTTTTTGGGTTTTAGAAAATGGCTGGAAACAAGATGATTCACGGTAATGGAGGATATGATGGACAATGGAATGATATTCTTCATGAGCAACCAAATGAAATGGGATTTAGAAGTCCAAACATCATTATTTTTCCGAATCAGCAATCTCATAATATGATCAATAAAGTAAAATTTGGTAAATTTCCTGACTCGGCTAATAAGAGAAAGATGGAGTTTGATGATGATCATATAGGAAAGAAAGTTCAATTTCCCCTATGTAAATCATGTGGGAAGAGGCATCAAGGAGAATGTTTCAAAGGAACTGGAAGATGCTTTGGGTGTGGAAAAGAAGGACACAAAGCCAATAAATGCAAAGGAAAAGGTTCAGTTAACACCAGGGATGAGGATAATGGTATTGCTACGACATCAACAATGGTTAAATGTTTTAAATGTGGAATGTACGGGCATTATGCAGAACAATTCCCTAAGGGAAAGTCTCATGAAGAGAATCAGTATGGTCGTATGGGTAGTATTTATGTGGATGATGATGAAGAGACTACAAATGATATGTGAGATGAAAGAATTGTTGAAGCTCGGTAAATGGTTTAAGAATGTAGTGAAATGATTACATGTTTATCATGTTTAATGTTGTATAAGTAATCTCATGGTACTATGGAATAATGAGACATCTAAGGATTGTTACACTGTTTTCTTTCCTTGAGTTTTGAAAGTGTATGATTAATGGTACCAGTATCCATGAAAGGTTATTCCGATATTTTTGGAATGTAAATGATATGCGCATAATGAAGGGATAAAGAGAAAATTAAATGTTTGATAGTATTCATGAGCTCATGGCTGATATAAGGAGAAGGTTATATCATGGTTTGAGTATATAGAATTTTTGGATTTTGGTATGTGGAAAGAGTTAACTTTTGACAGCATGTTTTCACTAAGGTTTAATGGGTATTCATTTTTTAAGAGAATACATCATTAACGTATTCACACGATTGGAATGTGACCAACAAGATATATGGGGGATAAATGACGGTACTCACACGCTTGGTTGACGACATTTCAAGTTATCGTTTTCTTTATACTATGAGCTTGGACCGAAGAATTTTAGATAAGCCTAAATATTGGAATGGATTATGTTGGAAATAAGTTAGTATTGTTTAAGGATAAAACTTTTTTCGATATTATTGATGGGATGTTTTAGTAATATAGCTTTAGAAAAAGGACAACCTGTAGGACGGGCGACAACCCATCGCGTCGGACAAGGCTGTGGGAATCGAACCCACAACCGAAGTGCGACTGGCCTTTATCACCGACCACTGGCCTAAAGGAAGTCCCTATTTAGTAGAATCTAGTTTTATTATATTAAGAAGTATGATATATGAAGTATAAGTCCATTTTAGGAACCATATATGATTAATCTCACTATAGATTGACTTATGTATATTTAATAACTTTTGCTAACCTTTTGTTTGAGACAGATAGAATGACCTGTCATTTTATCACATGATCTGCTAACACTTCACGAATAACAAATTCATCTTCATTTATTTAAGAGATGAAGTGGAAATTGTTCAAGGCATGAACAACAGTGAGATTATACCTAAATAAAGTAAGTATTTATTCTAATTCAAATTCTTCAACTTTAGGGAAATGATCTTGAAAACCAAAAATGTTGTCATAGTGCTCTTATATCCGATTAATCAGATGGTACCTTAGATCATCACAAATCTATAGCTTTGTGATTGTTGGCTTTTTCATAGCCATGTTCTCTACCACTCTCCATTAGAACATGACGGTACGATTTCTCTTCCATGTACATATTTTCTTCTATATGGAAACCCAGTGATGAGTTTATTTGGGTTACTGTTACGTTTTATACTTTTGTTTTTAAAGATTGGTTTTGGTATTCCTTTTTATGATGTGGGTTTCTATTAAAAAAACTTTCGAGTAGTAAACTATTTATAACCCCGATGAATTTCGAGGGCGAAATTCATTTTAAGGGGGGTAGAATGTAACACCCTGAGATTTTATGAAAAATATTCTTTTTAATTTCATTAATGTCTTGTGTTATACGCTACACCAAAATGATCTTTCATAACACACATCACTGACCTGGCTTGAATTACACGCAATCGCAACCTTCCACGATAGCGTGTGTTGTACGCAACACCAAGTTTCGCTAAACAATGATATGATATTAAAATATTATTAAAACTAGACGTTATGAATAGTAATAACCACTTTTTGAAATTTTTTTAATTTTATTTTTCAAAATGAACTTCATTTTTGGATTCGGAATATCGAAATTAGCTTAGGGTGAAATTTTGGTGATTTTCGGATAACTTTCATATTTTGATGAATAGTGAAAATTACTAAATTTTAATTAAAAATAACTTTTTCAATCAAAATAATTAATAGTGATAAATTATTAATTTGAGTGGTTTTAAAGTATATTTAGAATATATTTTTACAATTTAATACAATGTTGGTCATTGGATGTAATTTCACATTTAAACCAGACATAAACAAGTGTCAATCTTTTGATAGTTATTATCTCTTAAGAACACATTATTTGTTTTGACAATGGGAATTAATTTTTAAATTAATTAATGCAACTGATATTTTTTGAATTTGGTAAAATTGAAATTATTTTTGAGTTCATAATATCAAATATATCTTAGGCCTAATTTTTGGTATTTTTCTGAAAAATTTCAATTTTTGATAAATAGTGAAACCACTAAGTGGTAGTTAAAAAAAACTGAATTTTTCATAAAACATAATTTTACTGCTTCTATGAGTGGAATTTCAAAAATCTGAGAGACACGGTTGAAGTTAGTAAGTAAAATGTGGTTCAATGAGATGAAAATAATTTTTGGTGAATAGTAACTTTTTACTTTTATTTACCATGGTTAAAAGTAAATAGGGTAATTAAGGGTAAAAATGATATTATTATTACCCTAACACATGTCTTAATTCTATTGGATAGATTTAATTCGACCAAAAACAAACTTAGGAATAAAATATGACCATTTAGGCCCACTTGAATTAGATTAGGACATTTATTATTATTTAATTCAAAGAAGAGTTAAAAGAGTTAAAATCAACGTTTATTTAATAAAACATTTTTAATATAGGGTTATACATAAGATAAATTCAACTATAAATATTCATTAGAAATCTAAAAAGATTTCCTAAATAATGGTATTTTATTTGTAATTTTTATACATTAAATAATTTAATTTATTTATAACACAACGATGATGCAGTAATTATCTTATTAATGAAATATTGACATAATTAATGTTATAAATACCCAAATAAATATAATATGAGACTTTTTATGAATTCCACTAATTTTCTAGGTTATTATGACATGTTATTATTGATTTAATTTTCTTTTTTCTAACTTATAATTCTGTTATGAGTTTCGCAAAAATCAATTACTAAATAGTGTCAAAATTGACATAAAATAGTTTTTAAAACAAATATTATATTTTTATTTTTTATTTTGTTCCTAAAAATCTAAGGTTAGGGCAAATGACTTATATAAGGTTATATATATTAATAATAAACAATTTGGGGTTCTTTTGGCTTCTTATAGTAATTTTAGTAACCTTATAGTGTAAGAACACAAGAAGACACGGTAAAAGTAAAAGTATTTAACATAATGTTAAATCTAAATGATAAGGTTAAAATAGGAACCTAAACTTGTCTAAATTCTATTGTATGAGAGGCTTTCGACCCATCCCCACATTAGCCTTGAAATAAATCAATTTGGAGCTATTTAAAACCGAACATGACTTTATAATAAAATAATATTTTTAGTTTTTCCAAAGGAGCCCCTCTCCTCCCTTATAAAAGGGCACCTCCTCCCTCTCTTCCTCACACAACTTTGAGCCTTCAAGCTCGTCCAACCCCTGAAAAATTCTCTTCTCCACTTCCCTAGAAACATCCTAGAGGTTCTGGTCTTCCTCAAAGACCAATTTTAGTGCCCTAAGAGGAGGTCTCAAAGAGGCGCTTCAAATAAGAGGTAATTTCTGTTACAAATTCTTTCATCTTTATTTCTTCTTCCACTTCTTCTTCATAGGTTGTTTCATTATGAAGTAATAACATCAGTATCACTCATATACTGATATTTTATTATAAGTATGAAACAATCCAATTTCACCATCTATCCATCCTACGAAAAACAAAATCACCGCGCGTGCGTACGTACGGAATACCGTCTCCACGCCATGGTGAAATCTATTTTCCACCACCACCTTACCTGGATGGGTATAATGATGTAAATAATAACTGTATATTATTATTTTAAAGTGATATTGATTCTGAAATAGTATACATACACTCCAATATAGTCCCACGATCATGAGAACGATATCATCGCTCGTGCGTACGTACGGACTACCGTCTCCACGACGCGATGAGATTCATTCTCCACTTTAACCATTAATGAATGATTATAAAGTATATATAATAAGTAATCATGAAATATATGGCATAATAATGATACTGGATTTATTTGTATATATATGTATTTCAACTAATTAATTCCGTTCAACTCAATAAGGAAACGAAAACAGCGTTCATGTGTACGTACGGCCTACCGTCTCCATGAACGGTGTATTTCTTTCCATTTACTGATTTATTATATATATGTATATTCTGAATATATATATATATCATGTTTTATATTCTGGAATTAAGTAATCATGATCTAAGTAATCATATGAATAATTACAAGTCAAAACACGGACGACAAATGAAACAATTTTACCCAAAACGCTCTTTAACATGGAATTTACAAAAGAACGGGTAATATAAAGTCATAAGTGAACAATATATGATATCATAACAATGAATATGATTCTGTAATAAGTCAATGACTTTATTTAAATCATTATACAGGAGGTTCGGACACTTACGAAGCAAATCGGACCTAAGGTAAGGGAAAATATCACAATCTCATTTTATCCGAGATTGTTTATACTTTGGTATTCACTGGGGTGTATTTCATAATCCACATCCATGTTTCCTCAATATGTAATATTATTTCCATCCACCTAAAATTGTTTAAATCCAATTTTACCCTTTGGTGAGTTTTTAGAAAAAGATATGAAAGGAATCTTTTGTCGTTTTTTGTACGAGGTACTTTTTGACTTTTTCGACAAAAGTACGAGAAGAATGTTTTTTTAACTTATACGACATGTATGGATTTTTAAAACATTATTTCCAAGAAGCATCATTTACAAGTTTTCAAGTTTATTTTTAATCAAATTCTTTTTGTTTAAAATTTTATGACATGTTAAGAAAGGAAAAGTGTTTTTGAAGTAGAAAGGATATTTTCCTCAAGAGTGAAGTTCAAGTGTTTTATAAAAATTATTTTCCATCTAAGATAATAAAGCGTTCTGTTTTTATCCCTATTATTACATTGATTTGATTATGTTGTGATGGAATTATTTTTATGAATTACTTTATCGTATATGAATTGTTTTATGATGTCATGATGTTTAAGATTCCCATTTTTATTACATGGGTTATGATATGATGTATGGTTTATGATTTTGTGGCACACATAAGAATGGTATCATTATGAGATGGGTGGGACCTATATCTCCCTCCAATTCATTGGGTAAAGATTTTATATCTCATGAGATAGACATGACTAGAACGGTAGGTTATACCGGTTCAGTGAAACAGGACTGAAACGAGGGTGACTCGGTTCAGAAATGGACTTTGTCCACTAAGATAGTCTTGGCAATGAGTCTTGACTAATAAGATATGATTATCTATGATTATGTGTGTATGCCACTAAGTTTCATTTTTAAGTTATGATTATTGGGATTCCATTTCACTACTATGATTTATCCCATGTTTTGAAATTATGCTCTCTTTTGCAGGTTATGATTTCCAAAAGTTATGTTCTTATGTATATGATGTGATTGATATTTCTTTTGTTTACCATTACTGAGCATTTGAGCTCACCCTTTTATGTTTTCTTTTCCCCAGGATATAAAAAAAGGTTTTAGGTAAAAAAAGGGAAGATCTTTATGGGAGATGTTGAAGATCTTTCACCACGATTAGAAGATTACGTTCTGAGTTTCCAAAGACACTAAACTATTACAATCCTTCTGTGTGTGTTTTTGTTATGTACTAAGTATTCCGCAAAAGTAATGTAATATCCATGTACGTCAGGATTCGGGTCTCTACAGAAAACCTTGAGTGTAATTTATCAAAACTACTGTCTCGATCCGAGGAATCCTAGACAACTGACGGTGCATCGATCAGAGGTCTTTATCTCATGTTATGGTCGTTTAACCAAAAAAGGTCCCAAAAGGGGGGTTTGGGCCCAGTCAGACCCGACCGAACACACCCTGGGTCGGCCCGAACGGGGTCGACCCACCCGAGTCTGGTTCCGGCCAGGCAGGGCGCGGCCCGGCAAGGCACGGCCCAGCTTGCGCCCGGCCGCGCCTCGGCCCGGCTGGCAGAGCGGGGGGGGGGGGGGGGGGTGGCTCGGTCAGCTAGCACAACATTAAGCCGCACCTCATCTATTCCAGGACTGCAGTGTCGTTCCGGTTCCACCCTCCGCCGTGGCTGAGCTGTGGTGGCCTGTTCCGGCGGTGCACCGGTGTCGTTGTGCCAGTGTGGTGCACCGCCTCCACCATTCACGGACCACCGGACGCGCTCTAGTGGTCCTTTCTGCCCACCGTCTGTGCCTAAGACCATCTCAGGACCCGAACACCACTGCGAAAGCCTTAAATCTCCGGTGTGGTCATGTTTCATCGTCGCCCATCAATCCGCGCATAGACAAACAACCATCGGAGGGTTCGGGCTTTTTCTTCGGCCCGAGCCCTTCACGTTAGATTTTTTACATCATGATTAATGTAATAAAACTAAAACCAAACCCGAACATAACCCCACATCAGATTTGAATCCCAACCCGCATGAACGAGCGTTCCGCGGATCAACGAGGCATAGGTTGGTCTGTGCTCATCATTATTTCCTCAAAAGGAAAGTATAAATTCAATACAATTCCCCTACCATGAAATTGACGTCGCACGTCATTGACCTGCTGAAGACGAACGTCGCGGTAGTCAGGCATCGCAGAAGAAGGATGTCGATTCCGTCGACGTCGGATTGCGTCCAAAAAAGAAGCATCGTTGGTGACTTCACGTTCTTCGCCATAGATATTCTTCGTTGAGAGAAGAATGGTGTTCTTCTATTTCTCCAGAGGTTCCCCACCAAAATATTTTATCAGGAAAATATTAAAATAGATCTCTCCCATTTTAAAGAAGATCCATGAAAATCCAAATAATTCAAAAGTGGGTTTCCAATTAATTATTTAGGTTATTGACTAAATGTTTGGCATCATCAAGGTGGGAGGTGGAGAGGTTCCACCTTAATAAAAGAGAAGAGGTGTCAATAATTAATGAAGGAGAGTTAAATTGGGGGGTTTAAGGGGAGGTGATAAGTTAGGGGTTTGTGCAGGCCCCACCACCCTTAGTCATATCCTCCTATGGGAAGTTAGGTGGGGTGTGGGACCCACCTCCAACTTCCCTTTGGAGGAATTAACATCCACTTAAAAATAAATTACAACACAACAATTTATTTAAGTCTTAATGAATCCCCAAATTTTAACTACCACGTATGACAAAACGCAACGGCGGTAATGGTCCCCCTAAGCGAAAATTGGTGTTGTGAGTTCATCGATGCCCCCAGATTTCAATTCTGAGCACCGGTTCAAAAGATAGAAAAACCCACGCATAGGTTTAATAAACATACCCGAACAAATCTTCATAAATTGATTCCGAGCACACTGGATCTCGGAATCAGGTGCTGTCAGAAACTGCATACTTATAAAATTCCAATGTATTTAAGAGAAAAAATTCCATGAAATTTACAGGTCTTTAAATTATCCCCACCTCAGGTCTTTACATCCCTGTAAAGCTACAACATACACTAGGGAAACAAAATAGGGTACTGATCACGTATCTGAGCCTCCTGCTCCCATGTTCTCTCCTTGAGGTTCTTGTGCTGCCATCGAACATGCACCAGAGGTATCACCCGTCGACATAGGACCCGCTCTTGTCGATTCTCAATATCCATTGGAACCTCCATGAAAGTCTTCCCATGGTCGATGATGTGGGACAGGTCATGTACACATCTCCTCAGCTAAGATACGTGGATGACGTCGTGCACCCGGTGCAACTGAGGTGGAAGGTACAAGCGGTAATCCACCTCACCTTCTCTACTGAAGAAGTGGAGGATTGACTGTAAGAGACTGAAGTTAGGCTGCACCATCTCTATCCACAAAGGATATATGTAAGGCCGTAAAATGCTCTGTCACCTCTCCTAGTAGCTGAATACCATTCCTCTTGCTGAGCACATCGGCAAAAATGTTCCCCTTCCCAAGAGTATAGACTATCTCGAATTCATAGTCCTCGAGGAACTAAATACTCAAAACTCTTGCTTCCACGAGGGTAAGGCTGGATGACTCAAGAGTGATTGGCCGCACCCTCCTAATCATGAGTTTATCCTATGCTTCCTGGGTTTCCCTTTTCACCGACCAAGGAAAACCCTCATCCCAACGTTGTAGAAAACCATAATATTTTTTCCTAATACAGTCAATCTGTGTATGAACTGTGGCTGCCTAGTCCATACCCAAACTAACGTCGTAAGGCCCTGACGCTGCCACTAAGAGGTTCCAACCGAAACTCTCTCCTCAGGGATCAGATCACACCATCGGCGTAAGTGTCTTTATCGAGTCTCTTCCCAAAGGTATCTCCAGAAGTGAGGGTCAAGTCAAAGGTTTTAACCAAAAACTCTTGGTCTGGGACAAGATTCGTGGTTGGAAGGAATGATTGGAACCTATTTTAATTGATACCACAACTCTTAGTAGACACATACCGTACCTTGAATCATTCATAGATCCTCTGGGTCACATTTCTTGACCGCATGAAACTATTCTTTTCTCCTGCCCTCTATCTCCCTGAGCCTGGTGGGGACAACAAAGATGGGTGGTTGTAACATGTCAGAATGTACACCACCTCATGTTGCTCTCCTAGCTCTGCTTCCACGTCTTCTGCTCTGCAGATTCATCTATCCTTAACACTTTCTCTTCTTGAAACATTTTACATGACCATGTCTCTGATACTAGTGCCAGTTCCTTGCTTTCCCACTACTAACATTATCTAGCTGTATCCATTCATCCAAAGAACATTCAACCACAAAGGATCTCTCTAGCACCCTATCATAAGTTGGAATGCATAGAGGAAATGTGTTGGCCCAGATGTCCGATAAACACACCTCGCTCTGAGGTCCGAGATCTAATCACTAATCATATCGTAGTCATTAAGTACCAGGAATGATCAGTACGCCTCGATGAATACTCAGCTACCGACATGTTGTCCCTCCGAAGCTGTATAAGCTCTAGAAAACTCTTAGCCACCTCCTCAAGCCATTCCTCAACCACCTATGAGTTCGGCTCGCCACAGAACCTGAGGGGTATCTGATTTTGAAACGCATGTAAGGCACTAAGCCTACATGCGTCATCTACCAGTACCGCCAGTTGTGACTACTAACCAAAAGGTAGTGATATAGATGGCACACTACCCGAAGGTACTATCTTAGGCATCGGTCCACATACCGAAGCCTCGTCACTAAGAGGACCATCCTCAAGTTCACTCACTTGGAAACACTAGTATCTAAGATCACCATCTTCTATACTAGTGTCTAAAATAGGTGTAGAACTCTAGAAATCGCCTCCATGCAGCCCACTACTGCCTGGGAATCTGTCATGCCTCGTAACCTCGGAGGCCTCTGCTGCTAGAACTCGTGCAACGTGCTCTGTCAGCGTGCACCATCCGCTTGTAAGGCTGGTGGCATATGCTGACCAACAGGTGGTGGTGCTCCTGGTACACCACCCTAACGTGCCATCATAGTAAGAGGTCCCTCCACCAGAGCCTCATCGCTCGGTGGTCCGTCATTGGGTACTCTCGCGGAACTCCAATTGAATGTATCCATAGAGGCATCCCGAATAGATGTGACACGGTTCAATGATTTAAACCTGGTGAGATGACCAGGTTGAGCTGACATGAAGAAAACTTCTGAAAACAGACAGGCAATAAGTGTTTTCGGGCACTGATTTGGAAATCAGTAGTCAGGGTCCTGGTGTATGGATACGTCGGTCACCACACCTACACTGGAATCCCTAAACTGAATACTACACTCGGTACTCTTAACTCTATTTCTTCATTGAAAGAATGATCATAGTCCTAGGATCTATTGTAGAACCGACTCCTCTGATGCCAATTTTTCATGACCCGTCCCCCGGGGACCGTATCATGATTTACCCAAGCCCACCTTCCATAGGCCAGGGGCTGGCGACTAGCACCAAAGGCGTAACTCCCTAAAAAATGGGAAGGAATTTTCTTCATAAAATGTAAACATAAAAAAGCAAAGTACAAGGGGATGAAAACATTAAGTAAGCAGTATAACAAGTGTGCTGAAAGTACAAAGCGTCCAGAAATTAAAGCCCACCAGAAAGGTACAACATCAACTGAAAGTAATTACAAATGAAAGGACAAACAACTAGAAGATGGAAGCATCTCCTGGATCATCCTCCGAGTTCCTAACTGAAGGGTAGGTACATATGTCCTCCTCAGCACTCTATGTCCGTCCTTCTCCTCCGGGTAACGACTCTCCATGAGGTCCACCTTCGATTCCCGTCCAGTCCTTGTATACTCTGCCTCGGTCAGTGCTGTCTGTCGTCTGCATCCAAAACAACATAGTGTGGGCTTAGCCCGTGCAGGGGTGAGTATAACGATACTCAGTAGGGACCTGAGACCCTCAAGTTCTCACAAATACTATCATGGATAAACCAAAAAGAATGATCTCAAAATATAACCTTTACTTTGGTATATTCCCATACATATACCTAAGTAATCAAGTAACCAATCTCAATCAAGAAGAAAACACAAAGTTCATTGACTCTGCTCAAACCAGGATTTTCATTATCAAAACCACAAATTATGGAGAACTCCTCCTCTATCGAGTAAATTGGCCCTCTCGTGACTCTGAGGTGCTACTCTCTAACCTTAGACTGCTGAGGTACTCCTCTTGTCAAGTACCGCAGGTCTGCTGCCAAATCGGGCACTCCTCTGCTTGGGTCTGCCGCCAAACTGGACACTCCCCCTAATAGCCTTCAGAGGTACTCCTCCTGTCGAGTACCGTGGGTTTGCTGCCAAACCAGGCGATCCGTCCGTCGTGGGTCTACCGCCAAACTGGGTTCTCCGTCCAATGGGCTAGTCGAATCACTCCGAGTCGAATCGGTCAAGCAGTCGTCATGTCTCTAGCTATTGGGTCTCAGCACTCGTTCTTCTCGTCTCCAAGAGTATCCGCTCCACGAGCTACTGTTCGATACTGCAAGTGTCACGAAGTCTCACATAGAAGTATCCCAAATGACCTCCTCGTCATAGGGGTCTCAAAGTAACAAACAACGCGTCAATCAGATGCCCGGTCTGTGAGTTATTAGCCTTTATGTCCCGGGGGCCCGGCTGGTTTCGTCTACGAACCAACCCGACCATATCTCAACTGTACCCCAAACACCCAGGGGGTATTCTCAAAAGAAACATTTCTCAACGAGATTACCAACGCCACTGACGGTTCATCAAACGGACATCCGGTCTGAGAGTTATTGGTTTTCAGTTCCAGGGGCCCGGTTGGTTTTTAAGATAAATCCAGCCCGAACATAATCCAATCTCATCTGAACCCTATGTGGAGTATTGAAAAAGGACCATATCATCAAAATAAATCCAACGTAGTTTACGGAACGTCAATCAGACGGTCAGTCCTTATGTTATAAGCATTTCCGCTCCGAGGGCCTAGTTTGTTTCGTGTTCGAACCAACCTGGTTGTACCCAAACTTCGCCAAAACCTAGAGTTTAATATACCGAAACGACCGTCTTGATCTGAGGAATCCTACGCCATTAACAGTGCATCGATTGGAGGTCCATAGCTTATGTTAAAAGATTTTAACCGAAAAAGGTCCCGAGACCGACCCGACCCAACCTACCCAGGGTCGGCCCAGTGGGGTGCGGCCCAGCCCGCAGCCAACCACATCCCGGCCAGGCGAGCCGCGAGGGGGGGGGGGGGTGGGAGGCGCGGCCTCTCAGATAGTTGTCACGACATTAGGTCGCGCCTCTTATACTCCGTAATGGTAGATCAGTTCTGGTTCCATCCGCCGTCGCGGCTCAGCCGCCCCGGTATGTGCCGGTGGTGCGCCACCGCCATCTTTCACAGACCACCAAATGCACTCTTGTGGTCCGTTTCGCCCACCGTCTGCGCCTAAGATCATCTCAGGACCCGAACTCCACTTCCAAAGCTCCAATTCGTCATTGAGGTCTCGTTTCATCATCACCCATCAATCCTCGCACAGACGAACAACCAACGGTGGGTTCGGGCTTGTTATTCAGCCCAAGACCTTCGCATTAGAAGTTTTCAATCATGATTAAAGTATTCAAACAAAAACAAAAAACGAACGTAACCCCACTTCAGATTTGAATCCCAACCTGCATGAACGAGCGATCTGCAGATCAACCGGGCAGAGGTTGGTCCACGCTCATCGTTCTTTCCTCAAAATTGAAAGGAGAAATTCAATACACTTCCCCTACCTCAAAATTGACATCGCATGTCATCGAGACGAAGAAGATGAAGGTTGTGGTAGTCGGGCATCGTGAAAGAAGGACGTCAATTCCGTTGATGTCGGATTGTGCCCGAAGAATAAACGTCGTTGGTGACTTCGCGTTCTTCATCGGAGATATTCTTCGTCAAGAGAAGAATGGCGTTCTTCTATTTCTCCGGAGGTTCCCCACCAAAATATTTTCTCAGACAAATATTAAAATAGATCTCTCCCTTTTTAAAGAATTTCCATGTAAATCCAAATAATTCAAAAGTGGGTTGCCAATTAATTAATAAGGTTATTAATTAAAAGGTTGCCATCATCAATAGGTGGGAGGTGGAGAGGTTCCACCTTAATAAAAGATAAGAGGTGTCAGGAATTAATGAAGGATAGTTAAATGGGTGGGTTTAAGGGTATGCGAAATGTTAGGGGTTTGTGCGGGCCCCACCACCCTTAGTCATATCCTCCCATGGGATGTTAGGAGGGGTGTAGTCCCTACCTCTAACATCCCTTTGGAGGAATTAACTTCCACTTAAAAATAAATTGTATCACAACAATTTATTTATGTCTTAACGAATCCAGAAATTTTAACTACCACATACGACAAAATAAAAATGCGGTAAAGGTCCCCAATAGCGAAAACTGGGGCTTCGAGTTCATCGGTGCCCTCAGATTTCAATTCCAAGCACTGGTTAAAAAGATAAAAAACCTACATGTACGTTTACGGAACATACCCAAACAAAACATCCGAGATTGATTCCGGGCACACCGGGCCACGGAATTAGGTGCTGTCAGAAACTGCAGACTCGAAAAATTTCAAAGAATTTAAGAAAAATATTTCCATGAAATTCCCAGGTCTTTAAAAATGGTACCTAAAACATGTACATAATCAATAAAATGGTTTCATAGTGGTTTTTAGTCTATAAAATCCAATCGCATTCTTTTATTCACCTTTACTTTTCCACCCCAAAGAACAAAATATGACCCCAAGGAAACTCAAACAAAGGTAATGAGGATTGGGAGCCTAGGGAAAATATATTTAATTATAATATGACAATTAAATTTAATAATAATTGAGAATAAATGAAAATATCCAAACATTGCATGGAATATTGAGGCTCAATTTGAGAAAGATCTTGTAACACTTTTAACATCCCAACCATTTATATACATTTAATATGTTTTATAAAAAAATAATTATTATCATAATTAGGTGTATAACATAGCTTAAACACATGAATCGTGTAATGAATTATATTATTAAATAAGAAAAATGTGTTTACAAAATAAAAATATCTATGGGAATTTAAAATATTGCAATGGCTAAATAGGAAAAAAAATCCAAAAAAGAATATTTGGTTCATCTTTATCCCATAGAATCATCACATGGAATAACAACACTATAAAATGCAGGAAAATCATAAGTAATACAATTGTAATTTTAGAAATGAAAAATTAGTTGACATTAGATTAATTGATATTAATTATAAATAAAGTAATTAATTTGTATTTTTAGAGGGTAATATAATCGTTGGAATAGTCTTATGATTGTTGGAAAAGTAACCTTAGTATTAGGAATGATGGCCATGCCATTAGGAATAAAAACCTGACTCATGGAATAGTAAATAAATCTCAAAACATTATAATGACACATAAACAATATATATAATTATTAATTCATGAAAATAAAAATATTTTAATTATATTATATGACTATCATTATTAAAACCTCAAAGAAAGTGTAAGGAAATGTTTAGTGAACATAATCTTAATATATTTCGTAATATTGATTTTTTATGGTTATAATTAAAACAAATTATGTTAGAAATTTATATTCATAAAATTAATTTCAATTTTATAATGATAATTTCAAAAAATTTCTAACATTGATTTTTTATAATTTTTAAAAAAAATTTATTTTTAAGTGAATGGTAAATATATATTTTTTCATAACCAGTGTGTTTTGAATTAAATCATTCATAATTTAATAGTGGAATAAATAATTGTAATACTACAAAATCCTTTAAAAAGATGTTAAATATGTTATATATTAATTGAAATTTAAATTTGAAACCTGAATTTTTTTTTCTAAACTCTAAAGTTTAAAGTATTCGCCAACAAATATTTTTAATATTTTTTTAACATCCTAATTAACATGGTTTATAATGGTTTTAAAATACATGAAAATTTATATAATAAATCCTAATTCAAAATTTCCAAAATGTCACAATTTCAATATTTACATTAGATATTATTTTTTATACAATATTTTATTCTAAAAACACTCGTCCCCTCAAGTACACTACATTCTTTCCCTCCACATGAAAAACTACTTCCATACACTAATAAAAGACAAATATTTTCATGATTATTCTTTTTTAATATACTTTTAATAATTAGGGGTATTATATAGTATTCAAAATATATTATTTTATAATGTTAAGGGTCATATAAATGGGAAAACATAAAAAAAAATGGAATGTCCTTTCATATTTTTATTTCATTTTTCTTTTCTAATTCCATATCCATATATTATTTTCTAATACAACCCCTAATAAAATAATTATGTATTATGTTAACAATATATTTATAATTTCAATCTAATATTAAAAATTTATATATAATATAATCAAATATTATATCTCTCTCACTTCCTCATTTGACAATGTCTAATCAATAGATGGTTAACTATCCTTGAGGATATTTCCAACAATCTACTTATCATTTTTATTATAGATTCCTATAATAAATTTTTTGTTATATATATATATATATGAATATACAATTTTAATTAGTCAATTTTATCATTTCATAAATTTATGTAATCAAAATAAAAAAATAAAAATATGATTGGATAATTTTAAGGAAAAAGTAATATCACCAAATTTCCCCTTTGACCAATAAAATTTACAAATAAAATTCAATGGTTATTATTCATCATGTTTTTAAAAAATAAACATAATTATATTTTTTTTATGTTTTAATAAAAGTTATTTTATTATATAGGATGCATAAAAGTGACGAAATAACATAGGATTTAATATAAGAAGGATCTTGAACCTAACTCCATATTATTTTGGTTTATCACTTCATTATATTTATTTTCAATGAAGCATATTCTAAATTAATTCCAATAAAGAAATTTCACTCATCATTCACTTTTTATTTCATGGGGATATACCTGATTTTACCTCATTGAAAATATTTGTCAGCCAATTACAATGATTTTTCAAAGGGATTTCGTTTTCTAAAATATCCCATTGACTCCTATTGGGGTGTTTCTTATTCAATAAAATAAAGATTATCTTTTATACCAAAATATTTATCTTCATTTTTCATTTGTTTTAATTTACTCATTTTTAAAACCCTATAAATGCATCATCATCCATTATTTTACTCCATGTATATGATTGTTATATGTTCTCTTTCCATGTGTATGCATAATTATGAGAATTTTATAATGTGATTGGTGTGATTAAAAATATACATCTCTCTAATTCATTATGTAATGTGGTATATCTGAAGATATTAGATTTATTATGCATGAACATGATGGTATATTTTTTCATAATTATGATGTTGACAATTTTTCACATATGTTATATGTTAACATGACGGTTGATTTATTGAAAAATATATGTATGATTTTTCTATTATGTTATAATATTTTTTTATTATTCATATGTACCATTCCATGATTTTTTCAAATGATTGTCTCAGCATCATGATGTTGATCTCATGCTTCATATGTAATCATGATGATTTTTATCACTCATGTACAATTCATGCATTTATTTTATTTTTCCCATGTTATTCCTCATCTCACTGGGCTTTTAGATCACCCATTTCTTTGATGTATATCCTCATGTGAATAAATGTACTAAGGATAAAATTAGATCTTTTATTATTACTATAAATAATGATATAAACATTGTTTAGGTTTTATTATGTACTCCAGATGTATGAACCTAATTTATCTAATATACTAAGATAATTTATTTTAAAATGTATTATTATTATATTATTTATCTTATGTATGATTTAGTAGTTGTGTAATAAAAATTTCATTCATTATATATTGTATTAGAGAATATTTTCATTCAAATGGGTATTAGGAACATAAATATTAATGAATACCCCTTATGATTAGTCTAAATAAAGAAAACTATCCCAAATTTTAGTAAATGAGAGTGTGGTCATCATGAAATGATATCCCTATTTGGATACTACATGTGGATGTGGTTCTATAATATATCCACCTGGGTTTAATAATCATAAATTGGACTGGTTGGTTACTAACCCAATCTTCATCCTAGTTATAAATAGTAGGCCTTACTACACACCCAGTTAGATACTCCTAGGGGATATTCAATGGTCTATCAGATTGTATTTAAAAATATTTATGAAGGGTATGAAACTAATGTAATTAATCCTCATAAAGTTATACAATGGTTTATAAAATGTGATAAATGAACAAGGGTTTGGAATGTAGGATAAAAAGTGAACCCCTTCAATAGAACATTATAATTTCATTGCACGTGGTAATTAAGAATATATTCATTCTTTATTAAATTATATTTTGTTAAAACAATTTATATTTTTTAAAATGGTGTGTACTAAGGATAAACAGGACAACAACATATGTGAGGGACAATGCAATGATTTTCCAAAAAAAATTCCAAATTCAATGGGAGGTTTGGTTTAAAATAGCATGGTGCTACTTACCCAGCTATCTCAGTATATGAAAAATAGTGTAGACCAGGTGAAATGTTTTCGTTCACTCAAGAAGCAGCCACTATCCCTAGAGTTCATTAATTTAAAATGAACACTAATAATTAGGGGATCTTCTAATACATATATCATTGACCTATGGGTTAACTCAATGAAGAATAATTTTTCTATTCTAATGTTTTTGTGAAGTATAATGTTACATTAGTCATCTTCCATTTGGTGGGAGAAAGCCAGTAAATGGGGGAAATTTATATAGAATGTGAGGCCAAAATATGAAATAAGAAATAGATTGGGATGTTTTTAATAATATATTTCTTAAAAAAAATTTGCCTGAAACTCCTCATAAAAAGATGGAGAGATAATTTATAGAGAGTGAGTAACTCAAGAGGTGGGAGAATTAAGTTCCCAATAAAAATATATTAAGAACTAGTTCAAAATAAAATACTCAATTAAAAAAATCACTTTGTAAGTCAAAAGTGTAGTTTGATATAATTTCAATAATGTAAAATACTTCTCCCTGATAGGTTACTCATTAGTTAAAACAATATTATAGATTTCTATAACCATTGAAATAAATTTACTCAAACAAATCCTCATATAAACACTACTTAAGACTAATAAAAATTGTACAAGTTTTTTAATAGATTAAAACCAAATACAATTTAATGAATTGAAATAAAGAAAAAAATCGCACAGTGAAATAATCAAGGTGTTCAATCTAAAGACGATACTTAATCCCCACCTCTTGGAAATCACCTACACCCAATTATTTTATATAACTGTATTATGATCCACTACCTGGATTTGGTATACATTCAACATTTTTCAAATGGGATAGTCCCTAAATCCTCTTAAATAGTTATAAGTAGGGATAAAAACAACTCAATCCATTTAGGGACATCTTGAAAAATTACCATTGGTAAACATATAAAAAGGGATTGAATAGAATATAAAGTATTGCCTTGTTCAAGTGCAGGTGGAGTGTGAGTTGATAAATAGAGAAAATGACATGCAACTAAACTGTTAATGAATGAAATAGAGAGAAAAAGTAACAATATATAGAAAAGTTAGTGATGCTTAGTGTGAATATTAATTGGTGCTTGAGATTCCTTTGATTTGGACTGGTTAGTAGATCAGGCAGTTTTTTATGAATTTATATAAAAACATAGTGTCTCCAAGTTTCACTCTTCTATCTACAGGAAAGTATCTTGATCTTGAATGAGTTATACTCAAGTATGTTATCACGAGAATATCCAAATCTCTTATTCATATATATGAATTCCATTATCACCTGGAGAACATCCTCTAAAATAGAAATGACCACATTCACCCATTGAATAATAATCATCTATATCATATGGATCCTCGTACTGAGCACAAACTGCATTTTAATGCACCCATAAAATAGTTTAATGAATCATAATTAAATAATTATTATTTGTTAACTTATATAATATATATTTTTTAGAATTTAATTCAAATCATGAATTAAAATACAGTGGAACTTCTGGATGTTTTTCGTCTGGTGGTGGCTCATTTCTTATAGTTAGTCATGTTGGTGTTGAATCATGCTGATAGTGACTAATTCTGATGGTAAGTCATTTTCGAATTACCTAATATCTGGTGGTGAGTCATGTTAGTGCTGAATTATTCTCAAGGTGAATCAATTCTAGAATTTCATCATTTTGGTGGTGAATCAGTCTAGGGGTATGTCATTCTGGTGATGACTCATTCGGGTAGAAAATCATTCTACTAGTGGATTTTTATGGCGGTAATTCATTTAGATGATGACTCGTGTCTAGACTTGAATCATTTCTAGTGGTGTCTGATTCCATCACATAGCTAAATTTCACTATATTCCCTTATAAACTAATATACTATCTAAAGACATCAAATTAATTTGCCACATAATTATCATGATTTATGAGCATTAATATAAGGGTTTTCCAAAAATCTCCCCCGTTTTGATAATCACAAATCATGGAATTTTTATAATCCATGTATCATATATACTTAAGTATAAATAGATGAATTTAAAGTATAACAGTATTTTTAACATTTAAATTATAAAATGTGATATATATAGAAAAGTGTGAAATCAAGGATAAGTGTAATTCCTATTTTCAATTATAAATTAAATCCCATTAATATAATATTGGTACTTTAAATAAATATGGCATCAAAGGATGAATCCAAACAATTAATTTCTGAAATCAGAATACAAAAAAGAACTTTAGTGTTGATAACTTAATGGGTAAACTTGGTGTCAAATAAAAGTTTCAAAGATAAATACAGTATAAAAGGTAACATATAAAAAAGTCCTGAAGTATGGTATCAAAATAGAATGACCATAAATAATGGATAAGGGGTATGAAATAATACAATAACAATTCACCCCCTTTAGGGATTATCAATAAGTTAAAACAATAAAAAAAATACAAATATATGAATAATAATTATGGACATACAAGTCATTAAGTACAAAAATTAATGATATTATAGACAAAATAGATACTGGGAAAATTGCAAAAAAAAAACCCCTATCAAATAAAAATGTCAAATCAGATGAACTGTCAGCACGAGAGGTAGGATAAGTAGGTGTTTTTACATTTCAAGTTGCATGAGGTATTGATAAATAATATGAGGGTACTATGGGAGTGGCTAAAGGCCTTAAAGTGGAGGTAAGATGATCTCTAATGGTCCATAGACGAATATGTTAGATGGATTCAACTAGGTACATGCTGAAAAGATGGTATCATGTTGGTAAAGGATGTGAGGGATGATTGATAATGAAGGAATACATGGGAATTTCTTTATGAGTAACCATTTTCGTACTAGAGGCATACATTAAAGGCTTCATAATGTCCAAAAAATCCATAATAATATTTCCTCTTATCTCATTTTCTCTAAATAAATTTTTCTTTTCCTTCATGAATATCTTTAGAAGATATTTCATGACCTTAAATTGATCTACATGTTCCTTGAAATCCATGGTACTTAGTGGCATCCTTAGGTTCTCAAGCAAAAATAATAAATGGGAATTCAAATCATGATTGGTATAAACCATGGGAAGGTAGAATGTAATGGTATTAGTGACAGATACACTATCAATTTGATCCTCATTTAAACACTATTTTACTAGTTTTTATATATTTTGATTGTGATGATTGGTCTCCCTCAAGTCCTCCTGATGAGTAGTATGAATATCTCCCAAAACTGCTTGGAACTCTTCTCAATCAACAGACATAATCAAATCCATATAATCTGAATATGAGGTACGTGGAGACAATGATATATAATCCTTTAAATGTAAACTCTCTAATGTCTCCATAATAGTCGACTGACTATCATGAAAGGTGGATATCATCTCCACCATGACAGATGTCATAGTTTCCATCTCACATTCCAACATTTAGTTCTCAATTTACACTTCCAAAATTTTAAAATTCATCTTAGTATGGATTTGGTATAGAACCAACTCAAGGAAGTATGTAGCATCATCTTCACATATCATAGTGACCCAAGATTATTGACACCTCCAAATCCTACAAAATAAGTAATATGTATTGCTCTAAAAGAATATATGTCTTCCCTGTAAATAGCATCTAAAGGAACTAGAGCAGCAGGTGGAGGAGTGTCACCTCCATAAACATTGGTAATAACAGCCTCTGTAGGATCCGATCAGGTAGGTACAACTGAAGGGTAGGCCTGAATCTTACAATTATGATCTATCTTTTCAATTAAGTGTCCCATAGGTTTTGTCCCATATCCATCTAAAACAGTAGGTCTACCATACATTGGTATAATTGTCCCATCATAATCTATGATTGTACAAGCTAGTCTAAAACGTTTTGGAACCTGGGGAAGACACCTACATACCTAATACCTCATTTTTTTCTTGATCATCACTATTACCTGTATCATCATTCTAAATGTCCTCAAACTCTAGAAATTTTAATCCAATATAAGCATATCCAGGGAATTTTTTATCATCACCAGGAGCAGCTACATCCACTTTAACTAGAGTAAAAAAAAGGCATGGTCAAATCAAACAAAACAATGGGATTCCTCCCCCTAAGCAGCTATTATTGTCTTACCTCTATCAGAGGTAGCATCACTAACAGGTTGAGAAAAAAATATCTCTCGATTGACCCATATCTTACCAAATAAGGTTTCTCTATACTTGTAGAACTATGTGGGTCATGTATCTCTATAGAACTAACAGATGAAATAGAACCATAAGGGGATGGATGATGTTATATAATTTCATGACCTATCCCCCGTGGAAAGTGTAATGAGTAACAACATCCATCCTTCTATAGGCTAGGGGTTTCTGAGTATCACCATAAAAAAATATCCCAAAATTGGAAGGCATTTACTTTGAACATGTACATACAGAAACTAGGTGCAAGCCAAAAGAAAACCACAAAGTAGAACTACGGATAGTAAAAGTGACAACTGAAAGTAAAATGGGCCAGCTTACAAACCCAGCTGAAAAGAAAGTACAAAAAAGGGGGGAAATGTTCTCTAGAGGTCATCCACCAAGAATCCTACCTGAAGGGTAGGTACAGCTCATTGTCTATTTTCACTGCCACTCACCACGTCCATCAGTCACCTCTGAGAATCGTCTAGCCCTAACTCCTCGAGTCTCAATCATGTTTTTTATCATCTACACAAGACATGTCACGGTGTGGGAGAAGCCTCTGAAGGGGTGAATATAACAATACTCAGTAGGGACCCTGAGACCCATGAAGGACTCTTAGAATTCCACAAATGGAAAACCACAAATCACTATCTCAATCACAGATCATAAAGTTAAAGACAACTCACACAATGTATATTATTTAAAAAATGGAATAATGGTTATTAGTCATAAAGATGAATCATCTTATTCCATTAAGAAGCTCCGCTTTTGAACCACGAAGAAGGTGTTCTATTGTTGATCCACATAGGGTCATATGTAACCAATCCTCAGAGGGTCATAAGTAATCAATCCACATAGGTTCGTAATTCATTGATCCATATAGGGTCATAAGTCATCGATCCACACATTGTCACAAGTCATCGATCCACATAGGGTCGTAGGTCGATGATCCATGACCAACTGCTCTAAAGATATTCCTCATCGGGTCACGCTACTAATGATCCACACTGGTTCACTCTGATGCTGATCTACAAAGGTTCTCTCTATTTCCAATCCATGAAGGGTCGCTCTCATACCGATCCACAAAGGGTCTCTATTCACTTGATAGTTAGCCACACGATTCCCATATTCGGTGCGCTTGATTTTTCGAGAAAGAAATCCATAATCCACTAGTAATATTTCAACTACCACAAAGACTCACAATGTAGTAAAACAAAAGGCCTTCATGTCTTAAGGATTCTAACATGACAGACAGTGCGTCAATTGGATGCACAGTCTGTATGTTATAAGAAAAAAGGTAAGTAGGGCCCGATTGGATTCGAGTCCAATCATACCCTGGCATAATCCAACATCTACCAAAATCTATTTTGAGTATCTTAAAAGGAACTCCTCGTCACGAGGGTCCTCACAGAACTGATGGTTCTTTAATCAGATTTCAGGTTTGCAATGTTTTCTTGATTTAGTGCAACGAGACTGGTTGGGTATGGTGGGGGTCCAGCATGGCCGACTCGTTGCGACCATAGGTCCGGCCTGGCATGCGGGTCTAACCAAGTTTCTAGGTCTTCCCTAGCCAATAGGTCCATCTGGCGAATGGGTCTGACCCAGCTCACGGTTCCGGCCCAGCTGGCGGGTCCTGCTATCCTGGAAACCCATCCCTCATGTGGTCCAGTTCTCCCAGATGGCGGCATAGGTGGGGCACTACTCGGTCTTCCAAAATAAGCGGTTGGAGCCGACCGTTATTCTCTATCCAAGCAAGCCCCTAAAATCCACACATGGTGTGTCAACATCGCATTGTCTCACTCGTTGAGGCCTGGCTGGTCGTGGCGCTTGAAAGTGCCACCGTCCCCACGCGGCCGAATCAGTCAGTCAGCGGGTTCTTCCGTGATCCACCGAAGATTCTCCGATGGATTGTTTTCTTTCTCATCGTCACCTACAGTCCTCCCGAGTCGCCGCCTTCACTGTGTGGCCCTAAAAGCACATTTTTTTATACGTTCGTTGATCCGCCTCGAATAACAAACCCAGTATAGGTTCGGTGGAGGTTCCAGGCATTGTTCAGTTTGGCACGTGCCCTCCATGTTAGCATTAAAACATGGGAAGGAGTCATTAATATCATGATAATGATTAACCCAAATCAATTTCAAGCAAAAACTACCCACAAGAATGAATGAATTTTAGATCAACCCACTTGTCAGTTGATCCACGTTCATCGTATTATTCAAGAATGGGGAAGAGAAATCATTTAAACACAAAAAAAAATTAGACCCCCAACATTGATTTTGTTGGAACCAGTTGGATAAAAAGAATAACAAGATCCACGTGTGTTTCCGTTTGACATTCATCGCTGCTCGTCAAGCTCTGGATCGATTCCTCAATGGTATTCATCAAACCTCTATTCTTTATTGGAGGATGTCATCATTGGTGCTTCATCAATGATTTCTCCCATAGTTGTCAAATCCCCTTCACCAATGAATTGATTAAATATTTGAGTTAATGAGTTTCCCATTAGGTTAAACAATGTGGCTCATTAATGAACGCATTAATTAATCATGCGATGTGGTTAGACAACTAGTGTAACATGTCATTTAATGACCTTCATTTAATGACCGACTAACTCTGTGCCCTTGGATTTCAAATTGGAGAACTAGTTCAAAAGTCAGAAATCCCACTCGCACGTTCACTTTAGTGAACTTCTATAAAGTTAAAAATTATATTATGGGCACATCGGGACTCATAATTATGATTCATCAATTTTCACAGCCTCATAATAGTTCCATATAATTGAAAAAAAAATATTGAAAATCCAAGTCCTTAAATTCTCCTCACCTTAGGGATTTACATCCTTAAATGAAACAAAAAAGGCTAGGAATACAAATGGGGGTACTAAGCATGAATTTGAGCCTCTCACTCCTATGTTCTCCCCTGGAGGTTCTCGTTCTACCACTGAAAGCACACTTGAGGAATCGACCATTCATGAATGACTCTGTCCTATAGATCCTCTATCTCTACTGGGTACTCTGAAAACATCTCCACATCATCAATGCCCATCTCACCCCAGTCGATGGCGTGTGATGGATCATGTATGTGTCTCCTTAGCTGCGACATGTGGAAAACATCATGCTCCCTGGGCATCTGTGGGGGAAGAGCTTGGTGGTATGACACCTCTCCAACTCTACTATGAATCTAGAACATTCTGATGATCTTCAGTGATAGATTTCTTCCCCGACCAAATATCTGCAAGCATCGTCGAGGTGAGACCCGTATAAATACATGGACTCCCTCCTCGAACTCCAATGGTCTCTGTCTACTATCAGCATACATCATCTGCCTTCTCTATGCAGTCTTCATCCACTCACAGATGATCTGTACCTTCTCAGTGGTAGGCCATACCAACCCTGGACCCATAAGTGCGGACTCCCTTGGGTCTTTCTAACATAGAGGTGATCTACATGGGAACTCGTACAAGGCCTCAAAGGGTGTCATGCCAATGGTGGAGTTATATATGTTGTTGTATGTGAACTAAACCAAATTCAAGTGATCCTCCCAACTATAGCCTAATTCAAGGACGAACGCACGAAGCGTGTCCTCATGTGTCTGTATGGTCTGCTCCATCTAACCCTCAGTCTAGGGATGAAAGGTGGTGCTCAAATGTAGCTGAGTCCTAAATGCCTCCCTCAATCCATTCTAAAACTGGGATGTAAAATGAGCATAAATATCTAGGCAATATTCTATGGAACCCCATGAAGCCGTATTATCACCTGTACATAGAGGCCTACCAAGACCACTACTGATCCCTGCTTTTGGATGGATAAAAAGTGGGGTGACTTAGTGAGTCAGTCAATGATCATCCATATGGAATTGTGGTACCTGGCGGTACAATGTAGCCCTGTCACTAAGTCCATGTAGATGTCATCACTCTTCCATTTTGGAACCTCATGTAGCAGAGTGAAGCCTACTGGAACTTGATGTTTGGCCTTCACTTGCTGACAGGTGAGGCAACCAGAAATGATTTATTCCACTATTTTCTTCATCCCTGACCACCAGTATTAATGTCAGAGATCCTGGTACATCTTCATCTCCCCAAGATGTACCACCAAAGGGGGTGTGTGGAACTCCCTAAAAACCTCCTCTTGTAGTGTCACTGGTACCATGGTGCATCCTCTGAAAATATGACGTGCTCCTCGCCTTTAAGAAATCCATTAGGATCGTGTATAGAGGATATCTGAGCAGGTTGGGTCTCATAGTCAATGTCTCCATGATATGAATCACTAATTAGTAGAAGGAATGGGGGAGTTACTATCATAGTCTAGTGGTACGGTTCTCCAACACTCTCCATGAAAGATAAATACATCGCAGCTAGTTGCTCTGTCGCCTCACTGAACAATTGTAAACCAAACCTCATGTTGAGTGTCTCAGCCACCATATCACCCTTACCTGGGCTATATACTATCTCAATGTCATAGTCCTGGAGAAACTCCAGCCAGCACCATTGTCTTAGGTTCTAGTCCTTCTATGAAAATATATACCTAAAACTCTTGTGATCAGATTAGACCATAAATCATTCACCCATCAAGTAGTGTCGTGACATATTCAAGGAAAAATACCATAGCTTTTTACTCCAGGTCATGGGTAGTGTAGTTCTACTCATGTTGTCTCAACTATCATGAGATATAGGTGATCACCACATTCTTTTGTATCATGACACATCCTAGTCCGGTGTCTGATGCATCATAGTAGACTACATACCCAACACCAACATCTGGTAGCCTCAAGATGGGGGAACTCATCAGTCTCCGCCTTATCTCTTAGAAATTCTAATGGCATCTTTTTTTCAACAAGAAAGTGTGTACCTTCCTTATCAAATTTGAAAAGGGTGATGCTGCTCTAGAAATGTCAGGTATGAATCTCCGGTAGTTCCTATCCAACCCAGGAAGCAATGCACCTCATTCAGTCTTTTGTGTTGCTCCAAAACTAGAACTGCCTCTATCTATTATGGATCCACTAAAAATCCAACCTCTGAGATAACGTGCCCCAGACACTTTATTTCCCATATCCAAAACAATCACTTCGAAATTCTTCCATAAATTTGGTTCTCTGCAAGTGTATCAATTAAAATCTATAGATGTGTGGTGTGCTTCTCCCCCAATACCAATTACACTAAGATGCCCTTAATGAAGACCACCATAAAGCGATTGAAGTAAGGATGGAAGATCTTGTTCATGTGTCCCATGAACACTGTTGGGTCATTGTTCACACTTAAAGGAATTACCAAGAACTCTAAGTGGTCATACCTGCTTCTGAATGCCATTTGTGGTACATCCCCATCTCATAGCCAGAGCTGATGATAGCATGATATAAGGTCTATCTTAGAAAACCACCGAGCTCCTTTAATCTTGTGAAAGTGTTAATAAATCCTCTGTAGCGGATACTTGTTATTCATAGTCACCTAATTCAGGCACCGATAATCCACGCAATGCCTCAGACTCCCATCTTCCTTCTTAGCAAAAAAATCTGGGCTGCCCATAGAGAGACTGTGTGTCTTACGAACCCCTTACTCTACGAGTCCTCTAAATTTACCCTAAAATAAAGATGCTCCTGGGAGCCATCTGATATACTTGTGTTGATATATGTGTTGTCTCAGGGTACAAGTCGATGTTGAATTCAACCTCTCGGCGAGGAGGTAGTCCAGGAATAACCCCAGGATAGACATCTATGTATTGGTCCACTACTATAGGAGAGCTCAGACTCCCTACTTCAACTGCACTGAGGTTAAGGCTAGCCAATTGATGAGTGATCGGATGCACCCTCCTCCGAGTATTTCTATCATGTGCTACAAAGGATCCCTTATCGTTGGTGAAGGAAAACCTATTCTCATCCTCATGGAAACCCCACAATTTTCACCTGAAACATTCAATATGAACATGGACCATAGATAACCAGTCTATACCCAAGATGACGTCGTAAGGCCTTGAGGTTACTTCTAGGAGATCTCAGCTGAAACTCTAACCTACTATAGTAAGCTCACACTACAGACACTAGTGTGTAATCATAGAATGCTCTCCCATAGAGGCCTTTAATCGTAAGGATTATGCCAACGACTCGACCGGAAACTCCAAGCTCCAAATGAGAGTCATGGTAATAAAAGAGTGATTGGAACTTGTGTCTATAAAAACTATAGATATAGTAAGGATGACATTGATTTTACCATGAATCATCTCTGGAGTGTTGTGGTCAAAGGCCTCTATCTCCCAAAGCTGAGACCATTCCTGTCTGCCAGCTCTCTAGGGTTGGGGTAGACCGACTGGGGTGGTGGCAGTTGTACCTCAAACTATCGACCACCACTTACTTCACGAACTAATCCACACTACTGGAAAATGGGCCTATACCCACGGTTTTGTCAAAACTGTGGGGATATATTAATTTTAAAGACCAATACCCACGGGTTTTCAAAACCATGGGTATAGGTGTTTTTTTGAAGACGTATACCCACGGTTTTGGCACAACCGTGGGTATAGTGTTTTATCGGATGACCTATACCCACGGTTCTTCAAAATCGTGGGTATTGGGGTATTTTTTTTGAAGACCTATACCCACAGATTCAATGACCCGTGGGTATTTCTTTCCTTCCATAAGGTGAAAAAAAAACACGGGACAATGAAAATTTGTTTGGCAGGAAAACAATCTTGATTAATATAATTTTGTGAAAATAAATAATAAATAATAGAAACATTCTAGTTGAGTCGGCTAAGCCGTTGTCTGTTATATCAACCGGTCTTGTGATCAAATCGTGGAGTCATCTATTTTTTTAATATATAACTATTATTAATATAAGTATATTAATATATATATATATTCTACAAGAATTTCCACAGCTCGGTTGGTTAGGTGCGGCGTTGCCCTTTGGCAGGTCCCCATTTCGACCCCCAGCATTCTCGATTTTCAAACAGCGCACCACGATTTTCAAATCCCGTGTTATTCCATTTTCATATACCACGTGTGTAAAATATTAATATATATAAATAGATATATTTCAGTATAACAATTGAAATATATAGCTCCGCTGGTTCCTTGGTAATGTGCTGTTGGGAGTCTGTTCGTGAGGTGCGGGTTCAAACCCCTGCAGAGGGGTTTTTAAACCGTGGGGATTGTTGCGTGACACATTAGCACAACATTGTCCATGATTTGAGAATCCTATACCCACAGTTCATCCAAACCGTGGGTATAGGTTGAAACCCCTATACCGACGCCTTTCCATCCCACGGTTCACAAAACCGTGGGTATAGGTCATTTTTCTATTAGTGACACTTCCACATCCACCACCATATGGACCTCCTCAACAAAAACTAAACCAATACCTCAGTGGTCTTTCAATGGACTTCTGATCATTAGTAAGGTGGGTCAGGAAATTGCAAGCCATGTGACCCTACCTGCCGCATGAGTAGCACAGTTTTCCACTCTGCTGACCTCCTCTACCATGTGAGATCCGCACCTCTATCCCTAAATCCTAGTTTCATACTCTATATGGAATGGCCACCTATATCCTTTATGTCATCTGCCTACTGCCTGCTGCAGATTCCTCAGATGACTGTCATTCGATGGTACCTCTGACCATCGGTGTCTACTCAGCTAGGAAGCTCTCCACCAATAGTGCACTATCTATCACTCTAGTCTGCATCAGGATGTTGAGGTAAACCATTGACACTCCGATATCTATTAGGAGACCCTTCTTGAAGGTCTGGACCCTGAATAAAGGGTCACGTACCATGTTGGTGGAGAAGCGAGAGAGGTCTATGAATCTCATCGAGTACTAGGACACTATCATGAAACCCTACTATAAGTTTAGTAGCTCCTGAATATGCACAGAGTGTAGTTTCATTGGTATGAACTCCACCCTTAATAGGTCGATGTCCAACCAAGAAAGAGTGGTCTTCTTGTTATTCTGGAGCATTAGCCTCTAGCATCTACATGGTGTGCCCTGAAATAGAATTGCATCTAGGAGCACCATCTGATCTACCAGTGTCCCAACCAAGTGGAAAGCTCGTGACATAGCCTCCACACAATCCTCAACTATCTGTGGATATTTCTCACCTCAAATACTTGGAGGCCCCTATCTCTGGAACTCATGCATTGTGCTCATTTGGAATGCACGATCCACTGTTGGAACTGGTGGCAACTGCTTCCCTATGGGTAGTAGTGCTACTGGTAGACCACCCAAAGGTCTTATCGTTGTATGAGAGCCCTACACGGAAAGTTCATTACATGGTGGGACATCATCATGATATATCACAGGAATCCTGGATAGTTGTCTACACACCATTTTCAAATAATGAAATAGATGTTCCATGGTCAATATGTTATACCTGGTGATCTAACTCAAAAGAGATAAAAAACAATTTCAAAACACACGGAAACAGTTTTTTCATATACTGAGCCAAAATAAAAAATTTGGGTCCCTCTGTATGGATATTTCAGCCACCACACCAAAACTAGACTCCCCAAACTGTAATACAAACTCAAGACACTTAACACTATTTCTTCATTGAAAACAACGACTCTTAGTTCTTATGGTAGAACCACCACCTCTAATACCAATTTTTTACGACCCATCCCCCAGGGCATGTTTCATTACCACCTTAAGCCTACCTTCAATAGGACATGGGTTGGAGACTATCACACGAATGACATATCCTTTAAACCTATACCCAAACAAACTAGGTACATGAATAAAACAAACCAGCAAGTAGAACTACTGATAGTAAAAGTGTTAACCAAAAGTAAAATAAAATAGTATACAAACCAAACTGAAAAAGAATGTATAGAAAAAAAGAGGAAAACATTCTCTGAAGATCATACACCAAGAATCCTACCTGAAGGGTAGGTACAACTCTTCCTCTGTCATCAGTGTCGCTCACCATGTCTGTCAATCACCTCTGAGCATTGTCTAGCCCTGGATTCATGATTCCAAGTCAATCCTTCCATTGTCTGCAAAAGACACATCATGGTTCTGGGAAAGACTATGCAGGGGGGGGTATAACAACACTTAGTAGAGACCCTGAGACCCCCAAGGTCTCTCAGAATTCCATAATAGAAAAACCACAAATCATGATATCAATCACAAAGTAAAAACTAAAATATATCTCACACAATGTTTATGACATAATGAATAAGAATAATGAGGATTAGTCGTAAAGCTAACTCATCTTATTCCATTTAGAATTTACACTGTTGAACCATGAAGAAGTAATTCTATTTCCAATACACATTGGGTTGTATGTCACTGATCCACACAGGGTCATAAGTTGTCAATCCACACAAGGTCATAATTCGTCATCCCACACAGGGTCGTAAGTGATTAATACACACATGGTCATAAGTCATCAATCTACACAGGGTCATAAGTCACCTATCCACAATGAGTTTCTCTAAGGATGGTCCTCATCAGATTGTGTTACTGTTGATCTACACAAGGTCTCTTTGATGTCGATCCACCCAGGGTCGCTCTACTATCGATCCCTGAAGGGTCACTCTCATATCGATCCATACAGGGTCTCTCTTTACTTGACCACTAGCACCATGATTCACGCACTCAGTGCGCTTTATTTTCTAAGAAACAACTCCTCAAGCCACTAGTCGTATTTAAATTACTATGATGTCTCATGAAGTAGTAACCTAAAATAATTTCATGTCTCAAGGACTCCAATGAAACATACATCACATCAATCAGAATCCCATTCTATAATATATAAGAAAAAAGGCATGCATGGCCCAGTTGGATTCGAGTCCAATCCAATTTGGCTGTATTACAATATCTACCAAAACCAATGTGGAGTGTCTCAAAAGGACTGCCTCATCAGGAGGGTCCTCATGCTATTGACGACCCATAAATTAGATGACAAGTTTTCGAGATATAGATGATTTAGTGTAATAGGACTGGTCAATTCAAGTAGGGGTCTGGCCCGACCACCCCATTAGGCCTGCATGTCCACCCGGACTCACATGTCTGGCCCATTTCTTTGGTCTGGTTGGGCGTTCGGGTCTGGATTGGCTAGCAGGTCCAGCCAGACCGGTGGGTCTGGCCCACGTGGAAACCCATCCGACATGTGGGCCAGTTCTCCTGGATGGCGGTGCCAGTGGGGTGTCACCCAGTCATTCAAAATGGCTAGCTGGAGCCGGTCATTATGCTTTAGCTGATTAGCCTGAGTGAGCCTCTCATCTCCCCACATGACGCTTCGACACAAATCCATTCCACCCACCGCAGTCTGGCTGGTCACGGCTCATGCAGTCGCGGTGCATGTGGGCATCGTCATCCCCACGCGGTTGGCTCGGTCGTCCCCCGTCGGTCACCGGTGGGTGCTTCTTCAGGAAACCGAAGATGCTCGAATGCTCTGTTTCCATTCATGACTATGCCTACGGGCCTCCTGGGTCGCCACCTTCATTGTGTGCCCCTCGAAATCACATTATCAATACTTTTGTTGATCTGCCTCGTCGGAGGTAGCAATAACAAGTTCGACAGAGGGTCTAGGCGTTTTTTGGTTCTTCCTGTGCCCTCTATGTTAACATTACGACAAGGGAATGAATCATTCAACTCATGATAATGATTAACCCAAATCAATTTCCCTTAATAACCACATGTAAGATTGAATGAATCACAAATCACCCCTTTAGTTGGTTGATTTGTGTTTTTCTTATTATTCAATAATGGTGAAGATAAATCATCTAAAAGCGTAAAAAATTAAACCCCTACATTTATTTTGTTGGAAACTATTGTGGAAAAATAAAATGAAGATTTGTGTGCATTGTTGTTCAACATTTTTTGTTGCACATCGTCCACCAGATCGATTTCTCAATAGGCATTGTCAGAACTCCATTATTTGTTGGAAGAAGTCGGCATCGATACTTCATCAATGATTTCTCCCATGTTTGTCAAATCCCCTTCACTAATAAATTGTTTAACTCTTTGATTTAAAGTGTATCACATTAGGTACATTAATGTGGTTCATTAATTAACTCATTAATTAACCGTGCATTGTGGTTACACAACTTGTGTAATAGGTCATTTAATGACCTTTATTTAATGACCAACTAACTCTGTTTTCCCAATAACAATTTCTCAGTAGTTTTAGAAAGAATAAAATATCTTTCAAGTATTTTTTTATTTTTCTCTAAATGTACGAAAATTACCTTTTCCGTCTGAATTTTTCCAAACAAAGTGAAGCTTCCCTGGATAGAATCTTGGCATAGTGAATTCAATGATGCCCTCAAAATTCAATTCTGAGCACCGGTTTAGAAGTTAGAAAATATGCCCGCATGTTCAATTTCATGAACTTAATTAATGTTCATAAATCCGTTCTAGGCCCGTCGGGCCTCGGTATTACATAACGTAAATTTTCACAGCGTTAGTATAGTTCCATATAATTAAAAAAATAATCAAAATTTTTGGGTCTTTACATTGAATCATCTCAACATCCCTACTATAATAATTAATAGGTCCTCAACCATCACAATCCTCATCATCATCTCCATTTTCATAATTCCCATTACCATTATCATAATTTGAAACCAATACAACTTATTTAGAAGACATGGAAGAAGAAATTCTAATATATTCAAATCTAGAAACCTATATCTCATCATCATCATTATCTATCTAATTTGATGTCATGACCCATCCCCTAGGGCCCGTGTTGTGACTCCACCCATTTTTCCTTCCATAGGCTAGGGGTCGACGACTAGAACAGAAAGGAAAATTCCCTAAAATGGGAAGGCATTGCCTTTAAACATGTACACACACATGGTCCAAAAACACAACTAGAAGTAACTGTGAAGTAAAATGTTGTAGTAAAAGAGTGTTGAAAGTAAAGGGGGCAGAATACAAGCCCAAATGAAAGTGCGAGTACAGCTGAAGAGTACAAATACCACTAAAAGGAACAATACAACTGAAAAAGGGAAAATAGATACTCAGTCATCCTTCAAGAATCCTACCTAAAGTGTAGGTGTAGATTGCCTCCTTAGTACTCTGCTTCTGCATGTCTCCTCCGCGTACCACCTATTCCTGGATTCCTCCAGCCTCAGCACAACTGGTCGTCATCTGCACAAGACACAACAAGGTACAGGTGTAGCCCTTGTAGGGTTGAGTATAACGATACATAGTATGGACCCTGAGACCCCCAATGGACTCTCATAATTTCACAAGGAATACCACGAAGCTTGATCACTATCAAAAATCACAAAACAATAGACACAGCTCAATTAGAGTCTCATCTCAAACTAGGTATACAACTCAGAGAAACAGGATATGATGCTGACCCACACAAGATCACTATGAATGCTGACAGCCAACACCAAATTCTCAAGGACAATAAACAGGTAACATTCCCAGTCACAACGTCAAACACCTCGGCAACTGGATAACTCCTCCTATATTGAGTACAGTGGGCCTACCACATTTCATAGATGTGCTTCCCACTAACCTTGAACTACTGAGGTACTCATCCCCATCATGTACCATGGCCTCTCCCCATAGTGGAATACTGAGGTACTCCTCCACATCGCGTACCATGGCCGTTTATTCACTCTGAGTCGAAAGGTCAGTAGTCATCAGGACTAATGTAGCCACAGGGTTCCATACGTAGTGTAATTGGGAGAACTACTACCCAAGCCATAGATAATATTTCAACTAGCACGAAGTCTCACAAAGAAGTACCCAAATGATTTGTTGTGTCACAAGGGTTCCAATGGAACAGACAGTGTGTCAATCGGACACTTGGTCTCTATGTTACTGGTATTTCAATGTTGTGGCCCCGGTTAGATTTGGGTGCGATCCAAACCATATATACTCCATGTTTCTCCAAAAATCTCATAGAGTAGGTCAAAAGTATCTTCTTTCTCCAAGGAACCCAACACCACATTCGGTTCATATAACGGATGTCTGGTTCTTAATATAAGGCCCTTTACGTGTTTCTCGCCCCGGTTGGGCCCGGGTTCAGTATGACCCGGTCAGACCAACCCATCCCGACCCGGTCTGGGCAGGGCCACAGCAGACTCGGCTAACTGGGACAAGGTCTGGCCTAGCCTTCAAAACGGGGTATCCCAACCCGTGTAGGGAGGGGTTTGCAAATTGGCGACCAGGCCCACTGGGCAGGAGGCCCAGCCTGCTGGCTGTGGCATGCTGGAGGGCCATCCAGCCATGAAGAGCATAGCCAACGGTGCTTCTAACAGGAATCTCGGGGGAGCCACTCCCCCGAGATCCAGAATAGCCAAAAGGTCGTTCTGCCTTTAAAGCAGTGGTGCCACGTGGGCACCGCCCGATCACCATGGAACCTGCCGGAGGCACGGGTTCCACCTCATCCATTACGGATTCGGCAACAGTCTCCTACTCACTGATGGAACGTGACTGGTCCCCTCCCTTCACTTCTACTACCGTCCAACGAGCCAACCACCTTTTGTATCTTCCACATCAAACAATTCGTGACCCCTATGCCCACCGGTGGCGCGCGACATCATGTCGCACCTCCTCCGCGGTCGGCTTGTGCTGGCTACTATGATGTCTGTCGTGACTTCATTTCATGGTCTCATCTAGCGGCGTGTGTTGGTGTGTCACCTCCTTCTTAGGCAGTTGGTGTCATCACATCGGTGGTCTTCCACGGAAGGCGCAAGATTAACAAAGTTGTGGAGGGTTCGATCCGGGTTCGTTAGGGCCATGCCCTCTATGTTAGCTCGTGATCAAATGGAGGATAAAATGGGTTTTACAATTTCTTGTATTAAATAACAAACCAAACCCCACATGGATACCCCATAACAACCTCTCACGAAAATAAGAATTCGTGGATCAAACTGTTAGTCGTTTAAGTTGCATTCTTCGTATAATTTTCATGAATGGGGAAGTGAGAATATATTAAGGAAACATAAACGAATTAACCCCATACCTCGAATCATTATTGAAATGTACATACATGATGTTTGTTCGGTGTTCATAATTCCCGCAACAGGCTTCTATCGACTCCGCCCACACGTTGTCCTCCGGTTCATGGTTCAGTGTCACCTTTCACCTTCCGCTGGGATCAGCTCCATCATCTAAGGGTTCAGCATCGCAGTGCTCCTTCATCACTTCATTGCTGAGCAAAGTTGTGTTGATACCCCTTCCAAAACTCCATATATATAGGAGAGCGGGAGGGTATGTAACGACATTTGAATTTAATGGGGCTCATCAATTAAAAAGTTTCCTAATTCCCAAACTACGTCGTTACTTAGGATTGGAAGGTCAAGCCATTTATTGTCTTGACATGTCATTGGCCCCACCCCTATAATTTTCTATTAAAGTATATGAAATAAAATAATAAAATTATTTTATTTTATTTATTTTAAAAATTCGCAAAACATATATTTTTCCTCGGACCAGCTGAGGTAAAAGTAAATACCCCCTTAAGTGAATATTGATGCTGCGGATTTAACGGTGCCCTCATATTTTTAATTCGAGCAACAATTCAGAAGTTAGAAAATGACACTCATGCGTTTACTTAACATACCCAAAATAAAAGTTCAATAAATTATTAGTGTTCAACATCGACCCACGCCGTTGAAGGTTAGGCTCTGCCTAAGGAGGACAAGCCCCGACCACCCCAATGGTACTCTCAGATTTTTAATCTAAGATACCTTTTAAAAGTTTTGGATTTTACAAAAAAATAATTATCACTGAATTATTTTATTTACAGCCAAAAACTAACATTCACCTGGGCCCGCCCTAGCCAATGTTAGAATCTTCCTAAAGAGAGAATACCCTCATGAGTTCATTGGTTGTCTCAGATTTGTAATTTGAGTCACTATTCCTGACTTATAAGAATTTGAAAAATAAAATAATATTATTTGATTATTTAATTTACAGTTATGTCATATTATGGATTCCCACTAGAGGCCTTCGCCGACTAAATTTAAGTCGCACCTAGGGAAATCATCCCTCTTGAATTAAACATTGCACTCAGATTTCTGATCCGGGCTACTGTTTTAGAGTTATTCCACTTTTTTCAGAAAACTGCTTACGTGCGCTAATTAAAGCTTATCAAAACTTTGAGGGATCATTCTGAGCACTTCGGGCCTCAGAATCTCACGCCATTAGATTTCATGGTCTCAAAATAGTTCCATATAATTTTAAAAAAATATACAGAATTTCTAGGACATTATTTTCTCCCCACCATAGGGATTTACATCCTCCAAAGTCAAAACAAAGGAAAATCATACAAATGAGGGTACTAAGGACGAATATGAGCCTCTCTATCCTGTGAGCTCTCTTAGAAGTCCTCGTGCTACCACCGAACTCACACCGGAGGTATTGACCATCCATGAAGGACTCGATCCTGTTGATCCTCTATCTTCATCAAGATCATCGAAAAAGTCACCCCATCGTCAAAGTTCAACTCGACCTAGTTTATAACTTTTGATGGATCATGAATCCATCTGCTCAGCTATGAAACACGGAAATCATTATGCACTCGGTGCATCTATGGGTTAAGAGATAGATGGTATTCCACCTCACCCACTCTTCTGAGAATCTAGAATGGTCCAATGAACCTCAGAGATAACTTGATTCCCCAACCAAATCTCTAGAAACCTCATCGAGGTGAGACCTGAAGGAAGACATGGTATCCCTCCTGTCGGTATAAGGCTATTTCTAGATCTGTGCAGACTTCATCCACTCCTGGATGTTTGGAACCTTCTCAGTGGTTGCTCGTACCAACTCTGGACCCATATGTGTTGACTCCCTTGGGTCTGTTCATCATAGAGATGATCTGCAAGGTCGACCATACACGACATCGAATGGTGCCATACTGATGGTGGAGTGATAACTATTGTTGTATGAAAACTCCACCAGGGATAAGTGATCCTCCCAACTAAAGAAAAAGTCTACGACTCATGCACGAATCATGTTTTCTAGCATTTGGATGGTCTACTCCTTCTGATCCTCCGTTTGAGGATGAAAGGCAGTGCTCAAACGTAGCTGAGTCCCAAACAACTCCTACAATCCCTTCAACAACTGGGATGTGAAATGTGTGTCATGGTCAGAGATGATCATCTATCGAACCACATGAAGTCACACAATCTCATGCATATAGAGGCATCCAAATCCCTCTACAGATCCTTATTCTCAGATAGGTAGGATGTTGGCTGACATGGTGAGTCGATCAATGATCACCCAAATGGAGTCATGTCCCATGGACATAGGTAGGAGCCCTCTCACAATGTCCTTGGAGATATCATCCCACTTACACTATAGAACCTCTAGTGGCTGAGATAAGACTGGTGGAACCTAATACTCTACCTTCACTTGGTGGCAAGTGAGGCATCATGAAACAAACACTTCTACATCCTTCTTCATCCCTGTCTACCAGTGAAAATGTTGGAGGTCCCGATACATCTTCACCACACCTGGATGTACCTCCAGATAAGACTTATGGAACTCCCTCAACACCTTATCCCATAGCGCCTCTAGTACCATGGTACATCCTCTGAAAAAGATGACGTTCACCCCACCTTCATAAAATCCATTAGGTGCCCGTCTTGAGGAAATCTAAGCATGTCGAGCCTCGCAGTCAGTGTCCCCAACTACTGCCTCCCTGAGTCGCTAAAGGAGTGGGGGAGTGACTATCATAGACTAGAGTTAATCTGATCCTTCTTTATCCACATTGGATATACATAGCGTGATTAGATGCTCTGACTCTTCACTCAGTAGTTATAGACCAGACCTCTTGCTCAGTGCGTCCGCTACCATTTTACCGTTCTTAGGAGTATAGACTATTTCAAGCTCATAGTCCTGGGTTAAATCGTGACATTTATATTGTCTCAGGTTTAGGTCCTTCTAAGAGAAGATATACCTGAGACTCTTGTGATCATAGAATACTATAAAACGTTCACCCATCAAGTATTTTCACCACATCTTCCGGGCGAAGACCCCTGCAGCTTACTCCAGGTCAGGGGTAGTATAGATTTTCTCATGCTATCTTAACTGTCGTGAGGCATATGTGATCATTTCTCACTCCCGCATCCGGACACACCCATGTCTGGTCCCCGATGTGTTGCAGTAGACTATATACCCCAACTCCTTATTCTGGTAGCTTTAAGATGGGGGCACTCATCCATCACTGCCTCAGCTCCTGGAAACACAGTTGGTATCACTCCATCCATACGAAGGGCTTCCCATTCATATTAAAAGATGAAAAGGGTGTCTCTACCCAAGAGAAGTTAGGTACAAATATCCGGTAGTACCCAACCAAAACAGAAGTCCTGTTCCCTTCAGGGAGGTAATCCTAAAATCATATTTTGAAAAGATGTCCCCAGAATCTACCACCCCTATTTGTAACTAAAAACTAGAAACTCCTGCTTACGTGAGGGTAAGGCTAGACAACTGATGAGTAATTGGATGCACCCTCCTCTGGGTAAGTCCATCCTATACTATAGAGGCCCCCTTCTCGCCGGTGTAGGAAAACCTAGTCTCATCCGTGCAGACACACCACACTTTGTGCCTAATACAGAAAATCTTGGCATGGACTATGGATAACCATTCCATTCCTAAGATGATGTGGCAAGGACTCAATGTCGCTACTAGGAGATCCCAGCCGAATCTCTCACCTCCAAGAGTATGCTCACATTGCCGACACCAGTGTGTAATCATCGAATCTGATCCCGTAAGAGTATCTAGCAATAAGGATTGAGCCATTACCTCCACTAGAATATCAGAGCTCTGGATAGGGGTCATGGAAATAAAAGAGTGACTGGAACCTATGACTAAAAGTATTAAAGCTAAGTTGGCGTAGACACCGATCATACCACTAATCAACTCCGAAGTGACATGGTTAGAGGCCTCAGCTACATGTAGCTGAGCTCGCCCCTATCCTCCTACTCCTTGTGGTCGGGGTGGACCACATAGTGGTGGTGGTAGTAAAACCTCGAAACAATGTTCACCGCCTGATGCAAGGCTACCTCCTCTGCCATGTCCACCACCCTGTAGACCTCCTCACTCAAACCTCTACCTCTACCTCAATGGTCCCTCGATTGTATGTAGGTCATCTATATGGTGGTTCGGGTAGTGTCCATCACTTGACTTCCTCTTCCTGGAATGCCTCGCACCTCTAACCCTACATTCCAGGATCGTCCACCAGAAGGTCTAGTCCGCTTGGACCTCTGTGTCATCTACCTACTGCCTACTATATATGACTCTGCTATGTGACATCTAGTGATGGATCTCTCTATGGGTGCCTTCTTAGCTAGGAATCTATCCACCAATCGCACTTGCTCTAGCACCCCATCCTGAGTCGGTATGTTGTGTGATACCATCGATGCTCTGATCTTCCTTCGGAGACCCTGATCAAAGGTCCAGGCCCTGGAGAAGAGGTCATGTACCATGTCAGTGGAGTAGTGGGAGATATCAGTGAACCTCACTGAGTACTGGGCCACTGTCATGTTGCCCCGCTGTATGTGCAGCAACTCCTTTATACACATAGATCGTAAGGTCAATGGGAAGAACTCTGCCCTAAAAGGCAATCATATTCCACCTAGATGAGGGTCCCCTCATCGTGTATCTATAGAATCAGGATCCACCATATCCCTGCTACATCCTGAAAATGGCTGGCTACTAGGATCACCATAATATCAGCAAGTGTCCCAACCAAGCAGGAAACTCTAGCCACAACCTCTAGCCAGTCTGTTTCCACCTGTGGGTCCATCTCACCTCGGAACCTTGAAGGCCTCTTCCGCTGGAACTCATACAATGTTCTCAGTCAGCGTGCATCCTCTACTGGTAGAGTTGGTTCTAATGGATTCCCAATGGGTAGTGGTACTACTGGTACACCACTCGAAGGTGCCAATGCAATAAGAGGGCCCTACATAGAGGCTTTATCGCTCGGTGTGCTATCATAGTGTACTCTCTCGGAAATCCTGGATGGCTATCTACGTGGCCACATCCTGAAAGAAAATAGGTGTGGCATGGTCAATAAGTTATGCCTCGTAACCTGACACAAGATATCAAAAAGAAAACTTTTCAAAACACACGCAATCGGTTTTTTCTAGCGTTGAGTCGGAAATCAGAATTAAGGGTCTTGGTTTATGGATACATCGGCCGCCACACCAACACTGGACTACCAGGATTGAAAACAACACTCATAACACTAAACATTGTTTCTTCACATAAAATTTTATAGTCCTAGTTCTTTGGTAGAACGAAAATCCTCTAATACCACTTTATTAGGACCCATCCCTCAGGGCCTGTGCCGGGACCACCCCAAACCCACCTTCCATAGGCTACGAGCTGGCGATTAGCACCGAAAGGCATATTCCCTAAAATGGTAAGGCATTGTCTTTAAACCTATACAAACAAATGGTTTGCGAACTATTGACGCTCCTTTCCATCACAGAGTCTAAACGACTGAAAAAGGGAAATATCTGAGTCCAAAGTAATCCTTCCTTTTAAAAAACATCAAAAAAATGGAGAAAGGCATGATCAAGGATTTGCCTCAGCATGGGCTGCACATGATTCATCATGGTCGCGTAGGGTACTTGCGCGCCACATTTTGTGCGCATAGATGACCTGTGCACCATATTTGATTTTCGCTTGGGGTCTTTAGTAGCCTATAAATACCCCTTTTGGGCCCCCATTTCAGGGACGGAAAAATTCCAAAACTCATATTCAAGCTCCTGACGCCCTAGTCTCTTCTAGAAGTCTTCCGAACACTTATAAGGTAATTTCATTCCTAGAATGGAATATCTAAACAGGGGAAACATGACCTAAGTATTGAAATTCATCAACACCTATGCACCTTGGTGTTTAAACCATTAAGGGAAATAGACACAACTACGCGCCGCCTTATCCCTTCATCAGAACATGTGCGCCACTCTTTTGGAATCCCCTAGGGATAATACTAAGGGCTTGAGCCAAGCCTCACCCATGTATTGTCCTATGCGTTGACCGTCGTGAAGGTACCTATGTATCGCGCAGGTATACCTATGCAACCAGGACCTTCACGCCCACGTAGGACCTGGACGCCTATTTCTTTTTGGGTGCCCCTCCTACCTATCCACCTCTCCTATCAATGATTCAGCCTTCAAAATCCTCTTCAAAGCCATTTTTAGTGTGGTTCCCTTATTGGCCTCCTTATTTGAATGGATTTATGTGGAATTTCTCTTAAAACCTAGTGATTTACATATCTTTATGTCACTGAGGAAAGAGATTTCATTCATTCAACCTCATCCTTTAAAGATGAGATGATTCTTAACTTGGGCCTCCTTTTCAAGAGTAAGCCACAGTCCAAGTTCTCTTAACCTGGGAATCGACCTTAGGTGTAAGCCCCAAGTCCCCTATTCATGGGCCTCCTTCATAGGAATAAGCCCCAGTTATCAAGTTCCATATTCACTGGGCCTCCTTCTTAGGTGTAAGCCTTAGTCTTAATTTATTTTGATCTGGGTCCCCTTATCAGGAGTAATCCCCAATCATAATTTCTCTAATATGCGAATCCTTATCAGGAGTATGCCCCAAGTTCCCAATATGGGACTCCGCTTTAGAAGTAAGCCCCAAATTCCAAATTCTCAAATATGGGAATCCTCTTTAGGAGTAAGCCCCAAGTCCCCTAACCTGGGTTTCCTTTGAAGGAATAAGCCCCAGTTCACAAGTCCCTTAAACTTGGGCCTCCTTCTCAGGAATAATCCCCAGTCATAATTTCTCTTAACCAGTCTTAATTTATTTTGATTTGGACTTCATTTTCATGAATAAAACCCAAATCATAAGACCCCACTAATTTGGGCATCCTTCTCAGGATTAAGTCCTAAGTTAAGTATCTAAATCTCCATAAAGCACACATACCTTTATGGAACTTGTTCTCTGGTTTCTTCCCTAAAGTAAATCCTAATCTTCATCTATTTGGGTAGTCATAGATACATAATCCCCACATCATTTCTTATGATGGCACAATTGTCAGGTTTTACCAATACATCTTGTTTCTCACACCGAGCATGACTCATGTGAGCTTAGAGTGTAAAAGTAATTATGACATCATTATTTGAGCCATCAATCATACATGAACCTCATACTCCTTTACTCAAACTACGTGGGTTCGGATTCCTTTTCTAAAACAAAGGATACGTAGGTATCCCATCTGTGGGTACGATCCCAACTCTGAAATAATCTGTGTCCTTCTGAATGACAATAAACTTCATGTTCCCACTGAGTGGCCTTATAACTAGTATGGTTATCAAAATGACCAACAGATCTCTATATAATGTGTCAAAGGATACCAATAACTAACAATCTCTAAAAAAACACAGATGATTCTATATTGATGAAGAACCTCGAATACATATAAAAGATTATCTAAGTCTCCTACATAATAATCATTTATTGTTAGATCTAAAGAAAATATCATTTTCATACTTGGTAATTTAATAAGGATTCACGAACATAACTTAAATCTATAAAGAAATTCCTGGAGTAGACAATAATTCCCCTAAAAAGGTGTGATGAGTCTAACCTCCCATCCACTCGACCAATGAAAATTCTTAAGCCTCATAAGTTCATAAAAAATGAACACCTACCTTTAGAAAGTAGGTCCAAATGGTTATAGAATCATTGGATGTTTCCAATTCTATGACCAAACCCGTTAGAAACCGCTTGGAATATTTGAACCTTAAATCAATGAGGTCATCTCCATTTTCATAGGAAACAAAAAAATGGTAAACCCGATGTGAATTAGTAACCAAGTTAAAGTGATGTTTTACTTATTTGTTAGGCCCCTATTTAAACTCAATGAGAGGGCCAAAAAACAGTCAATAACATATGTAATCATCCAAAAGATGTAGTGGCCGAAATTATCTTGATTATGTCTCTTATATCAAACAGGAAATCTTTTCCAAGATCTTCTGCATTACAGAAATAGCTTCTCTTAAGTTCACACCTGTGAATACCTCTGCTATGAATGACTCTACTACTACTCCTACTGGATCGGCGTTCACTCTGAGGACGACATCACCTACTCAGAATCTTCAACGCTGGGTATCAAATGCGCTGGTAAAGGAATACCATCAAAATGGTACTATTCGGACTCTGGAGGCCGCTCGACAAGCCCTCCAAGTCAATAATTCACCATGGTCTTCCGGATAGCGATGACCAGCGATCAAAAAGCAGGTGGTACTAACCACCATCTCCAACTGTTTCGGGTCGTTATCCCCAGAACGCAATCACCAGTCCCTCCCATATTCTGCAGAGGTGAATGAGAAGGTCACTGAAGACCTTAATTCAAGGAGACAGGAGTCCTTCCCAAGTTCTCCCACCAACAATCGCCGCTAGACTCATGCGGCAGTGTGACCTCAACATGATGAGGGTGTCGTCTCCAGGCATTCGCCTTAGGTTTCATCAAACCCAAGTAGGAAAGATGAAACACCAGAGGCGACGACCGGTCAATAGTGAGCAGGTTCATTTCTCTTCCATTTCTAGAGAAGTCCACCAACATAACTTGGTGGAAAGAAAAAAGCGGGAACACACACCCGTCAGTTTTAATTCCGTTGTCCAGCAGACTCATTTGGCAGCAGCACGCCATTCCCTCTATGAAATTTAGGTGGAGTACTATAGGTAGGAACATACACCTGTCTATAAAACATCATCTAGTCAGTAGGCTCGTCTGACTACATATGATGAAGCCCGCCAACCCAATGTGTTGACAACTGGTAAACATTCACATACACGTGCCTATACTCATCAATCATGCCAGCAGCCTCGTCTGCCCGTATTGAAGTAAGTTCATCAACCACGTTCGGCGGACTGCAATAAGCAGGCACATACACCTGTTATTATTGATCAAGCCTACCAACAATCTTGTTTGGTAGCACCCGGAGAAGTCAATTGGAAATCTCTAATGACAAACAGGATGTAGACTCAACTCTCTGCACCCACACATTAGTACTGTCAGAATTCACTGATAGGAAAAGGAGGATAGGATCCGGAATACACATCTACTCCAAGCACAGAATGGAAGTATATCCCCAATCCAGTAGCTGAAGTAACCTAGCATATTCTGTCAATGGTGAAAGAGAAGAAGCAAATCCCTGCTCACATTCTGGACGCCTGTCAGAATATTATAACAACTTCAACAACATCACAGGTAAAGAAATGAAAATCTATCACTACTAGTGGAGTGACACATCAAAAGTTCACTTTAGAACAGACACACACCTCTGTTTTAGTCCAAGAGTGTTGTGGGTCATACTCCCCCATATCATACGGACAACCAAGTCAGGCACATACACCTGATTTGAGTGGATATAATCAGCCTAGCCTGATCATTTCTCCTAAGCAGGCACATACACCTTCCCATAATGACCACTTTCATCAACAAGTGGTTGATAAAGTGAGTAATAATGTGTATAAGAAGAAGACCTACCCAACAAATTCAAGAAATAAAGAGCCAATTTGTAATAAGGCCTTTCTCGATGCTAGAGTTCTTGAAGACCTCATACAATTATCTATTTGAATTCAAGATTATACTCCCTTATTTCCCAATAGTGTGAAAATTAATTCTGAAGGTCATCATCAGAAACTTCCTCATGAAGGCTTGCTTCATGAAAATTTGGTCGATCTCGATGTTTCATCTTCAGATGAGAGCCACAGGAACCCTCTGTGTGGCCAAAAGACCTAGGAGCAAAATGTTTCATCTTTTTCTGTAACCCACCATGGTGGTCCTCCCCATGATGATGAATTTAGCAGTGAAAGTCCTCTTTGCAATAGTAATTCACATTTCCTAGAAAATTCTCTAATGGACAATATAGTGATGAGAAAGCCCTCTTATCTTGAGTCACTTGAAAATGTGAAGCCAACCATGTCTAATTCGTTACCACTAGCAGGTGAAATACATTCTCAATCAGAAGATAGCCCTGAGTGTAGGTCATTCTCCAAACCACCCATAGGTCATTCATCTTCTAGTTTGATCAATGAATTCTCTACCAATCTTGTTGAATCTGATGAAGCAACAAGAAAGAACCAGCTCTGGTCTTATCAGGTAGAATAATCTTCATCAAATGATAAAGAGTAAGTGCTGAATACGAGAAAAGGCTGGCAAAAGGTGAAGTAAAAGTCATGTTTTGGCCTCTGGCTGAGTCTCAGTATGACAATCCATAGATGTTGACGGAAGATGGAATTCATGATATTCATTTGAAAATATGGAAAACTCTTAGTCAGTTGAAAAAGAAAATATTATCTTATGTTGAATATGAAAATCATGTCAAGATAATATAAGGGTTACAACACCAAATTGATTTGGCATCTGTCTCAGTTTCTCGATATCCGAAAGCTGGAAAGCAGTAGAGAGCCCTTCAGCGTTCATGCCTTGGCGCACTAAAAAGATTGCACCAGTTAATTTCCAATTCCCCCATCTAGTATTCATATCAGGGGATGGGGTGTTCATGGAGAACTATATTTCACTGTACTCTCTAGTCAGCAAAGCCCGCCGAAAATGGTCTAATTCAATGTTATCTCCCATGGCCGGCCACAACCAATTGGATTTGTTTGTAATAAAAGGATTTCTCCAGAACAAGCCACAAATATTTATTCTCAAAATAAAGCATATAGAGAAAATTTTGATAAATACTCCTGCATTGAGGAAATGAGAAGATTGAACATGCTTTTCGTTTAGAGCAAGCACATCATCAAGTGACAGAAGTGACAGAAATCATCCAGTGTTCATTTGATCTGGGTGATAAAAGTGGATGCAGGTTGATGCATACAGCCAATTTCCAAACTAAAGTCCGCATGATCAAGAGAGATTTCAAGATGGTCTCAGATATAGCATCTCAAGAACCACCCCAGCTCGCTAGACCAGGGACTCTATTATCCCACCTCGGAATCAACAAATAAGATTCGAGGAGTTGAGCAGGAACAACAGGAACAGCCCCGGTCCACCGGACTGGGGACTTTCTCAAATCATCAATCCCTTCCTCAAAGAAATTCAGTCTTCTCTTGATTAGGGAATAAGCCACCAGAGGAACGAAGAGCCGAATTATCATGAGAATCCCTCCAAATTATGGTTCGTTAAGAAGTTCCTGAGGGATCAAATCCACAAAAGGCAATGTCCATCAGGGACATGGAAGAAGACAATATCGCAGAAATGCTGATAGAAGGGATGCTATGATTTATACATCAATTAATGTCAGCAATTTCGTTGTTGCTGATCCTCCAGAACATGAGGCTCATTCAGAGGGATCAGATGAAGAGGTTCCTGCTCAAAAAGTTATATGAACAGACACAAGTGAAGAAGGTGTGCGTACACAAAATCAAACACTTACCCAGAATCTGGGTGTTCCGTCAAATAACCAACTTCCCCCTCTCTGAAAGGTGACTAACAAGGGGAAAGGAATGAATCAGGTTACATACCCTTCCTCTAGAGAAGTCCAATCGCTCTCATTAGAGCAAAGGTTTGCCCAACAAGAGGAAAAAATGAAGGAATTGAGGAGGTTGAATGTAGAACTACATCAAGGTAGTCTTTCTCTTAAGCGTGATGGAGTCAGTCAGCCAAGGGAATTTCTTGTGGCTACTGAGATGGATCAAGAATATCCTCCTTTATTAATACACCATCATAGGTCTAATCCTATGGGTCAGGTGCAACAACAAATGATGGTGTTGTCATCAGTTGCAGTACCAACCACCACATCTGTCCAAGATCCAGTTATTACAACTGCTCAGGTCCAAGCTCAACCGGGTGTTTCTCAAAAGTTAATAAATACTATTGAGTCATTAACAGCTCGGTTGGAATCTATAGAGGGAAAACGTGCTCAAATTCAACCAGAAAAGAGAGCTTATCCATAATGGGTTGATGCAATTCCTCCCCCATAAAATTTTACAAGTACCACGTTCTCAATATTTAATGGTTCTAGAGACCCATAGAAACACTTAACACATTTTGTTTCTCATTGTGAACCTATGATGGGAACCCCTCATCAATAAGAATTAGTTAAGATCAGGTGTTTTGTACAGTCATTACAAGGGCCTGCTTTTGTCTAGTACACAAGCTTGCAATCCCAGTCAATTACCAGGTGGGAGGATCTCCATCAACGATTCCTTCTTCAATTCAGTTCAAATTTTCCAATGAAAACAGTTTTTATCTTACAAACTGTAAGAAAAGGGAGAATTAAATGGTTTTAGATTTCATTTCTCGTTGGAAGGGATTAATATATTCCCTAATCTTAGCACTCCCTTAAGAGAAATTGTTTCCAATCTGTGTGGAAAATTTGCGTGGTGAATTGCGCACAACGTTGATCCCTATGAAATACACAGTAGGGGTTCGAGACCTTACTTAAATCGTTCAACAGATTGAAGATTATATTATGAAGACTAAGGGTAAAACTCATGTAATTCCATCAGCTCCAGGAAGGAGAATGGGTAGAGAAGAGACTACTACAGTTATGCTTAAAAAAGCACCTGTACATGCTTCTATTTCAAAACCTTCATCTTCTAGAAGGGCTCCACCTCCTGAGCATCAACAACCGACGCCGTTTTGTCAAGACGATCAAAGAGAACAAAGAAGGAAAAAATTTGAGGATATGAAGAGAAAAATATATTCTTTTTGAAATGAACAAATTATTGGCTACTTCATTTCGTCTCTGGAAACTAATTTGGTTCAATTGGCAAGGCCCAAGAGGTCGAACAAGGAAGGATATGAAGATTGTCCCAAATTTTGACAATTTCATCAGATGTTGGGGCATCCCATTCAAGAGTGTTTTGTTATTAAGGACTACCTTCAAAAAATGTTCGACTCGGGACAAGTCAAATTTAAAGGTTCTTCAGCTTAGGTAGCATGTTTTAATGCTACAAATCCAGATGAAAAAGGCGAGTGGCAGGAAGTCAAAAACAAAACTGCACAGAAATATGGGGATTGGATGGTCAGAAAAACGATCAACCAAACTCATGCCATTTTTCGAACACAATTGAAGAAACAAATTGTGTCTTATACTATGAATGCCACAGTAAAACCCTATTCATCAAAGGGAAAATCCTCAAAGGGGCGGCTTAATTCAAAGAAAGAGGAACAATCAAAAGAAGATGAAATAGTGTTGAAGCCGAAGTTGTCTTTGACTCGGACATATTTTATGCCATCTACTTCGAAGCCATGGGCACCTCCCCACCAAATGGCATAGCCTAAATTGGATAATCATGCAAAGTCTTCATCAGATGAAAAATTAATCTTTGGTTTTGTAAACATGATTCACTTAACAGATCCTTATGGCAGTCGTAGTTTTCATTTTGATGAGCCTATGTTCCCTATATCAAACAGAGGAATTAGAGGGAGTTTCAGAGGTATGGGATACATAGGAATACATGGATGTCCAAGAAGCCACTATTCCAATTCTACCCCTGCCAGAACTATGTATGCATCATAAAATCATGGCAGACCCCTTAAACGGGCTCAACAAGAACAAGAAAATTCATCCACCAATAGCAGATTCAGTCTTGGCATAATTACTCTGGAAGATAGGTTAGAGGTTCCACCTTCTTCCTCTCAAAAATTAAATAGACCCATTAGGTCTAATCTTCCAAATCCAGGAGTATTTCCAACTCTTATCTCGATACAAGATGCATCTACTTTCAAAGAATCAACTTCTAAGGCACCTATAAAACTACATGTTCTTGTTGGGAAACACAGAGCTTTGGATCAAAAAAATTACATATTCAAACACATAGCCCAAGTACTGGCCATGTTATCCGTTTTTGATTCCTTGATTTTATCAAAGGATCTTCAGGAGGCACTCATTGAGTCCTTTTCCAGTCCTCAGGAGTTTGAAACTGAAATTGATGCGGTTGAAGTCTACCATGTAGAGAAAAATCTTGCAGAATGCCATGCAGTGATATGTTTCACAGATTAAGATGAAGATGATGTCATGCATGGAAATATTAGACCTTTTTACTTATCTAGAAAGGTAAATGGTGTATACATCTGAAGATCTTTCCTTGATAATGGTTCAAGATTCAACCTCATCCCCATTCGTACACTTCGTCGATTGGGCCTCACAGAATCTGATTTATCTTCTTCTACATTGATGTTACAAGGATATGATAAAAATGAACAAGAACCACTGGGCGAGATTACACTCAGAACTCAGTTTGGAGACCTTGTATCCAATTCAGATTTCATGGTTGTTGATCACGATATAGCCTTCAATATTTTTCTTGGAAGACCTTGGCTACATCAACATGCGGCTATCCCTTCATCATTCCATTAATGTCTCAAATATTCTGTCGATGGTCAAATTGGGACATTTTTTGGTGATAAGGCCCCCTTCAAGACATGTGAATATCAATATATTGAGGCGGAATTCTATAACATGAAGGGTAAAGAGAAATCCACAACAAGGGAGGTTACCAAGGTTAATGGTCCATTTGGTTTGGAAAAATTTCTAGTAAATAAATTTACACATGTGAGTGCAGATATGTGTTGCCTATCAGTCAAATTGACTGGATATACCATAATCCAAATACTCTTATGGAAACTTCCATAATTTCAATTACAGAAATCAAGCCAGATAGCATGGGAGAAATTGGTGGCTCGCCAAGCAATGATGAAAGATCAAATGGATATGTCTTCATTTCATCCACTGAAATCCACAAATTATATACATCGCCAAATAGGTCAGAAGAAGTTATAGCATTGTCAGAGGTGGAAAATGATGTCGATTCTCAATCCATCATCTCCTCTTTATTTCCCAAGGAAGACCCTTCATCATCAATAGGGTCAGAAATGGAAGCCTCTTCTTCAAGATTTTCAAATTTTAACATCTCCTTGAATCGTGAAAATTCTGCTCCATCATCTACTATGCAAGTAGAAACAGAAGAAATAACACATGTTGAAGAAGAAGAGGATGATCAAAGGGATGCTCCTCTAGAATTTGAAGAGGGTATCTCTACCACTGTGGATGAACTTAGAGAAATAAATCTGGGTACAAATGAAGATCCACGAACCACTTTAATTAGTGTGGAAATGACTCTTGAAGAGCGGGAAATTTATATTTCATTTTTGATGCAAAAGTGAGAGATATTTTCTTGGAACTATACAGAAATTCCAGGCCTTGATCCTGATGTTGCTACTCATCGTTTGGGTTGTCCAGAGGAACATCTAGGATTCAAGCAAGCCGCAAGAAGAACACACCAAATTTATGCTTCCAAAATTTAAGCTGATGTGGATAAGATTATCAAAGATAACTTCGCCAGAGAAGTTAAATATCCCAAGTGGTTTGCTAATATTGTCCCTATGAAGAAGAATAACAGAAAAATTAGAGTTTGCATTGATTTCAAATATCTTAATCGGCATTATCCTAAGGATGATTTTCCAGTTCCGATCACAGAACTCTTAATTGATGCAACATCTAGCTATGAAGCACGTTCCTTCATGGATGGATATTTTGGGTATAAAAAAATCTGAATGGATCCAGAAGATGAGGAATATACAGCCTTCAGAGCCCCTCAGGGTGTGTTTTGCTATCGGGTAATGCCCTTTGGCCTGATGAATGCAGGTGCAACATATCAGTGTGTCATGCATCATATCTTCAAACCCTTTTTAGGGACGTTTGTTGACTATTATGTGGATGATTTAGTGGTTAAATCCAGGAACCTTTCTAATCACATGGCTAATTTTGAAGTCATATTGCACAAACATCGACAACACAATTTCAAGACGAACCCCTTAAAATGTTCTTTTAAGGTAACCTCCGGAAAATTTCTCAGCTTTATTGTATGCCATCGTGGTATCGAAGTCAATCCTGAAAAGAAAAATTCAATCCTTGGTATGTCACCTCCTTGAAATTTGAAATATTTTATGGGACTTCAAGGACACTTAGCCTATATTCAGTGTTTCATCTCCAATTTGGCTGGTAAAAGGTTACCCTTCAACAAATTGATGAGGAAGGGATTCACTTACCAGTGGACTGAATAATGTCAAGAAGAATTCTATATTCTACAAAAAATCTCTTGATTCCACTGTTATTAAGGTAACCTATTGATGGAAGGCCACTTATCCTCTATGTGACAACTTTAGAGCGATCATTGGGTGCCTTTCTTTCTTAGAAGAATGATGCTGGGAATGAAAACAGCCTCTACTACCTCAGTCGGACTATTCTTGAAGTAGAAACCTGATATTCAAGTATTCAGAAGTGCTACCAAGAATTAATCATTATTGTTCTGAATTTGAGACACTACCTACAACATCATGAGGTCCAATTGGTATCTCACAATAACCCGCTCAAATTCATCCTTAGTCGTCCAATTCTTACAGGACGTCTGGAAAGGTGGGCAGCTATTTTGCAACAATTTGATATCCAGTATGTGTTTCAAAATGCAATAAAGGGCCAAGCTCTGGCTGATTTCCTTGGTGAACATCCTTTAGTAGAAGATACATCTTTAAATACTAAACTTCCTAATGAAGAAGTCTTCTCTATTCAAGATAATATTTAATCATGGGAAATGTACTTTGATGGTTCTTCCAGAAGTCCAACAGGGAGGAAAATGGAAGATCCTAAGTTCAATAATGTTGGGTTAGGAATTGTACTCATTTCTTAAAATAAGGCAGTGCTACCCTATTCCTACTCATTTTTGGGAGGCGGGACAAACAATGCAGTAGAATACCAAGCTCTCATCGCAGGATTAGAGTTGGCGCTCCAAGCACAAATGAATCACTTAAAGGTGAAAGGTGATTTAGACCTGGTAATAAAACAAGTCAATGGGGATTATTCTATAATAAAAGAAGAGTTAATACCTTTGTATTATTACATCAGAGAGTTAATGGCGGAATTTCCTATGGAACCGACATTTTCAAAATTTACTAAGATCATAAAATGCCCAAGCTAATTCACTGGCTAATATAGCCACAGCTCTAGCAGATCCAAATCGGGATGAGACAACCATCAGTATTTCCCACCGTTGTACAATTTAACCTTATGTTCAAACCAGAACAGAGGAAATCAATGAAATTAGTCCCATCGTTGAACCATAGAGTCATACTATAGGATGGATGACACCTATCAGGGAATACCTTCAAAATGGAACACTTCCACCTAATAGACTGGGGAAAGAACAAGTCCAGTGATGTGTGGTCAATTTTACACTTTATAATAGCATTGATCATCTAAAAAAATTCTCTACAAAAATGTTTTTGATGGGGTTTTCTTCAGATGCATTGATGGTGAAGATACAATGACTGTCATGAATGAAGTACATGAAGGAGTCTATGGTGACCATTAGTCTGGACCTAGACTATCTGATTAAATTAAAAGGCTTGGATACTTTTGGCCTTCAATGATACAAGATTGTGTTTATTTCATGAAGAAGTGTCATTCTTGCCAAGTATGTGCCAACTTCATTCATCAACCTCCAGAGCTTCTTTATACAGCAAAATACTCGTGGCCATTTTCCACATGGGGAATGGATGTGGGGGGGCCTTACCCTTCAGCTAAATCCAAGTAGTTTAAGTATATTCTTACTAATACAGACTTATTTTCCAAATGGGCAGAGGCAATACCTCTCAAAGAAGTTAGTTCTAAAAGCATTGTTATCTTCATCAAGTCTAACATCATTACCAAATTTCGTGTCCCTCATATCATGTTAACGGAAAATGGCACCAACTTCTGTTCATCCAAGGTGAGGAAGTTGTATCAAGAATACAACATCAAATCCAATCATTCATCTCGGTATCATGCAACGGCCAATGGCCAGATAGAATCCTTCAACAAGACTCTTTCAAACATACTACAAAAGATAGTGGATAAAGATAAGAAATCATGGCCTGATTAACTCTTTCATGATTTATGGGCTTATCGAACCACAACCCGCACTACAACGTGGTAAACTCCATATTCATTGTTATATGGAACGAAAGTAGTATTTCCCATTGAAGTTAAATTACCTTCACTCAGAGTATCCATTTGTGATAAGACATCTATATATGAACAATCTCAAAAGTGAGTGGATGAATTGGAATGATTAGATGAAAAACGATTGTGCATCCTGCACCACTTGGAAGTCTATTATAATCGAATATCATGAGATTTCAACAAAAATGTTCATCTTCGTTCATTCATTCATGGAGAATTGGTATTGGTTCTTAGAACTCCAATGATACCAGGAAAGAAACGTCCCAATCTTGAACCAAAATGGGAAGGACCTTATTCAATACATAAGGTCTACTCCAATGGAGCATATTCGTTAATCTCAATGGTTGGAGAACTCATCACTACTCCAACCAATGCCAGATTTATGAAGAAGTATTTTTTGTAAACCCAAAATAAATCAGTTACGGTCCATGCATATGACCTTAAACTATTTTCATTTCTCTCATCCAACACTACATTAAACTATGTTTTACTTGTTGCAAGACTTTAAACTGCATAGTCCCTTGCATCAAGAAAGATGTCAAACTGCACCATTACCAGTCTATGCATATGAACTTAAACTATTCGCACCATCGTCCAACGTGATGTTAAAATGTGAAAAAGTCCCTCATATTTCTTATATGACGTTAAACTATATTTTGTCATTAATGCATGACATTAAACTGCACATTCCCCCCTTCGTCCAACATGATGTTAAACTGTATTGTCCCCATTGTCTTATTTACAAGACGTTAAACTGTACAACACCCTTATTGTCCAATATGACGCAAAACTGTGTTCATGTCCAACATGACGTTAAACTGTGTCCCTATATTTGTCCTACATGACGTTAAACAGTACTTCTCAATCATCCTACATGACGTAAAACTGAACAAAGTCCCTTAATACGTCCTACATGATGTTAAACTATATTTTTTCCCTGCTATATGACATTAAACTATGCGGCACCAATAGTCTTCACTGCAAGACTTTAAACAGCATAGTCCTTTCATATGTCCTACATGAAACTAAACTGTGCATCGTTAGGGATGTTTCTACCTCTTGTTTATCACCCTAAGTATGACTCACGTGAGCTTAGAGTAAACTTCAACCATAACACCATCTATGGGCCACTAACCATGCATAAGTCCCAACACCATTTTTTAGGACGTTGTTCTCAAAAACAACATGATCACCAATTTATTCTTCAATTGAACTACACGGACTTTGATCCTTTCTTTCTAGGATGGGTACATAGGCAACCTCCCAAGGTTCAATCCCAAAACCAATCTCTTCACATTGGTTCACCTTTTTCCTTGATATATGACGTTAAATTGTACAACACGTTTGTCCTGTACGACAATAAACTATGACATTATTTGATACCCTCACCTGAGAGGGAATCATTATTTACATTGATTTCCAATCTTTTTATATTCTAAAGACTACGTGCATACATGTCAATGCCTGGACCTTTTATCTTGGGTCAATACATCATTGCACTAAAGTACCCTTTTCACCCTTCACTTGTACGGACCAAATCTGTACAGAGGGTATTTCAAGAACTACGTGTGGATTGATTCCCATCCATATGGGATATGTAAAAACTTTTGAGCATCCATCGAATCTTTCCCTAAGTATTTGGGCCTAACCCCAAATTCGAATTGCAGTCCCTTGGCTGAAAAGTCCCCCTGTGAGAACATTAATGTGGTAGGAAAACCCTGGTCTTCATTCACATCAGATTTATAAAACACACCTTGTTTATTCATTATTATGGTCTGAGTTATATGACCCTAAACTAAGATCTCCCACACTTTCTTCCCACATGATGTTAAACTATTTTTCAAGAACAACGTATGGCTTGATTCCCATCCTTATGGGATACATAGTGAAGCCCGACATCTCAATTTAGGACCCAGCCACAACATGATTATGGTTAGCATTGGTCTGTGTATCTCTAAATGAATTGAACAAATGCCCATTTTTAAGTGACATACTCCTAAACATAAATATTTCCAGATCTTCATAACCCTTTTCTTGACTTCTGGTCACAAAATGTCCAATTTCATAGAGTTCTTTTTCCTGACTATGCAGCACGTTCCCTAAGTCGGCCTTGCATAAACAGTCTACATAACAGACTTGTAATCCAAAAGATGCTAATATTTGACTATGCAGTCGATGCACTTAGGTGGGCCTTTAAAATTAAACCCCCAAATGGTTTTGTTAAATAATGGTAATTTCATTCAAGGGAAGAATACCTCTTTTTTTCTTAGTTGTCTTAACAAAAATATGTAGTGATCCGCAAAAATAGCCATCCATAACATATTTTCCCATGTTCTTTTTCATGATCTAATAGTATTCAAGTTTATGGTTTATATTTCCCTTCCCTACGCTTGGGTCAGACCTTCGTAGGAGTGAAATTCATCCAGTTCGTAGACAATATTGTTTCGAAATATCCCCTCCATATTCAAGTACCTCTCTCCATATAACAAACTCTAAGATTTGGAAAATTTGAATCTCCATAAACTATCACTAGCTTTTTAGCAGTAGAAAAGTAAATTTTTTAGAGTTCTTTTGGCTGACTATGCAGCACATGCCCTTAGGCGATGTTGCATAAGTAGTCTTCATAACATACCTGTCATCCAAAAGATGCTATTATTTGACTATGTTTCCAATGACCTTAAGTGGCCCTGCATAATTCAACCCCCTAACAGGTTTGTTAAATAATTGAAACTTCATTCTTGGGAACTACTTCTTCTAATTCCTTTTAGCCCTTTTTCATTTCATCCCTCATATTCAAAATTTCATAAGTCATAGATTACATATTTTCCCTCATACTTGAGTGTAGTAATATGTTTTTAGATAAATTGTCAAGGAATTGAGTCAATTTTAATCCATTCAGTCACCCTTATTTTGACCTTAAACATTATCCTTTTTATGTCCGACGTGCATGACTTTAAACTTCCCACAAAATACAAGGGAACTTTGAACAAAAGTCAAGTTCCAGCTCACTAAACATACATTTCGTATGATTTAGGTAATATTGAAGAATTAAAAGATTCAAAGTTTGTAGGGTAATTTATAAATATCCTAGAAAAAGTCAAAATATGGTTACTAGGCCCATTGTCTTAGGTAAAAATTTGAAAAAGGCCGCAAAATAAAGCATGAACATGTGATTGAAGATGAAAGTGTTTTTCATTTGATGCACAAAAGTTAGATGGACATCCACAGACTAGAGTCTCTTCTCTTTTCAAAGAATTACAAAAGGTTGTCAACATAAATCTTCATTTGATTTATAGCATCTCGAGCTTCATCAGCAGCCACTTGAATCTCATGCACTCGAACAACTTCACTCTATTCAGCTTGATTGAGTGCTTTCTTGGATTCAGAAAAGGCATTCATACCATTTGTTTGAACTCCTTCTAGTGAATTGTTCAGTTGGCCGTGTTCCCCAGTAACATCATCTAACTGTTGCTGAAGGTGCATCTACTGGACAACTTTCTCCTTGATCTTATACTTCATCTTCTTCCTAGCTCCTGCAACTACAGATAGATAATAAGAAAATAAGACTTTTTACTCTATAAAGTAATGATGACTAAATTACCCCAATTAAGTAACTCACCTGGAGTTGATGGAGTTGGTCTTTTTATTCTGACAGGAGGATTGTATCTGGAACGAGGCCGCTTTGCTGCATGTTGTGCCTCATCATAACCATCTTGGGAATCCGTTGAGTTAAACCTAGCTGAGGAACCTGGTGACTGAACTCTAGGTTGGGAAGCTTCACCTTCCAGATGAAGGGTTTCTTTCTCTACAGTTCTTTTCTTTTTACCCACCTGATAAACCAAACATTTCAGTACCCCTCCATGGTATGATGTTATCCAGTTCTCGGCATACCATGTAGTCAATTTACTTTACGCTTTGGCAACTGGTATATCAAACACTTCCCCAGTCTTCTCCATAGATTTCATCAACCATCGTTGTCAGGAAACCATCAGATGCTGCTCTGACCTAAATGCACAGAAGGGGATACAGTAGTCTGCTATAGGCACTTTAATTGGCGTGCAAATCTTTATGGATCATAGGCCTCACATATAATCTCTCCTTCAATCGTGGTGGCCAACACAGCATCTCTGCAAGCCAGCATGTATGACCGCAATTCCAGACCGGCGGTTCCATCATCAACAAACCGCCCAGTTGGCGGGTTTCCATAAGGAAATAAATTTAATTCCTTGTACATGCTCAGCCTCAACATCATATCATAGAGGTTGAGAGCTAACAGAGCAACTCCAAAAAATGCCTACACTGATGGCCTAAAGGAACCTCCAGGAACTTGTATTCCGATCTATACATTATATTCCCTGAAATGAGTGGCGATCCATCCCCACAAAACTTGGAATGGTCCCAGTATTCTCAAAGTAAACTTATCCATAAAGACATGAAGTAATATACTTTGAATATTCGCCAAAATGGGGGTGTCCAACCCCACCATTTTCTTCTCATCCAACTTGGCTGCCAAAACGAAGGTCCCTGGCCTAATGCCTCCCTTCAAATCCCTGACAGGCAGAAGATAAACAATGAGCCACCAGGCTAAGAAATCCACTAGACGGGTCTTTTTTGGGATTCTCTGATTTACTCCGTACCCCCACATCTCAAATTCCCCTGCTTCCAGAGTCGGCCAAAATGTGCCAAGAGCACCCCTCTTCTCTGTTGTGGTGCAGGTAGTAGGATGAGTACAGGTGGTCCCGTTATCCTTCAAATACTTCTCCTCCTTCTTGGTAAGAAACATATTCATCCAATCCTCTAGATGAATATCCTTTCTATAATGAGCTAAAGAGGTATTTGAACTCTTGATATTGTGGAAAATATTCAGTAATTCTCGAGCCACAACCGGAGTCTTCTCTGAATCATCCCATGTCTCCTTGGGAGGGATGAATTCATCATACATGTCACCAAAAATTGGAGCCCTCGGGATCTTGTAGACATCCCACAGACCGATTCCTACTTCTCCATTATTTAGATGGAATGAATTGGTTTTTGGGTTCCAGCGGCTGATTATCTCTGGCACAAACTCATCATCCCTGTAGACATATGTCTTCCCCGCCCAGTGGTCTTCATATATAGCAGCTCCTTTTAAATCCTTGATAAAATCTGCACAGTTTTTCGCACCCAGTATACCCACATCCAAGTTGGTTTCACACCTCCTCCAAAACGAAATTCCCAACTCTTATTCCATCCTTTGGATTGATCCATCTGAGAATTTCGGAAGATTGAAGGATAACAATGTGGATGCAGATCAGGATTTTGGGGTTTCATATCTGGTGCACAAGGGCAATGATTCATCATATATGCATTATCCACTATTTTATTATTTACAAATACTCCTCCACTTGAGATATTTCCTAATGAAAAATTGGTGTAATTATGAAACCAATAAATTTGGAGACAGTTCTTTGCCTCTGGAATGTTGACATCTTGCAAATGACCATGCCCATACAAAGGCAAGCAGATGATCTGTGGAAAATTATGATGATACTTCTTCAAGCACTTGGCCAAATCTAGAAGTGTGTTGTTGCATACAATATAGTAATCATGGGCAACAACATTCATCAGGTCATCAATTCAATTTCTAGCCAGTTCATCAGTAGTTTTGAATCTTCTAGGATCCATTTAATCCGCACAAAAGTCAAATAATTATCCCTTAATGTGAGTTGATTTTTCAAAAAAAATATGAAGAAAATTGAAAAAATGTCCAAGGCATTAAGGTGCGCAAGTCTAATTTTGGCACACAAGTATAGTTGTGTCGCACATGTTTTTGGTGCACAGGTATCACTATGCAAGTCCAAATACCTCTACAGAAGCGCGACACAAAGAACCAGTGGAAAAACAAGTAGCTTGCACGACGAAGGAAACATGCGCGGTGAGAGCGGGAATCCTTGGGAACCGTTTGCTTTGTGTGAGGAATGACCACATATAAATAAGCCAGGCCGCACCCCTGTGTGCCAAAGCCTGTGCGACTCGCACCTGCGTGACGCCATCTACACGCTCAACACTTGTGCACTACAGTTCCTTGGTTTTCTCCTTTTTCGTCAGAGTCACATCCTCCTTCTTTCAGATCCAACTCTGAGGGGGGGGGGGGACTTTTTTTATGGTCCTTTCCATCACAGAGTCTAAACGACTGAAAAAGAGAAAAACCTGAGTCCAAATTATTCTATTCCTTGAAGAAACATATAAAAATGGACAAAGGCATGAACAAGGATTTTCTTTAGTATGGGTCACACAGGTTTCATCACGGTCACACAGGGTATGTGTGCGCCACATAATGGGCGCATAGGTGACCTGCGCTCCCTATTTGATTTTCGCTCTGGGTCTTCAGCAGCCTATAAACACCCCTTGTGGGCCCCCCATTTCGAGGATGGAAAAATTCCAAAACTCATATTCGAGCTCTCGATTCCCTAGTCTCTTCTTGAAGTCTTCCGAACAATTCTAGGGTAATTTCATACCTATAATCGAAGATCTAAACAGGGGATACAATGCCTAAGTGTTGAAATTCATCAACACCTGCGCCCCTAGGTGTTTAAACACTTAAGCGAAATAAACACACCTGCGCGCCACCTTATCCCTTCATCAGAACCTACACACCACTCTTTTGGAATCCCTTAGGTATAATACTAAGGTCATGATCCAAGCCTCGACCAAGTATTGTCCTATGGGTTGACAATCATGCTGGTATACCTGCACGACTAGGACCTACGCTCCCATGTAGGACCTACACGCCTACTTTATTTTGGGTGCCCATCTTGCCTATCCACCTCTCCTATCCAAGATTCAACCTTCAAAACCCTCTTTAAAGCCATTTTTGGCGTGGTTCCCTTATTGACCTCCTTATCAGAATGGAATTCTATAGAATATCTCTTAAAACCTAGTTATTTACATATCTTTATGTCACTAAGGTTAGAGATTTCATTCATTAAACTTCATCCTTTAAAAATGAGAGGATTCTTTACCTGGGCCTCCATTTCAGGAGTTAGCCCCAATCCAAGTTCACTTTACATGGTAATCCTCCTTAGGATTAAGCCCCAAGTCCCCTATTCATGGGCCTCCTTATCCGGAATAATCCCCAGTTATGAACGTCCCTATTCACTGGGCCTCCTTCTCAGTAGTAAGCCTCAGACTTAATTTCTTTTGATCTAGTTCCCAATATCAAGAGTAATCCCCAATCATAATTTATCTAATATGTGCATCCTCCTCAGGAGTAAGCCCCAAGTTCCCAATACGGGCTTCCTCTGTAACAGTAAGCCCCAAATTCCAAATTCTGAAATATAGGCATCCTCCTTATGAGTAAGCCCCAAGTCCCCTAAACTGGGTTTCCTTTTATGGAATAAGCCCCAGTTCTCAGATCCCTTTAACTTGGGCCCCCTTCTCAGGATTAAGCCCCTGTCATAATTTCTATTAACCAGCATTAATTTCTTTTGATTTATAATTCCTTCTCAGGAATAAAACCCAAATCATAAGACCCCTCTAATTTGGTCATCCTTATCAGGATTAAGTCCTATGTTAAGTATCCAAATCTCTGTAAATCACATATACCTTTATGGACCTTGTTCCTGGGTTTCTTCCCTAAATTAAATCCTAGTCTTCATCTATTAGGTCATTCATACATACATAAGACCCACATCATTTCTTATGATGGCACAATTGTCAGGTTTTACCAATACTTATTGTTTCTCACACCTATCATGACTCACATGAGCTTAGAGCGTAAAAGTAATTATGACATCTTTCTTTGAGCCATCAATCATACTTGAACCTCATAATTCTTTACTTGAACTACGTGGGTTCTGATTCCTTTTCAAAAACAAAGGATATGTAGGTAGTCCATCTACGGGTACTATCCCAACTCTGAAATAAACCTCTTCCTTCTGAATGACAATAAACTTCAAGTACCCTGGTGAGTGTCTTTAAAACCAGTATGATTATCATAATGACCAAAATATTTCTATATAATCTGTCGAAGGATACCATTGACTAAGAATCTCTAAAAAAACAGAGATCATTCTCTATCTATGATGAACCTTGAATATATATAAAAGATTCTCTAAATATCTTACATACTAATCATTGATTGTCAGACCTAAAGGAAAGTTCATTTTCATACTTGGTAATTTAATAAGGATTCACGAACATAACTTAAATATATTAAGAGAGTCCCAAATTAGAAAATAATTCCCCTAAAAAGGTGTGATGAGTCTGACCTCCCATCCTCCCAACCAATTAAAATTCTTAAGCCTCATCATTTCACAACAAATGAGCACCTACCTTTGGATATTAGGTACAAATGGATATAGAATCATTGGATGTTTCTGGTTCTATAAACAAACCCATTAGAAACCACTTGGAATGTTTGAACCTTAAATCAACAAGTTCATCCCCATTTCTTGAGGAAACAAGAACCCAACAAGAAGAAAATGTGGAGTAAACTTATATAGTAAAATATTGTTGAATGCAAAGGAACCAGAATAGAATCCCAACTAAAAGTACGAGTACAACTGAAGAGTAAAAAAACAACTGAAAGGAACAATACAAATGTAAAAGAGAAAATAGCTACAGAGTCATCCTCTGAGGATCCTACCAGAAGGGTATGTATAGATCACCACCTTAGCACTATGCGTCCGCTTATCTCCACCACGTACTGCCTAGTCCTGCCTCCCTCCATCCTTAGCTCAACTGCTCATTGTCTTCCCAAGACACAACAAGGTGCACGTGTATCCCGTGCAGGGGTGAGTATAATGATACTTAGTAGGGACCCCGAGACCCCTGTAGGTCTCTCATAATTCCACAAGGAAAATCAAGAAGCATGATCTCAATCACAATGCACAAAGCAATTGACACAACTCTATTAGAGTCTCAACTCAAACCAAGTATACAACTCAAAGAAACAGGATATAATGTTGACCCACATAGGATATCTATGAATGCTGATATCCAGCCACAGACTCTCTAGGCCTATTAATACGTAACATTCTCGGTCACAATGTCGAACACCTAGGATTCTGAAGAACTCCTCCTCTATTGAGTACTGTGGGCCAACCACATCATTAAGAGGTGCTTTCCACCAGCCTTGAATTGCTGAGGTACTCCTCCCCATCGCATAACGTCTGTCTGTCAGGTCACAAAGAGTCGATCCCCTATTGTGGCCTACTAATGCACTCTTACCCACCATGTACCATGGATTCTCCCCACCATTCCATACTAAGGTACTCCTTCCCATCGCTTATCGTGGCCATCGAGTCACTCCGAGTCGAAAAGTCAGCCGTCATCAGATCTCATCCAATCACAGGGTCTCGTACGTAGCCCGCTTGGGAGAACCGGTCCCCAATCCATTGATCATATTTAAACCATCACAAAGTCTCCCAAATAAATAACCCAATGATCCATCATGTCCCAACGGTTCTAATACATCATACGGCGTGTCAACTGAATGCCCGGTCTGTGTGTTATTCGCATTTCAGTGCTGAGAGTCCAGTTCAATTAGTGTGTGATCCAACCCAGCCACACTCCAAGTTTCTCCAAAACACTAATGGAGTAAGTCAAAAGGAATGTATCTATCCATGGATACCAACTCCATAGGCGGATCATCAAACAGACATCCAGTTATTGAGATAAGGCCCTTTAAATTTTTCATGGCCTGGTTGGGCCTGAGTCCGGTCCGACCCGGTCGGACCCACCTGGCCCGACCCGATCTAGGCTGGGCCATGGCAGACATAGACTGTGAGTTTGAGGTCTTTCCTAGTGCTCAAAAATGGACATCCCATAAGGGTGGCACAGTCTGTGTAGGGAGGGGCCTGTAAAGGGGCAGATCGGCCCGATTTGCAGTGTGGCCGGGTCAGTGGGGCATGCCCCGGCCTGCTGGGTGGGCTGCCCGGCCCACAGGTGACGACCTCCTAGGTAGGTGGCCTGGCCCACAGGCAGCGACCTGCAGAAGGCAAGTCCGCCCTTGAAGGGCGCAGCCTGTGGTTCTTTTTCCAGGCAGCTCGGGGGAGGCGCTCCCCTGAGATCCCGAAAGGCCAAAGGGAATTGGGCCATTAAAGTGGTGCCTCCATGTGGGCACCATGGGACCTACCAAAGGAATAGGTTCTGCCTCCTCCACCACGGCTTCATCTATGGTCTCCTACTTACAGGCGGTGCACGATGGTGTGCTTCCCTTCCCTTCCGTGGCTGATTGACGAGTCGACCGCCTTCTCCGTCTACCATGGCCCCTTTGCACATCGACGACACATGGTGGCAGGCCGCACCTCATCCATTTCCTGCCAGTGCCCACTGCTCTGATGTCTGTTGTGGATTTTTATCATGGCCTCCTCTAGAAGCGTGTGTTGGTGTGTCGCCTCCTTCATAATTGGTTGGTGTCGTCATGCTGGCGGTCTTCCACGGAAGGCGCAACGGTAACAAAGTTGCAGCGGGTTCGGGTAGGGTTCTTTTGGCCCGTTCCCTCTGCATTATCTCATCATCAAAGGGTGGATAAAATGGGTTTAAAAATTTTTTGTATTAAACAACAATCAAAACACCACAACGATACCCTATAACTACCTCTCACAAAACGAATGATTCAAGGATCAACCTGTTATTCGGTTGACCAACGTTTTTTGTATAATTTTCAAGAATGGGGAAGAGGGGATCATTTAAGGAAAAAAAATGAATAAACCCCCTACCTTGAATTGTCAGAGAAATACCCGCACTTGAATGTGGGTCGCTGTTCTTTGTTCCTGTAACAAGCTTCTAATGACGCCTCTCGAACATCATCCCTCGACTTTTGGTTCGGTGTTACCCATCACCTCCCACTGGGATTAGCTCCATCTTATAAGGGTCGGGCTTCACGGTGCTCCTTCAGCACTTCGTTTCTTGGAAATGTTGTCCCGATATCCCTCCCCATGATCCATATATATAGAAGAGGGGGAGGGTAAGTAACGAAGTTAGAATTTAATAGGTTTGATCAATTAATAATCTTCCTAATTTCCCAACAACGTCGTTACTTAGGTTTGGCAGGTCAAGCTGTTTATTAGATTAACACATCAAAAGCCCCGCCCCATTACTTTTCCATTTGAGGATATGAAATAAAATAATAAAATAATTTTATTTCATTTATTTTAAAAGGTTTCAAAAAGATAACATTTTCTCCGGACCTACTGAGGTGAAAGTAATACCTCCCATAAGCGAATCTCGACGCTACAGATTCAATAGTACCCTTAGATTTTTAATCTGAGCAATGGTTCAGAAGTTAGAAAATGCCACTCGTGCATTACTGAATGTACCCAAAAAAATGTTCAATAAATTATTAGCAATCACCCATGACCCACGCAGGTCGAGGTTTGGCTCTGCCAAAGGTTAACACGCCCAAAAGAACACAATGATACTCTCAGATTTTCTATCTGAGTTACCATTTAGAAGTTATGGATTTTAAAATAAAATAATTGTCACTTAATTATTATATTTGCGGTCAAAAACTAAGGTTCACTAGTGACCTGTGTTGGACAATGTTATTATCTACAATAAGAGAGAATAACCCCACATATTCAGCGATAGTCTCACATTTTTAATCTGAGTCACCATTCATGAGTTATATGCATTTGAAAAATAAAATAATTTTATTTAATAATTTTATTTACGGTTATTCCATTTTCATGTTTTCTTAATGGAGGACTACACAAACTATACTTAATTTTCACATAGGGTAAACCCACCATCTTGAACATAGTGGTGCCCTCATATTTCTGATCTGGGAAACCGTTTAAGAGTTATTCCACTTTTATCAAGAAAACTGCTTACCCGTGCTAATTAAAGCTTAACAAATCTTCGACGGATCATTCAGGGAACTCTAGGTCTCAAAGTTCACATTCTAAAAATTATTCCATATAATTAAAAAACTATATGGAAATTCCTGGACTTTACACATGAGATATTATCTTTGGAAGGTATATAAATTGGAGGACTAGTTGCTTTAAAATGAATGGTTTTTCACTTAGGGATTTCAACATCAGTACCCTATTCAATAGAAATTTCCACTTCCTCTTAATCAACAACTACAAAAACTTCTTCGTCTTCTTGTTTTTCAGAATAATCCAAGATCTCATCTAGCTCCAATATAGTTTCAAAAAGGTTCTTGGGTTTGGTAGGATAATATATAGGATTAAAATCCTCATAAATTATTTCATTATCTCTAACCTAATTTTTCATCCAAGGGTTCCAAATCACCCTCATACATATATAGATAACTCTATTTAAAAATAAACCCACACATTTCACTTAAACGTATTCCTCTTAATCTATCACATACTTGGTTTCCAAAAATTCCAAAATCAACTAGCAATAAATTAGATAATTGGATCTAAAGGATTACTTAAACAATTCCATCATATATAATGATAGGTTTCTATAAACATTAATTATAATGACTAATTTCATATGGAAAAAATGTTTTGCATCTCGATGTATGCAATATTAATGTCCCCTTTTATTTGAAATAATAAATACTGAATAAACATGAAAAGAATTTTTCATTATCCATCCAACTCAACATGATCTTTCCTTCTGATAGTCCTATCACAAGTCAGCTGTATAAAATATTTTTTATAATGGAATGATTCACTACCACTGAGTGACGTACCATGATAATCTTCAAAAACCCCTCAATGGGGAAAATTTAGAAACATCTCTCATTACATTAATGAAAAGGTAAACTTCTCACCATATATCATGCTTCAAATCAAATCTTTCTTCTCACCAAAACTAAACTTGATGTACTGATAAAATTGATGACCCAAGCTAGAATATAAATGTATGTTATTCCATGAGAACCATACTTCCCATCCTTAGTATTGGATCACCCTTACCACTAATGAAATATTAGAAATAACCCTTATCATCTAATTCAGTTTTGGAAACCACTACATGATTCCCAAGCTACAGATTTCATGGATTGATAGAAACCCAGATGAGATCGTCATTTGACTTGTCATTAAGCCTCAATACCTTAATAAATGACTCAATAGGGTGATTAACTCTTAACCTTAGAACAAAATAAAGGTTCAATAAAGGAGAAAAGTGGTTCTATGGTCAGGAGAGAAATGGATGGTGAAATGGATCAGAGGAGTCAGGATTGAGTGAGAGTGACCTGGATTCAAATATTAAGCCCAATTTATTATTTTGGGAATCAAACTAATAAAAATATTAAAATATAAAACAAATAAATTGAGAAAGAGTTCGTATTGAAAAATTAAAGATGGAATAAACACTTGAAATAGAGTCTGGTAGAAAAATAGAGACCCAGTGACTTTTCTAGTGGCGACACACCAACAGTGACTTGCCAATAGTTTCTCGCCAAAGGTGACTCTCCAAAGGTGACTCTCCAAATATGGCTCTTCAAAGGTGAATTTACAAATGTGACTCTCCAATGGTCACTCGCCAATGGTGACACACCAACAGTACCTCAGAAATGGTGAATCCCCAATAACGACTTTCCAATGATGACTTGCTAACGGTGACTCACCAATGGGGACTCACTGACAATGACTCACCAATGATGACTCACCAATAGAGATGCACTATATGTGACACACCAATAGTGACTTGACAACTCTGACTCCCCTATGGTGAGATTTCAAACATTAAATACTAATTGAAATTAATAATTCCCAATTCATGTTTGATTTATTTTAATCTCTCTTAATTCATCGTCTTTGTAAAAATATAATCAAGAATAAGTTTAGTTTTTATGAATTCAATAGTTTTATCACCCTTTTGAAAATGGTCCCACCAAAAGTGGTGTATGACATCAATAAGTTTTGTACTAGAATGAGACACTTGATTCATAGAAATTTTTATTTTACTTGTATTGTCACAACATATATGGAAATTTATGAATTGATATCCATAATCTTGCATAGTTTGTTTTATCACAAAAGTATGGACACATCAACTCTCTAAAAATATGTATTAATATTTAGTAGTATAAAATGCAACAAAATACTGATTCTTACTAAACTAAGACACTAGATACTTTTCTAAAGGATGGCATGTTACAGTTGTTCATTTTCTATCATGATTACATCCAAAAAAAATCTTCATATGAAAAAGTCACTAAGTCAAATTATTATTTTATATCCTAGAATAATCATATTTGTGGTTGTATATTTGATGTATTTGAAAATAATTATAGAAATAATTATGTGAGATGCTTTGGTGTTTTCATGAAAATGGGAAAATATAAACACACTAAAAATAAAATTGTATATGTTATAAGTCATGAAAAGTTTTCATCCAATCATACCGGTAAAACTGGTTTGATCCCTTGGCATTCTAGCTTTATTAAGATCCAACGTACAAGTGGTACTCATAGAAGAATCACAAATTTTAGTGCTATTCAAACCAAAATGTTTTAATAATACTTTACTGTACTTAAACCGATTTAAAACTATACCATCATTATCTTGAAACATTTGACAACTGAGAAAGAATTTAAGATCACCCATTGAACTCATTCCAGTTTCATTTTGCATCGTCTTTGAACAACCAGTACCTAAAAAATTGTTTTAATACCAAAAAAAATATCATCTACATATATTTTTACTGCCAAAACATATTTTGAAATTCTTTTTATAGAAAGGGTATTATCATCTATACCTTTTTAAAACCATTATAAATTAGAAAAAAGTTGATCCTATCAAACTGAGCTCTATGAGCCAATTTTAAACCATATAAATCCTTTATTAATTTAATGAAATTATTTGGAAAATGAGTATTTTGAAATCCATGAGTTACATCAAAGAAAACATTCTCAACTATATTACCATTTTATAATTCACTTTTTTATATCAATTTGATATAATACTAAATCCAAATGTGCAACATAGGAATGTAGTTTTCTAATGGAATCAATTCTATCCACGGGTGAAAGGGTTTCCTCATAGTCTATACCTTTTTCTTGACTATATCATTGTGCAAGAAACCTATACATATTTCTTACTATACTTCCTCACTCATAAACCTTGTTTTTAAACAACAATTTTGTTATCATTTTCTTGAGTGTATTTATTTCTAAATCTATGTTCACAATTGTTATTTTTTTAAAATTAATCAATCAACTCTTACATTTTCATTACCCAAAATTCATCCATAATTGCATCATTTACGTTCTTAGGTTCAAGCTACAATAAAAATTATTAATGTTAAACCTGATTTCTAAGAGAAGATCTAGTTTTTGTACCTCTATCTAGGACTCTGACAATAACATCTAATGGATGGTATTTATGATAATTGATATATCAAGGACAAAAAAGGATGAAATAATCGGGGTCATATATATATTCATGTTCAAGTACAATATGTTCATTAGAACTAGATGATTTTTTTGTTTGTTTCACAGAATTTTCAAAAGATTTGGAATTTATTTTTAGTATTTAAATATCATCCTCAAGGTTTAATAAAGTGTTATTAGGATCATTTGTATCTTTATCATCAAATTTTAGATGAGTATACTCTTCTGCAGTCTTGGTTCCTTTATTAAACACAATATAAGATTTACTAAAGGTTGAGTTACCGAGGAATTCCATCATCACTCTTGTGAGAAAATTTAAACCGACTATCCTTAGTATTAATAATATAGAATTTGTGAAAAAAAACTCCTAATTAGTTCACCATTTTTTTCTACTACTCCATGATTCATAAGGATTTTTCATTAATATATATCTGATTAAATCCCTATTAATTATATAACAATATTTAATCCAATCCTCATCCCAAATATTAATAGGAAGGTCATACTCGCTAAGCGTATTTTGGAAAATTCCATGAAGGGTACTATTTATTCTTTCTACGAAATAATTCTACTGTGGGGTCCTAGGAATATAAATTTTTTATTATATGGATTTTGTGAGTAACAAGATTCAAAAGCTTCATTTTCAAACTCAGGGCCATGATCACTTCTTGTGATATTAATCCTAAGTCAACTAATATGTTTTAAAAATTTATAAAACATGATAAAATAAGAGTAGGCTTAACTTTTGTAGTTTAAAATAATACCAAAGTTACAAAAATAAGTCATCTAAAATGAGATAAACATAGTTCTTTCTATTTAGACAAGAAACTCTAGAAGATCGAAACTAATCCTAGTGAACCAACTCAAGGGGTTTAGAGGTTGAATCTCATTTCTTGGATTTTAAATACATCTTGTGATTTTACCCTTTTTGATATGCATAATGGACATTATAACTTGGGAATTATACTTTAGCTAGATATTTTACTATCCCTTTCCAAGTAATATTTATGTGTGATTTAATACTACAATGGAATAATATCCTATTAAAAAATTATTATTCTTTATGAAAGGAACATAGATAAAGAATATTTATCGAAAATAAAGATTCTAATTTAATAACATAAACATTTTCATATATTAAAACAATAAAACTACATAATTTTTACTATCAAAATCATCATAAGAATTATTTTCTAATTTCACCTTAAAAACATCATCACAATTACTTTAGATGTAATAAATATTTTATTTCAACCCATATTCAAATTAAACATTGTAAATAAAAAGGTATTAGAATTAATGATTTACCCAAGACTAATAATTATACATTTGGATGTGTCACCAAAAGTGATATGTTCACAATAAAATTTTACAAAATTATTGAATCATGAATAATCCCCAGTCATGTGTCTGTAACTGCCATTATCTAGGTACCATATGTTTTTAATGGATATTTTCATGTAGGTTCCCTATAAAATTGGATTTACACCAAAAATGGTTTTTGTGCCAAAATCATATTGGTTCTATAAATATAAGTAATTAATTTTTTGGAACCCATATTTATGTAATCGGTTTCTATAATCGGATTTTAATCTTCTGGAAAGAAAAACATTGTCCTATGTCATAGTTGATACCCCATACAAATAGTTTATTTAGGTGATGTCTATATTCCATGAATTTTTGTTATATTATTTCTCTCATTATTAATTTTTTTTAAATATTTCCTTAATTTCTCATGGGAAAAGTTTATCTCATTATTCTCCTTTAATAGTATATCATTTTTCTCTTTTTCAATAGTAAGGTTAGACATAAAATTTTCAGTTAAAGCATTTTGTTTCTTTATAATTTTGTATTTCTCCACAAGTGTATTAAATATATTTTTTAACATTTTAGATCACTCAAACACCCCTTAATTAGATATTTTTTTCGTCATTATTTTCTTTAATAGAATTATTAAAAATACGTTGAAGAGAATAAAGAAAGTTATTGGATAACTCAAATGTGTTTTCATAAACCACATGTCGACATTGCGATGTTTATCCTCTTTGATATTTTTAGAATCACATGAGTATTCTTATGAAGAATATTATGTTTTTTAATTAAATTGTTTATTTATTATCCATATAATTATATATTCTTTTTTATTTCAACTTTGGATACTCATATTTTATATGCCCTTTCTTTTTAGATTCATAACACTCTATTTCATTGAAGTGTCATCTCTCTTACTACCCTTTCTATAATATAATAATTTGTTATATTTACTTTTATATCATGGTTTCATAATGAACTTTTTATTCTTAAAAAAACCTTTTGAATCATCTGGACATATGGGAAATCTCTCCATCACCATCTTCCTGTGATTCTTCATTTCTCAATAATTCATCATGAACATTCTCCTTCTGATTTGAGGCAGTGAATTTAATATCTATGGATTTTCAATTTGGTTCATCATATAATTCTCTTTTGAATTTGATTTCTTCATCATACATCATTAATACTTCATTATTATACTTAATTTGTAACTGATATACATCACATTATTCTCTCATTAATATTTAGGTTTGTCTCTATCTTTTAGGTATACTCTCAAATAGATGTATCACATTGTCTTTATTAGAAATTGGATTCCACAAGTAGTAAACTATATACATGATCTCATTGAAACAGAGTTACATGTCATAAATAGGCTCATAAAGTTTCATTTTTGAAGTTTAATATTTAATAGTATATGTATTTAAATTCATTTCATTAAAATTTAATGTTCCTTCATGATAATCAGAAAAAGTGTCCAAACTCTTAAAATTAATTTTACATGCATATATTCTATTAATATCTTCATAACTCAAATCCTATTATATCGAATTTATATATTTATAGTTAGTTTTATAATTATCTCTATTATAAACACTCCAGTCCCCACTAGCAGTTTGGGTAAACTCGTATTGATTTTTTATTACAGTACATATATCAAAAACCATGCTCTCAAGATGTATCTTCATTTTAATTTTCCAATAATCACAATTATTTTGACTAAAATAAGGACTATTATTTGAAAAACCCCTCATTTTTATAATCTATAATGAATTAAATTTAATGTAATAATAAATATGAGATGTTTAAAAGGAAACTAAAATCATAGTTAAAATATATTTTAAAACCTTTGATACCAAATGCTAGTCGGAGTGAGTAACTCAAGATGGGGGTGAATTGAGTACACAATAATGTTTCTATTAAAAACTAGTTCAAAATAATATCCTCTTATTAAAAAAATTGTCCGAGTTAATAAAAATAGTAGTTTGATAAAAGATTGATCATTTAAAATATTTCTCAAAGCATGATTATTTCTCAGTTAAAACAGTATTGGAGAATAAATTAACTATTGAAACCAATTTACTTAAATAAATAAATATTTATAAACTAGTTAAGAAGAATTTTAAAAGTACATTTATTTTAAAAAAACAATCTCAAATATTCTAAAATTATTTTAAAGGAAGAAAGCAAATCAAAATTAAATAATTGAATAAGCTTGGGATTTAGTCTAATGCATATACCAAATCACCTCCATTTTGAAATTACCAATTTATGAGCAGGTTATATAACTATAATATATTCTATAACCTGAATCAAGTATACAAGAAATAGATTATAATATATCTAGTCTCAACATCCTATTCATTAAATATATGTGGGAAGAAAAAAAACTCAGGCCAGGAAGAGACCTCTTTCAGAAGTACCATGGTTAAACAGATAATAATATATTTATGATAATATCAATTATTCTCCAGTTCAAGTATAGGCATCATTGTGTTGATAAAAAGCGAAATCAACACACTGATCGAAATTTAAACCAAAAAAATGAGCAAAAATAATAAGATATGAAAAAATGTTGTGATGGCGGGTCTGAAGAGATCTAGGTTCTCTAGAGTCCTCTAATTTTACCTGTTTAGGATCTCGAGCTATTTGTCTAAAAGTATAGGAAAATGTATTATCACAATGATTCTATTTTCTTTCTATAGGAAAGTATCTTTACCTTAAATGAGTTATACTCTTTTATATTATAATGTAAGTATGTATGTAGTAGTAAGTTCACATTTGACGATCCAAATCTCTTATTCATGTATATGTCTCACATTCATGCATGAAGAACATCCTCTGAAATATATAGAATTTCGTGGAACCATTGAAGAATAATCATAAATATCTCTTTTTCTTTATACTAAGCTCTAAATGCTTCTTCAATGGATCTGTTTAATAGTTTAATGAATAATCATTAAATATTACTTTTTTATTATATTTAATAAAATATTTTTTGAAGCATCTAATTCAAATCAAGGAGAATAACAATGGTGGAACTCTTAGAAGTATCTCATCTAGAGATGTCTCATTTATTGCAGTGATTCATGCTAGTGTTGACTCATTGGGGTAGTGACTCACTCTATAGGTAGGTCATTCTAGAATTATATCATCTCTATTAGCGAGTCATGTGGGCATAGACTCTTTCTAGCGACGAATCGAGTCTAGCGGTGAATCATTATAGTAGTGACTCATTCTTGTTGAAAGTCATTCTGTTGATGAATTACTCTTAAAGTAAGTCATTATGGTGGTGATATAGTCTCATGGTAAGTCATTCTGGTCGTGACTTGGTTCCGGTAGTGAGTTATGCCGAGTGGTGACCCATCCAAACACTTACCAAATTTTCATCATATTTTCTTATAAATTAATATATTATCAGATATCATCCATGTCCTTATAAATAAAATTAGCAACATTTGTGAACATTAAAAGAAAGAGGTACCAACAATTAATAAAAATGTGAGTGAATCCACCATGAATTATTTGGAAGTTTTCATGAAGATTAAAAGGTCTTCCTTGAGTTTTATTATAAAAAATGATACAAATATTGATATATTATATTTTGTTTTAAAATACCATCTCTAAAATTCTCTAGTTATCCCATACATTTGGAGTTATAATGAATCAGTTCGATGTTATCTTAAAGTAAATATGGTTTTTAGATAATGATATCATGGATGTGAAGATAAAAAGAGAAAATGGTGTTTCAAGATGGTTGATTGAATAATAAATGATGAAATAAGACTAAACCACCCACATGTCAAACATGAGGAAATAAGTATCAATGAAATTTCCATAAGTGATGAGAAAATTCTTTAAATACAATATGAATGTCCACAACACTCAGTAATTTTGAGTAATAAAATGAAGATGACTAAAATTATTTTTTTTGACACTTTCGTCGGGGCGCGCACATCCATCTATGGAGCATATATAGTTGTTACCCCACATTCCCGCTTTCCAATGGCAGGCAGAATCCACTCTTTATTCAGGTACGTCTTCTCCTTGATCAACACGGGATGATGAGACGTCAGTTCTTCCTTCCATGTATTCTTCCTCGGAGCTCGTCACCTAGTCCAGGTCTTTCTTACAGACATAAGATGTTGTTTGTGAAACTCTTCCCAGTGCTATATCTTCTTGGATGCCTGTTAATTACACCTCCTCTATCAGGACATTCTAAGGAGTCGGGTCAGGGAAGCAAACTTTGGTTAGAGGAGTAGTCACGTGGGGCATCATTGGCATGTCTGGATGCTGGGGGATTGGCGTGTCTGTCTTCTGTCCCTTATTATAGGGCTTCATGAGGGCACGGAAGCCTGAGGAATCCCACATCGAATGCGGGGAATCATATGACATGGGAATTTATCTGAGGTTTTCATCAGCATCCCATGTTTAACACACGGTATGCCGAGAGATCAGGATGAGATTGGAGTGATGGGCTCAACCCTCATGGAGGCTTCCTATGTATCCCCATGGCGGGGAATCAAAGTCTACATAGTTCGGGATGGGGGATAAAATTTAACGTCATGTAGTACGGGGGGAGAACCTGACGTGAATGTGGTCGGAATGACTGGGTGGTGGGATTGATCCTCATGGAGGCTTCCTACGTACCAGGCCTTCACATGGATCAAAGTCCGGATAGTTTGGGAATGGGTTGGAGTTGGTGAACTGAAATGAATAGGGACCTGGGGTCTAGGTGGATGGTGGGCTTGAACCTTGTGGAGGCTTCGTACGTACCATGCCTTGACATGGATCAAAGTCCTCGTAGTTCATCCAGAAAGGGGCTTGGCACACCGACACGGAGATGTTCGGGGACAATGTTTGTTGGGCTTGAACCTCAGGGAGGGTTCCTATGTACATTACCTTGGAAAGGATCATAGTCCTCATAGTTCGGGAATGGGTTGGGGCTTACACTCTGAGGCGGCCCAAGGTGCTGGTGAACCGACGTGAAGATGGTCGGAATGGCCGTGTGGTGGGATTGAACCTCATGGAGGATTCCTACGTACCATGCCATGACATGGATCAAAGTCTTCATTGTTCAGAAATGGGTTGGGGCTTACACTCTGAGGTGGCTCAAGGTGTTGGTGAACCGACCTGAAGATGTTCGGAACGACCGGGTGGGGGGATTGAACCTCGTGGAGGCTTCCTATGCACCATGCCTTGACATGGATCAAATTCCATATATTTCGGGAATGTGTTGGGTCTTACAATCTGAGGTGGCCCAAGGTGTTGGTGAACTGACATGAAGATGGTCGGAACGACCGGGTGGTGTGCATGAACCTATTGGAGGCTTCCTTCGTACCATGCCTTGACATGGATCAAAGTCCTCGTAGTTCAAGAATGGGTTGGGGCTTACACTCTGAGGGGGCCCTAGGTGTTGGTGAACCGACATGAAGATGTTCGAAATGACCGAGTGGTGGGATTGAACCTCATGGAGGCTTACTACATACCATGCCTTGACATTGATCAAAGGCATCGTAGTTCAGGAATGGTTTGGGGATTACACTCGGAGGGGGCCCAAGGTGTTGGTGAACTGACGTGAAGTTGGTCGGAACGACCAGGTGGTGGGCTTGAACCTCATGTAGGATTTCTATGTGCCATTCCTAGACATGGATCATGGTCCTCCTAGTTCGAGAATGGGTTGGGGCTTAAACTCTGAGGTGGCCCAAGGTGTTGGTGAACTGATGTGAAGATGGTCAGAACAACCGAGTGGTGGGCTTGAACCTTGTGGAGGATTCCTATGTACCATGACTTGACATGGATCGAAGTCCTTGTAGTTCAAGAATGGGTTGGGGCTTACACTCTGAGATGGCCCAAGGTGTTGGTGAACCGACAGGAAGATGGTCGGAATGACCGAGTGGTGGGCTTGATCCTCATGGAGTCTTCCTACGTACCATGCCTTGACATAGATCAAAGTCCTTGTAGTTCGGGAATGGTTTGGGGATTACATTTTGAGGCAACCCAAGGTATTTTTCATGGATGGTTCTTGCTCTATTCTCACGAGAGTCATGATCGGTGTGAGAAACAAGAGAGAGCATAGACCTAACGATCACTTCGTGAAAGGTGCGTCCATGGGAAATGGGGTGGGGCTTACACGAGGAGAATCCCAAAAAGGAAACAGGGGCATATGCATGGTTAGCATCCCAAAGGGGTTGGGACTTACTATAGGATGGAGGCCCAAGGAAACAAATCACATCAGGGGAGGGATTTTGGACCAATGAAAGGATGTGCCTCATTCCCTATCACGCCCTTTTCATGCCCTGGGGACCCAAGATGAAAGGAGGAGCAGGGATGATGCCTCCTGTAAGAAAAGTTAGGGGCTTACACTGAGATGGTCTCCATTTCCTTGCGGACAAACACCACTCCGATAAGGAGGATATCATCCCCTGTGAGGGGTGATCCCATCCCCTTAGAGATGAGTGGGTTTGGATAATGTCCAAGGTGGGGGACCCTGCATGTGATGAATGAGGCAAGGTCATAGTTTAATGTCATGTGATGAGAACGATGGTTCTTGGAAGATTAACATCATATAGCTCGAATGAGGCGGGTTCACTCTGCACCCCTAAGACTTACATAACTGGTACCCTCTTCTCCTTGGTGTAGATAGGGAACCGGAAAAGCTGTAGCGAGGGGGTGTCAAAAAGCGAACCATCAAGGGGTCCACATTAGCCTGGCTATGAGAAGAAGTAATAGCTATTAGCCTGCCTATACGAAGAAGAATAAGGCGAAGAAACACAATGGGAAGAACCGTCCAAGGTACCTTTATGTTACTTCATATGAGCCTAGAAGGTCTTAAGGGAAAACGGTGTATGATATGGATGCCCGGGGATTGATAGACACCCGCGAATGGCGTCCATAAGAAGATAATTGGACACTCGCGCAAAGGTATGCCAAAGGTGTTCGGGGAACAAAAGTGGAGAGGTAGCTCGGAAGCACAGAGGTGTGGGGTCCCTGAGATTTTCGTGCAACCTTTGAGGCTTGTACGCGAAATAAGTATCCCTATATGAAAAACAGTGAGGATTTGTCACGGAAGTGGATTTGAGGCTTTGTACGCAACTAGAAAGGATTGTGCTAAAGTTGTACGAATTGCATGCAATCGGGAGAGGCTACACGCTATGACTGGGACACATGCAATTGAAGGAGATTGGGCGCAATTGATTGGCCTGCATGCAAGTGGAAGTGATTACTCGAAGGGCTGGACCCCGAAGGGATTGGAATTCAGTCTACACAACAGGGATCTCGCACGAAGGCGGACCCTGAAGCGACATGGTGCGAAATTAACAGTACCTGAAAGCCATCATTGGGTGCAAAGAAGGTGAATTTCTCCCATGAGAGCCAGTTCAGATTCTTCATCCCAGAAGTCGAAGTTGATGCCTTATATTTATAGGCATTCAGGGGAAAAGTAAATAGGTCAGTGCGAAATAATTGTGCGCCATAGGCGGCGGAGAAAAATTTCAACCGCATGGGGCGGGGGTGAAAAATATTTCACGCCCACGCCGATGAACCCTCATGAATCTCATAACTTTCTGTGCATGGCATATTTTTCTCGTGCACTTAGAAATTTTTTTCACGCGACTCCTCTAGGCCCCCCCAGACTGGGTCCCCGTATCTGAATATGACTTCGCTTTGTCATTTTAAAACCTTCTTCAATACTAAATAATTTTTTAGTGTCTACAAATTCCCCCCCCCCAGAATCAGATTGGTGAGGGGTTGCAACGGTCAGATTCTGATGGTAACACCGAAATGCAGAACTCCTTAGGGTCCAGGCGTGATAAAAACATAGAGAGGCACGCAATACCCAAGGGGGTGTAGAATATTATTTTCTTGGATTCATGTAAACCATGATCTGCTTATAAAAAGCCGCCACGAATCCCATGTTCTATACAAATTTCCTCATGTGACAAGATCTGAGCTCTCGTGCACAAAAATTGCACCTGTCATGCTTGAAAAACTGCTTAGGTTGCACGCAATTCCACAGAGATCAGGTGTCATTTTATAGGAAAACCTTGGGTTTTTCATGCCGCATTCTGATATTTCACGAAGGCCGCTGATTTTTCGCTCAACCCTCTCATATTTCTCACAAGCTACTCAAGCACTTCTCTGAAGAAGATGTCTACAAACTAGTCTGATGAGGGAGAAGCTGCTGCTCGATGGGATGAAATGGTCGCCAACCCAGAGGTTTATGTTTCCCAAAGGATTGTCTCCAATAAACATACCCTTTTCAATATGCTAAACCCTTCCCAAAAGGGGTATTCAATGTCCAACAATCTGCCACTATGGGAATTCTATATTTTGGAGAAGGTCCCTTTGCCGGGTTTTGAAGATGATACCCCACAGTCATGGGTGATCCGTGAATATAATCTCCCTAAATACAACATCACCAAAAATAGTCATCCTGCCAGAGAAAATAGGCAGGACGTTTACGTCCTGAACCCCAGGACTAGGACCATTTTAGGGAGTGAACCAATCACGGAGAGTTCCGCATCCCTCTACGCAATCACCATCTTTCAGAGTGTCACTGACGAGGCTAAAGGCTTGCTGAAGGACTGAGACCTACGGTCCAGAGGCAACTTCACCAGTGAATGGAAGAGGGCGTACTGAGTTCTACAAACATGTGACCAATATGGGGCCTAGCTACAACATATTGTCTTGTTCAAAGAGATGTGGATGTCGCAATTTCACTTCTACTTCCAACACAAGCTCGGGCCAAAGTTGTTCACTTGGTGGTCCCCCGATACCAATACCTTCCATCTTCATCATCGGGAAGTCGGTATCAGTCTTTGGGACATTCACTGCATCGGGGGTATTCCATTGGAAGCCAAACAAAATGATGAATTCCTTCCGCCAATGTGCAACTTGGGAGACAGATCCAGAACCTCTATGCAGACATGGCACTTATTGGAGATGGCTAAGGAGAAACTGGGAGTCAAGGATTTTCTGATGGACATCACCTACAAAGACTGGTATAGCCCATTCCTAGAAAGGGATACAGATGTCAAGATGCCAGGGTGAGGGAGACGGTGTCCAACCGTGTCATAGAGGAGAAAGACTGGATCATACTGGAGGATCCGGGTGGCGGGGAACTACCAATCATGGGGAAACAACATAAACTAGATCCGAGACCTGAATGTTTAGTATGCCGGATTCCTCGCCACATTCCTGATTGGGTGGCTCTTACCAGTAAGGGACTCAAGGATGGGAGTCCGTCCAACGACCCTGGTGATTGCTGGCATCATGGCTGCCAATAAAATATTCACTATGGGGGTCCCTGTGTTGGATCGTCTGTATGACATTTTGGGATGCATCCCGAGAGGGGGGTCACCTTAGAGAATCTATGGCCCCTTCCAGATCTTCTACAGCTAGGTTGTGGCTCATTGTGGGGGATATACCTTCCTGAATTCCATCTGTCGTCCAGGTAATGGCTTGCGACCTTCCCTACTAAACATTTTTGGGGTCATGCCGTTGACGCTCAATGAGGAGGGAGTATGAATTAGAAATGGTAATCATCCCAATATCTCTTTCATCCCATTCCTCACCCGACTGGCCAGATGATAGACAATGGGAAAAGCTCACTGGAGCAGAGGGTGTACTTCTAGAGCATTAGAGGTGGGGTGCTTGTGGCCCGGATTGATGGGAGGATCTTATGTGAGCCTTACATGCCGTCCAGTTTCACCAGGCAGTTTGGGTGTCTCCAGTGGATGCCAAAAAAAGTGAACACAGATGTCCGAGAAGAAAGGAATCCCTGAGTTCTTCACCAAATGTGGCTAATGTCCACGACCTATGGCTCCAGCTACGCCATCACCTTTCCTCCCACTGGAGTTGATGCTGACTTATCAACCGAGTATGGTGAGCATTGGGCCATAGCATGCCCTAATGGGTTTTTCGAAAGTGATTTCGGAAACCCAAGGTCCCCATTGTGGAACCTAGGCTGCGAGAGAGCAGGAAGAGTTCCATTAGAGGGGGAAGATCGGATGCACGCCGGACAACGAGGCCCGCACAGGCCGGGACCTCAATAGTGGGAACATCACATGGAGTGGCCACGCCCTCATCGCCTAGAGGAGGACGGTCTCACGAAGCGAACAGAGAACTTACTGGGATAAAAATAAGATATATACTTCAACTTTCTCATGACGCAATCTTCCATGCACTATGGTCAGCCTAGATAACCCTGCGGTAGTCCGTGAGTACTGAAGCCCTCTGGCAGAAGATTGTGCGATATGGGATCCATCTACCAGAAATCGGGCTTATTTGGATTGTCGATAGAGTGAACTTTCATCATCAGCATGCGTATCAGACAGCCATGGACATGTACGCACTCCAACAGGGTCAGCGTGAGGATCCATCTTTCATAGTGAAAGTGATGCTCGACCATGAGAATGATCCAGAAAAGATGTCGTAGAAGGATGATGATAGCAATGATGAGTAAGAGGGTGGCGAGACAATAGAGGAGGAGGCAGAAGGAGAAGGTGAAGGAGAAGAGGAGCCCGATGGTGAAGGGTCTCTAGGTGCATCCCACAAAGGGAGTGGTTGTGCCAAAATTTACCCTACTGGTACAAGCGGTCGATGTAGTACATGTAGGGGTCGAATCCACAGGGACCTAAGAAGTAACCTTGAGACACTATGATTTGGTGAAGGATGGGCTATGAAGTAGCCAACATTGGGTTTGATTTTGGATGGTTGTGAATGGATTTTCCTTATGGCTTACAACATGTCCTTTTATTTTTTTAACCTATAAAAACATAAAAATAAAACAAAAATAAATAAACTGATGATACAGTGTCTTTATTATATTTTCTGGGTAAGGTATTAGTCAGAGTTCACACCACGTGAGACGGATGAATATGGCGCTCCACTTACATACCCATCCTTACTCATAAAAGAACAATAGTTCAACAGCTTATGGTAATTTATTATATGAAAAATAAAATGATTCAAAATGATTAGAAACATGAAATCCATGGGTTGCCTCCCATGCAGTGCTTTTGTTTAACGTCGTTAGCTCGACGTGAACCCCCCAACTTATCCAATTCCAACTTTCAAAATTTTAATTAACCCATATTTATCCACTTCAACAAGATTGATAGTGATTGTTTTTTTTAAATTTTTTTTCATATGAAATCCTATTTTCTACAATGATTGGTAAAATCCAAGGAATATCTAAAATGGTTGATCGTGTTTTATCTGAAGTATTTCCTATGATTTCAAGGTTCATTCCTACATGGTGAGATTCTTGGTGAAAATTGATGATAATTGAATGGTCTTGGTTATCATAAATAGAGGGATTATTGAGTAGGGAAGGAATTATTAAAACATCAAGTTTAGTTTGATTGAATTTTCCTAAAGAAGAATGATAATTTGAATCAAAAATTGTTTCTTCTTTAAAAACATTTGAAAGAATTGGTTCTTTTTGAAAAGATTATTCATCCACAAAATTTTCCATTTTAATTTCATGAGTGGGTATAGACACAATATTCGTTATATCTCCCAATGGTTCAATTATCGGTGATTCTAAAAATTTTTTATTGGAGAAATATTCCGAACACTCAATCCATGAAGACAAATTTTCCCCTTGTGAATCCAAAAAATTAATTTCATCCTGATTTAAATACCCTTCAACATTTCTTTTATCTTGTTCAGTTATCCCATATCCAAAGGTTATTTCTTTTTTCAATTCATGGGAGGTTTTTGAGATAAAAGATTCATCTATCAATGATGAAGAAACAACTTCTTGAGTGGGAAGGGGTTCCTCAAAAGTCTTAAAGCTTTGTAATTCTAATATAAAAGATGAAACTTCTGAATTCATTTTATCCATTTGTTCACACAATTGTCCAAGAATTTTTTCAGGATTAGGGTTGATATATGTTTTTACATCATGGACTTCCTCATTATTTATCTTTTCAATCATTCTTGATAGGTATGGAAATTGATCTTTTAAACATTCGACGTCCCATTAATTGTACATCTCATCTGGTGTGGTGTATTCAATTATGGTTTGGTCAATGAAATTACCTATGTGAGGTGTTTCAAAATATAGATTTTCCAGTTGCTTATAGCCTTGGTATATTAATGGGTATTTTTTAAGATAATCCATTTGAGTTGATTGAAAGTTGTTTTTGGTATTCATTGGACACACAGGAACAGAAAGGGGAAAAGAGAAGAGAAATTTGGGTGAGAATAGAGAATTTGGGGTGAGAAAAGAAGATTAGTGTCTAATGTACTTTCTTGGGTCCCCAGAAACGGTGCCAAAATTTGGTTGCACCCAAATTTACACTACTGGTAAAAGTGGTCGATGTAGTACATGTAGGGGTCGAATCCACAGGGATCCAAGAAGTAACCTTGAGACACTCTGATTTGGTGAAGGATGGGATATAAAGTAGCCAACTTTGGGATTGATTTTGGATAGTTTAAAGAACACTAAGAAACCTAATTTAATTCAATTCAAAGAAAACTGGGTTGATCTTAGGATTATGCTCAGAGTGGATTGAATGAATTTTACTTCTTTAGAAAATTTTGGTTTTATTAATTCTTGATGAATCCATTCTTCAAAAATAACACTACCTTCATCATTTTCTGGTTTGGTTCTTACTAAACACAATTACTAATCCATTATACACTTAGAGAACTAAATTCATGATCTCTCCAAGGTATATGGTCATTTAGTAATTGAATTTAGTTTGCTCAAACACAGTAAAGATGAAGAGTATAAATTACAGAAGAATGGTTTTCGTAAATTAATTTTCCAATTAACAACAATTCGTTCATAAAATAACATTCAATATAGCCTTTGCATCCTCCTAAGATCAACCCATTAAAGGGTTATCCCTCCATTGGTGGTATACTCTCAATGGTGGGCAGAAGATGACTAACAATAATTGGATTGAAGAAATTAAAACCGCAGAAATAATGAGAACTCCTCCGTGTGTGTGAATGAAATTCACACCTATGTGTGAACTAATTCACAAGATTTGTTGATGGATTGGCTATGATGTGGCCATATTTGAGGTATATTTTAATTGGAGAACTAAAGATATAATTTAAATAACATATAATAAAAAATGATGTGAACTAAACAATTATTGATGGTGGGTTGATCTTAGGGTTTTTCTTGGGGTGGATTGGATAAATTTCTTTTCTTAGAAATTTTTATGTCATTAATTCAAGACATATCCAAACAATGAGATAATTCTTCCAAATCAATCCCCAATTTAATCCCTACAAAATTATAAGGCCAATCACCAATTCACTTTGAGGATCACTTTAATGTGCACTCAAAAGAAAATAAATCATACTAGCACTCAAAATGTGTCATCATTAAAGTTGGAAAAGATGAGAAAGAATGTAACTCATCAAATGGAAATCCTAAAATAACGAATTGATTTAAATATTAAGTACATTAAATAACATTAAATCCCTAACCTTTGTACTCCCTTGTATCAACCCTTAAGAGTTTATCCCTCCATTGATGTATTCTACCAATGGAAGCAGGATGTAGACTTATGGGGGTGGAATTTAAGAAAAAGAAATTTATTAAAAGAACAAACACTCCACCCTTGTGTGATTGAAATCACAAGTGCTGGTGTGAATAATTTCACACCTTGATTCAATGGTATCAACGTGTGAAGAAAAGAAAAATAAAAATTTAATAAGAATAAATTTTATTAAAATACTGAAAGTGAATTAAAAACATACATTAGAGAAATTGACGATGCCATTACAAAATGAAAGCGGGAAATTACAATTGAAAGAAAAAAGCATGGATTCAAAGAAAAGTGTTAGATGATTATTCCCTTCACCACCATCTCCTTATATAGGAATATTATGAGCTTTAGTTCCACTCCCAACAATAAATTCACCCCCCAACAATTAATAGAGTCAAAAGGAGGGTGAAGAATCAAAAGGAAATTAAAGTTACAAAGTTGACCACAAAACCAGCCAGATTCATCCTCCATTTTGACGTGTGTGTTTGACACTACATACGAAAGAACATAAAGGTGTCATATATATAAAATATCTTCTTCCATGTGTCTTCTAGAATCACTCAAAATTTCAGGTGGTTTGGTTTTAATCGTTTTGGGTTTATACTCAAAATGGTGGGCTGTTTTTATGAGAATTCTGCTATGGCCCACCATTTTAATTCTATACTTCACCCCTTGTATCTCATTGAAATAACCTGAATTTTCTATCACCACAGTTGAATAAAATGATCCATATATTGTTCTATTTCTACTTCAAAATTTTGAGCTTCATTGGGCTTGGTTTGTGGGCCCCACATTTGTTTGATGGGCCTTAATCCCATTATTCTTTCTCCAGCAAATTTCTGCATTTAGGTGCAAAATTCTCCATCTTCCCTTGGGATTCATCCATCAGACCTAAAAGATAAAATGTTACAAAAAAGTCATCAATAATATCCCAAAATTTAAAATTCATAAAATGAATATAATGTTGTACACAAATAGTTCAATGATTGGGCCCAAATTTTCATTTTAAACACGAATTGCATTTAAGATGAGAAATGAAGTTCTATTTATGTAATGCACTAAAAGCAATGTTTATGGACTTTGGAACAATGAATATAAAGATATTAACAATGAATATTATACACTTTCAGTGACTCATCACACCCCCCAACTTGAGTTTTTCTAGTCCCGAGAAAAATAAATAACAAATATGAAATTCAAATCCCCTTTTCCAAAAAATATTTTAATACACATTGCTCACCCAAAGACCTCATACCAAAAAAAATTATGAAACCCATCAAAATCGTTTAAAAAAAACTAGGTCCATAAGCATATCCCAAGCCCAAGCCCATTATTTTGTTCAAATTCATTTCCACATTTCATCCAATTCCAATTAAGCATGATAAAGTGTTGTGCGTCACAAAAGATATGGGGCCCATTTTATTATTCAAGGGGGAAAATGGAAGCGCTAGGTGGGAATCACATTAAACCTTAAGATGAGTATCCAATTTTTTTAACCACAATAGATATGAAAAGACTAACTCTGGGCAAGAAAACTATGGAGTTGCGATCACCAAGTGCCGGATGCCACACATATTGTCAATTCCATTCTCTACAATAGAGATATAAAGCCTAACTCTGGGCAAGACAACTATGTAGTCACGATCCACAAGTGTCGGACGCCACGCATTTGGACAAAACATTGCTCTATGTGGCCATTATTTTTTTTCAATTTTTTTTTATTGTTTTCTTTTTTTTAGATATCCAAATTAAACTAAAAGTGACCCCAGAACCTTATGCTATAATAAAAGGGACCCAAGTACTCAAATTTACACCCACGATCCAGTAGACGTGCATTATGGCATTTTTATTAAGAGGATGAAAATTTAAACTTTGAAAGATCACATTAGACAACTTCACTTTCCAAAAACTATACTCATGAACATACACTTGCATTAAAATCAGAATCAAAGCATCCAAATTTTTCGATATCCAATTTCAAAGTTTTCAATGTGTGTTATCATGTTCAAGGTTAATGGATTTTTTTCTTTCCATGCATGTTCTTATTAGAAAAAAAAATCATTTATTATCCCCCCCCAACTTAGAATAACACTATCCCCAGTATTTAAAGAAAAGAAAAGCTAGAAGGGGTAGGAGAGGAGTTCAAAGAAGAAATTTAAAATGAAAATCATGGAATGAAGTCACCTGGTGGTTAGTGATGATAGTGCATGCCATAGTCTCCCTTAAATCATAGATTTGAGTCTCAGTGGCTTGGCTGGTGGTCCCACATTTTTTTGATGGGCCTTAAGCCAATTATGCTTTCTCAAGCAAATTTCTGCATTCAGTTTCAAAATTCTCCATCTTCCCTTAGGAATCATCCATCAGACCTAAAAGATAAAATATTCCAAACAATGTGACCAATCATATCCCAAAATTTAAAATTCATATAATGAATATAATGTTGTCCACAAACAATTCAATGATTGGGCCCAAATTTTCATTTTAAACATGAATTGTATTTAAGATGATAAATGAAGTTCTATTTATGTAATGCACTAAAAAAAATGTTTATGGACTTTGGAATAATGAATATAAAGTTATTAACAATGATTGTTAGCCACTTTCAGGGACTAATTAGGGAGTCTCTGGGAGAGTGGCTAGTTCATCAGCTTTGATATAGATTTGACTAAGCTACTCAAGGTATGCTTCAACCCTTATCTTTCCTCCTCCTTTATCTTCTCTCCTTTACAATCCTTATCCCACCGTTCTTATCTTAGATATGAGCATAATGGTGCAGATCAAGAGTCTCTAGTAGAAGGAGGAGTGGAAGCGCCAATGGAACAAGGTGGGGCACTGATGCCAATTATTGAACTAATGAGCAGTGAGGGATCCCCCATTATGACAGCTCCCGTACCGGCCAGAACACTGGAGGCTGGTGCCTTGGGTTCCTATAAGTTCCATTATTTGATGCTGGCACTTACTGTCGGAGGACTTGATTGACTAGGGTGCTCCATGTATGTATAGTGATCATGACATTGGAGGCTCGTTAGGCTTCTGAACCTTGAACATCTACAAGTGAGTCGATAGAAAATGTACCTCCCTATGCAGGATATGGCTCCCAAATAGAGTCGGCCCCTGTACTTGGTGAGAAGAGAGCGGTGGACATCAGTGGTGCTGCTGTTGGGACATGAAAGACAATTAATAAAGGTGCCACCAGGGTCGAGGCGAGAGAGGAAGGTCACTCAGATGCTAAAGATCCTAACCCCCTGGGAGGAATATCTGAGGAAGACCCTACTTCTAGCCTGTTGGCTGTTTTTTCTATCTATCAGCCCGCTGATCCTGAGGAAATTGGTGATTCGGACTCCCAAGTGGCCGAGGAGAGCCTGATGATGCAACACAAAAGGTGGAAGTGCATCAGGAGTTTTCTCAGTCAGCATCAAATGTAATGGCTGAAGTGGATGAGATCACTCCACACCTGGCTATGTTTTTTGTGTGCTGAATCAGCAGATTCTCAATGCCTTCCATCGACGGTCTGTGATTACTTGGCAGAGAAGATGCGCAAGACCAGCCAGTGCTCCGACGTCACCCAATTTCAGGAGGATTCAGGGAGTACTCGATCATTTCTAAAGGTGGGGTAATAGATCCGACACCTTGATGAACATGTGAATGAAAAGGAGATATTCATTAAAAATTGTTCTGAGATCGTAGAGCAGTTGAGGGCCCTCCTGGCAGACGCACAAGAAAAACTAGTTGAAGCGAGTCACCAGATGAATGAACTTCAAACTGAACAGGTGTGGGCATGGGCTAGGGATTGCAAACTGCGTCTAGTGGTCACTGATTAAGAGAGGGTCCTCAGTGGGTAGGAAGCAGTCATGGAGGCCACTAGCCAAAAGGTGGCGACATTGGAATGATCCACCCAGGAAGCCGACCCTTAAGGGCCACATTTTGGCCGAACCCATAAACTTATTTCGCCTTACTGCTTCTTATTTTTAACTGTATGTACGGAAATATTTATTTACATGTCCCCTTGGTTTAATGTTCTCAACCATAATCCCGAAATAAAAATCAATTCATTCCTAAACTCACATGGGATGTACCCCATGTGAGAAACAAGGGATGCCCGTACTATCACATTGTTTGATCGTAGGAGGGTCAACCAAGCTTCGAGCATTCTAGTTTCGAATATGAATTTCCGAGGAGAAGTGGGAGGCACAATCAAAGGAAGAGGTCCTCAGACTGATTGATTTATCATCTTCTAAATGTGCTCTAGCACACGAGCAGAGCAATGTCTGGTGCATTAGAATCAGTTCGAACATAAGGGAATTAAAAAAATGTGAATCATGTTACCCGAAATTCAGAACACTCTGGGCAGGGCATGGAAATAATGGAAAACTATTGATGATGTTCGAAACAAATCATCCCTATTGTGTTAGCCTGAAATGGGGACAAAAAATTAGGGTCAAACACAGACCATGTTTGAAACACGGGACCTAACTAAACATATCATCCTTCAGTCTTCCGGAACATTGGCCCAGGACAACAGTCAGACCATAAGCTGAGCATCCATAATATTAGGGGGTCCCTTCAGACATGAAAGAGGATGATGGTCCGAATAAAGGGCACGGAAAGCATGGAAGGTGTAGTGGAGGTTTGCTCGAACATAATCTAACACTCTTGAAATTACGCCACTGTGGTGGAATCACATTAGGTGGGCACATTAATCTGATCATGGATCATTCCTACATTTAGATAGGAACTCTCTGGTGAGGGATTTGTCGCTTCCAAATGACATTATGGGGCATCCGAGACTTTTTCAGGTCAAATGATGCAGTTACACAACTCCCCCAAGGGGTCAGGCCAAGGGCCCGACAGTGATAAAGGATGTGATTTGTGATTCCCAGGGCTGGACCCGAGAAGAAATGTCTGGGCGTTCCTACGTATCCCATAAGGATGGGATTCAAGCCATACGTAGTTCGGAAAAGGGTCTTTGTTTATGTTATTAGAGCTCGGACCAAGGATAGTAAGCAATCCAGGAGATACATGGAGATGTAACTCATACAACCCGACATGAATGAGGATGAGTTCCACATCATCATGTGTTCCCTAGGGTGGTTTTAGGTCGAGGGACCGAAAATGAATGTTTGGCTGGGCCCAGGAGAAGGGTGCACTGACATTCCTATGTATATCATAAGGATGGGAATCAAGCCATATGTAGTTGTAAGGGGTGTAACAGTAAAGTACCATTGCAAAGGATGAAAGGGGCGTGCAGGTGTGGCCCACATACTAAAAAGGAGTTTCATTTTATAGATATTGTTTGTCCTTTAGTGTAGATGTTTTTTTTGAACCGACAAGCTGAGGACCTAGGGATCCTGGTATTGCCAAGGGAATCAACCCATATACTAGCATTGAATAATGGTATGGTGGATAACTGATACCCAACGCGATGTCCCCTATGATGAGGTCATCACAATGTAGTGCCATTTTTCGTCGTGCGGTCGGGACGATATCATCACAGTTTAGGGTCGTGTGATAGGGCCAGATAGAACACATTAATGTCATATGGCATGGAAATGAATAAATGCGCATGACATGATAAATCATACCCAATGTGAATGAGGATGAGGTCCAAGTCATCATCGTGCACAAATCTTGGAAAGGATCCTCAGGCCAAGATGCCAGTAAGGGTCAGAGGATAAGGGGTAGGAGAAGCTAGCTCCCAGTTGATCTGGGCCCAGGAAAGCAATGTTCGGGTGATCCTACGTATCCCATGAGGATAATAATTGAGCCTCACATAGTTCTTGGAGAAGATCTTAGTTTATGGTATTAGAGCTCGGAACGCGGGAGCCTTATAGAATGCCGTATTCCAACTTTGTTCCCCTAACGTGCGGATGTGCACTAAGGGATAGTGCAAAGAGTGTCAAAATTCTACCTGCAAATGATGTGGTGGAACATAATTTGAATCATGTAACCATCATTAATGGCCTGAAGGAGCATGCATGGTGACAAAGGATTACTGTGGACCATTTTCTCAACATAGCATCCATGATGTGTTACCCTGAAATGGGGACAAACAAATGAGCATCAACTGCTGACCATATTTTCAATGTGGGAATTGTATCTATTTATTGTCTGAAACCCTCAGGGATATTGGCCCGTAATGGTAGGAGAGACCTTAGGACTAGCATCCATGCCATTTTGGGGGTCCCTTCGGTTGTGAAAGATAATGGGGGACCAAATGAAGGGGAACACGAAGCGTGACAAGTGAAGGGAACATGACCAAGTTGAATCTGACACTCTAGGTCCTAGACCGGAGTACTCTGGGACACATCGGCGAACCACTGTAAAGGGTCAAGGGGATCATCTTGAGAGCGGCCAATTTGCACAGATGAGTATAGAAAAAATATATGGCGAACTCTCGGGAGAAATGGGGAATGGAAAGTTTTCCAAAAACCCAACGTGAAAGAGAACACAACCCTGTACTACACCTACATATCCCTCTCATGGAAAGGAATATGCCAAGGGGGCTGGGTGACTGGGAGATCACTAAGAGATGGGGATAGACCTGAAATATTAATGTTCAAGCGGTCTTACGTATCCCATGAGGATGGGAATCAAGCCACACGTAGTTCTTGAAGGTGTAGTTTAACGTCATGCAGGATGATGTGCAGATTAACATCATGTGGGACAATGTGTAGATTAATGTCGTGCAGGACAGTGTAGTTTAAAGTCATGCTGGACTAGCGTGTAGTTTAGGGTCATGCGGGGCCATCCAGTTTAAGGTCATGTAGGACCATTAGGCTCAGTCAAAGTATTTCTTGAGGAACTTGTCGTTGGTGGGGGGGGTTATACGCTCACCATCCATGGTCACTAGGGAGTATACTCCATTGGGGTAATCCTTATGAACAAAGAATGGTCCTTCGCATTTGGGATCCAACTTTGGGGGTTTTCTACTAGGTATCATTGGTGTTCTCAGAGCGAGCACCAGGTCTCCTTGCAGGAAAGAGCGGAGGTGAACCTTATTGTTGAAGGCTCGATCCATCCTGCTCTGATGCCTTTCTAGATTGTGCAGGGCACGAAGCCTATTCTCATCAAGTGCTTCCAATTCAACAAGACAAGTTTCATCTACTCTATTCGGTGCTTGCTAGTCATAGACTGCTATGTATAATGAGGGAAATTTAATCTTGATGGTCATGACAACCTCAGTTCCATATAGCAGGGAATATGAGGTCACCTGGGTGGAATTACGAGTCATCATCTAATAAGCCCAGAGGGCGTTGCGGATCTAATTCAGAAAACTCTTCTTGTTCTGACCAACCATTTTTTGTAGGATGTTAGAGATGGTTTTATTGAATTCCTCGATCTTCCCATTTTCCTATTCATGATAGCGGAGGTGTGGTTAGAGCAGATGTTGTGCTTGGGGTACATCTTTTTCAACTCGACTGCTCAGAAGTTGGTTCCATTATCAGTGAGGATAGCGTGAGGAACCCCAAACCTCTTGATGACATTGGAACTCACAAAGTCAACGATTGAATGGGCCTTGACTTCCTTGATCAGAACTACCTCTGCCCACATGGAAAAGAAATCTATGGTGGTCAGAATGAACAAGAATTGGAGTGCCATTACCAGCGGATATGGTCCTATGACATCTAATCCCTAGACTGCAAAGGGCCAAGAGTACTTGGTAGTGTAGAGAGTCTCCAGTGGCTGATGCATGAAGTTAGCACAAACATGGTAGGCATGAAGCCTCTTGGTGAACTCGATCCAGTTTTGGATCATGGAGGGCCAAAAATACCCTAATCTCCGGTTCTGGTGAGAGAGTTTTGTCCAACCCTAATGGGCACCACAGGAACCGGGATGAACCTCTTGCATGACCTATGTAATCTCAACCCCCAGAATGAAACGAAGGAGAACACCATAAAACCCATGATTATAGAGGATTGGAATAAGGCTGGGACCACTCTGGAGGGTAAACATTAGCACGTGGAATCGGATTCGCTCGCGCTTAGCCTAGTCTGATGGAAGATTACTGTCTTGGAGTTATTAAATCAAGGGTATCCTTCAATCAGAAATCATTTCAATCACTACATCCAGATGACCCGGGGGTCCTAACAGAGATGTGATGATGGTAAGATGGATTACCTGTGGAGTCATCACCGCCATCCTGGGTAATAAGAGCTCTGACTATCTGATGTGCCACGTTGATAATCAGATCATATTGTTCGGCCTCTGCAAGTGATGCAGCTAAGCTGGCCAAAGCATCCGCTTGACCGTTCTATGACCGAGGGACATGGGTAACCTCTGGTCGATAAGGGAACTGGGCCATTAGCTGGAGAGTGCGTTCCAACAATGGTATGAGCTCTAGATTCCTGACAATATAGTCGTTTTAACCTACTTAATGACTATATCCAAGTCCCCTTTCACATGCAGATGGGGCATGTCAAACACGAGGGACAGCTCGATGCAAGTAATGAGGGCCTGATACTCTGCATCATTGTTGGTGCAGCCTTCTGATTGTAGGAATGAATATGGTAGAATGGCTTGTGTCGGGTTAATAAAAATGATACCAAGGCCAACTCTGTTGAGTCTAGGATCATTGAGCCTCCTACCGGTGGGGCTCTGGGAGGCACCATCAAAGTGAATCTACCAACATGGTATGGCTAGATAGACTGAGAGGATTGACTCATCCGGAAAATCTAGGTCCAAGTACTGGTCAGTGGGGGTAGGATGGGAAGCAATAAATCTGGCCAATTCCTGTCCCATGATAGCCTTATGAGGCATGAACCTAATGTCAAACTGCTGGGGGATTACCACACACTGCAATAGTCAACCAGTCAACATGGGATGACTTAGGATGTACTTCAATGGGTCTACACGGGACACCAGATGTACCTCGTGGTGCTATAGGTAATGTCTCAATTTTTGTATGGCAAAGACTAGAACAAGTAATTTCTTCTCAGTGAGGGAGTATCTTGTCTCCGTATCAAGGAGCATGCGGCTGAGGTAGTAGAGGTTGTTCTATGTGAACTCATTGTACTTATAGGCGAGAAGGGCCCCAAGAGACTATTCCAGGGTAGTGACATAGAGGACCCATGGATTCTCGAAGATGGATGACATAAAGAACGTAGGCTAGAGAAAATACTGCTTTATTTCCTCAAAGGAGGTCTGGCACTCCTCGTCCCACTCATATGCGGTGCCCTTCTTCAGGAACTGAGAGAAGGGCTTACACTTGCCAGGAAAATTCAAGATGAATCGGCATATGTTGTCCAAGTGGCTTGGGAAACCTCGAAGATCCCAAATATTACTCGGGGGAGGCATCTTGTTGATGGCCTTGATCTTCTCCGGGTCTATCTCGATGCCTCGGTAGCTGACAAAAAATCCAAAGAACTTCCTAGAGGTGACCACGAAAGCACACTTCAATGGGTTCATTTTCAGGTGGCAGGAACGGAGGAAGCCAAACACTTTCTCATGATCCTTGAGATGGTCCTGGTGCTAGGGATATTTGACCACCAGATTTTCCACATAGAATTTCACCAATGTCCTAAGTATTGGATTGAATATGTGGTGCATGGCCCAATGATAGGTGGTACACACATTCTTTAGGCTGAAGGGAATAACCTAGAAAGAGAAATAACCCTGGGGTGCCCTGAAAGTGGTGGAATCTTCATCCTCGAGGGCCATCTGGATCTGATTATATCTGGAGTACCCATCCATGAATGAGAGGGCTTGGAACAAGCCATAGCATCGAACAACAATTCTGTCACTGGAAGGGGAAAATCATCCTTTAGACAATAGAAGATGAGATCGTGGAAGTCAATATAAACTATGAAATGTCTGTTCTTCTTCCTAACTAGTAAAATATTGGCCATCCATTTGGGGTATTGGACCTCCTTAACAAAGTTGGCCCTTATGATTTTATCAATTTCGGCCATGACCAAGGCACCGTGAGACAGATGCATCTTTCTAGGAGGTTGTTTGAACCCACGATGATTTTCTGAAAGACCAAGGTGGTGGATGGATACCCAAGGATCCAGTCCTGGCATCACATCATAACTCTAGGAAAACACATCATGGTGCTATTTAAGGAAGCCTATAAACCGCTGCTGCTCCTCAGGGGGCATGGCAGCGCAGATCAATGTGGGTCTCAGTTCTTCCTCGCTTCTGAGGTTCACCTGAACCAACTCGTCGACCGTGGTGGAGACACCTTCTTCAAATGTAGGGGGTCCTCTATATCATCTTCTTCACTAATGGAGGGATATTATGTAGGGAAAGCTGCTTCTGAGTTACCAAAACCCAATGGGAGGCTGGTACGATCTTGAGTGGCAGTGGTTATTGCATCGGGGAACTCCGGCACTGCCGAGACCATATCGATGAAGGTTATCGACCTGATCCCATTTGGTCTCTAGTAGAAGGGGCCACACTTGATAATATCAAAGCAGTAGTGGAACATCGGCATGAGCCGACTTATTCCAGCCTGGCTAAACAGACAAGTATGACGTACTATCATTGCCATGGGTCAGACGCCCTGATACCTGATGGGAGTAGGAGGCTCTAGGATCACTGAGTCCTGATTCTTATAAGAATACGAAGCGATCTTACAACGCCACCTAGATTTGGGAGCATGTTTCCCCCTTGTATTGGAAATGACAAAACATTTCCCTATATCGGGGGTCGTGGCCTCCAACCGATGGATCAGAAAGACGTAGGCGTCATTCAGGCCTACCCAAGGGTTGATCATAATGGTGACAGACTCAACTTCACTTGCCTGGAAATTTTTATCCTTGCTCTTTTAATATTCATCATCTAGGTAGCGGGCTTCAAAAGAGGTGAAAGGAGATGAACCACCTTTGAGAACATCCACTCAACCATTAAGGGAGTACTTGAGGCATTGGTGATACGATGAGGGGACCGCTACATGTAGGTGGAGCAATGGCCTGCCCATCAATGCGTTATACACAATGTCCTGGGAGACAACCATAATCATTGGGTTGTAAACTAGGCCACTGAACTGGGTCTTCAAAATGATCTTGCCGACTGGAGTCTTCTATATCATGTCGTATCCCTGGATTCTTAAATTGGAGAGAGTCGGATAATCTTCAGATAACCCTATCTTCTGTAGTGTCCGTTTCAGGATAAGGTTAATCCTGGAGACGGTGTCAATGAGACAGCAGCGAACCTCCACGTCATTAAATTGGTCAGTGATGTACAATGAGAGGATGTTCCCCTAAATGGGGGATCCCTCATCCTCTCCAAAGAATGAAATGATGGCCTGGAATTTGGCATTCTCAAACTCTTCATCATGGAAAGCCTCTGTTGCTTCTAACTCTGTCTCAAACTAAAGGTGGCTCCTTAAAGCCTCGGAGAGTGACTCACACATATTTGGTGACAGGAGTAGGGATTCAAGGATGGAAAGGATTGTTGGTATATCGGAGAGGTTCTTGATAACATCATACTTCTGTGCCAGGCACGATCTTCTACTTGCAGGAATCCGCTATGTGATAGAAGGAATGGCGGGCCCTGTCGGCCGGACCAGCGGCTGACTGGTACTGGGTATATCTCGCTGCTCACTAGTCGAATCTTGGAGAGTAGCTGCCGGATGAGGACCGGATGGCTGATATCGGCCTGTAGTGGGGCGATGCTGGTCCCGGCATGGCCAAAGTGGTTCTGCCTGATCCAGTAGAACAAACGGTGGTAGAGGCGGGCCTATGGACACCAGATGAAGGGGTTACGCATCTTGAGTTCTACGCTGGGCCTACTAACTTGTCTCAGTGGCATGCGTCCTAGCTAGAGGTTCCAACTAACATGACCCAATGACCCATATGGCCACAAGAGTCACCTGGGGACATTGGGGAGGCTCACCTGGAGCCCCCCCCCTCAGGATTCATATAGGGGTATACCAACTCAATGGTGTTAACTAAAGCATTCCCTTGACTATCACATGATGAATCATCTAATACTGGTTAGATTTTGGGTGAATCCCCATATCATGGGGAATGAAGTCACTGAGAGTGCGGGAAGACAATGGCATTGGTGGGGCGCATTGCTTTTTCTTGCGCTGCCGATGCTTGCTCTTCTAGGAAGAGGCCGGCTGAGATCATGATACAGAAGTTGTGGCCACAACTTCCAATGTCTCCTGCTAATTTAGGCATGCACATATAATTCCATGGGTGCGTACGATCGCTTTGTGGGCCATCCAATTGTTATACTTATGAGACCCAAGGTCAGAAACATGTTGCCACTCACCATCGCTGCCGCTACTGCTATCTAACCTCACAAAGACACACGCCACTTATGCTCGGGCCGGACCAAACCTGACAATGTTGTTGTCAATATGGTCTTGGAGCCAGTCCTTGAACACATATCATTTCTGGAGGGTGTTCCCCAGGATCCGGTGATAAGGGCGGTTGTTGGGGCGATCAGTGATATCGCCTCTTCTGGCTTTCTGCACTCAGGAAAACATACAATTCCCTACTATAAGACATTGCTGAAGTAACCAGGGACCTAAGCCTCATAAAATGAGTAGGTCCGATTTCTTCGGTCTACAAAGGGGGCTCTAGGAACTTGGCATGGATGAGGGGCTGCAGGAGCCTGCCGGGGAGGCCGAACATGATTATCTCACCTATGTGGTGGTGGGGCGTTACGTGGAGGAGCCTTCTGATTCTGAGGACGCTACTGAGCCAGAGGTTATGCCTACAGTGTAGGGCCTCCATGAGGCTATGGGGCCAGTGCTACTGGTAGTAATTATAGTTTCCTGGGGGCTTCTATTTGGGCCACCGTAGCGAGCTCTACTCTAGAAGCCCTCCTCGCTGGGATTACAGGGGGAAACAGACGTGCCTGGATGGCCTTTTTTTGGGATTCTTTGAGGTGCTGGGCCTTATCTAATAAGTCTCGGAACCCTCTGGGATAGTTCTGAGTGATAAGGGATTGAACAAGCTCCATCTTGACGTTCTGTACGAACATCGTCAGTAATTTCATTTGAGTCAGCGACATGTCAAGGGAGAATGTGAGCCCCTTATACTGGGCGACAATGTTCGCGGTTCGATCATCAGGCCTTTGTTTTCACTTCAAGAGGTCGGTAATGCTCATTTTCCAGGTTGTAGAGCTGAACTGGTAGAGGAACTGGCTGTGAAGTTCCTCCCAACTGGTCCCAGATCCGACGGGGAGATGAATGTACTAGAGGAATGCCATCCCCTCCAGTGTATGAACAAAAAAGTGGAGCATGGAGGCCTCCTGCTGTGCTGAAGTCCCTAGAATAGGCCCACACCTTGAGTTGTTGTGGGCCAGGTGCTGTGGTGAGTCCCCCGTCCCATTAAATAGGGATAAGGTGGGATTCCCGAAATCCAGAGGTGCCGAAATATCATCCACCCATGCCTGATATTACTTTCCATCAGGTGGTATAGACACCTGTCGCATTTTCAATGCCTCTAGGTGGGATATGAGTGCTGCCATTGAATCATATGGACTGGGGTCCCAGTCTTGACGGGGGTCCCTAACCATGAGCTCGTTTCCAGGATATTAAATGTGGTGGACAAGATCAGTGGCTCGTGGAGCAGCTCGTGGAGTGACCCTTGGGGAAGCCAGGGGATCCGGAGCGGGGTTTCTTGGATTGTCATGCCATTCAGGATGGTTTGGTGAGACAAACCATGCCCAATATCAGTGAGCACTTCCTTCCTCCCTATCTACGGGTGCGGCGTGATCAGGATTTCCCGGGGGTATCTCACCAAGGGGAAGTTGTTCTTTCCCCTGCTGCCCCGACCTAGGATCCCCATAGTCAGGTCATCACTCTACAACACATTCATCCAAGAGTTCATTAAAGAAATTTTCTAGGCAGTAAGTTGCTGGAGCAACGTTTCCTTCTAAAGTTCCTCCCCCTTCTTCTACATTGAAGCGGACGATTCAGAGTGCTTGACAGCTCCGATGTGCTTTTTTCCCTTACTGGAATTCCGGATGAGTACCAAGGCCTCGGTGGGCGTTGGGAGACCTAGGAGGTTCTTCTTATGATGATTAATCCTCCCCGATGGGTCCAGTAGTGGTGGAACATCCTCTGGGAGAACGTTCCCATCAAGAATTTCCAGCTCATTTTCCCCTCCCGACAGATCTGTCATGTTGACCGCAACTCTTCTAGGGGGAATGTAGTCAATGTCGCCTAGTGAGTCGGGCTATCAGCAAATAGAACTGAAGAGGAGGGTAGCATACTTCCCCCAGCCATGGACTTTCACATGGGGAGTAGCCTCCTTAATAACCTTGCGGAGTACATGGAAACTTAGAACGCATTGTTGTTGGAGGGCCCTGCGGTGACCATGTGACTCTGGGTGCTGGAACACAGGGAGTGTGGCCAAGACAACCAGATGTCATTTTTCTCTGAATACATCAAAGTTCACTTGGCTAATGGGATAAGACACTCTCTGGTGGAGAAGAAGTAAGTGAGTTGCCCAAAGGGTCTGGCAGAAACATTCAAACTCCTCTAGGGTGAGAGATTCCAGCAGACCAAAATTTGGTCCTACGACCGGACAAAACTTCTCAGGGAAGTGGTCCACTACGAGGATGGTCAAGAGGATCCTCGGTTTATATTTAGGGTCTGGCCCTTGGTTTCCCCACTCATCAACTGGGGGTGGCTGAGGAACTAGATGTGTTACTAAGGCAGACTGCTGGGATGACAGGCTGGCCGGCAGAGAATTCTGCGAGTGGGCTGACTGGCCGCAATATATTGGGTTGTCCTATGAGGATTGTAGTGACTTGTCTACCTTATCATGATAGTATGGACTGGAAACCAAAGCTCCTAACACATCATCGACGTCTGCTAAGGGTGGGCTATGTTGCGGCTCTTCTACCATTGACCCCCAAAATAGCTTTATGTAGTCTCTATCCGAGACAAAGATCACTTCTTGAGATGACGGTGGCGACTACGTGGTTTGTCCATAGGGAATTTATAGGTTCACTTCCTCCTGGATATATCTTTGTAGGGAGATAGGGATCCTATGGACCTCACATTCTGAGAGTACGAGGCTGATGTGCCTCGTTCCTTCCCCGACCATTGACTCGGAGGACTGAGGGGAGGGCTCCAGCGCTGAGTCATACTCCACCTCAATGTCTGAGAAGTGGACTGGTTTGATTTCTCTCCGTCCCTCCCCAAAATTCCCCTTGCAGTGGCGACCACCTGCTCTCTTGCCCAGGTGTGGCTCTTTGGGGTAGGTCCCACTTCCGGCACGGTGAGGCCCTTCGTCCATACTAGTGTTGGGGCGATGAGAACTCCTTCCAGGGTGGGCCGCGGTGCCAGGGGCACCGGGGAAAATGTTGAAAGAGACACTGGGTGGACCTCCATGCTAGCGAGTGACCAGAAATGCAGTGTCTCCATACCTACAGTATGCGGCAGGGGGAGTGACCTCGTACCCAGTGTAGTGAGCACGGAAGAGACCCCGATATAGAGTGTTGATGTCACGAGGAAGACCCTCGCTTGGGTTGAAGGTGTCACGGGGTAGACCTTCAATCCGATGTAGGAAGTAGGAAAGAACCACACCTTCCGTAGTGGCGGTACGGAGTGGGCATCCACACTAGGTGGAATTGCAGCGGATTGGTCCGCAGTGGCCACTGCTTGTGCCGGAGACCAACAGAGTCAACCCAGCCTACCTGTGGGGTAGTTGGGGCCTCGATCTAGGTCGAGCGTATAGATACCCCTACTCAACTTGTGTAGGGAGCTGGGCATATGAGTCAGCGGTGGCTCGGGCCAGAGTAGTTGCTGACATTGACACCCCACAACAGGCGTCCTCTTCTATTTGCGCCCGACGCTGGTGTCAGGTTAGATGAACTAGAGCTGGTGGAGCTGTCGTGTGGCTTAAACGCTCCTTGGGTCGAGGAACCGGGTGGCGGTGCTAACATAGCCTATTGGGAGCCCTCGCCAAGAGCCCTTGGATCGGGACTCCAATTGGGCTGACCCAGACATCACCTCATCGGCGTAGGGCAGGGCTTTGTCAAGGTTTTCCACGAACAAGCTCCCAAAATGATTGAATGTTGGGGTGGGGAGTAGAGTCTCACTGTGCGGCCCTTGGGGGCAGCATTGACGGTGAGGTTTAGCCAGCTCGAGATCTAGGTGGGCCATATTCTTGGTAGGGATGATCCCCTCCTCCTCGTACTTGCATACAAGTTCATTAATTACCCTTCGTTGGGTAATTTCTGATGGGGAGAGGGGGCGTGGATGCCCAACAATCATGAAGGATTAGGTTGACATGGAAGAGGCAGAACCGTCCGGGGTGGTCGCGTCAATATTTCCCCTGCCCCTTGCACGGGTGGGCAGGTGGTGATTGAGTTCCGGATGCAACAACTTGGTTCCTGAAATCGGGGAGATGAACTCATTAATACTGATAGGAAAAGAAATCAACAACCAGTGCCCCCAGGGTTGTTCTATCTTTAGTGGCTAGTAAGAGGGATCCACGCTGACAACGTCGCAGAATAGGATGCTCAATGTCCTGACAACCCTAACTTCTGGTGAGTTTCGCGTTAGGCCTACTACTTTCTTGATGGGACCTGGTGCCGGATGACGGGGTCTGATGACAAGCTAATCCACTGATTCCTTGAACGCTACTAGTCTCCATACTGAGGAGAATACCTTCACTTCAGGTTCACAATTTCTATTTCTGATGCTTTCTCCGGGGCGCGCACACCCATCTATGGAGGACGCGCAACTATTACCCCACATTCCCACTTTCCAAAGGTGGATGGAATCCACTCCTTATTCAGGGATGTCTTCTCCGTGATCGAAACAAGAGGATGTGATGTCGTTTCATCCTTTCGTGGATTCCTCCTCGGAGCTCATCACCTAGTCTGAGACTCCCTTATAGACTTAAGACATTTTTTGTTAAACTCTTCCCCACACCGTATATTCATGGACACTAGTTAATTACACTGCTTCTGTGAGGACATTTCAAGGGGTCCGGTCCGGGAAGCAACCTTCTGTTAGGGGAGTAGTCACGTTGGGCATCACTGGCATGTCTCGACACTAGGGTATTGGCATGTCTGTATTCTGTCCCTTATTATAGGGCTTCTCAGGGGTTCGGAAGCCCATGGCATCCTACATCGAACGCGGGGAATCATATTCCATGAGCTTATATATGAGGCTTTCCCCAGCTTCCCATGTTTAACACAAGGTATGCCACATGTTTAACGTCTAGCGGAGATGGATTGGACTGATCAGAACCCTGATTAGAGTGGATCAAATGGAGAAACCCATGGAGGGAACACCAATACTGGGTTCATCATGTGGGTGGCCTACCGAGTGTTGTTTAATGGAATGGGGAGTGGGGTGGGATGATCCCACTGGGATGTGGCAGCCCAGGTGAGGATCAGAATGGGTGATGAAGTAAAGGGGGATAAAATATGGCCATCGCAAGAGAGACAGTAAATTTGGGATTTAGCTTCAAAGAGGCTTCGTACATATCCATGTGGAATGGAATCAAAGTCCACGTAGTTCGGTGAGATGATGGGACACCTGAGGAGGTGACCCGTGAGAATAAACGCATGGATGGGACCTAGAAGAAGTAGAACCTCCATGTTGGGTAATGAGCTTCCTGAGACACATAGGCTCGAGGGAGATATCAGGATGAGGCATGAGTGATGGGATCGAACCTCATGGAGGTTTCCTACGTATCCCCGTCGCGGGGAATCAAAGTCTACATAGTTTGGGACGGGGGACTCAGTTTCATGTCATGCGGGACGGGGGAGAACCCGACGTGAAGGTGGTCAGAATGACAGGGTGGTGGGATTGATCCTCATGGAGGCTTCCTACGTACCATGCCTTGACATGGATCAATGTCCTCGTAGTTCAGGAATGGGTTGGAGTCAGTGAACTGGTGTGAATAGGGACCTGGGGTCCAGGTGGATGGTGGGTTTGAACCTCGTGAAGACTTTCTATGTACTATGACTTGACATTGATCAATGTCCTCATAGTTCATGTGGAAAAGGGCTTGGCACACCAACATGGAGATGGTCGGGGCCAAAGGTTTTTGGGATTGAACCTTGGGGAGGCTTCCTACGTTCCTTACCTTGGTGAGGATCAAAGTCCTAGTAGTTCGGGAATGGGTTGGGGAATACACTATGAGGCGGCCCAAGGTGTTAGTGAACCGACGTGAAGATGGTCGGAATGACTGTGTGGTGGGATTGAAACTTGTGGAGGCTTTCTACGTACCATGCCTTGAATTGGATCAAAGCCCTCATAGTTTGGGAATGGGTTGGGGCTTACACTCTAAGGCAGCCCAAGGTGTTGGTGAACTGGCGTGAAGATGGTCAGAATGACCAAGTGATGGGATTGAACCTCATGGAGGCGACCTACATACCATGCCTTGACATGGATCAAAGTCCTCATAGTTCGGGAATGGGTTGGGGTTTACACTCTGAGGTGGCCCAACATGTTGGTGAACCGACGTGAAGATGGTCGGAACGACCGGGTGGTGGGTTTGAACCTCATGGAAGCTTCCTACATACCATTCCATGACATGGATAAATGTCCTCGTAGTCTGGGAATTGGTTGGGGCTTACATTCTGAGGCGACCCATGGTGTTGGTGAATCGACGTGAAGATGGTCAGAACAACTGGGTGGTGGTCTTGAACATTGTGGAGGATTCCAACTTACCATGTCTTCACATGGATAAATGTCCTTGTAGTTCGAGAATGGGTTGTGCCTTACACTCTGAGGCAGCCCAGGGTTTCGGTGAATTGACGTGAAGATGGTCGAAATGACCGGGTGGTGGGCTTGAACCTCGTGGAGGCTTCCTACGTACCATGCCTTGACATGGATCAAAGTCCTTGTAGTTCGGTAATGGGTTGGGGATTACACTCCGAGGTGACCCAGGGTGTTTCTCCTTGTTGGTGCTTGCCCCAAGCTCAATTGAGTCATTCTTAGTGTGAGCAACAAGAGATACTAGAGTCCTGACAATCACATCGTGAAAGGTGTGTATGTGTTAAATGGGGTGGGGCTTACGCAAGGAGTAGCCTGAAGAGAAAACATGGTATTATGCATGGTTAGAAGCCCAAAGGGGTTGGGACTTACTCTAAGATGGAGGACCGAGGCGACAAAGTGGAACGATAGAGGGATTTTTCACCGAAGAAAAGAGGATCCACATTCCCTACCATGCCCTTTTCTGGCCCTGGGGACCGAAGATGAAAGGAAGAGCAGGGATGCTACCTTCCTCAAGAAAAGCTACCAGCTTACACCGAGATGGTCGCCCTTTCCTGGAGACAAACACCACTCCGATAAGGAGGATATCATCCCCAGTGAGGGGTGATCCCATCCCCGTGGAGACGAGTGGGAATGGAGAATTCCCAAGGTGGGGGAACCTGTGTAAGTGGAATGGGGACAAATCATAGTTTAACGTCTTGTGCTGAGGATTATGGTGCTTGGCAGTTTAACGTCATGCTGCTCGGATGAGGCGGGTTCACTCTGCACCCCATGGACTTACATAACTGGTACCCTTTGCTCATTGTCGTAGAGAGAGGAAAAGAAAAGCCATAGCGAGGGGTGTCATAGAGAGAACCATACAGGGGTCCACATTTGAGTGGCTATGCGAAGAAGCAATATCTGTTAGTGTGCCTTTGCGAAGAATCATAAGGGGAAGCAACACAACAGGAAGAAACATCCAAGGTACCTTGAAGTTACTTTGTACGAGCCTAGAAGGTTGTACTGAAAAACGATGTATGATGTGGTTTCCCGGGGCGTTATAGACACTTGCGAATAAAATCCATAAGAAGAGCATCAGAAACTCGCACAAAGGTACACCCAAGGAGTACGGGGAATGCAAGTGGAGAGGTAGCTGGGAAGCACCGGAGTGAGGGGTCCAGGGGATTTGCACGCAACCTTTGAGGCTTGCACGTGAAATAAGTATCCCAATGTGAAAAACACCAGGTTGGGGAGAATTCAGTGAGGATTTGGCGCAGAAGTGGAGACGAGGCTTGGCACGCAACTAGAAAGGATTGCGTGCAAGGAGTACGAATTTCACACAAACGGGAGAGGCTGCGCGGAATGACTGTGGCCCATGTAATTTAAGGATATTGCGCACAATTGGACATCTTGTGTATAAGAGGATAGGATTATTCATATGGGGAAGACCCTGAAGGGATTGTAATTCAGCCTAAACCACGGGGATCTCACGCAAAGGAGGACACCGGGGTTACTTTGTACGAAAAGAATAGTACCTGAAAGGCATATTTGCTCTCACGAAAGGTGAATTTTGCACACGAGATATGGTTTAGATTATTAATCCCCGAGGTCGAAGGGTTTTCCTTATATTAATAGGCGTTCGGGGCGCAAAAAACAGGTAGGTGCGAAATAATTGCGCGCTGTAGGCGGCGGCACAAAATGTCAACCGTGCGGGGTGGGGGCACAGAATATTTTGTGCCCATGATGAAGAACTCTCATAAATCTCCGAACTTTTCATGCAAAGAATATTTTTTTCACGCGCTTTGGAATTTTTTCATGTGACTCCTCAGGGCCCCCGAGACTGGGTCCCCGAATCCAAATATGACAACGATTTATCATTTTAAAACCTTCTTCAGCACTTGAGCGTTTTTCAGTGTCTACAATTATAGAGTAAAAGAAGGAACCTCCTAATGAAAAAACTATGATTCAATCCTTCAACTATAATGGGAAAGGGTGTTATAAAATCCAATGCACTAAAACGATGGTCTTTGAGGGCATTCAATTTTAGGAACCACTAAAGCCAAGTGGGGAAGGGAAAGCTTATTTTTCACCACCAATGAGGTGGAAAATACCTTAATGGTGTAGATTTCGACACTTTGTGATGAAAAATGTGTTCCCATATGGATTTGTGGAAGGAAATAATAATATTTAAGGAAATTACCATTTTGGTTGAATAACATGTTTTATTTATTGAAGTGTTTCCTAGGTATCCCCCAGATTGTGAGATAGTTTTCTCATTAGAACTCATACACAGAGCCACTCTTTTCTAAAAGTTCCTATATGGGATGTTTCCAATTGTACTATAGTAGGTAATGAATCAAATTGAATATAATTTTGACAAAAGGTTCCTACACCATAGTACATCACCTTGGGGTTTTCTAGTGATCTTTTTTAAAAATGAGGAAGGATCAATATGCTTCACATTGATACTAAGAGACCATTATGATCATTGTGATTAAAATAATTTCCCTACCAAGGATTAAGGAAATTTTTAATCCACTTTGAGGATATCATTACTTATAAAATATGAATCTTTATTCTAAATATCATCATCTATAGGGAATGAGGGAATATATCCAAAATATATCTTCGGTATGAGATATGGAAATTATGAGTTAGTAAATATTACCTTAAGAATATGTAATAGACCTACAATATTCATTCACATGCTAAATAGAATCTTTAAAGACTACTCTAATATTATCTTGTTACTATTTGTTGATGAAATATTAATTTACTCTAAGATATAAGAGTAAAAAGAAGGTAATATAATGATTTTGTTAGAGACATTATAAAAGGATAATATGTAATGTAATTTCTATATGTTTTTATTTTGGATGCATCAATTCACATTATTAGAGAATGAAATCAAAAGTGAGTGAAATTATATAGACCCCCCCCCCCCAAGACAAAGGAAATTAATGAATAGATTAGACACTCATGTGTCATTAAAACCCATACATTTCAAAAATTATATGGATATTACAAATGTTTTGTGAGAAACTTATTCTGTTTATCTAGACCATTGACCAATTCAACACAACAAAGGGTAAAGTATTTCATTATGTAATAAACTGAGGAATGTTTTAAGAATATAAAGAAGATGCGTATCACTGCACTTGTACTCACACTACCCTCATGTGGGGAAGGGGTTTTTAATATATGGAGATCCCATAATGAAGTAAATGGATTTTGTACTAATGAATAATGAAATATTAATTTCATATTACTCACAATAGATGAATATCCATGGTAATAACTTCCCAATGCATGATTTGGAGTTACCATATATAGTCCTCACTTTAAAAATTTTAAAACAAATACCTCTACAGTGAGATGTTTAACATATATATAGATCAAAAGATTCAAAATTATTTATTCATACAGAAATATCTCAACATGTTTCATTGAATATTTTTTTTGTAGATCAATTACTATGATTGATTTATTAACTAACAAATTCTAATGGAAAATAAGTTTGTCAATGATGTTAGCATAAAAGAACCGAATACATTATTTTTCATGTGGATTAAGAGAGACCCTATATTCATGGACATACAATGGATGGATTTTTAAATCATTATAGTATGAAATACATTTTTACTTTCACAAATGATTTCCCTACCATTTATCCAAAAGGCAATTAAGGGGGAACAAAATAATCATTTATAGGTTCCAAAGAAGGTGGATTATTTAATTTAATGGAAGCTTCATGTATTTCATATCAATGGTGTCATTAAATTTGGAATTATACTTTATATACATTCATCACCTGAGATAAATAAATTCTTATTAGACAATTCTCATTGCTCATATTTCTTCACCAATCATATAAGTACCATGTTATATTATTATCGTCTATAGCACTTCTAATGATAAAAAATGAAGGAGAATGTTGAGTACACATAAAAGTTATTGGTATGTTATTATGTTAGATCAATATAATAGAATTCCTATAGAATGAAACAATCATTACCCATAACTATAGAAAATGGAGAAAATCAGAGTGGACATTGTCACAGGTATAACATAATACATCCAAAGGAATAAATGTGATATTTTTTGTGGTTGATCTAAAAAATAAGATTTCAAACATTATAGTTATTTCGGAATATTTCTCACTTTCTCCAAATTCAAGATATACATAAAGGATATAATATGGCTGCATGGGGAACCAATTTATATTTATTTTAATCATGACACATGGTTACCCTATAAGTCCTAAAAGTTGTTCAATATGATTTGATTATTGAATTAGAATTCATTATGTACAATCAACCATAGACTGATGACCAATCTAGAAGGACCATTTAGACACCCAAGGACATGCTAGGATCTTAATCAATGGAATTTAAAGGATTATGGGATCAATATCTCTCAGTTATTGAGTTCTCATAAAAAAAATATCTTCCACTTGAGTTTCTAAATTCCCCCATATTTTTTATTTGGGAAGTATGGTAAAAATCACATATTTTGGGATGAATTTTGTGGACTAAATCTTCCAGGACCAAATTTTGAACATGAAATAATAGATGAGGTTAAATACATTAAAAACTCATTAAATATTCTTAGATAAAAAAATAGTTATTCTTACATCATTTAATGGATTAAGAGTTTAATGACAAAGTGTTTCATTGAATATATTCATGGAAGAGATTCATGATATTTGGAAATAAACTAATGCTTTGACGAAGGTGAATTGGAACCTTTGAGATCATTCATCACATGGGATAAATGGCTTATCGGCTAGTACTTTCATAAAATATGGTTCAATTTCTTGATTTGTTCCACATATCTCTCCTGGTGAAGTAAATTCCTAGACCCACACATGCATTGAATCCAAATGTGGTTCTCTTGGAGAATGACCTCTCCTATAAAGAGCATCTGGTAATGATATTGGACTATATATATAATATTCTATGTAACAAGATAGACCACCTCATTAATGTTTTTTAGGAAAAATAACTTGTCTGAAGAATAAACAAGGGAACTGGAAAATTTAATGAAAGATATGTACCCTCATCCATACTAAACTATGGATATAAGTTGAAATTTTAGGGATAAGGTTTCAAAATGGGGGAAGAAATGTAAAATCCAAAACTTTTATATATATTTAACTTCCATTATACAAAAAAAATTTGGGATGAATTATGTTTATATTATAGTTTAAATACAAGAAACAAATAATTATTTATTTCATTAAATTATAACATTATGTTTATAAGATAAATATATATATGAAAATTTATACTATTTTAATAAATAAAGAAAGATAAAAAGTAATATTACAATAATATGAAATGTTGGATCATCTTGATCAAATAAAATCCTCACAACATTAATTAAACTGTAACATGGTCATTGGAATTGTAAATTGAACTCTAAATTGTTAAATGTATTTTAAATAACATTTATCTTGAGTAATTTAAGCAAATATAAATATTTTAATTACATAAAATAAATATCATGATTAAAAACTCAAAGAAATGGTATGAACATTTTTAGCAACCAATATTTTAATGTATTTCATAAAAATGATTATTAAATTAATAATTAAAATTAATAATTTTATAAGATTATTTTGATAAAAAAAATTTCATTTTTCGAATATGTATGTTGAAATTTTATAAGTGTGACTATTTTTTAATATTTTAGAAAAACATCTATTTTTAGGGGAAAAATAATAAAATAGTTTTCTCCTAACTATTACGTTTTAAATTACATAATTCCTGATTTAATATTTACATAACAAATTCTTGAATTTTTTTATTTAAAAAACATTTTAGTAAGTTAAGTAATCACTGAAATTTAAATTCCAACCCTAAAATTATTTTCCAATGTCTAATGTCTATAGTATTCCATTAAAAAATATTCATTTTTTCCAATTTCTTTTTATTAAACTATTGAATTTGGTTTATAAATGTTTTAAAATTCTTAAAATATTTATTTATAATCAAATATAATTAAAAATTTCAATAATATCACTATTTAAAGGTTTACATGATAATTATATTTTATTCAATATAAATACCAATTCTCCATTACCTTGAAATACCTGTACCCTTACACACATTAAAAAAAATAACTACTCGATTACCATATTTTATGACCCTTATAATCTTTTGGTAATTTCATGACTAATCAAATTCCATGATTTCATTATGTAAAGGGTCATGGAAAAGGAAAAAATTCCATAAAAAGGTAATATCATTTTGTCTTTTTATTTCTCCTTCATTTCATAATTATATGCCTATATATTCCTTTAAAATCCAAACATTTATAAAAACAATTAAATATTATGTTTACTAGATCATTAAAATTTTAATCCCTTATAAAAAAATTTATATAACATACTCATCTATTATATATCTCTCACCTCCTATTTTTACAAAGTCTCGTCAATGGTCAGTTAACCACCCATAAGAACGTTTCCAAAACTCTACGTATCACAACCATTCTGGATGATTAAAATAAATTATTTTTAATATACAAATGTGTAAATATATTTATTTCCAATATTATAGATTACATTTTTTTTTGAATGTGGGACTTTTAATAATCAAAGTAACAAAATCAAAACAACAATGGAAAATTTTAAGGAACACATAATATCAAAACCTTAAACTTTTAAAAAAAATTGAAAAATTAAATCCAATGATTATAATTGATATATATTAACATAAATAATATTAATTAATTGTTTCATTGATGTTAAATTAATTTTAATTTTATTATATAGGAGACGTATACTGAATAAATAACATCGGATATAAGGTAAGGGGTCTCTTCAACCCAACTCTTGTTTGGGTTTATCATATCTTTCACTTTATTTTCAATGAAGAATCATATAAATTTGTTTAAAGAATCCATTTTACTCTATATTTAATTTTTATTTTCTGAGGACAGATCTGGTTCTACCATATCAAAATAATATATATTTAAATTTCAAAAATATTTCAAGTAGAATTTATTTTCAAAAAAATCATATTAAGTAATATTAAGTTTCTTCTCCAACACAAGAAGAATGATTATATTTTATGAAAACAATTTTATATCCCTTATTCATTTGGGAACCACAAGGACTATTCCTTAATATATTATTTTGGAAATCCTTATAAACCTAATTTTCCATTGGTCTATTCCATTACTATGATTGTTACATGTTTTTTTTTCATGTGACATGAATGATTATTAGCATTTTATAATGTTATGTATGAGACTAGAATTGTATTTCCCTACAATTAATTGGGTAATGATATATATCCATTGATATTATGTGTAATATATGTGAACATAATATAATCATTATTTATAAATATAGTGTTATGTTTTTTGCACATACGTTATGTGTGAACATCTTGGTATCCTTTTTTCAAAACATGTGGGGGTATTTGGTCTCTATGATTTGTTGTTTCATTATTATGAATAAGAAACACTAAATTATTTTTTCAAATAACTAATTCATGATTATGATGATGATCCCAGGCTTATGATATGATGATTATGTTTATGATCACCCATGTACAATTAAATCAGGTTCATTTTCCCTTCCATTTTATTCCACCCCTTTCGATACATTTGGATCACCACTTATATTAATACATATTCAATGTAGAATACATGTACTATGTAGAAAATGAGTTATTTTATGATGATTATGAAGAAGGATTTAAATAATATTTCTGTTTTATTTTTTACTCAACATTTATGAACATAATTTTTACATGATACTAATCCTTTAAATTCTGAAATGTATTACTAAAAATTTATTTTTCATAAATATGATTTAATATTAATGTAATAAAATTTTAAGTCTCTATAACACCCTCTCTACTCCTACATTCCATGTCCCAAAAGAAAACCTCAGATAGTAGAGAGGGAAAGGTTTATATGGACTTAACAATGAGGACCTCAGTTTAATTAAAGATGAACTAAAAGAAAATGTTAGGGAGAAAGTATAACACCCACTTGGATGTCTGTCTAGTATATTTGAATAATGATTAGCATAATTTAATGGATATGTTGTTGAAATAAAATGGGAAAAACCATAAAAATCAACTCTTAATGAATATGGGCATGAGGCAGGGTTTGGGCATACAATTTTAAAAACATGTTATAACCATTCAGCAGCTACTTCATAGAAAAACACCACTTGTATGATTCACTTCGGACGTTACATAGTTAGGAGCACCATGAAAAAATTGTACCAAGTGGTACTATAAAATTATAGATACAATTATCTCAATTATCATAGGTCTTATCTAACCATTTGTATGTCTTGCTACCTTACCCTTGCACATAAAATGCCTTTAATAGTTTCCCTTAGGATCTATAGGGTTTGGACTCAATCATGTGATGTTTCTGTATACCAACCATGATCAAAACAAAATGAACTAAAATTTCCATTTTTTGTGGGTTATACATGTTTTCCTCTAAACTATGTGTGAAAATTGTTCATAGTAATAAAACACTATTATTTCAGTGTTTCAAGCCAAAACCTACATGAATCTTAAAATTCCCATCAATGAAACAAAAATAATATAAAATAAAAAACACATAGACATGGTGGATGTCACAACATCTATTTATAGGATTTAATAAATTGGAATAAGTTTAGTTTAATCAACCACCTGATTTGGAACATATAAAATCAGATCAAAATGTCAATAAATTGTTAGCAGATTTATATGGAATTATTAAATCTCCTAGAAATTTTTATAAAAGGTTGTATTAAATTTTGATAAATATTGAGTTTAATAAAGGTAACATAAATCATAATTTTTTTATCAAGATTGTTTTTATGTACATTAAAATTATTCAAATTTATGTTGATGATAGTTTTTTTATCAAAAGGTGAGTTTAATTAAAATAATTTTTATAATTTAATGAGTATTGAATTTTATATGAGTCTAATGATAGAATTATGATTTTTTTCAGAAATAAAATTTATCTTAAAAAAATAATTTTAATCAATAAAGGTTTGTTAAATAATTAATTAAAATAATTAGATTCAATTCATGTAAATCTTTTAAAACCCCTATGAGTGCTATGTGAAAATTTTATTGAAATCTTTCCTGAAATTGGTTTATTCAAAAAAAATTATATAAATTATAGGGAGTAAAATTTATTTAACTAAATCTAGATATAATATACTATTTATTGTATATAAGTCAGTTAGATTTGAGGTTGAACCTGTAGAAACACACTTAATGGTGTTTTAAATAATCATTAGATAAATTAAAGGAATTGTAAATTTTTTATTGTTTTACTCTGGATGTAATTATATTTTATTTTTTAGCTATATTGATTTGTATTTTAAAGGTTTTTGAATTTATAGAAAAATTATTCTAGTAATACATCACTAATTTGGAAAAAAAAATTAATTTCTTATAGCTCAAATAAATAATTATCTATTTATTTAACTATAACTAAATATGTATATAGAGTTACTCCTATTTGATGTGCTAAATTTTTTTGGATTAAGAAAATATTGTATCATTTTAATGTTTATTTAAATAATATATTGATTTATATCATAAATCCTCTATTATTTATATTTATAAGAACACATTACAACATTCTATAAAATAACATAAAGATTTTATATTTCATTTTATTAGAGATCATGTTTATATTGGTGATATTATATTGAAATTTTTTTCCACTCATAATTAATTGGCTGAAATATTTACTTAATTTTTAGATATAGATATGATTTATATAGTTAAGTTTCACCTTGGTACGATGAATGTTTTATATGAATAATTTTTCAATATTTTAGGGCTAAAGAGTACAAATAATCTATTTTACAATATATTTTAGTCTAATATTCACAAATAGTTGATTATTATCTACTTAATTCTACATATTTCCAAGTTTCCCCAATGTATATAACTTATTTTTGATATCTTTATAGATTCTATATTATTTTATTTGATGAGTTTTCACTATTTAATAGTTCTGGAATTTCCAATCCTCACAAAACTATTTAGACTATTTTTTAAGTAGAAAGTTAAATTTAATGGAATGTTTTATTGTTATTTATTTTCTTTTATTTCTGTTTATATCTATTATATAATTCCTAAATTTGGGTGAAATTTTATGTTTTAAATACTATTTCATCTAAAAATATTTTTAAATTGTTGAATTTATATTGAATTTTAAATATATTTGTTCATATATGTTTATATATGATGTTTTACATTTTTTACAAAACATAATAATGATTGTTTTATTTTTTCTACAATGTTAAACAATTATTTTATCAACAAAAAATTATATCTAACTTGGTAAGATGTATTTTTAGTTTTTTTAAAAACATTATTCCTTCTTATTGTTCAAAAAGAGGATATTTCAACATGGTTTAGTGATTTTACAAAAATGGTATATTATTGAGTTTCTACTTTTCAATTATTATTTTTTCAATAATAAAATTTCCTCATTTTATTACGTAAAATATGTCTAATGAAAGGATTTTGATTCCTTCCCATAATATAGAATAAAATAATGGTGTCGGGTTTATTTATTATTCTCTTACTCCTTTCTACTCTATGAGAAGTTGATTTTTTTATGTTTTTTATGACTAACTACTAAAACTTATAAAAATTAATTAAATAGTTGTTTTAAACATAACTTATGAAGTATATTTTGAAAAATTAATGAACAGTTTATAGAAAATTACAATCCTTGTGATGTTTATGATTAACCATATGAAGTAGAATTTGAATGAACCATATGAATTCAAAACTAAACCACATGGACAAGATGAACATTTTGATAAACTTTATGTTTTACCATATAATTATTGGGATATAGCCTATGAAGGTTATTTTTATTTATTAAACCTTAAAAATAACATAAACCAAACAAATAACTTATTACATATGATTTTGGACACTATAAAAATATCAACCCATTTATAAATGTCTATATTAAATGATCCCATTATCTTATAGTTTTTATATATTATTATTTTTAATATATTCATAATTAATTTTATTACCAAAATACGTATATATGACATATGTATTTTCATTCAAGCATATTCAAATTTAAATTTTCTTGAATGAAATGGAATATCAATATTTATGAGATTATTCCACTTAGTTTGAACATGTCTACAATGAATATTATTTATAAATTTATTCAGTGAGTTTTTGAAAGGATGGATCAAAACTGTAGTACTTTGTTATAATTCAAATGATACTTTTATAATACTACTAAAGTTATGTTATCATTAATAATTGTAGATATAATTCTAGTATTTTCATTATTATTATTTCGAATTATTCTATCTATTTTATAATTTTTTATAGTGATATCAGACATCGATTAAAGGGAAATAAATGATATGAGGGTTGGTTTATAAATGTGATATAGAAGAAAAATATATGGACATAAAACATTCATTGATTTACATGTGATTTTATGTAAAAAAAATTCATAATATTGGATGAATCTTCTGGAATAAATTTAACATTCATGATCACTACTGTGTAGAACACGAAAACTAGTCTATTCCTCAAGAAATGGTTATTGTGATTCAACAATTAAACCTAATATTAACATGAATAGTTTCTTGAATTATATAAATAATTTTCTTTTATCTTATTCTTCAGTTCCTAAACATTTTGGGCTCATAATTTGTCACGCCCCGACCCTACCCGGGCTCGAGCCGTGACTACTCCAAGCCCGCCTCTATAGGCCAGAGGCTAGCAACAAGCGACGAAGGCTAAAAATCTCAGGGAGGCCTTTTCCTGAGTACATATACACACATACACACACGCAGCCCACTCAATGCAGAAATTCAGAGTAAAAGGAAAAGTAATGTACAGACTACTATAAGCATCCACAAAACTGCATCGAACTCTAAACAGTACAAACCAAGTGCTGAAGGTAAACTGAAAAGAAAAGGGAAAAAACATGCGCCCAACCAGAAAAGTGCCACAACCCGTAAGCAAGTAAACGAAAGTAAAACAGATAGGAGAGTCCCACACCGGGAACATGACTACAACCACCGCACACGGTCCAAGATCCCGAACTCCTAAGCTCCTCTGACGTCAAAACCAACCTTTCTATCGCCTGCATGGGCACACCAAGTGTGAGAAAAGCCCAAGAAGGGGTGGGTATAAGAATACTCAGTAGGATATCTCGAAGGCTCGAGGGAAGAAACAAAGGAGGTACTAAAGTGGTGAGGAGTAAATCAAATAGGTTAAAGTAAAGGAGTACAACTGAGAGTGTAGTAAAGAGTACATATCAACCCACTAAGATGAAGGAAGTAGACTCGTCCTAACACAAGGAGCTAGGAACGGTGAGAAGATGAACTTCTCATAACGTCTTAGATAACTATACCAAGAGAGTATACTTGTCTAACCATGAGAAGCTAGACATTGAAAGCAAGTAGCATACCCCGCACGTCTTCGCCTCTCTTGGAAGGAGAGTAACCAAAACCCAAGAAGTGGGTACTAGAACAAGGTATATACATATCCATGTGCTCAATCCAAAAACCCAAAAAAGATCGTAAGGGGATCTCCATCCCGTAGCTCATCCCAAGAAAGTGAGTAACCAATAGTCCCAGAAGTAAACACCATCGATTCCCAGCATCCTACCCGTCTGCCCAAACTGCAAGTCAAGGGCATCAAATCACCGCACCTTGACACTATCTGCTTTGGGCATCACTGACTCGCCCGCATGGTTTTAGGTCCCGTCTCAAGGACGCGTCTTGGTGGAAAAAGCTCCCCTCTCACTTGAGAGTTATGGGGAAAGTCAAACCACACCTCGTCATTTACACACATCCGAGAGGTCCTCAAAGTCAAAGTTGTGACATCGCTGACCCATACAACCAAGGGTATCGCTTCGGTAGTCAGGGAGGAAAATCACAAAATAGCCTCATAAGAAGGGCTGAGTTGGAAATGCCAACAGGCGACCTACTACCCAGCCTTACTAGAGGGTAGACCCAGAAGAAGTCGACAGGCGACCCACTGCCTAGCCCTTCCGGAGGGTAGACCTGAAAGAAGTCGACAGGCGACCCACTGCCCAGCCCTGCTAGATGGTAGACCTAGAACAAGTCGACATATGACCCACTGCCCAGTCCTGCTAGAGGGTAGACCCGGAATAATTTGACAGGCGACCCACTGCCCAGCCCAGCTGTAAGGTAGACCCGGAACTAGTTGACAGGTGACCCACTGCCCAACCCTACTTGAGGGTAGACCCGGAAGAAGTCGATAGGTGACCCACTGCCTAGCCCTACTAGTAGGTAGACCCTCTAGAGTCTTTGGGTGCCCCACTACCCAACCCTGCTGGAGGGTAGACCCGGAATTGGTCTGATAGCTCCACATTGCTACTAACATCACCAGGTGTCACTAACAATGCTACCATGCATTGGTTCGGAGTGTGTCAAAAGGGATCTCCGTTCAACACCCTCCCATGTTTCCAAATTTAACATGATCTCAAAAGAGGATCCAAATTCCCAAACAGATTATATTGTTGCTGTCCTCGTGGCATAAAACGTGAGATAGACTACTTACTCACCCGAAACAGACAACCAGTGAATATGGTACTATTCACTGTAGCCTACCCATGTGGGTCCTGAACCCTGACTCCGATACTCGTCGGGCGAACTACACTATCATGATGCTCTCAAAAAAATAGGCTGAATCGACTATTCATACGCCCCAAATGGACGCCTAATGAAAAAGTCGCAGTATACTGCACACAGCTTAAGAGATGACCCGAGGCCCGTGCTTCAACTCCGGATTCAATGCCTTAAACCATCCCGGTCAATTTTCCCTTGATGCCAGGGTCATAATGCCATTGACGGCGCCTAAAACGGACCCTGGATGCAGAAGCTGCAACTCCCCGCGTTATACGCAACAGGGGCCCTGTGGGGCCCATACCTTGAGCCTGAATTAAAGAGTGCGGATTGCACCATTGCAATCACCTTGGAAAAACATTCATAAATGAGTACTAAAACACCCCCAAACAAATTTTGGGTGAAAAAGTGGTGTTTCATCGTAAATCATGTGAATGGGCCCTGTGGGGCCCACACCTTGTCTCCAAACTGAACGCTTCGGAGAGCATCTCAAAAAGTCTGCACGAGGACTGGGGCCACACTGCCGCTAACGACCCCTCAATTGGACATGCCAAACAGGACTTATGCTCGATGTAACAATTAATTAATTAATTAATCAATCAATTAATTATTCAAATTTAGTGTTTTGTGCCACCGAGCAACGAAACCAATTTGCAAAGGCTCAGAACCAACTTTGGAAGGACTGTCTCAGCTCTAGGACCACTACACCTCTGACGGCGCGTCAAACGGGTGTCTGGCTTGCAAGCCACATTCGTCAAAACATTAATAATAATTTGTTATTATTAAGTTAACGTTTTTCGGGTCACCCGCCTTTAGGTAAGGAACCCAAAAAACCCAAAACTCACTTCAAAAACTCCAACCCATCGATACGTACTCACGACCGTATACAGCACATCAAACGGACGCTCTGTTTGGAAATTACGGCCCCCCCGAATATTAGGGGGCCAACCGGGCCAGTTCTCCCCGGTCGGCCTGGTCCGAACCGTCTTGGCCCACTCCAGCCGCACCAGACCCACCTCGGGCCCGGTTTTCTTCCCATCAGACTGCCCAAATACGGTCTCCATGCCGCGCCAGTAGGAACCGTGGTATGCAGGTCCTGGTTGCTGCTCCACACCCGAGGCGCTGACCGCCTCGGGTTCCTCTTGCCATGCGTGACAGCCGCCCGCGTCGCGGCCTCCCCTGCTTGCAGCCAGCTCTGCCGTCTTGCAAGGTGCACCGCCGCGGTCCCCTTCTCATGTTTTCGAGCTCCGCTGAATCCCCCGTCTACTTCGTCGATGGGACCTCTCCATGCTTCTCCATGCTCCGCCGCCTCTGGCTCAGCCTCGCCGCGCTCCTCCGTGACGACCGACTGCCTTTAGCCACACCCGAGTAAGCCGCACACCGGCCGCCCGAACACCTCCAGCTCGACCGCCGACTGCTGCATGCCGACCCTCCTCCACCATATTCCGAACCTTCGGCTGGTCCCCCAGACCACTCTAATGATTGGAAAAATTATTTGACACCGGTTTCGGGGTCCCTGGGACCGGATCTTCAAAACGGCGCCCCTTGCACACCGATCCGTCGAGGTTCGCACGCGTCCGAAAATTGGGATGAATAATGCCCAAGAACGAGAAATTAAATGGGGTTCAGACGATGACCGTGTTCGTTCGGCCATCGTCCCAATTTCAAAATTTTAGAAATTAAACGACAAAATTGACAAAGTTGGGGAAATTTAATCAAGAATCCTACCTCGGATCGATCGTTCTTCGTTAGCGATGCATCCACGACACTCCCGCTATGATCCTGCAAGGCTATAGTGGAGATCGCTCCTTGATCCGTCGAAGAATGGAGAAGAATGCCGAAGAACAGGAGGGAGAGAGAGAGATAGGGAGATAGAGATAAATAAATGGGTCTTCCCTCAACACTTAGTGAATTTATAAAAATTCACTAAAACTGTCCCTACGGGCGCAATTTCCAAAACCTCCGCGCCAGCCTATTTTATCTCACGCCTAGGAAAAACTCCACATTTCGAACTCAATAGAAGTATCAGATTTTAATTCGGAGACTTCGTTCGAAATTTATTCAAAAATAATGCCAGTGATAAAAATAACTTTGTGGACATTTCGAAATGACTACATTTCCCCTGGGTAATATCTCTCACAGCAGGCTCATGCCCGCAACATTTACACCCCACCAATGGTAAATGGCACACTCTAGACTCAACGGTGCCCTCATTTTTCCCATCCAAGAATCGTTTTAGAAGTTACTTGGGTTTTAGATATTAAATGAGTAATTTAATTTATTTATCCATTTAACACAATGCTAACGAGCGAGGTGTCCGAAGGTCCCACGCCGACTCATTTTAAGTCACGCCTAGGGTAAACACCATGTTCCGGACCAAACTGTGGTCTCTAATTTCTGATCCGATCAGCCATCTAAGAGATATTACATTTTCTTTAGTTAACCATGCGTCCGTAATATAAAAAAACTTATCATGTTTTTAAAATTAATTCAAGGCACAACGGGCCTCGGAATTGCACATTGTATGTACTCCCTGCTTTGGAATAACATCAAGAATATTCCAAAGTCTTTTATAGAAAAAAATGATTTCTTACATCATTCCCTCCTTCATGATTTTCGTCCCTAAAAAGAAAAACTAGGGAAACTACTCCGGGTACTAAGCCCACACCTGGCTCTCCTATACCCAGAGAACTCATGCACAGTTCTGCATCACTGCGCATGGACCAATGAATTTGGCCTGTTCACGTGGGGTTTTCCCTCACCGGTGACGTGCATAGGTGCATGCACACTTTTTCTCAGTTGATTCACGTGGGGGACGTTATGCACCCAAACCAGCCATTGGGTTTAGGGCATGGCGGTGGGGACCTCATCATCCCTTCACACGGTCTCAAATGGGCCGAAGGACCTCGAGGGTAGCTCACCTACCTGGTCTCACCTCTACATCACATTTTGTGACTGGAATCACCATTTGGACCTAGGACAAAATCTTGTTGATTCCATCCTTCAGAATATCCATATGGTGAAACACCCAAGGATATCTGGTCACACAAGACTTCATAGTTGATGTCCCTCGACCAAGACCCTACTACACGATTGGAAAGCAAATAAGCAGATACCATCGACTAATGAAAAGGTTCCACATCTTCTACTCTACTAACACAGGGTTCCACCAACGCCCCATGTCACCCTTGTAACACCTCAGACAAGGAGCAGAGAGAAAATCATTTCACATACAGAGTCTAAAAATTCTACTGCAAAAAAGTAGAAGAGTTGTAGAGCCTACCTCTTATCACCTCATGCTTTGTAGGATCATAGACATCCAAGCTCGCGGCTATCCACGGTCCCGACTGTCAGCTCCTGAGGCCTGACGTGGACCACCTGGTGGTGATGGTAAGACCTCGTAATGTCCTCCCTGACTTCTAGCTACTCCCGCTCCTCTACTAGCACCACTAGTGTTATTAATATTTTCATGACTTATTATATTCCCCCTTTACTAATTTTATATGAAATGTGCATAATTTGTGTAAAATATTAATGTTTTAATATTAAATATAATTTTTGAGCATTTTTAGAAGTAGTCCAATTGAGTCAGTTTAATGTTTTAATATTACCTGTCACTATACTGATCCAAATTGCGTGTTTCATGTTTTGTAGGATTCTCCTTTCAATATAAAACATTTAATTAGAAGGTACCATGAGCCAATTCTTCCATTTGAAGGGTCATATGGTCCTCACAATCAAGACCAAAGAATCTGTGAACAAACTGGACCAGCCTTGAAGATTGATTTACTGGGCTCAATCCAAAAGTCCAAAAACATTAACTCTCCCCCATAACTCTTAGGACACTACATGTCATCTTGGATAAAAATTTCAAGTCCCAACTCCAAATAAAAGGGGCCCAACATATGCTTTGAAGTCCAGCCCACCATTCTGGCCAAGAATTAAAATAAGTATAGTATGCATGACATATCTCATGATGTAAGAATGAAATAGAGATTCGATTTTGCAGTGTGAAAGAGGAGATATATACGGCCGACTTTGTTGAAGAAGTCATTCGGATTTGAAGGCATCTTTCTATTCCAAAATCCATTCACATTTTGGCCATCGAAAACGAATGGATAGAAATGGACAGTTTACATTGTTTTAATAAAACCTCCATAACATTGGATCCACTTGTCCAAATGCCTCCAAATTTTCAGAGTAGTCGGCCAACATTATCATCTAGAACTTTGAAGAAGGATATATGTGAATATGCGGCTGTCTGAATAGCCAAATTGGCGATGCAAGTGGAGGGACAGATTGGCAATGCAAACAGTCCACTCCTTGGGCTATAAATACTCTCCCCTTCTCTCCTTGAGAGGGGTTGGAATTTCAGAAGATAGGAAAACATATTGGCACGACCAAATCCTTGCCAAAGGCTTGGGAGGAACTATCATACTCATTTTTTCACTTGAGAGACCTTTCCTCCTCTCTTTGTTTTCTCTTACTTTCGTGTTCTTAATTTTTGTAATCTTTTAATTCTCTTTCCTTGTAATTCTGTTTTAATGAAAGTTACTTCTTCAATATCTCTTATTCTCATTCACCTTCTGTATTTTAAAATTAATGTTCTTAAAATAGTTTAAATTCAGTTGAATCCTTTTCCCTTATTTTGCTTCCTCATTCAATCGAAAATCCGTTTTAATTATCATCTTCGTTCGTTTGTGTGTGTTGACGTACCACTCTTTTCTAATCCCTTTCTTTTTCTTCTATTATTAATTTATCATCATAATTATTATATCCAGAATATTAAACACCCAAATGTCTGGGTAAATATCTCATTGGGGTGAGTTATAATTTAGGGATGTTAAGTGATTGAGAGTATTTTATCGATGAGTATTCGTTAATTTAACATTGTGTATGTTGGACTTAATATGTCATGGATTAATGACATATTTTGTTTAGAAAGTGGTTTCCATGGATTATTGGAACTATAAATACACTACCATTAACATTTACTGATTGAGTTTAGAATCCTAGTTAAGTTAAGTCTTGGTTTAAAGCCTTAACACTTAGGAATTCTAATCAACATCATCTTGTGACATGTGTGTTAATTTAATTGCAATATAAAGCAAAGCTCAAGGATATCACAAGCTTAACTAACCTAATGATGAACTCACCCCAATCTTTATCAATTTGTTAAATCAAACATCATCCATAAATTATTTCATAAGCTCTGCAAACAAACCCCCCAATCAGAATACAATTAACTAATAACAAACGACTACTTCAAAGTATCATCGCCGAGGATTCGACCCGAGTGCTGCTATACACATTAGCAGAGCACCGGAACTTTGACCGGTCGATAGGCGACAATCGGCCATGCGTTTCAAATGGCGTCGTTGCTGGGGATGGTGCTTTAAGTAGTCATTAGTTTCTGGTTATTGTCAAAAAAACAAAAAAACAAAATTTTAAAAAAAAATTGAAAAAAAATCACAAAGAAAAACCCGTCTTCTCAAAAAAAATCAAAAACTGAAAAAAAATAAAAAGAAAAACCGGTCTTCCTCATTCTTCCAAAATCTCTCTGAATGCCTCGTAGCCTTCCAAACAATACCTCGGATTTGTTTGAACCTGAAATTGAGTGAACACTTCGCCAACATAAGAGGAACATAAGAGATAGTCAAATAATTCAAGAACCAGTCCTCATCCAACCAGTTGAAATTGAAATGGCCAATCCTAGGGAACACACCCTAAAAGAACTCGCTGCCTCTGATATGAATTACCAACCTCTTGGTATTCAATATTGAAACATTGAAGCTGACTTAGAACTCAAATCGGGTTTGATTCATCTTCTCCCTCATTTTCACTGGCTAGCCGGTGAGGATCCACATCTTCACCTTAAAGAGTTCCAAGTAGTATGCTCTACCATGAAGCCTCAAGGAGTTTCTGAAGAACAAAACAAACTCCGAGCATTCCCTTTTTCCCTAGTTGACACTACTAAGTCATGGATCTACTACCTACCTCCTGGTTCCATAACCACATGGAATGACATGAAGCGGCTTTTCTTGGAGAAATTCTTTCCTGCTTCTCGTACTGCTTATATCCGAAAGGAAATAAGTGGTATTCGTCAATTCCCAAGTGAATCACTCCATGAGTACTGGGAGAGGTTCAAAAATCTTGTGGAAACCTTCCCACACCATCAAATCCCTGACCAACTCTTGATCCAATACTTCTATGAGGGGTTTTTGGCTATGGAGAGAACCCTCATTGATGCCGCAAGTGGCGGTTCTCTTATTGACAAAACTCCAGCAGCTGCAAGAGATCTCATAAGTAACATGGCTACAAACACACAAAAATTTCATACTCGAGAACATGATCAAGTCAAACAAGCCCAAGATAATCAATCCATAGAGCCTAACAAGATGAATGAGTGGATGAGTGAACTTACAGGTCTTGTGCGTCAACTAGAGGTGGCTACCAAATACCCAACCTCATCTTCTCCGCAATCAATGTTTCCTGGACCTGTCAAAAACTATGGAATCTGCAACTCTTCATCTCATCCAACTGACACATGTCCAAAACTTCAAGAGGATTAATCCGATTCATCTGGACCAATGGGGATCAATGTAGCATATGCTCAGCGGAACCCCAACCCTCAACAATCAGGTCAGTTTGTTAGAAACTTCAACCAACCTCACTCTGAGCCCTTTTCTTCTTCCTTTAACAAAGGCCTTAGGTATGGTAATCCCATATCTCATCCCCATAAATTCCCTCCTCAAAATCCAAACCAATTTCAATATAGTCATGGTGGTGGTAACTTTCATCAACCTTATCCTTTTGTTCCTCAACCTCAAAGGAACAATCCTCCTCCTGGATTCCATTATCCTAGTGAGCCTTCCCAATTACCAACCCAATACAATCGCTTTCCAGAGAACCAAAATCAAGGTAATCCCAATCCGGGACAAGCCTCTTCTTCCAAGAAACCATGGTAAAGTGTAGTGGAAGATCTTGCCTCCTTCACCCGTTCTAGCCTTAAAAACATTGAAACTCAAATAGGTCAACTTGCATCCCACCTGAGCCAGAAACAACAATCAAATTCTTCCCAACTCCCAGCTCAACCATTACCCAACCCCAAGGGTAATGTACGTGCAATTGCACTTAGATCAGGAAGGCAACTTGCTACGACTGAAGATAAATCCTCAAACCCTCCTTTGAATGTTGACCTAGAAAATGAAAAGAAAAAGAAAATTGAAAAGGAATCTGAATCCATTCCATCACCTCCTTCCATTCCACTTAGGAACCCAATTCATTTTCCTCAATCTGACTCTAAACTAAGGAAGTCCTTTGAACCTGATCCTGAAATGCTCGACATGTTTAGACGTGTTGAAGTCAACATTCCCCTCTTAGATGCCATAAAAAAATTCCTAAGTATGCCAAGTTTCTTAAGGAATTGTGCACCCACAAGAGGCAACTTAGGACCTTTGAAAATGTTTCCACCCAGCAGTCTATTCCCATAAAGTGCAAAGATCCAGGGACCATTACAGTCCCATGCCAAATTGGAAGTTCCAACTTTGATGATTCACTCATAGACCTAGGAGCCTCAATTAATGTCATGCCCAAATCCATATTCTACAACCTTTGTCTAGGTCCCTTGCACCAAACGGGTGTTGTCATTCAGTTAGCCAATTGAAGGACAACCAGTCCTGAGGGAATAATTGAGGATGTTCTTGTCCGAGTCAATGATCTTATCTTCCCTGCTGATTTCTATGTCCTTGACATAGAAGGTGAGATGAACTCTTCTCGATCTCCCCTAATTCTAGGAAGACCATTCCTCATGACTGCGAGAACCAAGATTGATGTCCATTCAGGCATCTTATCCATGGAATTCGGTGACCAACTTTTCAAGTTCATCATTTTCCAAGCCATGCAATACCCATCTGAGGATCACTCTGAATTCTCAATCCATGCTTCTGAGGACACTTCTAAGAGTCAATCGAACCCCAATCCACCATGTTCTTCATGTTATAATGATAAATGATCTTGTGAAATCTGCACCATGATTAACAAAGTCATAAATGGTGAAGTTGATGTGGAACTCTCATTCATAGACTCCATCAATCTAGAGGAACTTGAAAACTCTCTTGAATCCCACATCAACTCTGATATCTACTGCTCCACCTTAGACGACATTGAGAAAAATGAATCTGAAGAAACTGAAGTCCCTTTCTCCATTTCTGAGTTGTCTAGCCCAAAAGTGAAAGATGAGATTGATCTGAAACCTCTTCCTGCACACCTGAAATATGAATTCCTCTTCCATGATCACTCATATCCTGTCATTATCTCTGCCACCCTTACTGAATCTGAGGAGTTCAAACTTGTTCAAGTGTTAGAGGAAAACAAAAAAGCCTTAGGTTGGACCCTAGATGACATACCAGGAATCAACCCTGCCCTTTGAATGCATCACATCCATCTGGAGGAGACATCCAAACCAGTTAGACCAACCCAAAGAAGACTGAATCCACTCATACTTGAGGTAGTTAGGGAAGAGATCACCAAGCTTCTTCAAGATGGTATTATCTACCCAATTTCTGATAGTGAATGGGTTAGTCCAATTCAAGTTGTACCTAATAAGGGTGGGATAACTATTGTCACAAATGAACATGGAGAGGTAGTCACAACTCGAGTGAAGAACAAATGGTGTGTGTGCATCGACCATAGGAAATTGAATGTTGAAACCCAAAAAGATCACAACCATCTTCCATTCCTTGATCAAATGCTATAATGATTGGCCGGAAAGTCACACTATTTTTTTCTTGATGGATACACCGGCTATTTTCAAATCCCAATCTCACCTCAGGACCAAGAAAAGACTACTTTCACATGCCCCTTTGGAACATATGCATATAGAAGAATGCCTTTTGGACTTTTCAATGCTCCTGCAACATTCCAGAGGTGTATGATGAGTATCTTCTCCGAATTCATTGAACACTTCATGGAAGTCTTCATGGATGACTTCACCATTTATGGTGAGTCATTTGAATCTTGTTTGAATTCACTCTCTCTTGTCCTCCAAAAGTGTGTCAAGTGAAACCTTGTGTTAAATTTTGAAAAATGTCACTTCATTGTTTCAAATGGGATTGTTCTAGGGCACATAGTTTCAAAAGATGGTATTGAAGTCGATCCTACCAAAATTGAAGTGATCCAATCACTTCCTCCACCCACTTCTGTTCGAGACATCTGATCATTCCACGGTCATGCTGGTTTCTATCGGCGATTCATCCATAACTTCAGTAAACTTTCCCTCCCACTCACTTGGTTGCTCTAAAATGACATCACCTTCCATTTTGATGAGGTTTGCAAGAGAGCCTTCATTGAACTCCAAACTGCTCTTACATCTGCCCCGATAATCCAACCCCCAGATTGGTCCTTACCCTTTGAGTTAATGTGTGATGGTTCTGATAGATCTGTTGGGGCTGTTCTTGGTCAAAGAAGAGAAATAATTCCTCATGTCATCTATTATACCTCAAAAACATTGGATGAAACTCAATCTCACTACACTTTGACTGAAAAGGAACTTTTAGTTGTGGTTTATGCCTTAGATAAATTTCGGCCCTATCTCTTAGGTGCCAAAATCATCATATTCACAGACCATTCTGCTATTAAGTTCTTACTCAAGAAAAGTGATTCCAAACCAAGGCTAATAAGATGGATTCTAATGCTCCAAGAGTTTGACCTTGAAATCAAAGATAGACCTGGAATAGAAAACCATGTGGCTGATCACTTGAGTAGAATTCCTAATTCTCCTCATTCTGAAATCATTGATCCTGAATTTCCAATTGAGCACCTTTCATCTCTCACTCCAAAACTACCATGGTATGCCCCAATTGTAAATTACTTGGTTTCTGGTGTTTTTCCTGAAAATTTTTCAAAAGAACAAAAAATTAAGTTGAAAAGTGATTCAAAATACTATTTTGGGAAGAAAATAAACTTTGGAAAACTGGGGCAGACATGGTAATTAAGAGATGTGTTGATGAAGATGAATATTCTTCCATCTTAGAATTCTGTCACTCAATGCCTGGTGGTGGCCACTTTGGACCACAAAGGACCTCCCGAAAGGTCTTAGACTCTAGATTATTCTGGCCTTCCTGCTTCAAGGACTCACATGAGTTCTGTCAATCATGTCCCACATGAAAAAAGTTTGGCATAATCTCCAAAAGAAATGAAATGCCCCAAAGGACCTTAATCTTTTGTGAAATCTTAGATGTTTGGGGTATTGATTTCATGGAACCATTTCCCCCTTCCAATTGATTCTCATACATTCTTCTTGCGGTCGATTATGTTTCACGGTGGGTTAAGGCCAAACCCACTAGGAAGGATGATGCTCATACTGTTAGTGAGTTCCTAAAGACCCACATCTTCCAAAGATTTGGCACACCACGTGCCTTGATCAGTGACTTAGGAACCCATTTTTGTAATAGAACCATGGAAGCTCTTCTGAAAAAGAATGGGGTTGTACATAAAACTTCAACTGCATATCACCCCCAAACAAATGGAATGTCTGAACTTTCTAATAGAGAAGTGAAAAGGGTGCTTGAGAGAATTGTAAAACCCACCAGAAAAGACTGGCCTGAAAGACTTGGTGAAGCACTTTGGGCTTATCAAACTGCCTATAAAACACCCATTGGGATGTCTCCTTTTCGACTTGTTTTTGGTAAAGCATGTCACTTACCAGTTGAAATACAACATAAGTCATTTTGGGTAGTGAAAACATGTAATTTTGATCTTGAAAAATATGGTGAAGAAAGATTGTTGCAATTGGATGAACTGGAGGAGCTTTGACTTGAATCCTATGAGAATTCCAATATGTAAAAAGAGAAGGCTAAGGTACTCCAGGACAAACACATCCTGAGAAAGGTATTTCATGAAGGTGAAAAGGTAATGCTCTTCAATTCTTGATTTCGGCTTCACCCAGGTAAGCTTAATTCTTGTTGGGAAGGTCCTTTTGTTATTACTAACGTTTACCCATTTTGTGCAGTGCAAGTCCAAGACCCCTCCTCCAAAAGGAAATTTACGGTAAATGGACATCAGTTAAAGCATCACTATGAGAGGACACAAAATCCTGGATCATCATCTACTTCCATTGGATCCACAGTAGACCCACCACTGGATGGATATGGAAACCCACAAAATCCAAACCAGGGGGCACCTCTTTCCCTTTAACTCTCTCTCTATCTCTTCCTCTCTCTACCTCTTTCTTCTTCTTCCTCTCTATTTCATTTTTTTACCACTTTATTCATCAAACCCTTTCTTTTTATCTTTCTTTTATGGGTGTGTATTTTAAAAAAAACCTTAAAAACTAAAAAAAACCAAAAAAACACAATTACTTAGAAAATTACAGAAAAAGAGTCATGCTTACTCACCTTCGAGTTTTGAACTTTTGTCCAACCATTTTGGGGAGTTAACAGACAAATTTTCATCTCAAAAATTTTGTATTTTCATCATGACTCTGGATAAAGAATTTTGTGTCACAACCAACACATTTTGAATTCTCAATTTTTGATTTGGAAAATGTTTTTCCCAAACCGTGAGAACAAACAATTGCTTTCATGCCAAGGCCACCTATGGCCATCTTTTCAAAATGTGTGTTTTCACCCCCATTTGTGATTCTTGAGTTTGTGGACCTTTGAGCTGAATTTCCTGCCTTAGTGTGCATTAATATGATAGAGGCATTTTCTGAACCACATGAGAATCACAATATCCAAATAGCCTCCCATAACCCTTACATTAATCCTCCTTTTGAAAGCCCCTTCACCCTATGAAAACCTTTTCTTTGATAGCCACATTACAATCCCAATACCTTATCCCACCTAATATCAACATGGATTTTCATTGCATACGTTTTTGAAATTTATGTGTGGGGGGGAATGGATTTCATTTTTGGGTATCATTTTCTTACTTTCTAGTGTGTTATCATATGCTTGAGGGAAATCATCCATTTTAGTGTGGGGAGGGGAGGTTGGCATTCAATGAATTTATTGCACAAATGATATTGAAAAGTGTCAAAAAAAATTCAAAAAAAAAGAACAAATGGGTTGTGTCTTGGGTAGGTCAAAAATCACTCTTCCTCAACCTTTGATCTTGTTATAACTATTACAATTAGTGTCGTGAGGAGATCAAACATGGGTTGGGATATGAGTGTGAGATCTGTTTCAAGGTCAGCTTTCGAAAAAACAAAAAAAGGAAAAAAAGAACACTAACATTATATTCTTATATCATTGGGAGACGTTTGGTGGTTTGTAAATATTTCATCTTCTCATCCCCTTCATATTTTCTTCCTCTATTGTGTATTTCTTCACACAATCATTCCCTTGTAAATATGTGTTTTCATTTCCTTCCATGTTTTATTTCAAAAAATGTGCATTGTTTTTCTATGTTGGTATTTTAACCCTCTTATTCTCTCTCTTGGACATTATATTCCTACCGTCCCATAGCCACAGAAAAACCCCTTAAAAAGACCTCTTGACTCTTGTGCACTTTGGATAGGGATTGGAAGCTGAGATCTCCTTTCAAACTCTATGATTTTCACTTTTGGTTGGTGAAAGAGTGAACCTCCACAAATAAATTTTATCATCTTGAGAGGTGTGAGTTTTGAGTGTCCACATTCTCCATTTCTAAATTTGAGCATGGAAAAATGAATTAGTTTTGGAACATTGTTTCTGTAGCAACTGGTGGTGTATTTCAAAATGGTTGAGTGAAATAGTCTAAACCTCCCCTGATTGGAGAAAACAAAATTTTAATATTTGTTGGTGAGTGAAAATGATTTTGCCATGTTTTTATATTTGTTGCCCGTGAGAACATGCACAAAACTAAGTGTGGGGGATTTGATGTTATTAATATTTTCATGACTTATTATATTCCCCCTTTACTGATTTTATATGAAATATGCATAATTTGTGTGAAATATTAATGTTTTAATATTAAATATAATTTTTGAGCATTTTTAGAAGTAGTCCAATTGAGTCAGTTTAATGTTTTAATAATAACTATCACTATACTGATCCAAATTGTGTGTTTCTTGTTTTTTAGGATTCTCCTTTCAATATAAAACATTTAATTAGAAGGTACCATGAGCCAATTCTGCCATTTGAAGGGTCATATGGACCTCACAAACAAGACCAAAGAATCTGTGAACAAACTGGACCAGCCTTGAAGATTGATTTACTGGGCTCCATCCAGAAGTCCAAAAACATTAACTCTCCACCATAATTAGGATGACACTACATGTCATCTTGGATAAAAATTTTAAGGCCCAAATCCAAATAAAAGGGGCCCAACATATGCTTTGAAGTCCAGCCCACCATTCTAGACTAGAATTAAAACCAGTAGAGTATGTATGACATATCTCATGATGTAAGCATGAAATCGAGCTGCGCGTTTGCAGTGTGAAAGAGGCGATATATGCGGCCGACTTTGTTGAAGAAGTCATTCGAATTTGAAGGCATCTTCCTGTTCCCAAATCCATTCACATGTTGGTGATCGAAAAAGCATGGATAGAAATGGACAGTTTACATTTGTTTAATAAAACCACCATAACGTTGGCTCCACTTGTCCAACGGCCACCAAATTTTGATAGTAGTCGGCCCACATTATTTTCTACAACTTTGAAGAAGGATATATTTGAATATTCGGATGTCTGAATAGCTAAATTGGCGATGCAATTGGAGGGACAGATTGGGAATGCAAACAGTCCACTCCTTGGGCTATAAATACTCTCCCCTTCTCTCCTTGAGAGGGGTTTGCATTTCAGAAGATAGGAGATCATATTGGCACGACCAAAGCCTTTACAAAGGCTTTGGAGGACCTTCCATATTCATGTTTTCACTTGAGAGACCTTTCCTCCTCTCTTTGTCTTCTCTTACTTTCGTGTTCTTAATTTTTGTAATCTTGTAATTCTCTTTCCTTGTAATTTTGTTTTAATGCATGTTACTTCTTCAATATCTCTTATTATCATCCACATTCTGTATTTTAATATTAATGTTCTTAAAATAGTTTAAATTCAGTTGAATCCCCTTCCCTTATTTTGCTTCCTCATTCAATCGAAAATTTGTTTTTAATTATCATCTTCGTTCGTGTGTGTGTGTTGACGTACCACTCTTTTCTAATCCCTTTCTTTTTCCTCTATTCCTAATTTATCATCATATTTATTATATCCAGAATATTAAACACCCAAATGGATGAGTAAATATCTCATTGGGGTGAGTTATAATTTAGGTATGTTAAGTGAATGAGAGTATTTTATCGATGAGTATTCGTTAATTTAACATTGTGTATGTTGGACTTAATATGTCATGGATTAATGACATATTTTGTTTAGAAATTGGTTTCCATGGATTATTGGAACCATAAATATACTACCATAAATAAGTACGGATTGAGTTTAGAATCCTAGTTATGTTAAGGCTTGGTTTAAAGCCTTAACACTTAGGAATTCCAATCAACATCATCTTGTGACATTGGTGTTAATTTAAATGCAATACAAAGAAAAGCTCAAGGATATCACAAGATTAACTAACCTAATGATGAACTCACCCCAATCTTCATCAATTTTTTAAATCAATCATCATCCATAAATTATTTCATAAGCTCTGCAAACAAACCCCCCAATCAGAATACGATTCACTAAAAACAAACGACTATTTCAAAGTATCATCGCCGAGGATTCGACCCGAGTGCTGCTATACACATTAGCAGAGCACTAGAACATTGACCGGTCGATAGGCGAAAATTGGAAGTGCGTTTCAACCACCTCTCTAGGTACCACTCAGATCACGGCGCTGCCTCTATCGTGGTGGTGCACATACTGCCTGGTCGGGCAGTCCCATGCCAAGGGACCCCTCTCATCGCAAGCATAACACCGACTCTCTCCAGGCTGCACTAGTGCCCTTCGGTGCCACTGTGTTGTACGACCACGTTTCTGAAACCGGCAGTGGGAAGGCCACCTGCATCGAGGTTCTGTTATCTGGTGCCTGCTAGCTGTGGCAGACATCTCGGCTCTGTCGAGCCTGCTACCACCACCAATATTAGAACGCGACAGGAAGCTCTCTGTCAGCAGCACCTGCTCTAGCCCCTAGCATGAGTATAATTGCCCGATGGTACTATGACAACACAAATCGCTCTGCAGATACCCTGCTCGAACTTCCACGCTCGGAAGTTGTCATTGTGGACTATGTCCGGGTAAAGATGTGCACGGTCTACGAAACTAGTCACATACTCAGTCATCGTCATCCCTCCCTGCTGAAACTGGAGGATCTCCTAGATCTGAGCGGAGTGTAAGTAGGAGGGGTAAAACTCCTCATGAAACAACTACTGAATGTCGCCCCACAAAAGTGACTTCTCACTAAGATACTGAGTTACTAGACTCCACCAATGCCCAACTACTCCGTGGAAAAGTCTGGTGGCCAGATCCACCATCAGATCTGTTGGCATCTACACAAGCCTGAAAAGGCAAACTACTGTCCCGAGAAAACCCACTACTGCCTGAGGGTCTGGCTCACCACTGAACCTCAGTATTCCCTATCACTAGAACTCACGGAGCGTGCTCAACCTGTGCTAAAGCTCCGTCTGCTACTCACCAGGTATGGGTGCTGCTACCGACCCACCTGGAGAAAGGGAATCTCATGATGGGTCATGGACTGAGGCCTCGTCGCTCACAGGGTTGTCATCATGAACCAAAGCTGGTATCATGGCTGTATGTCTTCACGAAGACATCATGAATGTTATCAAGGAGCACCGCGATAAGATGAGAATATATGTATATGACCGTAACAACATTGAGGAGTTGAATCAATAAGAACAGTCAAAGACTCAATCCTACGTAATGCACAAATCAATATTCCCTGAAACAAGTGTCATATAATGCCAAGTCGACAGGCAGGTTGTCAGGGTCCTAGTGAATAAATAAGTCGGCCACCGGACCATCACTGGACTCCCTGGCCTGAGAGCCACTCTCGAGACACGTTGACATTGTTTCCCTAGATCCCAAACAATTCCTGTTTAGGGACGTCTGAACAACGTCCCAAGGAATGAACCACCTATGATACCACTTTGTCATGACCTGACCCTTACCGAGCTTGAGCTGCGTCTACCTCAAGACCGCCCTTATAGGCCAGGGGCTGGAGATAAGTTCTGAAGGCTAAACAACTCAGGGAGGCCTTTGCATGAGTACCTGTACACACACACGCAACCCACTCAATGCAGAAATTCAGAGTAAAAGGAAAAGTAAGGTACCAACTATTATAAACATAAAAAAGTGCATTGACCTCTAAACAGTACAAAGCAAGTGCTGAAGGTAAACTAAAAAGAAAAGGGGCACAACACGCACCCAAACTGAAAAGTGCCACAACCCAGCATCCGATAAACAAAATTAAAACAGTAGGGAGAGTCCCACACATGGAACACAAGTACAACCACCGCATGCGGTCCAAGCTTCTGAAATCTTATTCTCCTCTGACATCACGACCAACTTGTCTGTCGTCTACATGGTCACACCATGTGCAGGCAAATCCTAGACAGGGTTGAGTATAAAAATACTCATTAGGATACCCCGAAGGCTCGAGGGAGCAACAAATGAGGTAATGAATAGGTGAGGAGTGGATTGAACAGGGAAAAGTAATGGAGTACAATAGAGAGTGCAGTAAATAGTATAGCTCAACCCACCAAGTGGAAGGAAGTAGACTCTTCGTAACACAAGGAGCTAGGAATGGTGAGGATATGAACTTCTCGTCGAGTCTTCACTACCTATAGCAAGAAGGTAGACTCGTCCAACCATGAGAAGCTGGACACGGAAAGAACGTGGCATACCCCACACGTCTTCACCTCTCTAGGAAAGAGAATAACCAAAACCCAAGAAGTGGGTACTGGAACAAGGTATATACATATCCATGTGCTCAATAATGAAACCCAAACAAGATCGTAAGGGGATCACCGTCCCGTAGCTCAGCCAAAGAAAGTGAGTAGACAACAGTCGCAGAAGTAAACACCATTGATGCCCATCATCATACCCGTCTGCCCCGAACTGCAAGTCAAGGGGCTCAAATCACCACACCAAGACACTATCCGCTTTGGGCGGCACTGACTCACCTGTATGGTTTTAGGTCACGTATCAAGGACGCGTCTTGGTTGGGAAAGCGCCCCTCGCACATGAGAGTTATGGGAAAAGTAAAACCACACCTCGTCACTATCACACAGCCGAGAGGTCATCAAAGTCAAAGATGTCACATTTCTTACACATACAACCATGGGTCCCACTCCGGTAGTCAAGGAGAAAAGTCACGGACTAGCCTTATAAGAAGGGATGAGTCTGAAATTCCAACAGGCATCCCACTGCCCATCCCTGATGGAGGGTAGATCCGGGAGAAGTCGACAGGCGACCCACTGCCTAGCCCTACTAGCGGGTATACCCGAACGAAGTCAAAAGGTGACCCACTGCCCAGCACTACGGGAGGGTAGACCCAGAAGAAGTCGACAGGTGACCCACTGCCCAGCCCTGCTAGAGGGTAGACCCGGAACAAGTCGAAAGGCGACCCACGTCCCAGCCCTGTAAGAGGGTAGACCTGGAACAAGTCGACAGGTTACCCACTGCCCAACCCTGCTAGAGGGTAGACCCGGAAGATGTCAACAGGCGACCAACTGCCAAGCCCTACTGGAGGGTAGACCTGGAAGAAGTCGGAAAGCGACCCACTGCACAACCCTACTAGAGGGTAGACCCTCAAGAGTCATCGGGTGACCCACTGCCCAGCCCTGGTAGAGGGTAGACCTGAAATTGGTTTTATAGCTCCGTACTACTACTAACATCACCAGGTGTCACTTATAATGCCACCATGCATTGGTTCGAGGTGCATCAAAAGGGATCTTCATTCAACACCCTCCAATGTTTCCACATTTAACATGATCTCATTGGAGGCTCCACATGCCCAACGGATTACACCGTTGTAGTCCTCGCGATAAAAAACGTGAGATATACTACTTACTCGCCCAAAACAGACAACCGGTGAATATGGTACTATTCACCGTAGCCAGATCATGTGTGGCCCGCACCCCAACTATGATACTCGTCGGGAGAACTACGCCATCGAGATGCTCTTGAAAAAACACGTTGAATCGACTATTCATACGCCTCAAATGGACGCCTAAAGAAAACTCGTAGTATGTTGCACACAATATTAGAGACGGCCCATTAGGCCCATGCCTCAACTCCAGCTTCAATGACTGAAACCACCTCAGTCAATTTCGCCTCGATTCTAGGGTCACAACGCCGTTGACAGTGCCTAAAACGGACCTCATATGAAAAATCTGCAACTCCCCACGTTATACGCAAACAGGGCCCTGTGGGGCCCATACCTTGAGACTGAATTTAAGTGGGAGGATTTCACCATTGAAATCCCCTTGAAAAAACAATCAGAAATGAGTACTCAAAAACTCCAAAAGTATGTCGGGTGAAAAAGTGGTGTTTCACCGTAAAACGTGCGACTTTCCCGGTGGGGAACACACCTTGTATCTAACCCGAACACTTCAGAGATCATCTCAAAAAGTCCACACAAGGAATGGGGTCACGCTACCGCTGATGGCACATCAATCGGACATCCCAAACATAATTTAGGTCTGACGCATCAATTAATTAATTAATTAATTAATCAATTAATTATTCCTATTTAGCCTTTCGTGCCACCAAGCAATGAAACCAATCCACAAAGGCTCCGAACCAACATTGGAAGGACAATATCAGCTCCGGGGCCACCGCGCCCCTGACGGCGCATCACACGGATATCCGGCTTGCGATCCACGTTCGTCACAACTTTAATAATAATTTATTATTATTAAATTAACGTGTTTCGGGTCACTCTCCTTCAGGAACGGAACCCAAAAACCCCCAGAACCCACTTCAAACAGTCCGCCCCACCGATACAAACTCACGGCCATAGACGGAGCGTCAAACGGATGCGCCTTCTGGAAATTATGGCCCCCCAAATATAAGGGGGCCAAACGGGAATGTTCACCCCGGTAGGCCCAGTCGGAACAGCCGCGGCCTACTGGACGCAACCAACTCCAACCGCACTGGACCCGCCACAGGTCCGGTTTTCTTTCCAGCAGACCGGACAAAGCCGGTCTCCGCATCGCACCCGCACGACCCGCGGTATGCTGGTCCTTGTTGCTGCTGCACACCCGAGGCGCTGACTGCCTCAAGTTCCTCCTGCCGAGCGTGACAACCGCCCACACCGCGGCCTCCCCTGCTTGTCGTCGTCTCCGCTGTCATGCAAGACGCACTGCCACGGTCTCCTACTCGCACCGCCGAGATCCACTAAAGCCCCCACCTTCTTCGCCGTTGGGACTTCGCCATGCTCTGTCGCCTATGGCTCGGCCTCGCCGTACTCTACTGTGAAGACCGGATCTGCCTCGCCGCACTTCGCCGTGATGATCAGCTCGACCTCACCACGCTCCTCCTTGACGACCGGCAGCTCCTAGCCGCACCCGAGTCAACCGCACACCAGCCGCCCAAACACATCCAGCTCGACCGCCTGGTGTCGCGTGCCGGACATCCTCCACCAGATTCCGAACATTCGGCCGATCCCCCCGACCACTCTGGTGATCAGAAAAATTACCCGACACCGGTTTCGGGGTCCCCGGACCGGATCTTCACAACGCCATCCCTTTCTCATCGATCCGTTGAGGTTCGCACGCATCTGAAAATTAGGACGTAGAACACCCAAGAACGAGAAATTAAACAGGGATCAGACGATGACCATGTTTGTTCGACCATCATCCCAATTTCAAAATTTTAGAAATCAAATCATAAAAATGACAAAGGTGCAGAAATTTAATCAAGTATACTACCTTGGATCGATCGTTCGTCGTTGGCGACGCGTCCACGACTCTCCCACTCCCATCCTCCAAGGCTACGGTGGAGATCGATCCTCGATCTATTGAAGAACGGTGAAGAACGCCGAAGAACAGGAGAGAGAGAGAGATAGAAAGAGAGAGAGAGAGAGAGAGAGAAATGGGTCTTCCCTCAACACTTAGTGAATTTATAAAAATTCACTAAAACTATCCCAATGAGCGTGGATTCTGAAACCTCCGCGCCCGCATATTTTATCTCATGCCTAGGTAAAACGCCCCATTTAGAACTCAACGGATGTCTCAGTTTTCAATTCCTAGAATTTGTTTGAAAGTTATTCAAAAAGAATTCCAGTGATAAAAATCACTAAGTGGACATTTCGAAATGACCACTTTTCCCCTGGGTGACATCTCTCACAGCAGGCCCGCGGCCGCAACTTTTACACCCAGTATAGGGTAAATGGCATGATCCGGACTCAACGGTGCCCTTAGTTTTTCCATAGAAGCAACCATTTAGGTGTTACTCAGGTTTCAGCTATTAAATTAAAATTTTAATTTATTTTATCCATTTAACACACCACTAACGAGCGAGGGGTCCGAAGGTCCCGCACCGACACATTTTATGTCACACCTAGGGTAAACACCGCGTTCCGGACCCAACTGTGGTCTCTGATTTCCGATCCAATCAACCATGTAAGATATATCACATTTTCTTTAGTTAACCACATGTGCGTAATATAAAAAGACCTATCATTTTTATAAAATTAATTACGGGTACACTGGGCCTCGGAATTGCACGCCGTCTGAAAGCCCTACTTTGGAATAACATCAAGAATATTCCGAAGTATTTTATAGAAACAATAAATGGGTTCTTGCATAATTGTGTTTGTGATGTATGATGGATAATAAAAAATAATAGGTGGTTGAATTTTAGTTTTTAAACAAACTTACACTTTACATCCTCTTGAAGTATTATGTTGATTGTTTTTTTTGAAATACCTATCAAATAAAATATCATATTAATGGAATTATAAACTATTTGAAATGTAGTTATCCAAACAAAAATTTAGTGTCAAGCGTTTAAACTATTTCTAATGAAATTGGTAACACATCATCAATTAGAAAACTAAATATAGTGTATTGGTTCGAAAACCAAATTCAACCATAAAAATATATTATTAAAAATAAAAATTTTAACCAAATAGTAAAGTGGATCTATAAATTGGATCTAATTTATCTAGATAAGGTGTCATCAATTTTTTGCATATAAAATGGTCTATATCTTTATCCTTATAATCCCTCAACTACACCATTTGGGAGGAAATCACTTATACACATTTTAAGTATTTAATATTTTTATTTCATTCCATAAAAACAATCAATCATAAAGGATCAAAAATTACCTTCTCTTCATCTACACATATTTCCTCAATCTTTTGGGATTTTAAGGAAAACAATTTCCATATAAATTACTTAAATATTTACACTTTAAACCCTTCAATGGTATCATTAAACATAATAACTTAGAAAAAAAGATTACAACAATTGGATACACTTTCAATAATAGGAAATTTGAAATACTCCAAACAAGTTGTAACTGGTAATGTCCTCAACAAAAATGCTCATTCATGTAATTAAAATGGTTTAGATGTGGCTCTATTTTTTGGATTCACTGTGGAAAATTCTAACAGCAAGATTCTATACAACTCTATGTCATTTGTAACTACATAACCATTAGCTTCCTCACATATGGATGAAATTAGAATCTTTCTTCATCTACCGTTTATATAAATTAACACTTATATAGTGCTTCAAAATAAAATTGATTTAAATTGGAATAAAATTTTAGATCATTGAATTTTCATAAAACTGTTTTCTCACTCTAATATTTCTATTATACAATGATCATTCTACACAATCATAAAAACTTAAGAATAATCAATAGATATATCACATACATATGAAGTGTATTATGATTTCAGTAAATTAATAAATTAAGCGAGACATTAAATCATAAATCTCTACATTTAAAAAAAACAATTCATAAAAAAATGAAAATAAGAAATAAATATAAATATAAAATCAATGTAATCATCCTGACATAGAATTCCTACATTATTTTGAAACAAAAATTAATCATACTTCATTATTCATCATTGGATATATATATATGTATATATAGACAGGCACACATGCACACACAAATATATCCTCTTTAAAATTTATTGATCAGAATAATAATGGTATCACAATAGGAGAATAAAAAAAGCAATCCATTAGACAAATATTTTATTAAATTTCTCTCCATATGTGATTTTTTAAAAAATACGAGTGAATACTTTTTGTATGCGTTCTTCTCAAAGACATGAAAAAAAATGAAAGGTGAAATCATATATTAGAAAATATATTTTATGAATTAAATTTAAAATTTCTATAAATAGAAAACTAAAAAAATACCTTTTGATAAGTAGTAAAATTTACCCATAAAAGGGGTAATTAAGCTAATTTATGTACTTTTAATATCTCCCCCTACGTTAAAAAATAATATCAATAGAATATTAAAATATATATATATAAATATCAAACATCCTTCATGTTACCTTCCATAAACAATTGATGATCTTTCTTGCTTAAGGATGGTAAAAAGATATGTTTATAAAAAATGTAAATAATTAATTGAAAATAAAAAATATGATAAAAAGTTTAGTTCAAAAATATGATTAGGTTGAAAATGGATATGGTTTATAAATTGATAAGGTTTAAAACCCAAAAGGGTTAAACATATGATATGTTTGAAAAACTAATAATCTATAAAAACAAACTTGTCCTCCCATTTATTAATAGACAGGGTTTTTAATGTAAGTAGATATATTAAATAATATGTGGATTTAAGATCACATAAGTTTGATCATTCCTAAATTCTATTTAATAAATTTAAATCTTCATATTTATGTGGTTTTGTAAGAATTTCACCAAGATGATTTTCCATTCTAACAAAGTCATGAACAATATCTCATTTTTTTGTGCTCCTTAAGAAAATGGTGTCTTACGTATCTATGATTTTATCCTAAGATATGTGTTAGATTTATAAGTAACTAAGTAAAACTAATATCCAAAAGGATTGAGAGACAAGTAGAAACCTGTTCCTAACAAACTCTTATAAAAAAGGATAAACAGTACAAAATAACTCAGAAATAGGGGGCCTTACAAAGCCAAGTATATAAAACACCTTCCCTATCATTACTAACCTAATTGTCACAATATAAGTGTAGGACAAATGACCAACTGGAACCCACATCCATAATGTCCATTTTAGGGAGAGCATCTACGACCTGTTTAGCTTCTCGATAGACATGAGAAACATCAAGGCATAAGAATTAAACAAGGCTAAGGCAGGATATCCAAGTAGACATCATCTTCCAAGGAACATTCTGAGATCGATCTTTCAAAATCTGCACAGCAATAGACGAATCCGGCTCTAACCATACTCTACGCCACCCATAATGCACTGCATACCTGATAGCCTTGATCATAGCCAATAGTTCTACTTCAACCACATGTGAATACCCAACGTAATGGAAGAAATAGCCTTTATCAAAGCCCCAATGAGTTCTGAAGACTCCACCACACCCAGCAAGACCAGGTGCATCGGAGGCCGCCCCATCCACATTCACTTTCAACCAATCTAAAATTGGTGGAATCCATCAAATGTACTTGACCATTCTGGTCTTCCTTTCCCTACCACTAACACCCCGAGATCTCAAATGTACAAGGCCAGATACATCATTGTTCGTTGACCCAGTTTGGTTCATCGAAGCAAGATGAATGCTTCGATGTATCACCAGAACACCATCCCAAAAAGAAGGCCCGACATTGTTGAAAACAATATTGTTTCGATATTTCCAGATATAGGATATAACCAAGACAATAGAGGCAATAAACAAGGATTTCACTTGACTACAGAAATCAATCTTAAAGGATGAATTGAGCAGCGAATCAATAGAGCAGATGTCAAGGTAGCATTGGAAAAATGATTGCACATGGTTCCATAACCAAGCAGAAAAATCTCACTTGATAAACTGGTGTGCACTAGATTCATCACTGTTAAAGTAGAAATAGCATACCGAGGCCAAATTTAGACCTGTGTGCTGCAACAGACACTGAATAGGCAGTTTGTTTTCCACATTCTCTATATCAAAAGAGCATCATTGGGGGGAATGTAGGGCCAACGAACACCTTCCAACCAAGGAGGGTTTCCACAATGTATGCTGCACTGCAGGTTATAGCATTTCCAACTGGAAAAGGAGTCAGTAAGAGCAGGTTTCCAGATTAAAATATCAGTATCAACATAAGCATAGTTAGTAATCTCCATGCGGAGATTACTAGGAATGATATCATAAGCATCAGAGTTTTCTTTCAAAGTAGAGATAGACAGATTTCTCATAGAAGATGGGATAACAATGGAATCCTTTATTGGGGAAGACAACCATGGGATGTTCCAGCAATTTAGATGAGAACCCGGTCATACCAACCATATAGATTGAGGCATGATCTTTGAATATGTAATCCTTATTGAAGGCCAGAGAGAGGATTTCATGTGAATACAATTACTGTTTTGAAGTCTATCAACAAACCTGCCAACTAAAAACTCAAGTGAAGAGTCATTCTTGGAAAGAAGCCTCCAGGTGAGGTTATGAAGGAGCACATTATTAAAAATTATGACATCCTTAATTCCCATTCCTCCTATAATAATTGTCTTTATACAGTATTTCCAGGCAATGATAAAAAGTTTTCTCTGATGAGTTGAGCTGGTCCAAATGAAATTCCATATCATTCCACTCAATTCCTTAAGAACAGATGTTGGCCATCTATAAATAGAGAAGGAGTAAACAGACATAGAAGTGATGACATTGTTGACAAGGAAAATTCTACCTTCTTGGTACATGTTCTTCCATTTACAACTTTCCAACTGATTAATAATTTTCAGAGCAATACCCTCTAAGTAGACACATTTCACCCTTCCCCAAAACAAAGGAATCCCAAGATAATTAAAGGGCAGTGTACCTCTATTAACACCAAGACTACGAGCAACCCTGTTTTGCTTCGAGATTCTAATTCCTTCCCCAAAGAGAACAAAGGATTTTTTCCAACTGATTACTTGGCCTGCACCATCTTCATTATTTAAGAAGATACTCTTAATAAAAGATATTGTTTTCTTGTCATCCTTACAAAATAGAAGTATGTCATCAGCATAATAATAAAAGTGAATAAGAAAAGGAGTTCCTACCTTCCCTCATTCTTTGATATATAACAACGTTGACAAGGTCATTGAGACACACACTCAGATGACCCTCAGCCATAGAGAACAGAATCCTAGATAAAGGATCACCTTGCCTGGCCCTTCTAGTGCATTGGAAGAATCCCCTGGGAGATCCATTAACAAGAATGGATAAGCTAGCACTTTTAAATATATAAAAGACCAAACCAATGAATTTATATGACAATCCATGCATCTTAAGAATTGTGAAGATAAAGTTCCACCTTATTGTGTCAAAATACATTGATATATCAACCTTTAGTGCCATGTTACCATGATGAACTCTGCTTTTCAGAATATTGATACATTCAGAGGTAGTAAAAAGATAATTCTGAATATTTCTCCCAGGAACAAAGCCAAGCTGAATAGCAGAGACAAGATTCTAAGCAACTTCACCTAACCATATTTCCAATATTTTGATAATTACCTTGGTAATTGAATTTCAAATGGCTATTGGCCTGAAATCTTTGATGTCCAAGGCATTGTCCTTATTTGGAATAAGAGCAATAAAATTAGAGTTCATCCCAAATGGCATAAAAGAATGATGAAAGAATTCATTTACAACATTGATTACTTCATTGTTGATTATATCCTAGTAGAACATAAAAAGTTTATTTGTAAAACCATCAAGACCGGCAACACTGTCCATATTTAAAAAGAAAAGTGCATAATGTTTTTCTTTTTGAGTTATAGTCTCAGTGAGCTTTTTTTCTAATTATCATCCACACTAGGCTCAACACATCTGATAATATTATTGGATTTGTTCTCCCCAGAATCAGAATATAACTTCTCGAAATATCATGTTACACCACTAGAAATGTAATTTTCATATGTGATCATGGTTTCATTAATCTTTAAAGCCATGAGAGTTCTCTTTACCTTTTTCTCCATGTGCATGCAGTGAAAAAATCTGGAATTCCTATCCCCATCCTTATGCCACTTAACATTTAGCTGATCCCGATCCAGATTCTCCTAAAGAGTCAAGAGGTTATCAAGCTTTGAGGCAGCTTGTATCTCTTCTTGAGATGGAGTGTCCTATTGCATATTCCAATGCTGAAAAATTAAAAAATGAGATTCAGACTCTTTAATCTCATTCCAAATGTTGGAGAATGATTTTTTACTCCACTCCTTGAGTCTAGCTTTCACAACTTTCATCGTGGAAGTAATAATGTGCAATGAACAACCGGTGACATCTGTGCTCCAAGCCTCCAAGATTATTTCCCTACACCCAGGCATTACCAGCCAAGCATTATTGGACTTAAAGGGTAAAGGTGTTGACCTCAACCTACTAAAACAGAGGTCAACCAATATGGGGTTATGATCTTAATGATGTTTGGGAAGAGTCATGCTAGAAACTTCCATCAAATCACCTCTGTCATCCATCTGCACGAGGAAACTATCTAATTTACATGCATGCCTCCCATTTAGATTTTATATGCTCCAAGTGAAATCTGCACCTGAAATGGGAACATCATTCGACCTACAATAATCAATGCAGGAAGAAATGTCCTTGGCAGAAGCTCGGCAAAAGATGCTCCCAGTTTTCTCCTCTGGCCTCAAAATGGTATTAAAGTTGCCAAATAGCATCCATCTAGTAGACATGTTGTCAGAAATGGTGAGCAGAGTGTTCCATAAAGGCCTCCTTCTGATGTACTGATTAAAACCATTCACTAAAGTCACACAGAGATAGTTGGACTGAAAATAACAAAATTCAGTTACAGACAACTGATCATTTTAAAAATAATCAATGATAACACTATTGTGTTTTAGCACCCATAAAGAATCATTCTCATTGTCTTGTTGATTGGTTGCAGTAAGTGAGTACCCAAGGACATTCCAATTAAAGTCCATACTTCTTTCAAACATCATTCTAGGATAAGAAATACCCAATAAAATTAGTTTATTGGTCATGATAATATGATTAAGGGTTCTGACCATGGGAGAATTCCCAAGACAATGGTAGTTCCAGAAAATTATCTTTATTGATTAGAGGAACTATTTATTGTATAGGAGCCATCATAGCTTGGAGCTAAGAATTCTACAGACTCTGAAATTTTCCCATCCAGTACTTCATTGGATGCACCACCATCTCTAAGAGGTTCGGCTTCATCCTCAAGAAGATAGGTAAACCTATTTTCTGAATCAATAGGAATTGTTAAGGTGGCCGGTAATTTTCTTCTGGCAACCTTATATGAAGGAATTTGTGAGAATTCTCCTACTGGATCCTCAGTGGGCTATACCGACTGGCCTCCTCCCAAGGGAAAGTCCTGTATAACTGAGCCACTTGTAATCTGAGCACCAGAGCCCTCAGTCATGGACATATTAGGATTCTCATGCCTTGTTTAACTCCCCTCAATGGGGTTGCAAACAGCAGAATCATGTAATGTTGCTTCATTACCATCAGACACATTATCCTTAGAGTCCAATTGAATGTCATGTTTTTCACTCCCTTCATTAACAGCATCAACTCCATCCACCTTATCATGCATGGTAGAATCATGTGATGGTTTATTAAACCTACAATTCCCATCCTCACCAGTAGGGACAATATCACTATTTGGTTTCAAGGATACACCCTGAGCATCCACATTGTCAATCATTCCATGTCCATTGTTGGCATTAAAAACAGATCTTGAGGCGCCCTGATCAGTTGTCTTCCGGCAACAACTCCCAGCATCATTCCCTCTAATATTACAGGAGGAACAGATCTTATTCCTATTACATTCAGAAAGTACATGCCCATATATATGAAAATTGAGACAAAATTTTGGCTTCCTTTCATATCCTATTTCAAGGTTGATACTATCATCCCTAGTGGTGAAGAACACTTATTCCACTAAAGTAGAAGACATGTCTATTTCCACTAGAATCCTAGAATAATGAGCAAAGTTAGGGTTGTCGATTTTTTATCAAGCCTAATCGGATTCCCAACAGAGAAAGAAATATCCCACAGGATTTGTGGATGCCAATAAGGCCAACTTAATTTATGAACATGTATCCATACCTGTGAAAAGGTGTAATTGACCAAGCTGGGATCAAAATTGCAATCCCATTAATCAATCTGAAGTAAGCCTGAATGCAGCAGAACAGATCCCAAACTCCATGCATGCCTTTTGCACTCATTAGAGGGAAACACCACATGATATAACCCCCGCCCCATGGTCATCATCTTCCAGTCACTAAAGCCCCAAATCTATGCCAATCTACTTGTGAGATCGTGAAATTTCCATGGCCGTAGACCTTTTGGAATCACAACCCAAGCAATAATTAAGAATTTTCATAGTTTTACCGTTTCTTCAACAACATCTTCATTCGCCGATACATACTCAATCTGGCCCTTTCGTATGATTCTTCCCGAGTTGCCCGCTTTAGAATCCATGAACGAGAAGCCTCCATCGAGTTTGGCCACATCCGCAATTCTCTTCCTATGATCAGAGACATCCTTAAGTACCGATTTCTCATTTCCTTGCTTTGCACAGAGGATGAAGAGATCAGAATGGCCAATTCTGTCTTCATAACCTAGATCAACCACCTACTTTTCCCTGTGAGTCTCAACATTATTAGCCTGCTTAGGGTTTCCATCACTTTCGTTGAGAGCAGCCCTGTGAGCTGCCATCTCTTAAATCTAAAAGGAACTAATTTTTTTTACAAATAATTAGTGCTTGAGTAAACATCGAATAAAAATATGTGGGTGTGACTTGCATCCACAACAATTGTGCACAAAACATACAGATACAACTTATTCAACATCAATAGTGGAATGTTCAATAATATTTTGTTTCAAATTGGAAAATGAGGATAAATATTCACATAATAAATGGAATGTTCTGAAAGTATCTTTGTAATCTAACCTATATCCTCTAAATCCAATATCAAAGTAACTTTATAAAAAAAATAATTTCATGGAGAATAAAATAATCTATTATTTAAAGTATATTTAAGGTATAGAAAATGTTTTTTACCAAATTTAATTGAGATTCTTTTATATTATATTGAAATTTTATTGATAAACATACAGAAAACATAATGTCTATTTTACTTGTAGTAGGATATAGTAAACTCCTGATCATACTTTTATAAATTTTTTGATCTATCAATTTATTTGTTTCAATATGATAATTGTTTATAGATATTTTTATAAGGTTACTTGTGTTTAATAAATTTTTAAAACCAAACCTTTTGAGTATATACTTAATATATTTATATTGAGTTTAAATATTTTCTACTGTCTTTGAAAATATATGAAAACTGTGAAATTTTGTTTCTCCCATCATTCTCATTTCAAACTCATTTTTAATAAGTTCAAGTAAACTATCAGAATAATATCTTTGATGTGAACCAAAAAAATTCCTTAAATAGATATTGGGAAAAAATGGTGTTGATGAAAACTTTCTTCTTGAAAATCATGGGTTCAACACTTCCATCAAGAAAATTATTTTAGAGGCAATAGATGTTATATCTATTATACCAAGATCTTTATGCTTATTTGGATCCATAGAGTATTTTAATAAGGTTAAATAATTTCTTAAAAAAATATTATATATTTATAACTATGATGTTTTTAAATATAAACATCCCCTTGAAAATAATAATGAACAAAATTACTTTTCTCATCTATTTGAAATAAAAGAATATTTTGATAAGTTATAAAAGATAAAAAGATCTTAGAAAATTCTAATCTAGATAATAGTGAAAATGGTTTACCATAGTCTTTAATTTATTCCAGAAAATATATTTTAGAAATAATCCATGATTTATTTCTAAAATTAATTCCATTTTTATCATTTTTTTAAATACCACTTTTCCATGAATTATGGATAGATCTATAGGATATTCAACTATAGTTTAAATATTGTGCAATTTGAACTAATTGAGCTCTTTTTATATGTTCATTATCTAAATTTCATTACCTAAAGAATCATTTGATTCATTCTGTTAAAATTGGGATAAGATGTATTGATTCTCACATTAATTTCATAAGAAATTCCTAGTTTTAACTAGTTGACATAAAACTCTAATAGTATAATTGGAAGTACTGTTCCTTAACATTGACTAATTGTTAGTTAAATTGGTAAGTTGATCATCCAATAGTGAATGTAAATATTATATTGAACAAATTTCTATATATTGAATATATAATGGTCTACACTCTAGTGGAATTACTATCGATACTTGTAAATTATCATCTAATATAGAAATATAATAATCTTTAAAATATCATCAGATTTATAAATTTTTCATGGTTTTATGAATACAAAAGTATCATAGTCATCAAACTTTACATAAACTATTCCCTTAAAAACATTTTTTATTTTATTAAAAACTATATAGGATACACTAGTTATAAAACAACCAAAAAATTTCCTTCATCTATTTTTGGATCAAATTTATATAACTAGTATTTTGTATTTAGGATGAATAATTTACACCCAAAAACACTACAACAAGAAATATTTTTATTTATTTTAGACCACAAACCACAGGGATTTCTTCTAATATAATATATGAGTAAATCCCAATTTAAATTATAAAAAGATGTTCACATAGCCTCGGCCCAAAATGAGTATAAATAGAATACTCACTTAGGAATGTTTCAGTAATTTCATAAAAATTATATTTCTTCACTGAACTACACCATTTTTTCGTTGTTCCCTTCATGTACTAAAATTATGTGTAATACTTTTTCTAGTACAAAAAAATCAAATTCAAAATTAAAAAAATCCTAACCATGGACTCTCTCGATAGTAACCAACTATTGTTTTTTATCATATTTAACACAAGCATGAAATTCCATTAAATTATTAAAAGTTTTCATTTTTCAAATAATAAAATATTACAAAGTAAATATTGTTTAATAATCAACTAATACATATACATATTATTTTCCTCTCACACATAAAATTTTTCTAGGTACAAATAAATCCATGTGCACTAATTGTATATCTTTTTTAGTCGATACATCACTTTTAGATTAAAAACAATCCGTATTTTTTTAAAAAATTTGCAAGGATCATTTATTTTTTATAATCAAACTTATTTTCTGGTAGATCACTAACATATCTATTCCTTGAAAAAAATTTCAATGTTTTTAAGTTACAATGTCTGAATCTCAAATGATGTAACCAAGATTAGTCATCATTTTCACTAAAAAAGGGAGCATCTGATGAAATAATTAATCTATGTTGAGTTTATAAAAATTATAATTACAATTGGTAATTAAAATAAAATTACCTTATGAAATTTAAATAATAAATTTATCATTATTATTTTTTATAGGATATACGTCATCACATAACAGACTTATGATGATATAGTTTTTATTATGACTAAAACATATAAAACATTAGTAACTAATGTTTTTCAAGAAAACAAACATCACTCATTCTAATGATTTCACCCTATAAATTATCTCTAAAATTTAATTATCTTCATATTAGTTTATTTATATTTAATGAATTGGAAAATTATTTATTCATATCTCAAGAACAAAAATTATCTATATAAATTTTTTTTACATCTGTTACACATCATTTTTTCCTAATAAGGTAAATTAAGTTCCCAGTACCAACACATTCATTTCCTATTTACGTCTGCAAATAAAATTTTTGGAACGCAAATCCACCCATGTATTTTAGGTTGTTTAAATTCTACTTCATTTGAAATGAAATATTTGGGGAAACCAATGGAGTTAATATTATTTAGAGAACTATACTTACTTCAGTGACCTCCTCTTTGACATTTTGAACAAATATATTTAGTTTTATGTAAAATATACTTTTATGGAATAATTTTTTTATCATAAGTATATTCAATGAAATTTGAATTTATAGATGGTATTATTTATTTATAAATTTTGACGAAAGTCTCTATTCTAAAAGTGAAGATAGAACATAATTTTATTAAATAGAAAATGTTGGATTTAACCTAAAAAATAAAATTCAAATAATCTAAAAATTGATTAGTATATTTCTAATATTTTAAAACAAATCATTAAAAATAGTTTTTTTTTCTAATTTATCGAGATGTTTTTAAAAATATGAATTTAATTTTAATATTTTTTATCATATTCAAAATGATTTATTTTGTTAAACTCATAAGTAATTTTTAAATTATTATTTTCATGATTTATATAGTTTATATGAATATAAATTTCAGTTCTAGAATTTAATTTTTCTTCATCTTTCAATGAATAAATTTTTTTACTAATCAATGGATTATATTTTTCATCTTTTGATAAAGTTCTACAATAAATATAAATATTATAAGTCAATTTAGAATCAAGTCTTAAAAATTTAAAGGATTCTACTGTTACATTTCCCATGAATAATTTTTCATTCAATAGAATATTTAAATATAATCCAACCATTTTATGGATTTTTCTTCCACTATGTTTCAATGAACTATCCAATCATGGGTCACCTTCACTATAACTCTCGGTGTCTTTATATTTCATATTTTTATTTACTATTATTTTACAATATCTTCTTGGATTTTTATTTTTCATAATAAAATTTGGAAAATTAGTTCTTATGTTACCTTACTTATTACATTAATTGTAAATTACTTCTAAATATTCATTCTAATCTTACCTATATTTCCTTTCATTCTGATAAAAAATTTTGAAATTCAAATTACCAACAAAATTATTCATTCATCTTGAAAATTGTTCATGTTCATCGTTACTATTATCTGAATCATATTGATCATTATAATTACACTAAATATTAGGGAAAATAGACTTTTAGGTGTTACTATAAGTATTAAATGCCCTAAAATTAAGGTTTCAAAGAGATGAAGTGAATTTTACTCCATTATTCATTTTCTATTTATCAAAATCTTCTCTCAGTATTCTCTCATATTACAAAATTTTTATAATTTAGTCATCCATACATAACTATATCAAATGTTTAGTGTCATCAATTAATATTCTTGTAGATTCTCATTATTTTGGCATAGTAGAAATAATCATTTAAAGGATTTCATCTTATGATAACTCTGTTTCAACAAAATATTGTAAAAATTTTCAAATAATCACAAATCAATGATGAATTTTATTTTTTTATTTATTCATGAAAATAGTTATAGGATTGATAAGTAGCTTTTATCATAGATTTATAAGTTTTATGAACATTGGATGTTCCAAAATGTTATATTTCTAAAATTTTACAAATACAATTTTTCATTCAATTGGATGACATCTGGATATATATATTATAGTCATAGAATGCAATAAAGTATTACAAAATTTAGGTTTTAAATTATATTCATGATTTTCCATGAGTTTAAATTTAATAATATTATTCTTTAGAATATTATAGTTTCATGTTAGTATGAAAAACATTCGAGCCTATTATTAATGAAATTTTTTTATACAATCAGACAAGTAATCCTTACAGTATCCATCAAAAATAGGTTGTTCAGTCATATTTAATTTTTTAAGTGGTAAAACTAGTACATATTCCATAACAAAATATATTTCCTCTACCAACATGGTTACTGTAAGGAATATGAGTTGAAAATTTGATTAACTACTGGAAATTCTAAATTAAGTAATAGATTAAAATGGAATCTCAGAATCTAGGAAAACAATACCATTGATACTAAATTTTTTCTAATGGTGTGGTGGCTAATAAAATATTAAGTGTGTGAATTATAGTTAAAAAACTTATAATTTTTATTCTCTTCAAGTGTTACGATGATCAATTTTCCAAAATTCCAATCAAATCAAACATTAGAGTAATTTAATTATAAACATTATTAAATAAGGTGACCATAGAATAAAAAAATTTATTTTTATTATAACTATTACAAATGAAAGAGCTAAAATAATATAAATTCAAAAAAAATATATAGATTTTTTGTTAGAAAATCAACTCCTTTAAAAGGATATTAATGAAACCATTGTTTTAAAATGAATTTCAAGGTTGATATGGGGACTATATCAAAGTTATCCAAGACTTTAAACATAGCATATGGTAACTTTAAATTTATACCTATCAGAAGTTGTGTATTCTTATCTATTTAATCCCTTAATAAAACCTATCAGTAGTTGTTTACTTCTACAAAACTAAAGTACATGAGCTCTATCTTATAAGCCTTTGAGTCCCTCAGTAAAAATCATCCAAAATACTTCTATATTAATATAAATAGAATACCTAGATCTCAATGTTCAAAATAAGAAAAATTATAATAGAAATTTCTAATTGATTTACAATTAAAAGTTTACCACAATATCACTTAACATAACCACTTAAAAAGAAATAAAATTACACTGATCATAAGTGCCCCTAGTAATAATAAATTTTAAATCATCCAAATGAACATCAACTTTTAAAATTCCTGATCTTGATGTACGTTAATGTAATTATTCTTATAGATACGGGGTTCTATTTATAGGATTATTTGTAAAAACTCTATTGGCCAAATTCTATAAACATCAGATTCGTTTAAAACTACATTAGAATAAGATTCTACATTTACTGATGAAGTTAGCATGTTTATTCATTTATAGATGAGTAAAATCAGCACTACGATAGTGCTTCAAAATTATATTGATATAGTCTTTCATGAAACATCATATCCCAATATTTTAATAAAATAGTTTTAGTTCAATGCTATTTAAATTTAAATAATTTAATTCTGTATAAGAAAAAAAAACAAAGACTCTAGTAATATCATTTTACATTGAAGTGAATTTTTATTTTCAAAAAAATAAATATTTTGTTTCATTTAAAAAACACTTATCACATCCCTAATTATTCTTTTTTTGTTTTTACTCACATGTTAGAATGAAATTTTTGGGTTATACTATCTTTTAAAAGGTGTGTTTTATTTTGACTCCAGATAAAAATTTAATGTTGTATCAAGTTGTGAATCCCCAATTAAAGTCTTGATTTTTATGTGGTTATGCGAAAAATTGAAAATATTTCTTGTATCAGTGTTTTGAAACCACTTAAAATTATATATATATTATTTCACAAAATTTATCTATCTTTGTAGAGATAATTTAATAGTATACATTTTATCTTTTTTACCTGAACTACTGCATAAATCATTATGTTCATATTTTATTTTATTTTTCTTGTAAATGTTCATGTTTACACAACTTTAATTTATTGAATTTTAATATTGGTCCTTTACCTGTTCAAGAATATCATTTATCTTTGTTGGTATCTTTTTTTTTCAATAACTGGTAGGTCACACTATAACCCTAACATTGTGATGTAAAGGTCTCCTCAAGGGCGTTCCATTAGGAGGCCACCCATGATTTCCACTATGAACTCCTGACCATGGGGTGGTATTATTTCATGAACCAAGGTTTCATGCTACACAATTACCTATGCATGAGAAATTAGGTTTTTACTATCTCCCTACTTAAGTGGAATTATTCCATGACTAGTTTAATCATGTTGCAATGTTACCCCATAAATTTGTTATATACAATGAGTTGGGTTGGTTATTCCATGGGGTCCCTAGGGATTGGTTTTCTTGATTCTTTTTAGCTGAAGGGTGTTTCACCATAACCTAAGGGTCCATGGTATAATGTTAACCTATCAAGGGAATTACACTAAGACCTATATAATAAGCCATAACACACCCCTTATTCTATTTTTAAAATTTTAAATTAAATAATAAATCATAAATAAAATGTGAATTACTCATTTTTCTTCACCGAAAAAACTTTATTCTCCCTTACTCTCTTCATTTTTCTCAATCTTCCAAGAGTGGATCAACTATTTTAGATCTCAATTTTTATTTTCATTTATCCCATGGTAGTTTTTTGGGTGTGTTTAATCCTCCTCTAATGCCTATTCATTATTTATCTCACTAGATCATCATTTTTTATTAGATTTTCCAAACGATAGGGATTATTATGTTTTTTTACTAGTTACATATAAATTAATAGGTGATATTTAAAGATTAGGTCCATCTTTTGTCTAGTTTGGAGGTCTCTATTTTTCTCATGGGTTATTAAAGTCCTAGAATTGGTCATAAGAAATTTAAGACGTTGAAACCATATGCCTTTGTATAGATTTAAAATTTAATATTTTATTATTGTTTCATTAGAAAAAAATGGGATCTATTATTGTTATTAGTGGTGTGAGAATAGGTTTGTTTCAACACAAAGGATACCTATGATCGTCCTCCTTGTGTGACATGTTATGGAATCAAGACTCAGAGCCCAAGAAGTGTGTATTTACCTGAGTTATATCATTAAAAACCATATATGGTGTCATGAACCATTATATGAAAATTAATGGAAGGATAATGTTATATGCTAGAGGTGGGATACCCTATTCTTGAGATATTAAGTCGGTTACTTTCTCTAGATCATGAACCATTATAAATTTAATAATTGTGATTATTATGTGTTGGTTATATGTTTTTAATAGTTCATTATAATTACTTTATCATGGTAAATAATCCACCCCTAGTATGTTAGTGGAATATCATACACCCTATGTGGTTTTTGGGTGTTACATAATTATACCAATATTAATTGGTAAAATCTCATACACTTGGGATCATAAAGTGATCCATCATTTCACATTAAGCTAATGTATTGGTAGTACCTCATCTACTTAGAGCTGGTCAGAAGTGGTGCATCATCCAACCTAGATATTTTGGTAGTATATTTCCCAGATTTTGTATTCTAGTGGTATATCAACCACCTAGGGCTACTTGTTAGTGGTATATAATCAACATAAAGGTTTATTTTAATGGTGAATCATCCACTTCTGTAGTTATACTTTGAAGTTCCTCTACCACCTATAGAATGTTTATCAGTGATTAATAATACACTTAGGATTTTAATCTATGGTATATCACCCTCATCGAATAGTGATACCTCATTATGTGGGAAATTCCTTATTATCTCTTTGTGTTGGATTTGTTATTGATCATTCAACTAGATGGGTTGTCATGGTCATGCATCATTCACCATGTGGTATTTGATGTTGACAACACATTCCTCATGTTTATGAGTCGGTGAATGATATATCAATCATCCATGAGGTATGTTTTTATCATTGGTATTTTATTAAAATCATTAATTGTTTCAATTAATTATTTTCACATTTGGTATGGATTCAAATCATTCTATAATGTAATGGGTAAATTTTTATTTTTCGTATTAAAATTCCATATCAAACTGGAATTGATTTTTTGGAATTTTTAGGGGAACCATTGGTGGTTTTGCACTAATTTCTAGTCACACCCTGGTCAGGTGGTCAAGTACTCCGAAAAAAAATTTGGTCCATGCCATAGGTATAATAAAGGTCACTCTATTGGATTGTTAAACTAGCATGCTATTCAGATTCAAGATATTAGATTATGGTACCACTCGGGAGTGGTTTTTTTGGAATATCAATTTTTCTATTTCGACTAAATTTTATATAAACATATCATGGTAGATCATATTATTACCTATATGACTCATACGACATCTACAGTGGATCATTTTGTTATAGCATGATGGTTATTGATTTTTATTTTCTAGCACTTAGTTATGATGCCTATCTTTATACTATTATTACTTTTTGAAGATTACTATTGATATTTTCTTTTTTGTAACTTGTAGTGTACTATAAAGAAGATTATATACTCTCCTTATTCTATACATATTCTAGAAATATTATTCTTGAGCCTCTGGTACACAAGGAGGTTCACTTGTGGTATGTAACAACCTGGTTGGGACATGGTGGCGGTGAATCCGGATGTGAATGTTACAATATTGTACTGAAGATTTTTTTCCCTTTTTTATTACTTCTTATGATATAGTAGATATAAAATATATTTTTATAGAGTATATTATTAGTATTTTTCCTATTATTATCTAAATCATATAAAAAATATATCTAAATAACTAGGTATTGGATTAATATTCTTGTTTTTCAATCATTATGGACATACAATCTCAATGAAAATAATGTTTGATCTACATTTTATTTATTTTAAACATTGATTCAAGGTTGTAGGGTAGTCCACGTTCATGTATATTATTGGGTACATAGAGCTTGAATTTCCATCATATGGTTGTTTATGATTTATATTATCATCATGATATTGTATTTTTTTATTTAAAGTGTGAAAAAAATTTATATTATAAGGGATATAATTTTTTAAAAACTTTATTTTTTATTTCTCTTCTGTTGATGGAGTTTGGGGATGTTTGGATGATGTTAAGAAGATTAGGGTAAGAATTTTAATAGTTTTATTGGAAGTAATTCTATAATGTTTTTGTTGCAGTATGATAGTGTGTATCATGATATGAAGACATGTTTCTTATTTGGGGACTAAGACATGAATGTTTAGTTCCATGATATTTTTGGTTTGAATTTTATTCAAAGCATGACAATATTTGGCCATGGTGTAAATGTCATTAAATATATTTTTCCATATATAAACCTCTACATACTAATGTAAATCCTTAAATATGGATTTATTAATCTTATATATTTCACATTCAACATTTTTGTTAAAGATGGTGAGTATGTTTTTCATGTTGTGAGGACCTGGAGGATGAGTTCCTTGGTTCTACCTATCTAGGAATCATTTCAAAATCATTTACAGGTTATGTCGTAGTTTTGATATTGGGTTGTTCTAAATAAGGAATAACATTTGGATTCATGCTATGTATTCTATAGGTTTGAATATTTTGGTGAGACAAACGTAGTCACACCACAAATCACATTATGTGTATGAAAGAAACAATTATTAAATGAGAGAACAAGGGGGAGTATGTGGAGATCACACCATTATTTTTATATCTTGGCCCATTGTGGCCTGAAAATTCTTTATCACACCATGATACTATATTATTTCATGATTATATTTAAATTTTGGGTACTTGTTGAATTCATTCTATTTCATCCCAGTTCTATCACACCGTATGCTACTATGAAATCACTAGGACGTGTGATATTAGAGTTTTAGGATATAGGTTCAAAGGAAAATAAAATCAGATTAAAAATATTCTATATATACCTTTTATAACATGATACCAATTTTTGTGAATTACTTGTTGATAAAGACTTGGTGAGGATATAATATTTTTAACTAATTTAGGATTCCTCTTGATTTTAATATCAATTAACTAAGGATTAGTATGATTCTTCCACAACTACATCATATGTTTTTTGGTAGGATCCTACAAAGTATACTTGTTTTCTAGACTATTTATATATATATATATATATATCTTCCATGCATGTGGTGTCTAGTGATCGAATTTGGTCTTACTATCTCATGGTTGTTATTTAAGGGGTACTAGTGTCTTTTTATAATTTTCATACATGTTTATAATGATATATTTACATTTCGGTCTTGAATAATGTGATAATACATGTATTAGGATTGGTTTACATGTTATTACAAAGTTTATTAGTGGATTTATCATTATTTACTAGGATTATCGGAGGAAATTCCTCCCATATATTTTTGTTCTACACCCATTGTTCTAGTCTCCAACCTATGGAGTATTTGTGGTTGGATTCAAGGGTAAATACCATATTAAATATCTCACTAAGAATGGTGATAGAGGGGTTGTTCACGAGAATGTTTTATCTAAGATATTAGTGAATGATATGATAGAGGTTAGAGGTAATATGTATTGGACATTTCAAGGGTTGGTTGTGGAATAGTATCAGTTGAATGTATTATGTGATGTAAGAAATGTAAAACAACTACTACATATGCTATTAGGGTCCTCTTTGATCCAAGGAAATGAACAATATGTTTATTAAACACATTAGGTTATGTGATATAACTTGAAATGTAAAAACATAAGTAAGGATCTTGTATTGTGATTTTCTATTAATGTTATTTAATTTGACGATTATGAAAATTCAAAATAATATTTATTAACTAATATTAAGGATTCTTTATCCTAGGATATAGAATTATATACAATTTTATATTTTATAGGAATTGATTTTGGTCGACAACACAATTACGCTCATCCCAGTAAAATTTATTAAGATGCACTAGCTTATCATTGGGTAGTTGATGTTGATAAAGACAATTCTTAATGGGAGATCCTTCATGAGTTCCAATTCTAGGTCATAAAGAATTATGAGGGACATATTTATAATAATATTATAAAGGTATGGTTTCAGGAGGGGTATATTTCATTCAATTTCATTTATACATGGATGGAGATTTATATTCAATTTGTATTAATCATATTTGAGGTGATTATCATCAAATAACAATATTATTCAATTGTTGTCATAAGGATTCTATGGTTTTATGGGATATTTTTCATGATTATATACATGATGAGTTCTTTTCTTTAACTATGAATTTGGAGTGTTGAAATGAGTTTTTTTCTCTTATCCATGAGAGTTTTTGCATACAATACATTTAGATTTATTTTATGAACATTTTTCATTAGGCTTCATACCTCCTTAGAAATGAAGATGCTATATCGAGCTATTTTGAGGTTCAATTGATCATAGAGATCCCATGTCAGGTAACCCCATTCATGTTATTTACATTCCTTAAGTTGTTTGTAATTGAATTGGTTAATAAGAAGATATTGGCTCAGACCATATAATTATGGGATGGAAGTCATTTGGACTTCTTGCATATCAAACTTAGGGGACCAAGTTCCTAATTCCTAGGTTAGTAAAAGGTTTAGATAATTGGGAGTCATAATCTAATTCATTAATCTCATTTCCAAAGTGATAGGTGTTATAGTACATCTATTAGAAGATTAGATTTTGTTTTATTTTCTTTTAGAGGTCATGTAAATTTGAATCATGAGTGGCTAATACTTTTTCAAAGCCATCATGGAGCTTGAAGCTAACTTCAAGTTCAGTAGTAACAATAGTATCTTTCAAGTAAATCATTTCAATGTGATCTAAGATTTTATTAGTATATATGGTAAAGGGTGGGTTGTGAATAGATTTATGATTACCATAATCCTCTAGGACATAAGGAAGAGTGAGATCATAGAGGAATTTTAAATCAATCATAGAGAGATCATGGAGTAGGATGGGGTAAAATTCATGCCACAGAGTAGCCAATTCTATGTGATCCAAACATCGTATGAGGTACTATCTACCTATTTTATTCCAATGTTAATTTTTTATTCAATTTAAGATATCTATAATGCCTCTAAGAGTTAAGGTGTAGATGCTTTTTTTCCCTTCTGGGTGGAAACCCCCAGTTGGAGGAAAAGTTTATTTTATGATTTGTTCAGATATTTTTAGTTGGAGTTAGGGAAACATTAGTCATTGTGAGATTTCCTAAGATTATAAAAAACTTATTATGATGTAATACAATGCAATTTCATGATTTATTTGGGGTAAGATATAATTTATTTATTCTGTAGGGGTGTTATATTATTTTATAAAGATAGTGGTCATTCCATGTTCATTAGTGGGAGGGGCCATATAATGTGTTTGATACATATTGATTCTTTATCTTTTATAATGATGTAAAAAAAAGATGATTTTAGAATAGGTTTACTTGGATGTGTTTCCAAGTGTTATAGAAAATTACCCTCATGTTTTTATGAAGAAATTATAATGCTACCCCTTAATGAGAGATTGATTCTAAGATAGATTTGTAGCTCAATGTCTCTATAATTTTTATGTCTCAATATAGTATGAATCCTTAAAGATTTAGGATTTTCATATTCATATTTATGATATTTAGAAGAGAAATTTTATTTTACACATTTTTTATCATTTGGGTTCTCTGTTCTTGTTCTCTCAAAAGTCAAATGGAAATTTTATACTCTCTATGGATTATCATTTCTTTAATTAGGTGTAGGCGATAAACCATTATTCCCTTTCAAGGATTAATTATATATTCAATCAGTTGAATGAAATTAGCTAGTTCTCAAAGCCCAATTTGTAAAAAAGGTGTCGTGATAAAAAGGAAAATATTAGATATATTCAATAGACTTACAACTACAGTTTTTATGGTCTTTAACAGTTTTTGGTAAAGTCTTATTATGTAATGAATTAACTAGTCATGTTCATGGGAATAATGAACATTCTGTTCAATGATTTTTTAATCAGTTTGTTGTGGGGTTCATTTACAATATTTTCCATTATTTTATTTTTAGTGAAGAACATGTGTAACATCTATAATTCATTTTTAGGTCATTTTGATTCATTATATATTTAAGAAAAATTATTGTATGTTGTATGCCTATGATTGGAATTTAAGGGGGAATTATATGTATTAGTAGAGAGTATATTTGGATCCTTGAAAGTTTGAGGCTATTATTTCATGTGTATCCCCCAATAATGTTGGGGAGGTATAATTTTTCCATGGTATCATGGTATATTACATGAGGTATGTGCAATATTTTTCTAGGATTCTGTGTCCTTTGAGTTCCTTGACTACGACAGATAACAGTTTCAAGTAAATTTACAAATGTTTGTCTATTTTATATAATTTGATGTATAAGCATGTCAATTCCACAATTCTACATTTTCTATAGTAATGATATATGTTTTGGGTCTTTATAATAATACACACCTTACCTTGGGTTTTTTTGATGCATTATAGATAAGTCATATCCAATGGGTCTTCACAGTTATGAGCCCCTAAAATTAACTAATTTAATCATGATCTCAAGGTTACTTCTAATGTGTATTCATTGAAATAATGGTGGCACTATAACATCGATGATAAAATTTTATTCTTTATATATTATAAGAGGTTGAAATATATCTTTTCTTTTTGTGGTTTTAACATGAGACTATAAAGACCATAACCCTAGTTTCCCATAGTTAGTGGTAACCCTATTACATTGGAATTTTATACGAGGAATCATATCCCGAAGGACTGTATAGTTTAGTAGTATTGGAAATCTAAATACACACATAAATCAAACATTAACATTAAAAAGAAATAAAATAAAATATTTTATTTTATTTAAGTGAATCATTATTTCCTAAATCATAACCCATCATATTCATCATAATAAACATAACAAATCATGGTGAAAGAAATATTATAAAGGTATGATCTCCAATACTCAGTAAGGGTATGAGTAAAGTGTAATATATTGTGAATCTATAAAAATAATCAATATATAAAGTTAAATAACTAAATCAAATTCCATTAAATCAATTACCTAAGCATAATGTGAAATGAATAATTTATTATCCAATAATACCATATAAATAATCACAATTTCTTGAAACATAACCATATATATTCTAACTAATAAAAAAATCCCATGGAATAATAATAAATAATGTCATAATGATGGAATAAATAATTTTAGACATCTAAAACATATTTCAAGACCTTTCACAAGACAGTTTAAAACTATGGGTAAAAACCCATTTACATTGGCCAACTGATTTTTCTTATAATACCCACTAATGCGTCGAGGGGATATAAAATTTCAATCCCAACCCATTATATAACAATTCAAATGAATTACTTATACAAAATGTGTGAAACATAATAAACATAAACATTCATATTGTAACAACTAGAATAAAAATGTTAATACTTCCCCCAATTAATAAACAGTGTCATAAACTATTCTGAGTAATATGGTGAATGGTATCAAAATAGTACATCATAATCAACAAATCAAAAACCATACAAGTAAAAAATTAAAATTAAATAATTATAACATATTATCAATGGGTCATACGTTAAAAATGATTTTTTTGTCTTTGATCAATATAATTACAATAAAAATTCCATTCAAAAATTCGTGAGGAAAATAACCTTTTCATTTTTAAAATCTACTTTGAAAACCAAAATCTTAAAAAACAATCTTAAAATAATATTCATTAAATATAACATTTTAAACATTATAAATTATCTATAAAACATTTATTGGACATAATGACAAAAAATATTTCATGTAACATAGGTTAAAACAAATATTCCTTTCATATTTTTGATTAATTCCAAATGGGAATTGTTTGAAAAACAACATGAATATTACATTAAAAATATTAAAAGGTAAAAAATGGCTTAACATTTCTTTAATAAATCAAATTTATTAATTTTAAAATCCTTTTTTTTAATTTTAAAACCATTTTTAATACATTTTTAGAAAACATTATTTTTGAAAAAAAATTGTTCCAAGCGATAAATTGACTTGAATTATCAGGAAAATGATTTCATAATCATTTTAAACACAAAAGAGATAAAAATAGGTCTATTAATTTAAAATTTATTAAATATCAATTGGATAAGAAAATTCGATTATTTGTCGAGTGATAGATCATACTATTTTTTCATATGAAATTTAATCTTAACCAAGCCTGATAAATGATGAGATTGTAAAATAAACCATTACCACTTTGGTAAGTTTTTAATTGTATGACACCAAAAAAATACCTTCAAATAAAACATTATATAAAATTAATATACAGTAATTCATGATATAAAATTATAATTGTACATTATATGCACCCCACAAAATAACTATGTTGTGAATATGGAATATGTTTAACGGGAGTAAAACTGGGATACAGAACCATTACCTTAGGTCTGATTTACTTTTTATATATTTTAATCTCTTGTATAATAAATATAGGATAACTATAAATCTACTATAAAAATATAATAATATATTTTTTACCATATATTTCTTAATTATAGTATATTATTACCTATTTATTAGGAATTATTTGTTAAACCCACTCTTTCGATTGATAAATGCTTCATTTATCAGGATTGATTTGGTTCGTTAATTACAGTCCTTTTAAAATGATCATGGTTCCATAAAATAAATTTTTATTGTAAATGATTTAAATATAATATATATTTATATTATACATAATTTTATTAATCTATAAAAGTTAGATATAGAAAATAGAATACACCTTTCATGGATATGGTAAGCCATACATACTCAAGAATATTGTTTCCATTTTTCTTGATGGATGGAATAAAATGAAAATAAATGTTAATTAACTATTATAGAATAAATTTTTTGTTATTTGAATCATTAATATTAATAAAATCCTCCCATTATTACTATTCTTGTAAAAATTAAATGAAAAAAATTTCATATCGTTATGTGGAGGTAGTAGTCCACACGTACACACGAGCGACGTAATTGTTTTCCAACAGATATGAAGGTAAGAAGTTATAAGAGAAATTATATTTATAAAATAATTTTTAGTAAATAAATATCAAATATATTCATTAAATCTATCCTTAATACCTTCCTTGTAAATCTTATGTGAAAAATGAATCACATTGCTTAATGAGGTTGTAGTACATTGTAAATAAGAGCGACGTTATCACACCCCGCCAAAAAATGGTAAATAAAAAGGTATATGTGATATCCTAATTATATAAGTATTAAAATTTCATAAATGTCATATATAAGTTAACTAAAACATTATATCCATCCTTGAAAGGTGATATGGAAAACAAAATATATAGGATCGGGTGGTGGTAGTCCACATTACACATGAACAACAATTTCATTTCCAATTTTATGCAAATGGATATGGATCATGGATATAAAATTAACATAATAACATTTTATTATATAGGTTATTATATTTTAATTTTTTATAATTGTTTAATATAATTTTATGGTGGTGGAATAAGAAATAAAACAAATTCACATGTTTAAAAATTTTACCTCTTGTTCGAAGAGCCTCTTTAAAATATCATCAACATTATTCATAGGGAAGATTAATGATCAAAATAATACCTCTTGTATGTGTAGATTGAAATAAGGAATATATTTTTTCAGGTATGTTCTAAACCAAATGGTTTTGGATGTGTTTTTTTGAGGAGAGGGGGTGGTGTTTAATAAGTGGAAGAGATGAAAAAAATAATTTTTTTAAAAGATAAAACTATTCCTAAATTTTTCTTAGGAAAAAACCACAAAATTGGGTAGATATCAAAAATTATAAAATATATGATCTAAATATTTCCATAAAAAAATTGAGAAGTTTTAGGTCATTTTTGACAATTAAATTATTTGTTTAACACCCCTAGTAAACCCATTTTTTACTTTAACGATAGTACTTAATTTTTATTTAATTTACTTTTCATAAAGGTAAAAATTTAATTTTACCTTTTTAGATAATTTAAATTATTCTTATTATAAATATAAATACATTTTATTAAATTTAATTCATATAATTGGAAGAATTGAATTTAAAATTAAACCTGCAAACACATTTAAAAAATGCTATTTCACAAGAAAACCACTCAAAAGTTGATGACTTTTTTATGATAATTCAATACAAAATTGATTAAAATATTATAAATTAGTAAAATTGAAATATATATGAAATATATTTAATTTAAAATTAAATTAAAATATAATTATATTTTGTAAATAATTTAAATGAAAAGGTATTTTTATTAAAAGTCGGTATTTTTCACTATTAATCGAAAAATTAATATTTTCAGAAAATTTTCAAAATTTCACCCGATGATAGTTTTAACATGTATATTAAAAATATTAATTATATTTTCTAAAATGATTCTTCTAAATGTGTTGAATCTTAATTTTAAATTATGAGTGTAAAGCGCGAATGTACCTTCTTTTAGAAAAATATTGTTTTCTAAAAATCATTTCTTTTACATTGAAATGGTTTTTTATTTTATTAATAATAAATATATAAACATTGAATTTTCATATACTTGTATAAAACCTATAATTTTATTAATTTATTAAGTCAAATTCATATCCACTAACTTAGAGGATATGTAATAATTGTAATGTTTAAATAATTATATTTTAATAGAATATCGTATTTTGTATAAACTCAGTGTTGCATGCATCCAAAATATCAAAGAGATAGAATTTATATAAAAATAAATATATCATAAATTATTGGAGTTCTACAAACTCTTCTAATAAAATTTCCATAAAAACAATAATTAAATAATATATCTAATGCAATATATGATAATGGTTATGTAATATATTTCAAACCATATATTATTAACTTATTGTCTTTTATGGTATTTTTATTAACAATATATTATTTAAATTTTTGTTTCATGTGATAATTGCTTCATTTTCCATGTATGTTTTAGTTTGGTATTTTTATTCCTCTTAATTTTATCATGTTTAATTAATAATAATAATTTTATAAATGATTAAAATATCATATATATAAATTATAGAGATAAAAAATGGATTATACCATTCATGGAGATGGTATGTCATACATACGCAAGAACATTGTTTCCATTTTTTTCAACAGATGGAATTAAATGAAAATTTATTTTAATTATTAATTATAAAAAAATTATTATTATTTATATATAATTTATATTAATCAAATCCATCCTTACTTTTCATCGATGTGAAAATTAAAAGAAAAACATTTCACATCGATACGTGGAGGCAGTAATCCACATGTACGCATGTGCCACATTAATGTTTTCAAAAGTTTTTAATGTTTGATGATTGATATAATATTATGTTTCCATAAGAGTTTTTGATTAATAAATATCACATATATTAATTGAATATATCATTACTACCTTCCATTTAAATCATAAGTGAAAAATTGAATCGCATCGCCTCACGATGAGATAGTCTGCTAAACGCAACAGTGATGTTATTGTATCCCCCCACTGAATGATAAGTACGAAGATATATGTCAGGTAATAATTCTACAAGAATAATAATTTCATAAATATCATATAAATATGATAAATCCATTATTATATTTGTACTATAAATGTGGTGATGAAAAATGAATTATATCAGTTCATGAAGCGGTAGCCCACTCTACACATGATCAACGATTTCGTTTCCCATTTAATGGAAGTGGAGATGAATCTTGTTTATTAAATTTAAAAAATAACATCTCAGTATATGGTTTATATTCATGTTGTTATATTATCATAGATTAATATTATTTTAATTCTTTGGAAGAATACATTAACAAAATACGCACGTTTATGAATTTTAACTCTTCTTCAGAGAGCCTCTTTAGGTTTAAACATTAATCCCTCTTATAAGGGTTTCCTAATCAGAATAAAGACGATATAATATGGTTATTTAAGTAATTACTTTATTTTGTAAGTAATAGTATTAAAAATGGGTTATTATGTGAGAATAGAAGAGGAGGGTGGTGGCCTTTTATAATTGGGGGAGGGGACACACATGGAATGTTTGTAATGTTAATGTAATATCCACCTTATTATCATGGAAAAAACATCCAAAATAGGTCATTAAAATATATCACGGTATATAAGATATAAATATGTCTATAATATGGGTTTATATTTTTTAAAATAATTTGTAACACTTATCTTCAATTTTTAACCCCTCATTAAACCCATTATCACTTTAACCGCGACAACTGATTTTTACTTATTTTACAATTCATTATGGGAAAAAATAATTTTTTACTATTAGATATTATATAGTATTCTGATTTATAAAAATTAATCCATTTTTATAAATTCAATGTATTGAATTTGTGGAATTAAATTTAAATATAAACCCACAGACACATCAAAAAAATGAGTTTTCCAATAGAAAAATTTCAAAATATTAGAATGTTTTTATAAAAAAATTCAACATGATATTTATTTAATTGACATAAATTAGATAAATTGTTATATATTTGAACTAATTTTACTTTTAAATATATTTAATATATAATTTAACTTTTTAAATAATTTAAAGAAAAAAGTATTTTTCATTAAATATCTATATTTCACATTATTGATCAAAAAATTTATCTTTTCCAAAAATTATACAAAATTCACCCAAAGATAGTTTTGAAATTTATATTTAAAAAATAAATTTTATTTTCTCACATAAATTTTCTAAAATTAGTAAAAATTAATTTTAAACTGTTTTCCCAATGCGAAACTAAACCATCAATTAGAAAAATTGAGTTTTTAAGAAAACATTTTGTTTTCTTTCAAATGGTTCATACTTTATTTATAATCAATATATTATTATTGAATTGATTTTATAATTTTTCAAACCATATAATTTTCATAATTTATTTTTTCATATTCATACCATCTAACATAACGGCTAGGTTATAAAGGCCATGTTTGAATAAAAATATTTTAATAGAGTATCATGTTTCATAAAAACACAGTTTTTCATTAATCACAGGATATCAAACAGATTGAATTTATTTAAAAATAAACACATCCTAAGTTATATGAGTGTCACATCCAATTAAAATCATTAATTTTCATGTAATATAATTTATAAAATATTATTTTCTGCTTTTAAAATCGTGTGTCGTTATAGAGACAATGGTGTTGGATAAAATTCTTATAAGATAACAACTTTGATATTTCTTACACAATAGGGAAAGGTAATAGTTTTTCTTAGATGTAGAGCATGAAGACTCTTTGTGAATTTTTTAATGAATTTGTGTAAACATAGAGAGTGATAAAGGAAAATTTTTCAATATATCTTGATTTGTAAGAAGTTAATTGTAGAGGGTGTCTATACCGAGTGAAAGTATAGTCATCCTTGATACAAAAAGTGGAAGAATCTCAGTTGAGAAAATCAGAGGTGTAAGATTGGGGGTATAATATTTTTTGGGGGATTCCACAGTAGGATATTTTATGTATAATTTCCATATTATTGATTTCTATGCATTTATATTAATTCTATTGTTAATTCATGAGGTGGTTCATCAGAGGTTTCATATATCACCGTTTGTCGTGCATCCTGGTGTGGCTAAATTTGTCTTTCCTTGACAGGTCAGTTAAGGTGATATGAGATTAAGAGACAAGTAACAGTTTTTTTGTCATGGTTCTTGGGTTTAAATATGGTTAGAACCAAGTATCAATCTCTTTTAATGTTTCTTTAGCCACTAATTATCTCTCTATGTAAAGTATGAAGATATTTTATTGGATTTTCTTACTGAATTACCTTAAGCTTAAAGTGAATACAATGATATCTAGGTTATTGAAGATTATTTGAAAACTTTATCTCACTTATTAGTGATTACAGAGTTTAGAGTACTGTATTTTATATTGAGATAGTATTTGGTGGAGATAGTGATTCTTTATGGGGTTCTGAGGATGATAATATTTGATAGTGATCCCAGTTTTACATCTTGAGTATGAAAATGTATCCAAAATGATTTTAGTTCCAAATTATTATTTTTCATAAAATTATACATACAAGAAAATTTTTATATGTATTTCACTATCTATAGTTTGGAAGATATTTTTTTGTACATGTGTTTTGGATTTGTGAGGATCGATAATGAATCATTTTTCCTTGGATGAGTTTTATTATAATAACAGATATCACTCAATCTTTGAAATAACCCCATTCATAGTTCTATATATATTACCTAAAATATATCAATTATGTTTTATAGATTTCTTATAATAGTAGATTCGCAAACGAACATATGTTTAGAACATGAGAGAAAAGGTGAAAGTCATTTTTTAATAGATAAGATAATATCGAGATCATCAAAAATACTATAAGAATAATATAATGGGGCCTATGCAGTTCAATATTCAAGATAATATATTCTTTTTAGTATCTCCTCATCATTAGTAGTGATTTTTTTAATCATTGTAATAACATTAATCCTTTATTTTTTGAGCCCCCCAATGTGTTGGGGCATGTATATGAAGGTAGGTATTGGTCGGTGCTCCATCAACTGATCAATCAGAATCGTAAAAGTTTCTTCATGTAAACAATTCATTTATATATTCATGAGTAATCTCATGTCATTTATTAGAGTGAGTAAAATATTAATGGTAATGTTACATTCATGGAAAACCCTATTAAGATTAATAATGTATAGGAGAAGATGTTTCCTGGTTGTTTTATTGATTTAGTTTGTATTTGGTGTTGCCATGGTGTCTTAAAAGAGTGTAAATGTCAATAATAGTATCATATGTGAACTCAATGTACTGATTTGATTATTTATTTTATTTTATGAGATAATATTTTTGATATTTTCGTGATTAATGAGAATTTAATGATGTTGAGATATTTTCCCCTACCTAATGATGAGTTAGTTGTGCTTTTTTTATGTTATAATACTTGAGAGGTATCTCATGGGTTTTTTTTGAACAACATAGAGTTTTATTTCATTACTATGATTTTTTTATTCTCAAGGATGGGAATCATTTGAGATTTATCTAATTTAAGGTCCTGAATTTTCGTAATCCATTCCTAGTTCATTTCACTATTGTTGATGGAACCTCAAGATTTATGGCGGTAGTATTATTGGTCAAGGATTGAGTCTTACTAGCCTTTATAGGAATCACACTCTCAGGTTTGTGTTGTGACATGAATGTATATGTCATATTGTGAATATTTATCACATCTTGTGGGTGTAACATACAAGAGATTAGTATTGTACTATTTTGGGGTGGTAAATTAGTCATGTAATGATAAGATTTAGTCAAAGCATGGTGCTCTGTGAAGAGAATTTTTAGAAATGAGAGACCCCTATATACCAGATGAAACCCTTACATATATATGTATCACTATTATTTATTTCATTTTCCACCTTTATAGTTATAGTTTGATGTTTTTTTCACGTTGTGTTAAACTAGAGGCCGAGTTCCTTTGTTCTGTATCTCTTGGATTCATTGTGTTGTGGTGAATAGTCTACACTTGTATTTTGGTATGGTGTTGGTTAGGATGAGAAATAAGGGTAGTATATTTCAATGATTTTTGTGTTTTTTGAATATGTTGGAATGATTCCCTTATCAATTACTCGAATCTATTAATTTCAATTGAAAAAAAACATCATTGAAAATGGGAGAAATTGTTAGTCACTGAGGAATATCATGTTGTGATCTTTAGATCTTGGACCGTTATGGCCTAATCAGTCCTTTCCACATCATGAGAATATGTTTTTTAAGTCTTGTGTATATATTTATGATGACTCTTAAATAAGTTTTATTTCATTTTTCTTCTATAAACCCGTAGTAGTTTTGAGTTTATTTTGGATTGACCTAGGCATATGCGATTGATCCACATGCCTTATCTTTGTATAAAAACTACTATTGATCCATTGTATCACTCTATACCTATTTTGTATTAATTTTTATCTTCTTACATATTTCCAATGATTAGAGGTTCTATCATCTTGAGTTTATGGATCATTTATCAATGGTGTATGTATGATTCATGATGGTATGATTTCTTCAGGATTTTTTAGTTCATTATGAGGCTTCATGTTGGTGTTATTTTCCCATAATCTCATTATTTCTTCATGATCATTAAATATTTGTATCAATATTGTGTATTTAAAAAATATTTTATATAATTAAACAAAAATTTGGGATTATATGACTTTAGTTTCTAAATTCTATATATATGATATTGACTTATAAAAGGTATTAATCTTGAATAAATGAATTAAATGTCCTATTAGAGTGGCCTGTCATATAACCTACAAGTTGAAGTTGTCTGTGAAAATGTAACCTGATTTTTTTTCCAATGATGAATAATTTCTTATTTATATATCATTACTTTTATTATTTAATTCAACCACTTTATATATCCTCATATCTATGTAATAGACCAATCACAAGTATATCAACATCCTCTTACCGAATTGAGGCATAAGGTATCTTGCTTTTCATTGAGTTTTTTATTGTGTTTTTTTCAAATTTATATTAAGTATTAGAATTGGGTTAAAACATTTAATAAAAGTTGTTTTTGAAAATTTAATAAAAAATGTATATTTATATTAACATTATTTTGATTATTTAAATTGATAATGAAATATAATGGTAGTAAGAAAATGACGTTTTTCGAAAGGGAAGTCGTTGAACTTTTCATCCTTTATTTGTAATGCTGAAAATGATAAATAATTTCATTGAGTGTATTATTTAGATGAATATTGTTAATATTAATTGTTTATTAGTATTTTATGTTACTTTCTAAAACCTATTAATGGATAATTGAGTTAATTAATATGGTAAATGAATATAATGATTGTTGGAATCAGTACTTATAGTAAACATTGTATTGTCATTGTTTGTAAAAGATTGTATTCTTTGATTAAAGATATATTAATTATGATTTAATATTATTAAGTCTATAATTATGATTTTATTTTATATATTATTTATAATTATAAATACATTAATGAAGTTAGTTTAAAATATGTGTTTGTAGGATAGTTTGAAGGTGAATTTTGTGTTATGATGATAATTTTTTGGTGATGGATTAATGTTATTGATGGTTAGATGGTACAGATAGTGTGGTAAGGTTTTGGAAAAATATGTTGGAATTATTGGATTAAATTTAGATCCTTTATTAGTTTTTTAACCGTTACATTAATTTATTACTTATTTCATTTTCTTTATATACTTCTTTATTGTAAGGAGAGTTTTTTCTTACTGTCGGGAATCATGGATGATAATAATTAATGAACTGTTTAAGGAGTAGGAGGTTATTGGATATAATAATTGTAGTTATGAATAATGAACATTGGATTCAGATGATTAATGAAGATATTGATTAATAAGTTGTTATGCCATATTTTAGAATAATTTTAATTGATTAGTAATAAATTATTACAAATAGTGATGAAGCATGATGAATGTGTGCCTATAAAAGTAATAGCTTCCTAGTCCTTTGTGATGGAACATGGTTTATCACTTGGGAAATTAGCTAAAATATTATTTTTGGTTAATTATTTTCCCCAATAATTTAGGTGTTCTATACATTCATTATATTCAATTATCTCATATGATCCACTACTCAATTTAGATAACGTAACTAATTCCCATATTGGTCCTTAGCTTGTGGGTGTTCTCCTAACATCGAGGATGTCAAAGATATAGATAAATGACTATTCTTCTTACCACTATCACTTCCAAACATATTATATTTTATAGTAATATTATAACTATGTTTTATTATGTTTATGGGTATCTATACCTTTGGGATTTAGTGGTTCATTGTTACGATATACATGTATATGATGTTTTGGGGCGAATAAGGTTATAGGGTTTAGTTTTATCAAAGATATAATGGATTATGGTTACTACATGGTTATTTATCCATGGGTTGTAATTACTTATGGTATTGAATGTATTTATATAGACCTCAATGGCTATTGTTTTTACAATATGATTATGGGGAAGTGATGGTAGTTTTTTTTTATTATAATGAAGTGTTGTGATATGTTTTTATAGATGTGAATTATGAATTGTAGAGGGGATGTGAGCATGAGTAATAATGAAATAGGGGATTAGGTTGACTGTTTCATCATGAAAGTGGAAGTTGGGCACCTTTCTTCTACTTTTTATATTTATATTATATTTTATATTTTTATATGTTACTTGGTGAGTGATATTTTGGTAAGGATCGAATGTAGTTTACATAATTTTATTAACATCTTTATTTAAATATTTATTCACCATGTAGTTTTTATATTTTCTAAAAGTTTCATGATTGATTTTGGGGAATAAATTTTTTAGTATACTTTTATACTCATCCCAATATATATTAGTCTTTTGGTTGAGATCTTGTGATCAATCTGGGCCTTATTATATCAGGAAGGTTATTTGAGAGGTGTGGGTGTTCATCATCTATACTATTCGTGTTTCTCATGGTGTATTTCAATTTTGTCTTCTATTGTATACAATTACTTGTATTGGTATTGGTTTACAATTATTAATTATAATTTCCTTGAATTATTGAGGAAAAACCCACCCAAATGTGTTATATATATATATATATGGTGCTAGTCTCTAACTCGTGCCCAATAAGAGGTGGGCTTTGATGGTCACGATTTTATTCACTACTAACCTAGTAGGGGTTCTAGTTGGTTTAGATCATGAAATATATAGAATTTTAATAAATAAATTATTGGTTTCAATGTACATAACTAACCCATGGATAGTAGACTTTTCCTCTGACATATGATGTCTTTTCTTGTGGACCTGAATAATATTATACCTAACATGTGGGTGGGTGGGTTGGTCTAGACTAAAGATATGATTATTTATACCCCAATATCATAGGGTGTGCATTTGGATTAATGATGTGTATTTCATGTTAATTTTTCCCATAAATGTTTATATTAATACCTATTATAGACATATTTTTAATCCATTCACATGAAATTATAATGACAATCTAGTTCAGAAACCTTTCATTAAGTTCTATGAGTATAAATAGCCAACCTTATTATGTTAAATAATCTTGAATTTTAGTCAATAACTCACTTCCTTTCACATTTAGGATATTTTCTAGTTTAGTGTTTTAGATAAATGGGATATAATACCTAAATCAAATTCCACATTTATATAGAGTACATACAACAAAAATTAGTATCTATTAATTCCTAAATATAAAGGTTTTCAAATTAAATATATTTTTTGAAAAATCATCATAACTTTTAACAAGGATTACTTATTTGTCTCACACATCATTATAACCAATGAAAATTATTTAAAAACTTGGGATGATCACAAAAATATTAGTAAGGGAAATAAAAAGATGGAATGATAACATTTGTCCACGAATACATGTAAATGTATAAAATCATTTTCAAAAACACATACTTGTCACCCAAATATACTTACTTGGTGAAACATGAGATTTCCACATGATCTCTTCAAAAATAAAATGAACATAATTATAACCACAAAGGAATATCGGGGAATTAATTAATTAATATTTTAACCCTCACAACAACCTTATAATTTTTAATCCTCACATCAGCCTTACAATGTAACCCTCATGGCTAACATATTGTGTAACCATCGTAGTTACACTTGGAGTTACCATACGGCCGAACTCCAACATAATAATACCCAATGAATTAGAGGGAGATATATGTCACACCATAAATCATAATAAATTCCAAATAACCAAAACATAATCATCTAATAATAATACTTGAATAAAAATATTCACTTTTATTTCTATACAACTATAAGATTAAAGAGGGTTTTAAAATAAAATCCCATAAAAAATTTCATATAATCGAAGTGAGACATAAAATAGTGGATGAAATATGTATATAAACTATAAATACATGTAATTAAACATAATATAAACAAAATTATTCACAAAAACTATTTTAATACCAAATAAATAATTAAGATGATGCTTAACCCAAAGAATTGAAATCAGGATAAGAATTCCCTTACCTCGAGTAAATCTTATTTCAAACATGTTTAAAACACATATATGATGGTATATAAAATATTATTAATATCTTATAGAACCATATTAATTTTTATAACACCTTATATTATCATTTCATAAGATCATTTAACTCTTTAATTATAAGTATTTTGTTCCTTCCATTGTTTCGGGGGTGTTCTATACATGATTTACATGGACAATTTGTATTTGATTCTCTTGTTGTATGGAAATGAAATTCGATATGTCTAATGAAATGGTATTAATATGTTTCCATAATATTTAATTATTCTAAAAATTATTTTGGTTAAATTATATGGGGATGAATCATTAGATAATATTTACTGATATCTGTTTAGATAATTTTGGAGGTTCTTTGATAATCCCGAACTAGTTTCATTTTATAACATGATATTATGTATATATATTAACTCAAGAACATGAAAGAGGATATATAATACACATTGAAATCTATTTCAACCATTAAAAAGATTTTATAACTAGTTATGAAGGAATTAATGAATATAGAAGACACATCATCCACGATGTCGGTAAATCGACACATCACAAACGATGTTTCTATTTTTATAATAAGAGGTAGAGAAGAGTAATACTGATGATGATTTTTTCCATAAACATGACAAAAATAAATAATATATATAATAATATAGAATTAATCCCTCTTGGATAAAGGGAGAATAATATAGTGTATGAAATGTAAATAATTGAAAAGAAAACAAAAAAATGAAAGAGGATATTTGCCTCTTCATCTCTTCTCCTTGAAATCCCCCATAAGGCCCTTGGTTTTGAACTTTTGGTGATACCAGAAAAAAAGTGAAGGTGGGTGATGGTATTAGGAAGTTTATTTGGTATTAATTAGACAATCTTCAAGGATTTAGTGGTGTGAGTGGAATAAGAGGGGTGAATGAGGTATTTATATTGCAGGAGAGGAGGGGTTTTACATTATTTTAATCATGAGTTTAATATTTTCGCTCAAGACTATGAATATTTATTATTAATGTGAAAAAAATAGTAATATGTTTATGTGAGGTCTAACCGATGGCCATTTACATCATCTATGACTCAAGCATGATACATAAATTCACTTATTTAGCATATTTTGTTAATTGCAAAGTTTCACTATTCATATAAAATCATGTATTTCTGAAAAATCTAAAATATTTACCCTAACCATTTTTCAACATGTATAATTCAAAAATGAACATAATTTTTTTTGAAAATATTTTTCTATATATCATTAATATAATTTTCAATTAAAATCACAATTTATTCGAAAAATAAGATTTTTAAAACAATTATTATTTTATATAACCTTGAGAAATTAATTGAGATATCATTATATTCTAACATTGAGAAATTAAAATATTACAATTCATAAGGGTCATATTACAATTCATATTACTATTCATTAGGATATGTTACTATTCCCCAAAAAATGCTTATTCTATCAGACCCCAAATAACTTACTAATCACAACCATAGATGTCGTTTTTTTGAAATTCAAATCATAGATGCAGAAAAATTGTGTTTAATGGATAGTTTATAACTGTCTCCTTAAAAAAAGTTCCATTATGAAGAGATTCAATGTTTAATGAATTTCAATAAATATATTTGAAAAAACTTGGGGTGTTACAATCTCCCGACCTTTTGGAAATTACATACGCAAAATTGTATTTACCTATTAAACAAATTAGGTTACCTTTCCCTCATAATATTTTCAAATTCCCATGAAGCTTCTTCAACCATGTGGTTTCTTCACAAAACCATTACCTCGTGGATTACATTATTCGATAATAATTTCTCTATATGATATTTAATTTGAATAGGTTTTTCTACAAAATAAGGGTTTTCTTCCAGCTGAACTACTTCCAATATCAAGACATTAGATGAATCTGGAACATACATTCTCACCATCGAATCATAAAAAAAAATGTGTACATGAGTTTAAATCAGAGGCAACGATACTTGTTAGGTGACTGGTCCACATTTTCATAGGATTTCATAAGGTCCAATGAACCGTGTAATTATCTTTCATTTCTTACCAAAATGCAGAACACTTTTCCATTGTGAATTTTTTTTGAAAAGCATTATCGCCTAACTCAAAAGAGATGTCTATCCTCCATTTGTGTGAATAACTTTTCAACCTTCTCTAAGCTTTCTGCACATGTTTCTAGATCATCTTCAATTTCTCAGCCACTTCCTCTACTAATTTTGGTTCCATCAACTTCCTTTACCTGACTGCATCCAAAAAAGCTGGATTTCGACACTACTTCCCTTAGAATGCCTCAAAAGGTGCCATCTATATACAGAAATGAAAACCCGTATTATAAGAAAACACAAATAAAGAAATATGATGATCCCAACTTCCTCGGTAGTCCATTTAAAAAGCTCTAAGAATATCCTCCAAAGTCTTAATTGTCTGTTTTGACTTTCCATCTGATTGAGGATGAAAATATGAAATGAAATTTATTTTTGAGCCCAATGACTTCAAGAGGCCCTTCCAAAAATTAAAATTGAACTTCAGATACTAGTCAGATATAATGGAAACAGGAACATCATGTTACCTACCAATCTCTTATAGGTACAATCGAGAAAGATTATCCAAAGAAATTATATCTTGAATAGGATGAAAATGTGAAGATTTAGTCAGTCAGTCAAAAATCACCAAAATCTCATTATTAACTTTAAGAGTATTTGGTAGTCCCACCACAAAGTCCATGGATGCATTTTCCCATTTTCACTCTAACACTAAAAGCGCTGAAGCATCCCCTTGGGTAACTTCTGCTCTTCATTAACCTGTCGACAAGTCAAATATTTCATGATAAAATCTTCAGAATCTTTTTTCATACCATCCTACCAAAAATACAATAAAAGGACTTTATATATCTTAATATTGTTAGGGTGAACAGAAAACAAAGAACTATAAGCTTTTAAAAATAACTCTTTCTTTAGCTGAGAATCATATGTCACACACAATCTATTTCCAAATCATAAAACCCAATCTTTATCTTGGTTAAATTATAGAAAAATTCCCATTTTTACCAATTCAACTTTTTTATGTAGCTCATAGTCTTCCTTATATGCTTTTTTAATTCTACTTGATAATCATGAATATACTGAAACACGAAAAAATAGATGTATTTCCTGAACCAACAACATCTATTCCAAATGTCATCAAATCATTAATCCAAGAGTCATGTTCGATCCATAACAAAGTTAGTGATTCATGATGATTTTGGATTAATGAATCCTCAACATTGTTTGTATTTCCAGAATTGTAATTGGTCATGGAATCGTAATCCTTTATTAGTTCAAGGCATCTTCTAATCCTCATGTTTAATTCATTCTGAGTGAATATAAACTGAAGAATTTTATGTTCATTATATATTTAGCATTTGGATTAGTATAAATGATACCTCCAAATTTTCAGAGAAAAAAATCACAACAACTACTTCCAAATCAAGTTTGGAAAAATTTACCTCAAGAGATTTTAAATGTCTTGAATCATAAGCAATTTCCAGGTCATTTTGTATCAGAACACAACCAAGTCCCTTCTATGAAGCATCATTTTGGATGAAAAAAATCATCATTTCTGGAAGGCCGAACAAAAACTAGAGCATTCAACAATATATTCTTCAGTTCCAAAAAATAAACATCACATTGTTTTATCCAAAAAAATCATCTCCTTTACATTTAAACATAGTCAGTGGGCTAGATAACTATGAAATTATTTTACAAACCATCATTAATAACCTGATAATCCTAAAAAGTACAATTTTTTTCTGAAATTTTTAGGTCTTGTCCATTTATCAACCTCTGTTGTTTTAGAAGATTCAACTTTTATTCCATTTTTATTTACAATGAGAACAAGAAATGAAATTTATTGCGACCAAAAATCACACTTTATAAATTTTTCATACAATATATTTTCATTTAAGGTTTGAAAAACAACCCTTAGATGTTTTTCATGATCCACATTACGGTTATAAAATACGATAATTTCATCAAAAAACACAACTACAAACTTATCCAAGAACTCATCAAATATTCTATTCATAAGATCCTTTAATACAACATGTGAATTAGTTAACCCAAATTTCATAAAAACAAATTCATAATGCTCATATCTAGTGTGTAACGCAGTCATCAAGACGTCTTCTTCCTTTACTTTCAACGGATGGTACCCTAACCTTAGTTCAACGATCGAAAAAAATTATTCCCCTTGGATTTGATCAAACAAGTCACCAATATGAGGAAAAGGATACATTTTTTTCATAGTGATGTTATTAAAGGATCTATAATCAGTTCAATTTATCATGAAACCATATTTATTTTTACTAAAAAAACATAATCACCCCATTGTGAAGTTCTAATATGAAGGAATACATTATCAAGAAACTCTTGATTTTTTTTTATTTCAATAAGTTTCATTTAATTCATTCAATAAGAGGGTTTTGAAATTGGATTAGCATCATGAACTATGTCAATTTTGAATTCAACTTCCCGATTAGGTATAGCACGAGGTAACTCATTATGAAAAACATCAATATATTCATTTTTCACTGGCACATCATTAATCTGAATAGATCCCTTCTTTTTGAAAATATGAGAAATATAACTTTCATTTCCATCTTTCAATAGTTTCTCAGCTTCCTGATATATTATCAATTGTAGGAATTCATTATTTTATACAAAGTAAGCCTCCTTTTGAAAATCAACTTCTTTATATCAACAATCAGTCTTAGCAAAATGAACAGAATGCCAATCCAAACCCAGAATGACATTAAACACTATTGAGGGTAAAAAAAGTTTTCCATGTAATGTCTTTACAAATACCACAATAGAAAATTTCTTATAATTCATATTTTATGTAATTCTTCTCCTGGTGTTTTCACAATAAGATCCTGTTTCATTTTTTGAGGTGATATTTTAAATTTATCCGAAAATTTATCATAAATAAAAGAATGTGTAGACCCTATATCAAACAAATCTTTAGAAAATATGATTAAACAAAAAAATTACCTGATACACCTTCAATGGATGGCTCTAAGTCTACTAATGTTGTAAAAATCGATCCCACTACACCTTTCTTCTTATAGTCTGAAATCTTATCATCATTCAGATATCTCATTGGGTAGGCATTTTCATAATGACTCATCTCACCACATTTAAAATAGTTTACATATAGCTTATCAAGATTAGTCCTAGGTTCATTTTCATTACAATATCAGGCCATATGTCCAATCTTACAACATTAGAAACACTTATAGGTTTTTAAGGCATTTCCCAGGGTTATTTTTACAACACTTTTCACAAAACAGAAACCAGACATTCTTAACATTAGATTTAATTGATTGATTCTTACCCATATCTTTAAATATGTACATATTCTTCTCCTTGTTTTCAAAGTTCATGCGATCATCAGAAAACTCCATTTCCACCATCTCATCACATTGGACAAGATTCTCATAATTTTTGAACTCATGGGGAGCCAATTCCCTTCAATATCTTAGCTTTAATCCGGAGTAAAAATTGTTTATTTTTATATCATTATCCAGAATAATATTTGGAGCATACCTCGCCAGTCAGGTGATGTTTTTATTATACACAGCCACATAATCATCCTATTTTTTTCTTAAATTCCATGAATTGCTTCTCCATCCAATGTCGAATCACCTTAGGAAAAGACTTCTAAATTCATCCCATTTTATGGATTAAATCATTTATATATATTCCTGATATTCCTGAACATTGATCACCACTGGTCATCTTAATCATCAAAATCATAAATGGAAGGACTTATCTTTTGATTATCTGAATATACCATAACATAGAAGATATTTTCAAGGGATTTAATCCATCATTTACCCACTACTAGGTCCTAAGATTCAATAAAAGAAGAAGGGTATTGCCTCCTAAAATTTACTATTATCATCTTGTTCCATTGTGGTAGATATGTTTATTCTCATGAATGGATTACACTACCATCTATTTATTTTGTCAACTAATCCATTAATGTCAAAAACTACTTGGTTCTAATCTCTACCATTCCATGGTGCAAATTTGTAAGGATATCATTCTGTCAGTATCTTTCCACTTTATCCTCCCTATTTCTTCTGCGGAAAACCATTCTAAACAAACATATCTTAGTCAAACAAACATGGTAATCTTTAAATTCAATAACATTTCAAATTAACCATCATGTAAAAATCATTTATGGTATTCTGTTAACATCATCCTAAACTCTAAAGTTATCTAAACCATCATATGATACCAACTATAATGACTCGGCTTTATTACAATACATAATTTTCAATTTTAGTCAAGAACTCACTTCCCTTCACATTTAGGATATTTTCATGTTTATATTTTTAGAGAGTTGGGATATAATAAATACATAAAATTCCTCATTTATATAGTGTGGGTACCACAAATAACAGCACCAATTCTTCTAAAATATAAAAAATTTCAAATAATACATGTTTCTTTGATAAAGCTTCATAACATTTAACATGGATTCTTTTTTTTTTCTTAAAAATACTTATAACCTATGAAAATCATTTAAAAACATGGTATGAGCACAAAAATCTCACTAAGGGACATAAAAAGTCCAATAGAAAACATTAGTCCGCGAATACATGTAAACGTATGAATTCATTTTCAAAAAGACATACTTGTCACCCATATATAATTACTATTTGAAACTTGTGATTTCTACGTGATTTCCAGAAAACATAAAAAATATAAATAGAACCATAAAAGTATATTGGGGAGTTATTTACATAATCTTGTAACCCTCTCATCTACCTTATGATTATTAACCCTCCCAATTACCTTACAATTTCACCCTCATTTCTACCTTATTTTGTAATCATCGCAATTATACTTGGATTAACCATATGGCTGACCTACAATATAATCATACCCAAGGCATTCTAGGGCGATATAGGTCACACCCTTTATAATAAACAATTCCCATGAATGAAAACATAATCCTCAAACAAGAATACTTACATAGAAACATTCACCTTGAATTTTGTAAAAGTAGAAGTTTAAAAATGATTTTAAAACAAAATCCCATTACAAATATAATATAATTGAAGTGAGACTTAATAGAGTGGATGGAATATGTATATAAACTATAAGTAAAAATAATTAAACAAAATATAAACAAAATTAATCTCAGAATCAATTTTAATACCACATAATTAATGAAGTATAAGGTTAACCCAAAGAATGGAAATAGGGTTAAGAATTGTCTTACCTCGAATTCATCTTACATCAAACATTCATAAACCTCCGATATAATGGTTAAAATACTGTTATTAATATCTTAAGAAAAATATTATTTTTTATAATACCTTATATGATCATTTAATAACATCATTTCACCTTTTAATTATTAACATTTTGGTCATTCCATTGTTTCAGGTGCGTTCATTAAATGATTTCCATGGTTGGATTGTATTTGATTTTCTTGTCGTATGAAAATGAAATTTTTTAAGTGGATTGAAATGTAATTCCTATTTTTCTCGAATATTAATTGATTCCATAAATCTTTTTGGTAATATGTTATGGGAATGAATCATTAGATAAATCTTTAGTGATTTCCGTTAATATCATTTTGGTGGTTCTTTGATGATCACAAACTAGTTTCAGCATATAACATAATATTATATATATATATATATATATATATGTTAAATCTAGAACATAAAAGAGTATATATTATACACATTGAAATATGTTTCAAAAATTAAAATGGTTTTATAACCAGTTTCATAGGATGTAAGGGAAATTTAAGACACATCGTCCATGATGTCGGTAAATCGACACATCACAGATGGTGTGTTTATTTTTAGAAAAGAAGAAAGAGAAGATAAAGAATGATGATGATTTTTTTCATACACATGATAAAAATCCATCATGTATATAATATTAGAGATTTCATTCCTCTTGGTTAAGGGGAAGAGATGATATTATAAGAAAAGAAACAAATTTAAAATAAAACACAAGAAAATTAAATAGAATCATTACCTCTAGATCTCTTATCCTTGATATCCTCCCTATGGCCCTTGGTTTTGGCCCATTTTTGAGACCAAAATGTTCTAGACGTGGGGTAGGGGATTCAAAAGATTATTTTTTCAAACTATGACATGGCTCAAGGATTTAGTGGTGTGAGAGGAAGAGGGGTGAATGAGGTATTTATAGTGGAGGAGATGATGGGTTTTATATTATTTTAATCATTAGTTTAATATTGTTTTCAAGACTATGAATAATATTGATTCATGTGACCAAAAATAGTAATAAATGCACGTGAGTTCGAATAAATGGCCATTTTTATTATCGATGTCTCAAGCATGATGTTTAAATTCATTAATTTAGCATATTTTGTTAATTATTGTATTTCAGTATTCACAAAAATTCTTGTATTTTAGAAAAATCCCAAAAATCACCATATTCATTTTTTGATAGGATTAATTAAAAAATAAACTTCATTTTTTCTAAAAATAATTTTGTAAATAAGATTAATTTAATTTTGAAATAAAATTATTATATATTAGAAAAGTAACAATTTTAAATCTATAACTTATTTTATATAACCTTGAGAAATTAATGCAGATGTCATTATATTATAACATAATGAAAATTATAAAAATAATAAAATTTATTATTCATAAGGTTAATATTACTATTCACATTATAATTCATAAGGGTATGTTAGTATTAAACAAAAAAACAGGTTTGTTATATTAGACCCCAAATAACGTATTGATGACAACCCTAGATGTTCGTTTTTTGAAATTCAAATCATAGAAACAGAAATATTATATTTAATGGCTAGTTTATAAATATCTCTTTAAATCAAAGTGCCATTATGAAGAGATTCAGTGTTTCATGCATTTGATTAAATTTATTTGTAAATCCTTGGGCTGTTATAAGGAGGGTTGACATGAGCCTGACCCAATACTAGTGACGCCGAAGAAACCACATACAAATATTCCTCTTATCAAATACAAGATTAGAGAGATCCAAATTTAGGTAACTTACTTTTTGGGGAATAGATAAATAAGGGTTAAGGAAATTAAGTTACACATAACCGAAGAGTTATTGTTATAGAATTATATACTTTTTAAAATTTAGGATACACCACATGCTATTATGTTTTGGATAGATTCTATGTACACATTATTTGATCATCTTAAAATAGTCCTAATAGGATGGTGAATTTTTCTTCCAATATACTTAAATGTACATTAATGTGATATTGGTACAAGATATTCCAAATGCAACAATATGTGGAACTATATTAGAAGGATTTATTGAGTATCCTTTTTTAGAATTTCATTCCAAATATTTTGAGGGATAATCAAGCCAATGAGTTCGTTATCCTTTCCAAGGGAGGAATTCCAATTTAGGATTACGTTCTATGGTTTACTGTTTATTTATTGATTGGACCTATTTTGAAGAATGATTATTCATTAGGGTTAGGTATTTTTAGAATGTCCTAAGAAATTATATTTGGTTTCTGGTGAATGTATTTCTCTTTAACTATTTATTTATGTTCATGAATATTTCCATTATTATATTGAGTAACCAAAAAGACTATATATATAAAGACCCGCACTTATTTCATAAATAATCTTGAATTTATTCAAGAAAACACTTCCTTTTACATTGAGGATCTTTTCATGTTTAGAGCTTTAGAGAATTAAGACAAAACACTCATAACATTACACATTGTTACATAGTGGATACCATAAAATTAGTTCCGATTTTCCTTAGAATATAAAACATTAAAACATAAAACAAAACTCCTTGTAAACTCTTCAACATTTAACATGTATTCATTCCTTATATTACTCATCCATTAACCTATGAAAAATCATTTAAAAACTTGGGATGACCACAAAAGCTCAGTAAGGTATGAAAAAGAAGGAAAAATCACATTAGTTCATGAATACACATGACGTATGAAAACATTTTCAGAGGACATGATTTCCACCCATAAATACATACTTTGTGTAACATGATATATACTCCAGATCCATACAAACATAAATATAATCATAGAGGCATCATGGGGCATTACTTACATAATCTTGTAACCATCTTGGCTACCTTAAAATTTGTAACCCTCACGGCTACCTTACTTTGTGTAACCATCACAGTTACACTTCGAGTAACCATACGACCGACCTCCAACTAACTCATACCCAATGCATTGGAGGGAAATATAGGTCCCAACCTTCATCATAAAAAATTACCAATAACCAAAACATAATCATACAACATAAATAATAACATAAAAACATTTCTTTTGAATCTTGTAAAACAGAATTTTAAAAGAGGATTTTAGAAGACGAGTCCCTTATAAACATCATATACTTGAAGTTAGACTTAATAGAGTGGATGGAATATGTATATACTCTGTAAATACACATAATGAAACATAATATAAACAGAACCCATCACACAAACAATTTAAATAGCACATAAATTATAAAGTAAAAGGTTAACCCAAAGAATGGAAATCGGGTTAAGAATTCCCTTACCTTGGGCTTGTCTTACTTCAAAATTGTTTAAACCTCCTGTATAATGGTTAAAAGAGTGTTAATAGAATTTTACAGAAACATGTTCATGTTTATAACATCTTATATGGTCATTTAATAACCTCATTTCAACCCTTAATTGTTAGTATTTTGTTCCTTGCATTATTTTGGGTGAGTTCTTTTGTGATTTTCACAATCGGTGCATGATGAATCGTTCTTGTTGATTGGAATTGAAACTCCAGAATTGGAATGGAGTAGTATTTACATATTTACAGTACCATAAATTATACCATTTATCACTTTGGTGCTTTATATGATGATGATTTTTTAGTTAAAACATTAATTATGTTCGTTTAGATCATTTAAGTGGTTCTTTGATAATTACAACCTCATTTAGTCTTATAAATTTCAACCATGGGTACAAAAGATTTACAGAACAATATATGAGTTATAAAACATATATTATAACCTGGTTCAACCATATAAATGGTTTCATGACCAGACTTGAAAGAATTCATGGAAAGTGAAATTACATCGTCCACGATGTCGGTAATTCGACACATCACGGACAATGTTCTTATTCCTTAAATAAGTGAGAGAGGAGAGGAATAATGATGTGTAATTTTCCATAAAAATGACAACATCCAGAATATACATGATTCTAGAGATTTCATGCCTCTTGGATAAGAGAGGGTGAAGAAAGAAGATAATGGAATCATGAAATAAAGAAAACATGAGAAATTTCTTACGAAAATTCGGCAGCCTAACGACATCTCTTAAAATTTCATAAAAACAAGATTGATGAGAGTAATGGAATATCTCATCATTCATACAAAATTTGGACAGTAAGGGGAAATATTTAATGAAATATCCCAACAAAAGACAAAGGGAAAGGAAGAGAATAACATAAAATGGAAGAAAATAATGAAAATGAAAGAGAATGTCTACCTCTTGATCTCTTCTCCTTGAGATCCTTCTTAAAGGCTTTGATTTTGGTCTTTTGGTGAGACCAGCAGCTCTAGGACGTGGGGAAGAAGATTGGGGAGGGAATTTGGCAGAAATAAGACAATTCTCAAGGATTGAGAGGTGTGGGAGGAAGAGGGGAGTGAGGGTGATATTTATAGTGGAGGAGGGGAGATATTTTAGATTATTTTAATTATTATTATAATATTTTTATCAAGACTGTGAATAATCTCCAATAAAGTGGCCTTAATTAGTGAACATATCAAGTGATTTCGAAGCAAGTGGCCTTGCATCCCTTATGATGTCATTAATAGTGCATGTTTACTGATAAATTGATTATATGGTATTTTATCGTATTTCACTATTCACCGAAAATTCAAGAGTTTCAGAAAAATACCAAAAATTTACCCCAACCATTTTTGGATGTGTAGAATTCAAAAATGAACTCCATTTTTCAAAAATAATTTTCTAAATATTATTAATTTAATTTTTAAATAAGGTCACAATTAATTCGAAAAATAACAATATTGAAGTGCAATTAGTTTTATGTGACATTGGAAAATTAATTAAGATCCAATTATCCTATTTCCATGGAAAAATAAAATAATAATATTATTTACTATTAATGAGTTCATATTACTATTCATAGTACTATTCATATTACTATTAATAGGGGCATGTTACTATTCACGAAAAAAACAAGTTTGTTTCATCAGACTCTAAATAACATACTGATCACAATTGTAGATGACAGTTTCTTGAAATTCAAATCATAGAAGAAATAAAATTATGTTTAAAGGATACTTATAAATATATACCACAAAATTTCAAGCATTTTCAATTTATTTTTAGAAAACCTTGGGATGTTACATTATCCCCACCTTCTTGAAATTGCGTCCTCACAATTTTATTAACTTATTAAACAACTGATGGTATTTTTCCCTCATAGCATTTTCAGACTCCCATGTTGCTTCTTCAACCATGTGGTTTCTCCAAAAAAATCCTTTACCTGGTGGATTACCTTATTCCGCAATACCTGTTCTCTTCGATCAAGAATCTGAACAAGTTTTTCATCATAAAAAAGGTTCTCTGTGAGCTGAACTGCTTCTGGACTCAAGACATGTGATAAATCTGGAACATACTTTCTCAACATCGAAACTTGAAAAACATTATGTACCTGAAATAAGCTCAGAGGCAAACCTACGCGGTATGCAACTGTTCCAACTTTATCCAAGATTTCAAAAGGACCGATGAACCGTTGACTTAGTTTTCATTTCTTACCGAAACGCATCACACTTTTCCAAGGAGAGATTTTAAGGAAAACATGGTCACCTACCTTGAAAGATAAGTCTTTCCTTCTGTTATCTGCATAACGTTTCTGCCTTCTCTGAGCTGTCCACATGTGTTGATGGATCATCCTCACTTTCTCAGCCACTTCTTCTACTAATTCTGGCCCCATTAACTTTCTTTCACCGACTTCATCCCAAAACGTAGGAGTCCGACACCGCTTTCCATACAAGGCCTCAAAAGGTGCCATCTGAATACTGGAATGGAAACTGTTATTATAAGAAAACTCAACTAAGGAAAGATGATGATCCCAACTTCCCTGATAGTCTATTGAACAAGGTCGAATCATATCCTCCAAAGTTTGAATCGTTCGCTCTGACTGCCCATCTGATTGAGGATGAAAAGTTGTACTGAAATTCAACTCTGTGTCCAAAGACTTCTGAAGTCCCTTCCAAAATTTAGAAGTGAACCTGGGATCTCGGTCAGACACAATGGAAAGAGGAACTCCATGTAACCTGACAATCTATTTGATGTACAATCGAGAAAGCTGATCTAATGTCATTGTATCTCGAATAGAAAGAAAATGAGAAAACTTTGTTATCCGATCAACAATAACCCATATCGCATTGTTACCTCGAGAAGTCTTTGGTAGTCCCACCACAAAATCCATGGATATATTCTCCCATTTCCATTATGGAACTAGCAAAGGCTGAAGCATCCACTTCGGTAACTTCCGCTCTGCTTTAACCTGCTGACATGTCAAACATTTCATTGTAAAACCTGCAATATCTCTTTTCATCCCATTCCACCAGTAATACTCTCGAAGGTCTTTGTACATCGTAGTACTTCCAGGATGAACAGAAAATGGATAACTATGAACTTCACACAACAATTCTTTCTTCAGCTTGAATCACAATGCACACACAAAATTTTTACAAACCTTAAAACACAATCTTTATCAAGATTAAATTCTGGAAACTTACACATTTTAACCAATTCTACCTTTTTCTATAGCTCACGGTCTTCCCTCTGCGCTTTCATAATTCTGTCTGACAACGAAGACTGCACTGAAACCTGAAACAAAACAGATATCTTCCCTGCACCAATAACATCTAAGCCAAAATTCATCAAATCATTAATCAAGGGATCATGTTCCAACCGTAGCATGGTTAATGATACATGATTTTTCTGACTTAAGGCATCCGCTACTTTGTTTGCTTTTCCAGGATGGTAATTAATCATGCAGTCATAATCCTTTATCAGTTCTAGCCATCTTCTCTGCCTCATGTTTAATTTCTTCTGAGTGAATATATACTTAAGACTTTTATGGTCAGTATATATTTGGAATTTGGTTCCATATAGATGAATCCTCCATATTTGCAAAGAAAAAACCACAGCTGCCAATTCCAAATCATGCGTGGGATAATTCAGCTCATGAGGTTTAAGTTTTCTCGAAGCATAGGAAATTACCTGATCATTCTACATCAAAACACAACCAAGTCCCTTCATAGAATTATAACTGTAGATGAGAAACTCACCATTCCTGGAAGGTAAGGCCAAAACTGGAGCATTCACCAATCTCTTCTTTAGTTCCTGAAAACAAACATCAAATTCCTCTGTCCAAACAAATTTAACCCCTTTCCGTGTTAACTTAGTTATTGGGCTTGATAACCGTGCAAAGTTCTTAAAAAACCGCCGGTAATAACTTGCTAAGCTAAAAAAAACTTTGAATCTCTGTAACATTTGTGGGTCTTGGCCATTCATCAACTACTTTTGTTTTGGCAGGATCAACTGTTATTCCATCCTTATTTACAATGTGCCCAAGAAAAGAAATCTTTTGCAACCAAAAATCACACTTGCTAAATTTTCCATATAGTTTATTTTATTTTAAAGTTTATAAAACAACTCTTAGATGTTTTTCATGCTCCTCTTTATTTTTAGAAAAAACCAGAATGTCATCAATAAATAAAACCACAAACTTATCCAAGAACCCATGAAATACTCTATTCATAAGATTCATGAATACAACAGGTGCATTAGTTAACCCAAATGGCATAACAACAAATTCATAATTCCCATATCTAGTACGAAAGGTTGTTTTCAGAATGTCATCCTCCTTCACCTTCAGCTGATGGTATCTGTATCTCAAGTCAATCTTGGAAAAGTACTGAGCTCCCTAGAGCTGATCAAACAAGTCATCAATATGAGGAAAAGGAAACTTTTTTTAACAGTGATGTTATTCAAAGCTCTATAATCAATGAAAAGTCTCATGGAACCATCTTTCTTTTTAACAAACAAAACAGGGGCTCCCCATGGTGAAGTACTGGGACGAATGAAGCCTTTGACAAGCAAATCTTGTAACTGATTTTTCAATTCAAGAAGTTCTATTGGAGCCATATGATATGGGGGTTTTGAAATTGGCTTAGCATCAGGAACTAAGTCAATTATGAATTCGACTTCTCGTTTAGGTATGACACTGGGTAAGTCCTCAGGAAAAACATGAAGGTATTCATTTACCACTGGCACACCATTAATTTGAATAGTTCCCTTGTTTTCAACAATATGATCCAGATAACATTCATTTCCATCTTTCAGTAGTTTCTCAGCTTCTTGATATGTTATCAATTGTATGGGTTCATTCTTGTATACAAACTGAAACTCTTTCTGAAAAACAACTTCATTAGCGCTACATTCAATCTTAGCATGATAATCAGAAAGCCAGTCCATCCCCAGAATAACATCAAACTTGACTAAGGTTAAAACAACTAGGTTTGCAGGTAAAGTCTTTCCACATACCACAATAGAAATATTCTTATAATTCCTCTTTGCTATAACATTTCCCCTTGGTGTTTTAACAACAAGTTCGGGTATCATTTGTTGAGGTGATATTTCCAATTTAATAGAAAATTTCTCAGAGATGAAGGAATGTGTAGAACCTGTATCAAACAAAACATTAGCAATATCTGAGTGAACAAACAGAGTACCTGATACAACTTCATTGGATGGCCCAACACCTGCTGACGTAGTCGCAAAGGATCTCACTACACCTTTCTTCTTGTAGTCTGGCTTCTTTGCATCATTTGGATCCCTCTTTGGATAGGCATTTGCATAGTTAACCATCTCACCACATTTAAAACACTTTACAGTTTTATTATCAGGATTAGTCTTTAGATCATTTTCATTGAAATCTCGGGCCATATGTCCAAACTTACCACATTTAAAACACTTCCCAGTTTTGATAAGACATTCCCCAGGGTGCTTCTTGCCACACTTTTCACAAACTGGAAACTGGATTTTCTTACCATCAGATTTCTTTGGTTGATTCTTACCCATTGCTTTCCAATTGGACCTCTTCTTCTCTTTGTTTCCAAATAGCATGTGATCGTCAGCAAACTCCATCTCTACCCTCTCAGCACATCGGACAAGTTTCTCGTAACTTTTGAATTCACGGGAGGCCGACGCCCTTCGATACCTTGGCTTCAATCCTGAGTAAAAGCGGTTGATTTTTCTATCGAGATCCAGAAGAATATTTGGAGCATACCTCGCCAGTCGGGTGAAGTTCACCTCATACATAGCCACTGAATCTTCCTCCTTTTGTGTAAATTCAAGGAATTGTTTCTCCATTCTAAGTCTCACCACCTTCGGAAAATATTTTTCAAGAAAAAGACTTTTAAATTCATCCCACACTAAGGCATAAAAATCCTCTCTACCCATGATATTCCTTACCATTGACCACCACTGACCAGCTTCCCCTTCAAAACGATAAATGGAAAGGCTTACCTTTTGATTGTCCGAAAATCCCATAACATCAAATATCTTTTCAAGGGCTTTAATCCATCCTTCTTCTGCCACTGGTTCAGAAGATCCATTGAATGTAGGAGGATGTTGTCTCATAAAATGTTCCTCCAATGTCATGTTCCGTTGGGGTACCTCTATTTTTCCTCTTTCATGGATTTCGCCACCATTTATTGCCTGCGTTAGCAGAGCCATTACTATCACAAACTGCTCGGTTCCAATCCCTACCATTCCGGGCTGTAGATCAGGAAGGATGTCATTCTATCGGTGCCTATCCTCTTCAGAATCCATGTTCCTTCTACGGACAACTATTCTAAACAAACATTTCTTAGATAAAGCAATATGGTAATCTTTAAATGCTATAACAAATTAAACATAGAGTGAAAATTATTTATGGTATTCTATTAGCATCACCTTAACCCCTAAAGTTATCTAAACCATCCTCTGATACCAACTATAAAGACCCGCACTTATTTCGTACATAATCTTGAATTTATTCAAGAAAACACTTCCTTTTACATTGAGGATCTTTTCAATTTTATAGCTTTAGAGAATTAAGACAAAAGATTCATAACATTACACATTGTTACATAGTGGATACCATAAAATCAGTTCCCATTTTCCTTAGAATATAAAACATTAAAACATAAAACAAGAATCCTTGGAAATTGTTCAACATTTAACATGTATTCCGTCCTTGTATTACTCATCCATTAACCTGTGAAAAATCATTTAAAAACTTGGTATGATCTCAAAATCTCAGTAAGGTATGAAAAAGAAGGAAAAATCACATTAGTTCATGAATACACATGACGTATTAAAAAATTTTCAGAGGACATGATTTCCACCCATAAATACATAATTTGTGTAACATGATATTTACACAAGATCCACACAAACATAAATATAAACATAGAGGCATCATGGGGCATTACTTACATAATCTTGTAACCATCTTGGCTACCTTAAAATTTGTAACCCTCATGGCTACCTTACTTTGTGTAACCATCACAGTTACACTTGGAGTAACCATATGGCCGACCTCCAACTTACTCATACCCAATGAATTGGAGGGAAATATAGGTCCCAACCTTCATCATAAACAATGTCCAATAACCAAAACATAATCATACAACATAAATAATATCATAAAAACATTGCTTTTGAATCTCGTAAAACAGAATTTTAAAAGAGGATTTTAGAAGACGAGTCCCTTATAAACATCATATACTTGAAGTTAGACTTAATAGAGTGGATGGAATATTTATATAATCTGTAAATACACATAATGAAACATAATATAAACAGAACCCATCACACAAACAATTTAAATAGCACATAAATGATAATGTAGAAGGTTAACCCAAAGAATGGAAATCGGGTTAAGAATTCCCTTACCTTCGGCTTGTCTTACTTCAAAATTGTTTAAACCTCCTGTATAATGGTTAAAAGAGTGTTATTAGTATTTTAAATAAACATGTTCATGTTTATAACATCTTATATGGTCATTTCATAACCTCATTTCACCCCTTAATTGTTAGTATTTTGTTCCTTGCATTATTTTGGGTGAGTTCTTTTGTGATTTTCACAATCGGTTCATGATGAATCGTTCTTGTTGATTGGAATTGAAACTCCAGAATTAGAATGGAGTAGTATTTACATATTTACAGTACCATAAATTATACCATTTATCACTTTGGTGCTTTATATGATGATGATTTATAAGTTAAAACATTAATTATGTTCGTTTAGATCATTTAAGTGGTTCTTTGATAATTACAACCTCATTTAGTCTAATAAATTTGAACCATGGGTACAAAAGAATTAAAGAACCATATATGAGTTATAAAACATATCTTATAACCTTGTTCAACCATATAAATGGTTTCATGACCAGAATTGAAAGAATTAATGGAATTTTTAATTACATCGTCCACGATGTCGGTAATTCGACACATCACAGACAATGTTCTTATTCCTTAAATAAGTGAGAGAGGAGAGGAATAATGATTTGTAATTTTCCATAACCATGACAGCATCCAGAATATACATGATTCTGGAGATTTCAGGCCTCTTGGATAAGAGAGGGTGAAGAAAGAAGAGAAAGGAATCATGAAATAAAGAAAACATGTGAAATTTCTTACGAAAATTCGGCAGCCTAACGACATCTCTTAAAATTTCATAAAAAAAAGATTGATGAGAGGAATGGAATATCTCATCATTCATACAAAATTTGGACAGTAAGTGGAAATATTTAATGAAATATCCCAACAAAATAAAAAGGGAAAGGAAGAGAATAACATAAAATGGAAGAAAAGAATGAAAATGAAAGAGGATGTCTACCTCTTGATCTCTTCTCCTTGAGATCCTTCTTAAGGGCTTTGATTTTGGTCTTTTGGTGAGACCGGAAGCTCTAGGTCGTGGAGAAGAAGATTGGGGAGGGAATTTGGCAGAAATTAGACAATTCTCAGGGCTTGAGAGGTGTGGGAGGAAGAGGGGAGTGAGGGTGATATATATTGTGGAGGAGGGGAAGTATTTTAGATTATTTTAATTATTATTATAATATTTTTATCAAGACTGTGAATAATCTCAAATAAAGTGGCCTTAATTAGTGAAAATATCAAGTGAGTTCGAAGAAAGTGGCCTTGCATCACTTATGCTGTCATAAATAGTGCATTTTTACTGATAAATTGATTATACGGTATTTTATCGTATTTCACTATTCACCGAAAATTCAAGAGTTTCAGAAAAATACCAAAACTTTACCCCAACCATTTTTCGATGTGTAGAATCCAAAAATGAACTCCATTTTTCAAAAATAATTTTTCAAATATTATTATTTAATTTTTAAATAAGGTCACAGTTAATTCGAAAAATAACAATATTGAAGTGCAATTAGTTTTATGTGGCTTTGGAAAATTAATTAAGATCCCATTATCCTATTGCCATGGGAAAATAAAATAATAATATTATTTACTATTCATGAGGTCATATTACTATTCATTTTACTATTCATATTACTATTCATAATGGCATGTTACTATTCGCCAAAAAAACAAGTTTGTTTCATCAGACTCTAAATAACGTACTGAACACAATTGTAGATAACAGTTTCTTGAAATTCAAATCATAGAAGAAATAAAATTATGTTTAAAGGATACTTATAAATATATACCACAAAATTTCAAGCATTTTCAATTTATTTTTAGAATACCTTGGGATGTTACAATATATTCTCTAGTTTACTTGATTATTCTATTAATAAAATTTGTGGTTCATCAGATAGTATAAAATATTGGTTTTAGGAGTCTCACACTAGTAGTGATAGGCAGGATTTCTAGGAGATGGTTTGATTTCTTCCCATATAAGGGAGAGGATTGGTTGAGTGCTATTTGGGTGGGAAATCAAAGTAGATTCATCAAAATTTTGATGGTAATCAAAATGTTTTTTGCTACGTCTTGGTGGTAGGGAAACTAAAAAGGCTATTTGTAATTGAACCATTATTGGGTGGTAGTCATGAATCTATTCAAACTCAACATTTAGGATCAAGACTATGAGTACACCTATATTATGGTTTTTTGGGTTCCTTAGTTTATTTAGCCCATGGAGTAAGTCATTATGCCCAAGCATAAGGTCAATAACACATTGAAGGTAATTCTCCATAGTGGAGTCAGGTGATATGATCTTGGGGTCTATAGTTTTGATATCTTCAATCCATTGAGAATACTCCCTTCCATACAGTAGAAGGAGGAATTTATAGATTAAGGCATGATTCTTATGATGTTTACTATACCCTTTGGTTTATTTCATATGGGTAGATCACACTCATTTAAAACTACTCCCTTTTTAATCATATAGGGATTAATTTTGAGTATATATAGGTGGTGATTCCGATTGATATTCTCATAAAGGTGTGGTCATATCGTACATAGAGATGTCTATAGTTCACTATCATGGTTAGAATGTGTTGCATTCTTTAGGATTTATTCATATTGGTGATGTTCAGTTTTGATGTGACCACCAGGGTGAATTGGTTGAATCATTATCAATAAAATATGAACTATAGACACTGGAATGTATCATTAAAATCCACATAGGGTTATTTTTATACATTGATCCATATGTGCGATCTCAAGGCTAGTTATTAGATACCTCATCACTATTAATTGGGTGTGATCTCAACTCTTCTTACTCATATTTTTTGGGAGATTATGAGACATGATAGCCAATAATTCATCCTCATTTTAAAATGTTCTAGGATGTATTGATAGATTATTTCTTAGGGATTCCACCTAATAAAGAGAGATCATGTTCAAGTTAAAGCTCACAATAGTCAGAGATCCCATATTAATTCCACCTTACAGTATAGATCCATAAGATATCATATATATGAGTGATCAGTGTATGGATCTCATGAAAAGAAGTTTATTCAGCCAATCACATGCCCTTGGCATGATCATGTGATATATTTAAAGAATGAGGATGGATTATTGTGTTTATGTGTGGATTTATGAAGGCCAAACCAAGTCATAGTTTACAACCTGTATCCTCTTCCTTAAATCAAAAACCTATTAGATCAGTTAAATGGAGCCAAGCGGAACTCTATGAATGAGTTCACATCAGGTCATCATCAACAAAAAGTGAGGACCTTGGTGTTTTCATGTATTTCATTCAATATCATGTATATTTTATATGAATGCCTTGTGATTCCTTTCATATTTATGAATGTTTCTTCAATGTTCATAGAAATGATAAATTGGGCCAACCGTCTGTATCCATATTTTTTCATGGTAAAATTCATTAATGATATTCTAGTGTACACCATAGTATAGGTTGATTATAATCACTATATAGAGATTTTAATTCACACAATGAGAAAGAATTGGTTGTATTACTAACATATCCAATTCCATAAGGGCCCTTATGAGGTTAGTGGCATGTTGAGTGTTACAACCCATGTCCAACTATATTAAGATAGAGGCTAGAGACAAGCACCAAGAAGGTGTATCATACATGGGAGGCCCTAACATATTACAACCTAAAAAACACACATACCTAAAATTTATATAATAACCCGCAACACAAATAATATATATATCTATATTTACATATAAACAAGTAATATCTATAGAAATCATGCATGAGACCTGAAATGAGGAATTTACCTCTATATAGGTAAACAACATATAAAATATACTTCAAATAGTGTTTCTGAACCCAAAAATCTTGAAACAAGGGGTAGTTCCTCCTCACTATAAGGGATCCTAGATTGAACACAAACTATAGTTTTCACAACCACAATCATGAACCTCCACAATCTACTAATCCCTATCAAGAATCATGTCTAAAAAAGTCACAATAGATCTACATCCACCTTGACCATATTGAACTATGAATTATTTACATATAAATAACACATTTCTATATAGATCTCATGTAATGGTAAGGAAAGGTAAAAACTTATTTTCTCAAAACTCTAGAAATAAGAGGGTAACCATAATTAAGTAAGGACAATCTGAATATTCTCTAACACTATATTTTTCAAGGACATGTGATGGTCCATGTAATTTTAGCTCTGATTCAACCAACGATCGTATCTCAAAAGAAACTAGGGATTTTAGAGAACTGAAATGCTCACAAGGTTTGAAGGTGTGACCTAGATACAAGTCACATTGTCAAGGAACACAAGGGGTTCATGAGGTTTTATAAGGGCCTAAATATCCAATATACTCACCCCTTTTAACTTCCACATTTCCACTCAAACCCATAATGGGGAACCCACCCCTAATTGAAGTATATTTTTTTGTAAATGATGTATTATACCTTGACATTCAAATTTTTTCATTAATCAAGAAACTTATTGGGGAATCAATGTTTTTTCCTTGTATAATTTTCATTCATGGAAGTATTAACCTCATCCATTGATGACATCTTAGCCATGAAAAAACTCACATGCCTCATAGAATCTATAATGGAGGACTTGAACCTCATCGAGTAAAGAACTTTAGATATTCATATACTTAATCCCATGAATAGAGGAATCATTCCTCATGATTGGGGGAGTTCATAGCTCTATCAGTCAGATGGGGGCCTGGAATTTTTTAGGATAAATGGAGTACCAACCACATGGCTGATCTAATAATCCCATTACCTAAGTAATTGGGGGAGTACCAAACTCAAGGATAAATGTTGGGGAATTATAACCTACCACTAGTACACCACTAGGTATGATCATAACCCCTTATTCATTCCATTTATAACTACTGATTGAATCATTATCGGTATAAAAACATAGAATAAACAACCTAAACCACCTGAATTATTACCTCTAATTTCGATGAGGGATATATAATAATATTCAATGAAATAAAATGATCATGATGAACTACTTGGGTTCCCTAATCTTATCCTTTGGAAAGAATATAGGAAGAATCAATCAGGTTGGAAATGTATATGGCATGTACTCCTGGGGAACATTCCTTATAACCCCTCAAAAAAATTTGGTTGTGTATTAATAAATTTATGACAAGTATTGGTCAATATATTTGCTTTATATACCCAATTACATGTAATATTAGACCTGCAAGGCACTAGTCACGTATCTTTGATACATGAAGATAAGTCAACATAGTGTTTCCAGGGTTTTACATGAAGTCTGAGTCCACCAAGGTTGTATGCATGAATTGCTAGATTCCTAATTCTTATTCTCCCTTACAACATTACATGTCTAAGAAACTATATAATTTTTATTTATACAAGAAATTCACTCCACCTAAAAATCATGTTTTCCAAACAATGTTGTAGGAAATATACCCCACCACACCTCTGGTCATATTATCTTGAAATAAATAGTGTATACTATCACACACATGGTGTGTGTTGTTAAATGGAATAACCGTGTAACACTGAGACATGTAACTGATAGTAACATGGAATCTGAACTTAGGGAGCATTCCATGTGATATTTTTCATTACAAAAACCATAGTTATATTGGGTGACCTATATATGTCATGTGCTCCTCCAGACTGCATACCATGTAGTAAGAAATTTCAATTAAAAAAAACTTTTTCTCCCATGATTTTCCCACCACCTCCTCATTCAGAACCATTTATGCTATCATTTTAACCCTTCTCCATCCTTGAACATCGTCACGGTCCAATCGGGGCCATCTCTTCACTACATACATTCCCAAAATAACCCTTTCACCATAATATTCCCATTTACATTCCACTTAAATAAATATAAGGTTTATTATTGGATTAAGAGAAATAAGATTTGAATTTTTCTCCAGGAAGGGGAAGGATGAGATAAAATAATAGTGAATAATGTGCAAATTGACCATAAGAATATTTTTTCACAATGCACACCTAAATAAATATATAACAAGAATAAATACATGGATGGTAAATGTTGTAATGACAAATGGGAAATGTTATAAATAATATTTTCAATGAAATTTTACATATTTAAGAAATTGAACAACAGAATAACAAATCGAATATTAATGATGTATAATAATCCATATTCAATAAAATTACAATAAAACTATAATTATTAAATTTCATTAAAAATTGTGTCAATGTTTAGGCAAAAATTCATATAGGGAATCCCTAACCCAATATAAATTCTTTTTTTATAAAATAATCATCAATTACACCATTCAGTTCTACATAGTGTCTAAAAAACAAAAACTCACCTTCACCTCACATACATCTAGTGATTTCAATCCACTAAAGATCTAAAAATTCATATTTTTATAGGGGTTTTTATTTTCTGAAATTCCTCCTCTACATAAAATAACTAAATATTCTATTTTTAACCCATTTTATGATCAATCGGTCTATTAATAAAAGACTATAAAACACACAATTACTGTCCAAAAACCATTAATATAATTGTACAATGTATCTAGATACAGCACACACATATATAAATAATTGTAGAATTATAATTTAACACAAAGATCCCATTTATTATATACAATCATCTACTCCCATAGAAAAAATCTTTATTTAAGTAAAAAATAATTAAAATTCGTTATACATTAGTGTTCTGGTAAATTCACCAAAAAATAGCTAGGGGTAAACACTATTCCCCAAGATCACTAAAACACTCAAAAAAATAAGCTATTTTTCTAGTCTAAATTTATTTTTTTACCCCTGGGGGTTTTTAGACATTTTTTCCAAAAAATTGAGTGAAGTCTTGATTTGTAAAATCATGTTTCATACATCATCTCTTCATTCAGAACTTTTCATCCCCTAAAATAAAATTGAACATGATTTTGAACAAGGAAGTACATAAAACCAACATGTGAAAAACTAAAATCCCGCCTCTCATGAACTTATTAACAATTAAAGGTCTATGATCTAAGAGAACATCATACTAACCACCTAGAAAGTGAATATTTTTTTTATCCTCGTAGATATTGAAATTATCTCATTGTTATTCAATTTGATCATATAAATTTAATCTTCATTTATATTATTTATTCTATATATTCTCAACTAAAACATTTTCTCAATAAAAGATCATCCTTCCATATGTGATGATGTGCAAGAATGAACCATTTTCCTTCACCTAGGGATGATTTATTTCCATGTAACCCACTAGTAGAAGCATTGGACTACCTATAATTAAAGAGAAATCTAAATGGTTATCACATGCAAATAATACATCTTCATTGAACTCCTCTGTTGAACTTTTCATGTATGTTCTATATTTACTCCAAAAGAGGTACAAGGAAGTTTAATCTTTAGGGTCAATGTAGAACTTTCTTATATCTCCATTCAATAAACTATAAACACCAATTTCTCTATATTAAATAAGAAAGGTATCCCGGTTCTTTTTACTCAATATCTTTACAAACATTCCTGTGAACAACCTATATTCATTTCATCCTATAAAAAGATCACATCCATGGTTGAAAAAAAAACTTTTTTGTTATTACTCCTTCATGAAAGTTATTGATGAGAACCTCAAGAAATTCAATGAACCCACTTAGAATTCCAATTATCATACCACTTACTTCCTAGTGGCCCAACAACCACAATCCAAAGTGGATGGTCTTAACTATTTATATGAACCTATAATGTTGACTCCAAACCCAATGATAACACCTAATGAAACCCAACTCATAGAAAAACAAACCCATTGTAGAATTCAACGTCCAAAACCACAGAAAAATGTTTACATGAAATGGTAATATAAAAATAACTATCTATTTGGGAAAGTGGATGATGTACTTTGCACCTTCAGGAAAACCACTAGGTCTATTACCTGAGAACATATTTTCAAAAAAATCCCAAACTGGTATCACCCCTATAAAACTCTCTAACAAAAGAAAGAGTGTGAGGCCACCAATATCAATCAAAGCTGATATATGTATCCCTCTCTAAGAAGTAGTCAACTTCGTTGAGAATATCTATTTAAGTAACTCATTTATCAACAGGGAAAAAAATTCCATACCATGGGTATTAGTGATAATTCCAAACTTTTTCTACTCAAATATCATTAAAAATTACTGTTTCAACATCATAATGGTAAACCACTATTGCATGAATCTATAATTCACACTACAATATTATACAACACAGTGGTTACTCTCTCAATGAGACTTGGGCAATCTCTAAAATATTATTAGTCTCCTACATGAACTGACATAAGGAAACTTGTTGTCCATATGTCTCAATAACACTTCAATGGTGTCCATATTTCTTCTTATCAACACCTTAATTTTATCAATTCAATAGGGGATGATTAATTTATAATACTTCTATCGATGGAAAATCATGGGTCTCCCTCTAGGAACTTTTGAACATTCCTCCATTTTGGAAATAATAAAATACCAATGAACACACATGGGGGAATGATTCATGATTACCACCTTATGTAAAGATCATTATAACATCTCAAGTGTTTAATAAGATATCTATATTTGAGGTGATCCCAGTCACTAGTATATTTGGTCCTCACCAAATTTACTCAACTAATGAACACCTATTTTTACTAGGAATAGATAACCAATCCATAATGAGATCAGTACCAAAAAATCTCATCTCTTCCATCGGGGAATCCCATGAAAGACCAATCTATGTTATAATTTTAAAATAACAACAATAGAATAAGTGTGTGAAAGACAATGGACATTAGTGGAAACTAACTAACTAATATAGCTCTGCTTATGGGCACTAATGAAATCTAAAACTCTACAACACATGGTGTGGGAAGAATTAATCATTTTTGTGTCATCCTAAAAAAGGATACATGAAGTGAGGACATGAATATTAATTTTAATTGTACTATATTAAATAAAATTATAGCCATATATTATGTCTTTAATACATATCTCAAACGGTCAAAATTCTATTCTAAAAAAATAATTATTGGTAGTTACAATGGGAGTGGATTGAATCATCTTTTATCTCCAACAGTTCATGTACCACCAACTCCTCTGTCAAAAGGGTCTCTAGGTATGTCACATTAACTTTTAAAATAGACTCTTTAATCGTATTTATTTGTATTATTTATATTAAAAAAACTATCCTTAGCCATAATATTTGCTTTATATCCACTCATAATTCAAATTACATATATGCTCTCTTAGGGACTTCAACATAGGGGGTGCTTGATATCATAACCCATTCCTAAAATATATCCTTAAATCTCCTCTCAGTCTATTAATATTGATGAATATATTAAAAATCATGTCAAAAATTACCTTTTTGATCAGTGTTATCCAATTCATACTCAAACATGACCACACTAACATGGGGAGGGAACAAAATCTATTGATCTCTAAATATCCTTAAAATTTCTTGATAAGACAGTATTCTGAACAAGGGATCAATCTCCAACAAAGGTAGAGAAGTCCCATCATGATTTTTATAAAAAATCGACATTAATGTATTATTTAATTGTGTAGATAACTCGACATAATATTTATATTATGGGTACCAATATCAAAACCCAATCAATGTGTGAGAGTTGGTGAATCCACTAAATGGCATATCACTTTTAGATTTGGTTCATGTTGGAATTTAAGAGGAACCTACTCTTAAAATGCATGTATCGTGATCATTCCATGGGTTTTCATGTCTATATCTGAAGGAACTATCAGCTTCTCAATATGAAGTTATACACTAAGAAAAAATTGAAGAGAATATGGATCAAATAATAGGAAGGGATGTCTCTCAAGTGAACCTCAGAATAAAAACCTCATCTCTCAACTGATCAATGGTGGTAATATCAACAAGAGGCACAATATCTTAATGAAAATTTATTTGAATAAAACTGGGTTATTTATTACTATCATCATTCATTTGATAGTATGAATTCAAAATTATGAGACTATTTTGGATGAGAAAATAAATAAAGGAAAATATAGATCCTAAATTACCATTTTATGATGCATGTACCATCAAAGATATATCATAAAACCATTTCCATATATTTTCTAGTTGATTAACAGATTATCAAGGTTATGGTTAATGGTTATGTGAGTCACTTCACCAAAACAGGGCATTCTAGTCAATAATACAAACTATAAACCCATTAAAACCATTTTCATAAATGCATATACCAATCCACACCTGAATGATAACTTCAAACACTATACCTAAAATTAAAACTACTCCAATACCTCCCATAAATGATCTAAATGATATACACACCTCCTGGGGTGGTGGTAAGCTGGCCATGACACCCCAATCCTACATTCAAGAGGCTAGGGATTGGTAAATAGTAGAAAAAAGGAACAATATTCACATATCTCAAATGCATATAATATCTAAAAACATCAGTCATATATATATAAACTATGTACAAAACATTCACTAGGCATCGCATGATAAAGATATCGCAACACAGGTTAATTCCAAAGGAACAATCCACCTAACACAGTCTCCAAACTAAAAAAACCTGAAATAAGGGAAAAATTCTCTTTAATATAGGGACTCCTAGATCAAAATATCATTTCCATAGTATCTACCGCAATAATGAACCACCAAGATCCACTATGAACCCTCAAGTATCAATTGTGAACTAGTCTCACTATCTTTGCACCTTCTAAGACCATCTATAAAATGTGTATATTTTTTCGCAAACACAACATATGTGGACACAAAGAATAATCATGGTTAAGTACAAACATACTCGGTAGGAATCCCAAAACCCAAAAATGAAGGAAAAATTATCATGTCAACTAAAAATTGTATAAACATTGGGGTAACATGAAATAAAGTATGAGAATATAGACATTCTCTACAAATAAGAGTCATGGGTAAATTGCAATGCCCTCGTAATATCACGTCTAATTCAACCAAGAATCATGTATCCTGAGAAAATAGGGATTCTTAGAGTAATGAAAATATCAAAAAGTATAAGTTCCATCCCTACTATAAGTTTCATCGTGAATGAAAATGAGGGGTTAAAAGGGCGTTATAAGACCTGAGTAATCTAAAAAACTCGTCCATATTAACATCCACATTTCCCCCATAACGATACTGGGGAACCCACTCCTCCTGGAAGTATGTGTGTTAGTGGATGGAGAATTATTCCTTTCCGTCTATACAATCATGAATTCTATGTTGAAACATTTTATAGACCCCCTATATTATTTATGAATAATTTTCATTCATGGGGGTATTAACCCAATCCTTCCATAACTACCTATCCCTGAAAAAACGAAAACATACTGATAAAATTCAAAGTGGGGGTCATATACCATGTTTTTTAAATCACATCATAAGTGGTAGTACATTGACTATGAATTGAGGACATGTGATTTAGGATTGGGCCAGTTTATATCTCTATCAACAAGTGGGAGACATGAGCCGTGTCAAGACAAAGAGAGGACTGACCCCATGCATGATTAGGAGGTTCCACACCCCATTTATATATGGGCGTCCCAAAATCACAGAAGAATATTGTGGACTCATGGTCTTATAATAGAAAACTGCTACCTTACTTTCTAACCATGTGTTCTCTTCATCAATCATGTTTGATCCTAGTTTTTGAATCCATGAATCTAAGTAAACCGAACTACCTAGTCCCACCTCCAGTCCCACCTCAAGTCCCACCTCTGATTATAAAGTGGTTTATTCTATAACATTATATGTGTAAAAACACTCTGGATTTGTTACTGGCGTCTCATACTATGACTTCTAAATATAAATATATGAAGAATAAACTATGTTGTAAATGAATATTCCATGTACTTAAGGGAAACACCGAACATTTCCCCTTGACAAAAAAATGGTCACATACTGTAGAAAATGGAGACTATAGTTCTATATACATAGATCGTATACTGTTGTACCTGGTGCATGGGACCGGTGGTTCACTAGGATTATGACCCTAATATATGAATGAAATTCATTTCGAACTATATGATGGGTATAATGGGGTGAAAGGCATGTTAGACCCCTGAGGTACTTTTCACATACCACCAATTTCATAATTCATGTCTCCTTAGAGGATATGAAATATGCTAAAAACGACATGCATGTATTCACAAATGGAGTGTACTAAAAAATTCTATCATGATTTAATAATAAGTTAGTCAGATTTGTATGCTATAAATCCCTGAGGTGTTTCCTATAAAACTACATGGTGTATACTTTGAGAGACATAGTGTGTGTTTTTAAACAGAGTAGCATGTTATTGTACACCTGTACCCACTGATCATTCAAAAAATCTAAAAACAGGGAGCACATCACATTATTTTTATCCCTAAAGAAATCATGTCCATGCATGGGGATCGATATATCGAATACTTCCATATTGTCTACATGTTATGTATTCATTAATCTAAATTTGAAAAAATATTTCTCCCATGAACTAATTCTTTACCATTAACTTTAAATCCATGTTTTAAACTATTTTATCTATCCTTCCTATTTGAGCATCCCAAGGGTCCTTCTTAGTACACAGTCTATCCTCATCTTCCTTACCCCATTGACCTAGCTCGATCCATTTCACCCAAACCCTTATTGTGATTCATGGGTTCATCTCTTCACTAATTCTATGATATGAATGATTACATCACTAATGGATGCTCAATTCCCCAATATTTTAATTACCTCATTGTAAAACCTCAATCCAATTAAGGGGATGGGGGAATTAAATCACAATATCATGCAAGAAGGGGAATGGTAAATCATGGTTAGTGAAAATACGAGACTCTTAATTATTCATTATCAATTCACACCTCAAGGTACAAAAAATAAAGAAAATCCATTAAGGTGGAAACACAATCGTTATCAAACAAAAAAACATGGAAATATTGTCTAATGTGATTTATTAGATTTGTTAATGTGAACTCATAAGTCCTGATCACAACATTAACAAGGATCAAAAATCAATAATAAATAAATTAGTGGTGATGATAAAAAATTAGGTAATTTTTTAAATAATTTACTCCTTAGAATGTGGAATGCATTTGATGAGATAATATGTACCTCCCAACTAATCATTATCTCTTCAAATGTATGTTAATTCCCCAGCTTTGTTCATCACCATCACTATGAATATTGGTCCCACCTCTTCCTTGCATCCCATTGGTAGTGTAACATCATAAATGGTATAAAAAAATCCCTCTTTAACTAGGGTTTTCTATCATATGAAATGGATCCCCAAGATGAAATAATATTATAATATTTTAAAAAATCTTTTTTTCATTAATAAGTATTTTAATAAATGACACAAAAACCTTCGGTCCATAGACTGATTCCCATATGTGTAATTTTACAAATCCCCTTGGTAAAACTCTCTAATATAGACACATCCATGAAACTATTATTTAAATATTAGATCTTATATATTAGAAATTAACATCCACACCAATGATACCTTTATTTATTTAATAAAAATTTATAAAAACTAATAATTCAATGTGCTTGTAAATTCACCAGAACACATAATTGGGATAAATGGTGTGCCTTAAGATCAACAAAACCCTCAAAAAATATATATACGGACATTTTATAGGTGAAATTTATTATTTTACCCATTGTTAGTTCCTAGGACTCTGAAGATAAAAATTGATCTAGGGTTTGATCAAACAAAGTCAATGGCATTATAGTGCCAAACACTTGAAGGTATAGTTCTTGAGGCCAGTTCAATTATTGGGGAATGTTATATCAAAGGTGGTAATATATATTGATACACCTAAGGTCGAGACTATGGTTTATTCGGAAATACCCAATAATATTTTCAGGATTAGTAGTTTCAAGGAATTGACATGTTTCTATGAAATGTTTATCTTGTCCTTCTCATGTTTTTAATCACTGATGATATCCCTAACTAATAAGGGGGGGGGGTGAATTTCAAGTTTTATGATTCATGTGTGGGTTCCTTTTAAAGACTGAAATGAAAATTAATTTCTACATTAATCCTTACATTACATTATCTAGGTAAGGTGCCTACATTTTATTGTGATCCTTCGGAACATTATTTTGAGGAATTTCTAATATAGGATGGGTGAGTACTTACATATGGATCCATTATGTTGAGATTTCATGAGGGAAACATCCTAACACATGGTCAAGAGATGGATGTGGTAGTACATATATTGATATGTTGGTGTCACTAGCTTTTGGGTGAGTTATTTTTGGTTCGTAATAACCATAGTATCCAAAAGTATATCTTTCTACAGTGTGACCTAAAACTTTGATAGAGATGGTGGGTCATGTACCATTATTATTTTTATTGTGAGGTAATATAACCTTAAATTTAAAAATATCATGGTTTTCTCAAAAAAAATAGTAAGAATCAATCTCAATTGGTTGAGGTGGCAAGTAGTGAGTCATCATTGATGTGCCTCCTCCCCATAATTCTTCTCAATGTTTAGGAGTATTAGGAAAAAATGACCCTTATATCAAATAATATTTATTCCTCGACTCTTGAGATGGTTAATGATAATCTATTATATAATTTAGATTTTTATTGATGATGGATAATATATATTGTGGTGTGTCACAAATTTATTATTCTATGAATGTGGATTTTATTATTTATGGATAAGGTTGTGTGGTAGAACTTATAAGTTTGTATATAGAGATGAAGTACACCTCACATGGATCAATATTGATATTTTTCATAGGGAATACCAAGAATTATCTCCAGATGTAGTCTTTCTATCATTGGAATAAGAATTTATTAGACATGTTTGTTTTATGATGATTATTAGGTCAAAATGTTATTTCCAAGCATTATTGACACATAATTCTTATGCATTCATTGCCTATTGATTACTGGATGTTGGATGATGTGATAATTGAATTAAAAATGGGATATATGAGTTAGATACATGTAATTTATGTGGTATGGGTATTCATGAATCATTTTATTAAGTTTGAAAATATGCTATTAATCTAGGAGACTTGTTATCTCAATATATTTGGATTGTTTTTTTCAAGACATAGTTCATCTTTATTGGGTGACTGGGAGAATTATTTCTAATCTACCCACCTATTATAAATCATTATAATTGAATGGTCTACAAAATTATTCCGATATATGAGTTCATTTTAGAACTATCAACCATCCTCAATTATATTGGTATTAGAAGTTTACCATTTATGTTCGTAAGTATATCTTATGAGCATGTGTCCTTAATTTTAGTGGTTCATTAGAGAACCATGTAATTAAAATAGAAATTAATTTTGATAATAATTTCCATTCATGAAATACCTTAATAATTTTTATTTAATATTTCTCTTTAAATATTTTCATTTCCTTGATAACTTTTGTTATACACAATAATGAGTTTAAACAAATCACGGTATACTATTAAAATATTAATATTTAAAATGACAGTTTCCACGGATCCATTGTATGGGTGGGTAATAATATGACTAATTAAATAATGAAAATATTATGGTTATATATGTGTAAAATTAATTCATTGGCTATCAATTGATTATAAGTGAAGATAAAAAGCATGTTAAAGATAAATTAATATTTTTCAGTAATACTGTTTTTTTATGGAATGTATCTTTATATTAATAAATTAAATTTATCAATATTAGTGAATTATTTTAATGAAATTAATTAATTATTTACTTATTAAAATGTTCTAAACATTCAAATGATATTTTTCTAAGCATTAGATAAAAATAAATCCACTTATACTGTTATAAGTGTATTTTTTATCTAAAAAACGTTTTGTTGCATTTTGTGCAGTAAATTTGAAATTAAATTATTCCATTTATAGGTACTAAATTAGATTAAATAAATTTATGTTTTATATTCTAGGTGTTAAATTTTTTTAAATAGTCCCCTTTTATTTTTGCCAATATGAATAGTAATTGTGGTAAAATCTATCACCTTGGTAATTGGTAAATTAGGTAAATCTATATTAAAAATAAGTCACAAAGCCATAATTATCATCAGAATTTTTATTGGATGAAGGTAATTCAACAATTATAATATTAGAATAAAAAATTATTAGTTTTATGGACACATGACCATGAAAATGATTTATATATTCTTTAAATAAAAGAATGTTACCAAATGTCACTCTCTTAGTTTTAAATATCCATTATGTGTTGGCATATGGAAAAAACTTATTATGAATAAATATTAATAGTAATTTTTATTATAATGATATTATATTCATGATTTCAATATATTTATCATTATTTGGTAATATATAATTGCATTAAATTCTTAGATAATACTAAAAATATATTTATTCAATTAATGGTAAAATAAAATAAATGGTTTTAAAAATATTAAAAGTGATATAATTTGATTAATTTATAATCATACATGAATTTTAGAGGTTAATATGAAATTTTAGGGTTGTGTAAAAATATTATATTCAAATTCAAACTGTTTGTTTAATTATTTTAGTTCAAAAAAAAATGAATAGTGCCAAAATTTACAATAATGAAATTTTATCAATATTATATTTTAATAAGATATTTAAAAATATTATAAACATGGAATAATTATAAGTACCCGACCTTATTGAATGAATAATCTTGAATTTAGTCAAGAGAACAATTCCTTTTACATTGCGTATCTTTTCAAGTTTAGAGCTTTAGATAATTGGGACATAATACATTCATAACATTACACATTTTTACAGAGTGGATACCATAAAAACAGTTTCCATTTTTTCAAAATATAAAACATTAAAACTCAAAACATGATTACATTTCAATTATTCAAAATTTAACATGGCTTCCTTATTTTTCTTACACATCCTCTAACCTGTGAAAATTCATTTTAAACTTGGGATGAGCACAAAAACTCAGTAAGGGATATAAAAGGAAGGATAGAACACATTAGTCCATGAATACTTGTAATGTGTGAAATCATTTTTTTAAGACATACTTATCACCTTTGTATATATAATTACTTTTTGAAACATGAGATTTCAAAAATACATAAGAAAATAAGTATAATCATAATGTTTTCTTGGGGAATTACTTACATAATCTTGTAACCCTCTCTGTTACCTTATAATTTTTAACCCTCACAGCTACCTTACTATTTGTGTAACCATCGCAGTTACACTTGGAGTAACCATATGGAAGACCTCCAACATACACATACCCAATTCATTGGAGGGAGATATATGTCTCAACCATCATCATAAAAAATTCCCATGAACCAAAACATAATCATACAACATGAATAATTTCATAAAAAAGTTGCTTTTGAATTTTGTAAAATATATTTTTAAAAGAGGATTTCAAAAGGAAACCCCCTTAAAAATATCATACAACTAAAGATAGACTTCATATAGTGGATGTAATATGTATGTAAACTATAAATAGACATAATTCAACATAATATAAGAAAAATCCATCACACATTCAATTTTAATTCCACATAAATAACGAAGTAGAAGGTTAACCCCAGGAATGGCAATCAGGTTAAGATTTCCCTTACCCCAGGATTTTAAAACATCAAACTAGTTTTAAATTCAAGTATAATGATTAAAATATGGTTGTTATTTTTTAAAAAAGTCATTTTAATTTTTATAACATATTTTATGATCATTTCATAACATCATTTCACCATTTAATTTTTAGTATTTTTCTCCTTGCAATGTTTTTGGGTGAGTTCATTACATGATTTCCAAGATTCGTTCATGATTGAAGTTCTTGTCGATTGGAAGTGAAACTAAAGAATTGGGATGAAGTAGTATTTACATATTTAATTTACCATAAATTAATCCAATTTTTATATTATAATTATTACATGAGGATGATTCGTATGTTAAAACATTAATGATTCTCGTTTAGATCATTTTAGTTGTTCTTTGATAATAACGACATCATTTTGTTTTATAAATTAAAACTATGTGTAAAAAAGAATTCCAGAACCATGTATGAGGCATAATACATATATAATAACTTGTTTATAACATAAAAATTGTTTCATGATCTTACTTGAAGTATTTAAAGAAAAATGAAATCACATCATCCACGAGGTCGGTAATTAGACACATCATGGACAATGTTTTCAATTCCTTAAATAAGTGGGAGAGGAGCAGAAGAATGATGATGAATTTTCCATGAACATGAGAACATCAGAATATAAAAGATTCTTGATCTGTCATTCATCTTGGTAAATAGGAGGTTTTTAAAGTAGAAGAAAATAAAGGAATCTTGAATGAAAAGAAAACTTCATAAATTTCTCACGAAAATTCGGCAGCCTAACGACATCTCTTAATATTTCATAAAAATAGTTTGATGAGAGAAAGGGGATATATCATCACTATTACATGATACATACAGTAAGGGGGGATATTGATTGAAATGTCCCAATATAATACAAAGGGAAAGGAAGAGAATAACATAAAATTAATGAAAAGAAAAAAATAAAACAGGATGTTTGCCTCTTGATCTCTTCTCCTTGAGATCCTACTGAAGAACTTTTGTTTTGGTATTTTGGTGGGAACAAAAGCTCTAGGACGTGGGGAAGAGCCTAGGTAGGAGTATTGGGTAGAACATAGGTATGGATCAAGGCTTGAGAGGTGTGGGAAGAAGAGGGTAGTGAGGGTGGTATTTATAGTGGAGGAGAGGGGGTATTTTTTATTATTTTAATAATTAATATAATAATTTTCCACAAGATTATGAATAGTCATAGTTCATGTGACCAAAAATCGTAATAATGGAATGTGAGTTCGAACCATGGGCCCTTGAATCACTTATGATGTCATAAATAATTTATTTTATGGATAATTTAATTATACGGTATTTTATCATATTTCACTATTCATCGAAAATTCAAAAAAATTAGAAAAATCCCAAATTTTTACCCTAAGATTTTCTTTGATGTGTAGAATTAAAAAATGTTGTCCTTTTTGGAATATATTTTTTTAATATTGTTAATTTAATTTTTAAATAAAATCATACTTAATTCAAAAATTAACTATTCTAGTTCTATAACTACCTCTATATCACGATGAAAAATTAACCAATATGTTATTATCTTAAAGCCTTAAGAAAATAAAATAATAATAAAATTTACTATTCATTAGTTTCATATTACTATTCATGTTACTTTCATAAGGGTATTTTATTATTCACAAAAAAAGTTGGTTTCATCAGACTACTAATAACTTACTAAACACAATTGTAGATGAGAGTTTACTGAAGTACAAAACATAGAAGTGGAAAAATTTTGTATAAAAGCTAGTTATATATATTTACTTAAAACAAAGTCCCATTCATTTCCATTTATTTTTAGAAAAACTAGGGGTGTTACATTATCCCCACCTTCTGGAAATTGTGTTCTCGCAATTTTTAATTACTTATTAAACAACTGAGGGTACTTTTCCCTCATAGCCGTTTCAGACTCTCATGAATCTTCTTAAACTATGTGGTTTCTCCACAAAAAAATCACCTGGGGGATTACCTTATTTCGCAATGCATGTTCCCTTCGATCACGAATCTAAACTTGTTTCTATTCATAAGAAAGTTTCTCTTCCAATTGAACTACTTCTGGGCTCAAGATAGGTGATGAATCAGGAACATACTTTCTCAACATCGAAACATGAAAAACATTGTGTACCTGGGACAAAATAGGAGGCAAAGCTACGTGGTATGAAAATGTTCCAACTTTCTCCACGATTTCAAAAGGACCAATTAACTGTGGACTTAGCTTCCCTTTCTTACCAAAACGCATCGCACTTTTCCAGGGAGATATTTTAAAGAAAACATGGTCACCAACCTCGAAAGAGAAGTCCTTCCTTATGTTATCTGCATAACGTTTATGCCAGCTCTGAGTTGTCCCCATGTGCTGCTAGATCATCCTCACTCTCTCAGCCACTTATTCTACTAATTCTATCCAAATCATCTTTCATTCACTGACTTCATCCCAAAATGATGGAGTCTGACACCGCTTCCCATACAAATCCTCAAAAGGTGCAATCTGAATACTGGAATGAAAAATGTTATTATAAGAAAACTCAACTAAAGAAATATATTGATCACAACATTCCTAGTAGTCTATTGATCATGATCGAAGCATATCATCTAATGTTTGAATCGTTCGTTCTGACTACCCATCTGATTGAGGATGAAAATTTGTATTGAAAATTAATTTTGTGCCCAACGACTTCAATATTCCCTTCCAAAAGTTAGAAGTGAACCTAGGATCCTGATCAGATACAATAGAAAAAGGAACTGCATGGAACCTTTCAATATCCTTGAGGTACAGTAGAGAAAGTTAATCTAAATAAACTGTACCTCGAATAGAATGAAAATGTGCATATTTTGTCAGCCGATCACCAATAACCCAAATCAAATTGTTACCTCGAGAATTATTTAGTTGTCCCACCACAATGTCCATGGATACATTCTCCCATTTACACTCTGGCACTAGAAAAGTTTGAAGCATCCCCTTCAGTAACTTCTGCTCAGATTTAACCTGTTGACAAGTCAACCATTTCATTTTAACCAATTCTGCATTTTCCTGTAGCTCACGATATTCCTTCTGTGCTCGATTAATTCTGTCTGAAAATGACGTCTACACTGAAACATAGAACAAAATAGGGGTATTTATTTCACCAACAAATTCTAAACCAAAATTCATCAAATCATTAATCATGGGGTCAGGTTCCAAACATAGCATGTTTAATGATGCATTATCTTTATGACTCAAGGTATCCACCACATTGTTTGCTTTTATAGGATGGTAACTAATCGTGAAATCATAATTCTTTATCAGTTCAAGCCATCTTCTCTACCTCATGTTTAATTCCTTAAGAGTGAATATATAACTCAAACTTTTATGGTTAGTATATATTTTAGATTTTTCTCCTTATAAATGATGCATTCAAATTTTCAAAGAAAAAACGACAACTACCAATTCCAAATCATGTTTGGGATAATTTAGCTCATGTTGTATAAGTTGTCTTGAAGCATAGTAAATTACCTGATCATTTTTCCTTAAAACTCAACCAAGTCCCATCAATGAAGAATCAATATAGGTGAAAAACTCACCATTCCAGGAAGCTAATGCATTGGAACATTCACCAATCTCTTCTTCAGTTCCCGAAAACAAACAACACATTCTTCTTTACAAACAAATATAACCCCTTTCCGTGTTAACTTATTTATCGGTCTAGATAATGATTCAATGTTATTAAAAAAACATCAGTAATATCTTGCTAACCAATGAAAACTATGAATCTTTGTAACATTTGTGGGTCTGGTCCATTAATCAACTATATTTATTTTGGTAGGATAATCTGTTATTCCATCCTTATTTACAAAGTGCCCAAGAAAACAAATCTGTTGAAACCAAAAATCACACATGCTAAATTTTCCATACAGTTTCTTTTCTTTTAATTTTTGTAAAAGAACCGTTATATTTTTTTCATGCTCCTCTTTGTTTTTAGAAAATACAAGAATTTCATCAATAAATACAACCACAAAATTATCCAAGAACTCATGAAATTCTCAATTAATTTGATTCATGAATACAACAGGTTCATTAGTTAACCCAAAGGGAATAATAAAAAATTCATAATGCCCATATCTAGTATGAAAGTTTGTTTCTGTGATGTCATCCTACTTCACCTTTAGCTGATGGTATATGGATCTCAAGTCAATCTTGGAAAAGTACTGAGCTCCCTAGAGCTGATCAAACATGTCATTGATATGAGGAAAAATATACTTTTTTAATAGTAATGTTATTCAAAGATTTATAATCAACGCAAAGTATCATGGAACCATATTTATGTTTAACAAACAAAATAGAGGCTCCCCATTGTGAAGTGCTAGGATGAATAAAGCCTTTATCACGAAAATACTAGAATTGTTTTTTCTATTCAAGATGTTCTATTTGAACTATATGATATGGGGGTTTCGAAATTGGCTTATCATCAAGAACTAAGTTATTTTTGAATTTGACTTCCCAATCAGGTATGAGACCTAGTAACTCATCAGGAAAAACATCAAGGAATTCATTTACCACTAGAACATCATTAATCTGAATAGATCCCTTGTATTCAAAAATATGAGCAAGATAACTTTCATTTCCAACATTCAATATTTTTTCATATTCGAAGAATTTTTTCAATAGTATGGGTTCGTTCATTTATAAAAATAGAAACTCTTTCTAAATAATAACTTCATTAGCTCTACAGTCAATCTTTGCATGATTAATAGAAATCCAATCCATTCCCAAAATAACATCAAACTTGTCTAATAGTAAAACAACAAGGTTTGAAGGTAAATACTTTCCACGGACCACAATATAAATATTCTAGTAAGTCCTCTTTGCTTTAGTATTTCCCCCTTGTGTTTTGAAAAAATGTTCGGGTCTCATTTTTTGAGGTGATATTTCCAATTTACCAAAAAATTTATCATAGATGAAGGAATGTGTAGACCCCATATCAAAAAAACATTAGTAAAATATGAGTGAACAAACAACAAACCTATCAAAACTTCATTGGATGGCCCGACATCTGCTGACATAGATGCAAAAGATCTCACTACACCTTTATGCTTCTAGTTTGTCTTTTTTTACCATTCAGATCTCTCTTTGGGTAGGCATTTTCATAATGACCCATCTCACCACATTTAAAAGACTTTACATTTTTCTTATCAGGATTAGTCTATGGATCATTTTCATTACAATCTCTGGCCATATGTTCAAACTTACCACATTTAAACCACTTTCTAGTTTTGTTATGACATTCCCCAGGGTGTTTCATACCACACTCTTCACAAACAGGATGCTGGATTTTCTTACCATCAGATATCTTTGGTTGATTCTAACCCATCGATATCCATCTACACCTATTTTCACCTTATTTCCAAAATGAAAATGATCATCAAAATACTCCATATCTACGCTCTCACAATATTGGACAAGTTTTTCATATCTTTTGAATTCATGGGAGGCCAACACCATTTGATACCTTGGATTCAGCCTTGAGTAAAAGTGGTCGATTTAGATATCGATAGCCAGAATATGATTTGGAGCATACCTCTCCCATCAGGTGATGTTTTCTTCAGACACAGTCACTAAATCGTTCTATTTTAGCTTCAATTCAAGGAATTGCTTCTCCTTTCTAAGTCTTGCCACCTTAGTAAAATATTATTCAAGGAAAATAGTTTTAAATTAAACTCACTCTAAGGAATAAAAATACACTCTACCCTTGATATTCCTTACCATTGACCACCATTGATCAGCTTCACCTTCAAAACGATAAATGGAAGGACTTACCTTTGGATTGTATCAACATCCAATAACATCGAATATCTTTTCAAGGTCATTGATTCATCCTTCAGCTGCTATTGTTTGAGAAGATCCACTGAAAGCAGGAGGGTGTAATCACATAAAATGACCCCCTATTGTCATGTTTCGTTGTGATAAATATATTTATTCTCTTACACGGATTCCACCACCATTTATTTCCTCTGTTAGCTAATCCATTATTGTCACAAATTGCTTGGTTCCAATCCCTACCAGTCCGGGATGTAGATCTAGAAGGATGTCATTCTATCGGTGCCTATCCTCTTCAGCATCCCTGTTTTTTCTATAGACAACCATTCTAAACAAACATATCTTTGATTAATCTACATGGTAATCTTTAAATTATAAAACATTTCAAATCAATCATAGTGTAAAATTCATTTACGGTATTCTTTTAACATTATCTTGACCCCTAATGTTTTCTAAATCATCCTCTAATACCAACTATAAGGACCCAACCTTATTATATACATAATCTTGAATTTAGTAAAGAAAACTATTCATTTTACATTTAGGATATTTTCATGTTTAGAGCTTTAGAGAGTTGGGACATAATACATTCATAACATTACACACTATTACAGAGTGGATACCATAAAAACAGTTTCCATTATTTAAAAAATATAAAACATTAAAACATAAAACATGATTCCTTATCAATTATTAAAAATTTAATAGGTCTTAATTATATATATTACAATCCACACACTTGTGAAAATTCATTTTAAACAAGGGATGAGAACCAAAACTCGGTAAGGGATATAAAAAGAAGGAAAGAACACCTTAGTCCAAGAATACATGTACCGCATGAAATCATTTTTATAAGAAATACTTATCACATGTGTATACATACTTAATTTGTGAAAAATGAGATTTCAAAAAATAAATAAGAACATAAGTAGAACCATAATGGTATCTTGGAGAAATACTTACATAATCTGGTAACCCTCTCGGCTACCTTATAATTTGTAACCCTCATGGCTACCTTACTATTTGTGTAACCATCACAGTTACACTTAGAGTAACCATACGGCTGACCTCAAACTTTACCCAATGCATTGGAGGGAGATATAGGTCCCACCCTTCATCATAAACAATTCTCCATAACCATAACATAGTCATACAACATGAATAATTTCATAAAAACATTTCTTTTGAATTTTGTAAAATACAATGGTAAAATAAGATTTTAAAAAGAAATCGACTTAAAAATATCATACAGCTGAAGAGATACTTAATAGAGTGGATAGAATATGTATATAAATTGTAAATAGACATAATTACACAAAATATAAGAAAAAAATCACACAATAAATTTTAATACCACATAAATAATGGAGTAAAAGGTTAACCCAAAGAATGGAAATCAGGTTAATAATTTCCTTACCTCAGGCTGGTCTTACTTAAAACTTGTTAAAACATCTTGTATAATGGTTAAAATAATGTTATTAGTATTTTATAAATCATTTTAATTTTTATAACATCTTATATGATCATTTCATGACATCATTTAACCCTTTAATTGTTATAGTTTTGCTCTTGCATTGTTTTTAGGTGAGTTCTTTACACGATTTCGAAGATTGGTTCATGATGGATGTTCTTGTCGATTGGAGGTGAAACTCCTAAATTAGAATTAAATTCTATTTACATATTTATACTACCATAAATTATACCATTTATCATTTTTTTAATTCTTACAAGATTATGATTCATCAGTTAAAACATTAATGATGTTCGTTCAGATCATTTTAGTTGTTCATTGATAATAACGACCTCATTTTGTTTTATAAATTAAAACCTTCTATACAAAAGAATTCTAGAACCATAGAGGAGACAAAATAAATATATTAAAACCAGGTTATACTATAAAAAAGGTTTAATGATCATACTAATTTAATGAAAAATGAAATCACATCATCCATGATGTCATTAATTAGAGACATCATGGACAATGTTTTCAATTCCTTGAATAAGTGGGAGATGAGTAAATGAATGTGGATGAATTTTCCATGAACATGAGAACATATAGAATATAAAAGACTCTGTAGATTTCATGCCTCTTGGTTAAGAGAATATGAGGAAATAAGAAGAAAATAATGTAATCTTGAATGAAAAGAAAACTTGAGAAATTTCTCACGAAAATTCGGCAGCCTAATGGCGTCTCTTAAAATTTCATAAAAATAGTTTCATGAGAGAATGTGGATATATCATCACTCTTAAATAATATGGACAATATGGAATTAAATAACCCAATATAATAAAAAGTTAAAGGAAATTAATAACATAAGATGAAAGAAAAGAATGAAAATAAAAGAGGATGTTTACCTCTTCATCTCTTCTCCTTGAGATCCTTCTTAAGGACTTTGGTTTTGGTCTTTTGGTGAGACCAGTAGCTCTAGGACGTGGGAAGGAACCATGCATGGAGTATTAGGCAGAACATAGGCATGTCTCAAGGCTTGAGAGGTGTCGTAAGAAGAGGAGAGTGAGGGTGGTATTTATAGTGGCGGAGAGGGGTATTTTTTTAATCATTATTATAATATTTTTTCCCAAGACTGTGAATAGTCATAGTTCATGTGACCTCAAATAGTAATAGTGGCATATGAGTTCGAAACAAGTTTCCTTTCATCAATTATGATGTCATAAATAGTTTATTTTACTAATAATTTAATTATACAGTATTTTATCGTATTTCATTATTCATGGAAAATTGAAGAATTTCAGAAAAATCCACAAAAATTATCATAACCATTTTTCGATCATTAGAATTAAAAAATGAAGTCATTTTTTTGAAAATAATTTTCTAAATATTATTAATTTAATTTTTAAATAAAAGAATACTTAAATCAAAAACTAACAATTCTAATTCTATAACTACTTCTATATCACAATGAAAAATTAATGAAGATGTTAATATCTTAAAGCCTTAAGAAAATAAAATAATAATAAAATTTTCAATTCATTATGGTCATATTACTATTCAAATTGCTATTCATAAGGGTATGTTACTATTCACATAAAAAAACAATTTGGCTTCATCAGACTCTAAATAAATTAATGGACACAATTGTAGATTATAGTTTTTAGAAATTCAAAACATTGTAGCTGAAAATTTATGTTTAAAGGATAGTTATAAATATCAAATTAAAACAATGTTCCATGAATTTATATTTATTTTTAGAAAAACTTTGGGCATTAAAATATTATAGTTTGGATTTGATATGGTCTAAAATTTCCAAACATGGCCATTTATTTTATAATTTTAATCATATATGTGAAAAATTACAACCCATTAACATTGAAAATGTTTTTAACATAGTTAAAATGAAAATTGATTAACTAAGGGTTAATCAACATTATATGGTATAAAATGACACCAAAACTTAACTAATATCTATTAATTATTTGTATTAGAACCATATACAACATTATCTTTTAATCTCAAGACATTTAGAGTAATTTTTCTTGATAAATAATTTATTATAATATAACCATTTGAAAAATTGAAAAAGTGTCTCACACCTCAATTATAAAAGGGAACCACCTCTATTACTTCATTACTCCACATTGAGCCTTCTATCTAGACCAAAATTAGACAATTTATATTCTCAACATACATATACATATTGCATATGTTCTACTCTTCCCAAAATACCTTCCCTAGAGTCTATTTTAGGAGATCTAAATGAGTTTTTTAAAGAAGCGTTAATTGACTTAATCAATCAATTTATTTAATACTTTACATTCGATCCTCTAAATATATGGTATTTATCAGAAAAAATAAAATTCAGTATCATATATATGAAAAAATGTTATTATTATAATTAAAACTCCATTATACTCTCTATTTACCATCAATTGGGAAATGAAATTATCGCTCATGTGTACGTACAACTTATCATCTCCATGTAGCGATACAGTTCATTTTTCCTCACCAGCTTTAATGGATCAATTCTATAATGTGTAAAATATTAATATATTATATTTATGAAATAAAAATACTTTTTTAGTGACAATATCATGTCTACCTTCTTACCATTCAACCCTTTAGGAAATAATAACGTCGCTTGTGTGTATGTTTGGACTACCCTCTAAGAAATGAAGTGATTCATTTTTCTTTTCTATTTTACTATGATGGTAATGAGGATGAATTAGATGAATATAAATGACATATATTATATAATAATGATCCTAGAAAGTTTAATTAATATTTATCTTTCTTTTGTTCCGTTAATTGAAAATTTAAAACTGTGGTCATGTGTACATACTGCATACCATCTCTGTGAATGATGTAATTCATTTATGAATATAAAAATTTTATGAGTGACTCAAAATAGGTATATAATGATAATATTTGAAATTTATATCATTAATAATATTATTTAGATACTTGGAAGATGAAAAATGTACAAGTAATGGAACTACTAACCTGAAATACTCATGGAAATTAATGAAATTAACATAGATAAATGATGATTTTAATAACGAATGATTGATAAAAGGGGGTGTTGAAATATTATAAATTGATCATATATGATATTATAAGTATTAGAATGTTTTTTGTAATAAAATATAAAAAAATTAAATTAATTATACAAGAGGTTAGATAGCTTTCAAAGTAAGGAATACATAAGGTAAGGGTTTTAGGTTACAGTCCCATTTTTATCGTGATTTTTTATGATTAAGTTCTTGGTTATAAAAACATATGATCTACTTCTGAAAAAAAACTCATGTATTTTCTTATCCTCTGGTTATTTCTTGAAAATACATGTTTTCTGTTCATTTTCATCACCTTTTGTACTCTAGATATGAAAAATATGTTTTAAGGAAAATTGACTTCATTTATCTCTTCGGTCAAAATGTTCTTTCTTCCATATCCATGTTTACTAAAAATATTTTGAAGAACCACTACTATAAAACAGACCTTTAATGGCACTATCCTTTTTTAGAACTTTCACAAGGCACTGATAAAGGGTAACTATTATCAGCTCTTTTTTATAGCACTGATAAAGGGTATCCTTTATAGGGGCTTTTTTAGCACTTATAAAGGTATCAAATAAAATGAAATAATTAAACAAATAAAAATTAAAAATGCGTAAATTGAAATAAAAATATTAATAATTTTATTAATTAAATAATTACTGATAAAAAATAAAAATTTTAATATATATATTATAAATATTAATATACAGTATATATTAAATATATAGAAAAGTAAAATGAATAAAATGGAATAATTAAAAAACTAAAAATAAAAATATGTAAATTAACAAAAATATGAAAAAAAATTATTAATTAAATATTTATTGATAAAAATGACTATATTGTAATAATTAAATAAAAATACAAAATGAATAAATTTAAGTTTTTTTAATGAAACCTTTTTAATAAAAATGAATAATTTTAATACATATATATATATACATAGTAATTATAATTATTAATAAATAATATTTTTTAAATATAAATATAGAAAATGAATAAAATTTAATAATTAAAAACATATTAATGTCTTATTCATTTTTAATGGTCTTTATACAATGTTATTAATTAATATATTTAATATAGAAATATATTCACATATATTTCTATATATATATATATTAATGTATACAATATTTCCTAAAACATGACTTATATAATAAAAATTATTATTTTTAATTAAAATAAGTCATAAATTTAGTGATAAATCTTTTGTAATTAAAAATTAATATTAATTAAAAATGTTGACTCATTACTTAGAGTAATGAAAATAATTGAAAGTTGTTTTATTTTTCAATTTAACTTATATGAATTGTGTGAAACATTTATTTCAAATACATATACATAATTATTTTCTTTTTATATATAATGCACACACACAAATATTTACCCAATTAATGAACTTTTATATAGAAACACATACACCAAAAAATTATGTAATTTATTAAAATTTTTGTATTCATTTTATAATTTCATTAGAACATGATGATTTTAATATATTTCGTTTTTAATTGAGAAATTTTATTTATTTATTTTTTATATTGTGACATTTAGGTATTACTTATTAATTTTCAATATATTTTTTATTTTCATTTTTTGAATTTATCATTTTGTATTATTTTATATATATATTTATTTAATATTTTATAGAATTTTCAATATGTATTCATATTTACATGAATATATATCCATATTTCTTCAACAATTTATATTTAATTAATAAAACTTATCCATTTTTCAATATTATTTAAGTGTACTAATTTTTAATTATTCAATTTCACTCATTTTTAAGATTCATGCATTTAAGATTATATATTCATTAATAAGGTTAAAAATATATTTATAAATAAATATATTTATAAATTTATATTAAAAATATTTATAAATATTTATATTTATAATTATTCATAAATAAATATTATTGTTTTTAAATAGTTTGTATAATTATAAATAAATAATTATATATTTAAATAATTTTTAAATTAAAATAAATTTATTTAAATGATGAATATATTTACTATATTTATATTTTTATGTATTATATATATATACATAATTATATAAATTTATAAAATGAAACGACAATATAAATAATAATTTTCTAAAATTATATATATATTTATAAATAAAAAATTTTATATTTAAAAAATTTTAAAATTATAAAAAATAATTTTAAATAGTGAATATATAAACCATATTTATATTTATATTTATATTGGTTTATTAAATATTTAAATATATGTAATGATATGAATATGTTTATAATTTTAAAATTATAATAAATATATTTAAATAGTGAATATATTTACTATATTTGTATGTATATATATTTAATATATATATATATATTATTATATAATTATATATAATTATATAAATAAATTTATAATTATAAATTAATAATTATAAATATATTTATTTATAAATATATTTAGAAAATGTATTTATTTATAAGTATATTGAGAAAATATATTTTTTTATAAAATTATTTAAAAAATATGTTTATTTATAAATATATTTATAAATGTATATTTATTATATTTATAAAAATATATATTTATAAGAATATATAAAAAATAATTTTTTTTTTAAAAAATATTTATGTAATGGTAAATTAATAATTATATATATAACTATTTTATAAAATTATAATAAAATAATATATAAATAAATAAATATGTTTTAAAAAATTATTTAAAATAATACATAAAATTTTTATCAGGAATAAAAAAGTGCTGATAAAGGTCTCCCCAATATGTTTAAAATAACCCTAAATTTGACTGATTCAGTTGTCATTCTAAACCTCTCTCATAACTCAATTACTATCAGTACTCCTCCTCTATGTTCTATTTGATAAATCAAGGCTAGGATCCAATGTATGTTATGTTATCCTCCTCTATTGTTGATTGCATGTCTGGGTTCTGTGGTTTGTGTTATTGTAGTATTCTCAACCATGAAGAACCCTTCTTAACTTCTATTATAACTCCAATTATGATTGGTTTGTCTCATTCTTCCTCATTATTTCCATTCTTATCACAACCTTCACTCATGTATGTTTCCATTGTTAGCATTATCGCAATTACCATCACCACTCTCTACTTTTCTCCACCAAACATTCCCTATGATCATTACCATTGTGCTACATGGTCACCATATATCATAGATTTCATATTGGATAGTAATGGATCATTAAGTGATGGAAAATAAAAATTTATTGTGTACTTCACATATGATTTTGGGGACTCATTCTTTATATCATTATTGTCCTTGTGGCTTCCCATATAGTAAGATTTTCTGGTATATATTAAGTAACAATTGTTTGGTTCATAGTATTATTGTGAATCATCCCATCAATTTCTGTAATTGAATCTTCATTTTTTCAAACAGGTTTTTATCATAAACTATAACTAATTGGCCAATTACTTACTTAAGATGTAGTTCAAGGGAATTTTTTATAATGATTTGAGTTTCCACAAAAAATACTATAGAACATAATATAGTTTCAAACATGATATCTTTAGTTAGAAGGACGAAGGCCTCCATGTATATTTTCTATAGCGTTATGTCTCTCTCTGATTCTTTCATTGATTCAAGACTCCTAATTACCTCAAAATAGACTATTATAGGCCATAATGATTCTTATTTCACATGTTCTATACTTTTTCAAAATAATGATACATTGATTGGTATATTTATTTATATACAAATATTGATATTATATGAATTTAAATTGAATGGAATGTTTTTAATAAAATGTTGGTTCAATCAATATTTATTGTCCCCCCCTATCCTTTTATTTTACTTTTTTTTTAAATTATTTTTTTTATTTTTATAAAAGTGGTTTAAAAAAATGAACAGTCGTATTTATATAATTACATTTTTGAAATGTAATATGTTAGAATCCAAAATTAAAATTTTATTTTGGGTATTTGTTAATATGGGTGGGTTTACAGAATACATCTAATAAACATATTTATTAGAAAGAAGAAGTTCTCGGTTTTATTTTGTTTTTGAAAAAAAATCTTTAGTTTTTTGTTTTAATTATATGTAAAAAATAGTTTATCATTAAATATATAAATTAAAACATGATTAACTATGAGGAGAAGTTTACATATATTAATTTTACAATATTTAGATCATGTAGGATATGTAAGAGTTTATAATGTATATATTTGAGATTGTTTTATGAAAATAGAGGTTTTATTATTCATGCACCACTGAAATATGTTATTCATGATATAAATAATTCAATATTAATTAAATAACTCCTATGATAAGGGTTTTTGATTAGTTTTGAACGTAATCTATGAATTTGAATCTTTTTAAATATGTTAGATTTCAGAAAAAATCGGTTATATTGGATCTTGATCAATATTTCTGTATTGAATTTTCTATAATAGATATTTTTAAGTGATTATCATGGTTTATAATTAGATTAAAGAATTTTATATTAACAATAACATATTAGTTATTTTTTTATATATGTATTTAAAATTTTATTTTTCTGATAAATTCGTTCATAATATATATATATATATAGGTTAATGATATGATTTAAATTAATTTACCTTCATAATACAAAAATATGGTTTTAATAGTATTCATATTTTAAAATAATCCAATACAAATTTATAAATATTTTTTTGACTGATGGAACTATATGAAATTTTATAAAATGTAACATTATTATTTTATCTAGACATTAGAATTTTAGGAAATGAAATTTTTTTTATTATACCTCTCAATGTATAATTATTATATTTTTCTACAAGAAAAAGTTGTGTAGATGTGATAAAAATAATTTTCATCATATATTATATTAAAATGGTTATTATTTTAGGACTATGTATGGTATGTTATAATGTGAGTTACTATAAATATTTTAGTGATCCATCAAAGGCTAGGGTGAGGGTGATGTGACATTTCTGTTGTTGTTTTTTCTTCTTTATGGGTTTTCAGAAGTTATGTTTAACCGATGTGTTGTGGAACCCATTTAGTGGTTCTTTCCTAAGTGGAGAATTTAATAAATGAATTATGTATATTTTATTATCATGGTGTCTTGATTAGTACACAATGAATTGACATAAATGTGTATTTCGGGTGTTACTACTTAAAAAACATACTCAAATATATGCATTGTTGTATATTTTAGGATTTTTATTAGGAATTTCTTAATTATTTTTATACTCACACTTTAACCATGAACCTTAGTGCACATAAAGATCTTATATTTGAGATTCAGGAGTGGGAGAAGGACTGGTAACGTATATTATATTTGGTTCAGCTCAGTGTGGATTAGTTTATGTTTTCATGGTAGTATCTTGTACATTTTAGCATTTTGAGATGATATTTGAAATTTGAAATTTATATTTGGACATTTAAAAAGTTTTAAGGGGAAAATTCACATCCTCATCTGATTCATCTCCAGAACAGTGAATATTTCATATTATTTATTAAGACTCATCCCCAATATTTTATAGGTTTCATTAACTATTATGAGAATTAGTAATCAAAAATTGATCATTAGCACCCTATATGGGATGGCTACAGCTAATATTAGTTCAGGAAACATTAGTGCATATCTAGAAGAGATGCATGATAAGTCTCAACCAACAAAATTCTATAATAACTATTCATAAGATGAAGTTGAAGTAGATGATAATTGTCTGTAACTTTTATATTTGGATGAATTTAGAGGATAAAACCTACCATAGTACTGTAATTATTTCCATCAATTTTATTACCCATTTCCTTCAAATTGGAAGCACGCTAATCGTTTTAGAATGTAGTATGAAAATGGAGTAAATGAGTTCATAATGTTTTCCATAGATCATGAATATAATGCTTATCAAATCATTTCGCCTGTGTTTATGTTGTTGTCATTAAAGAAAATTATATTTTTAACTACTCATGCATACACTGTCTTTTGCACATGATGATGTTACCAATCCCACGGAAGAACAAACTTTTAATGGTAAAACTATAAATTAATTATGTGATCAGTTGCATGTTAATGAAAAAAAATGATTCAGCATCATAGTGTTGAATAAAATTATCAACAAAATAAGTAAAGTTATAAACGTTGTGTTTGGATAAAATTAATGCAAACAAACTATTAAACCCAATAAGTCTATTTTCATTAGTTTTTTTGGGACATAATGGGGATGAAAGTAATGGTTGATATTGATTCATAGTTCTGCATCTATCCTATAAAAAAGTAAACCCTTTAAAAATATATAATGCTCATGTTATGATATAATTTCTCTATTTTACTGAAAAAATATATAATGAAACATGGATTTAATTTTCATTATTCTTTGATAAGTTAATTTATTTTATAATATTTTTCAAATAAATTTGTCATAATGGCCACTGTAAATGCCCATAGAGGCTTCCAAACTCTTCTTACCAAGTTACATCTTAGGGATGGTGAGGGGAAAGTAAATCCCTGACCACTAGTTATTTTTTCATACATTATAATGCAAGAAACATGGAATTATTTCATCAGTCATCATACTGATAAATCATTTAAGGTATATTTCAGTCGATAATATATTATTTTAAATTATTTACAAAGAAATTATAATTCAAAATAATTAATTTATGAAACATCAAAAGAGTGGTGAAAATAAATAATGTGCCTAAAAACCAATGTACCCCTATCGTAGAGAAAGGATGGGGTATTCGTCACTATAGATGAAATTGGTATGTATTCTAAATCAAAATAAATGTTTTTTTATATGAAACAATATATGTACCTTTGTTTATATGAATACTGATGAATAAAATTATTAATCCACTCCCCAAATAATCATTTGGAATGTAAGGAGGCCTGCATAAATAATGAAGGTAAACTATTCGATGAAAAATTAAAATTGTTCTAGGGAAGGTGTTTTAGTATGACATAATCTTAATTTATTATGATTTATAGTATTATTACATAATAATAACTATTTATGTTCATATTTTTTATATGGTTTGGAGAAAACAATTGGTTGTGACCATACTCAAATAAAAATGACATTAAGTAGCTTTGAAGCAGCAGGAACAATATGTCCACATTAGAGGATTAGTTTTTTGAGTCTCTCCTTGAACATATTTTGAAAAGATAAAACCACATGAAGATTCATATAATATAGTGAAATTATTGTAGACATAAATAAGTTCATTGCAATATATTATTGTATATTCTTGTTTAGGAGACCAGTGTTTGAGAAAGGCTCAAAGTGAATCGACTATGGGACCAAGATCCACACTTGAACCAAATGACCTCAGTAGATTTAAAGTTATTCAGTACACTCAACTATATACCTTATTCAAGATAATAAATATTTTCATTTCACTATATTCAAAATGTTAATTAAAAAATTTCTCATAAAATTATATTGCTAAAAAATTTGGGCACATTTATATGTGATATGTGTATGTCAACACCCATGCACCACCTTGTTGTTAAGGGTAGAGTGTGTAATATCTCAGGAGACAAACAACATGAGAAAGTACTCACAAAAGATCACATGAGAGTGGGAATTAATGTAGCTCATGAGCTGAATAATTATTTTTTTATTCCCCTTAGTGATCCAGATATTACAATGGTTAATGATGTTATTGTAACATTCATACCATGGCCATATAATCATTTAAAGACACATGAGATATGTCTAACAAAAAATTTCTTGTGAAAGATTTATAATATCTAATGAAAACATTTCTTAAGTGAGGTTTCTTATTACAGATGGGTAAAGTGATGGGAAAAAAGAAACTTGTATCCAGAAAATCTAGTGAATTGACCAATAAATCAAAATGACCTTCCATGAGTACCTTCTACCTTCCAGTTCCATCTAATTATTTATTCCCATTAAAAATTCAAGCATATACCACATATAAATATTGAAATGTGTCTTCTATTCCATATGAAAAAATAAATACATGGAGATTTTATGACAAACATAGTTGGTATAGAGATTATAAATGAGATAATAAATAAAAAATGGTTAGGATTATTAGTATTGAATGCATATGTAATGTACATTTTTGAAATACGTATATTCAAATAATGATATAATATGTTTGTTAAATTTAATAACTATTCATAGTTTCTATGGGAATTTATATTACTACTATATAAATGAAAAACTGTTGGGAAGCATGATATGGAGTAATTAATAGCTATACAATTTCTATAGAAAACATTAATTTGGATAGTAATGAAATTGAGAAGAAAATAGAAGAGATACCTGAATCATTTGAGAAAAAATTAATAGAAAAATAGACTATTTTTTATTCCTACAATGAATAAGTAAAACTATTCAATTTTATCAAATAAAATATATTTTTTATTTTATTATTACTTATTTGTTTTTATTTTATAGGTAGCACAGGATGCTGATTGCAGTTAATCTGTATAGAAAAAAAATTATTTTTTGATCCAATTCAGGGGTATCTAAAAACCAATCACACATGGTGTGTACTAAAAATTTTCAATAAAATTTAGTCAACGTTTTATAGACAAGATTCAAATAATATGTTTCAGTTTGTTTTTTGAAATTATTTTTGTTATGATAAGGCGAACTCTAAATATAGGATAGATCCTAGAATGAAGTCAGTGTATAAAAATTTAAAGCTTTTAGATTACTAATAATAGAAACATATTAAGTTATATATTGAAAATTTTAACTATAAAAACATATTTCAAAATAATTTACTTATTTTGGACAATGTTTCTGCATTGTCTAATGCATGATAAAGGAAATGATTGTGGATACTATGTTTGTAAATTGATGAGATAGATCATAAACCAGACCAATAATATAATTCCTAGATAGGTAATTTATAATGACCCTAACATTTTTCACATATAATTACATGATTTCAAAAAATATTTAACTATCAAATTACAACCCACATATAGTAAAGCCTGTTGTGTTTATAAGAATACGTACAAAAAACAAAAAACATGGTACTAGATAAAACATTTATTTATTTAATATCCAATATGATATCCTAACTTCCTTTGAGCCCTTTTATCCCTCACATCTTCAAAGGATAACCTAGGGATAACATGAACAAAATTGATGAGCTAAAAAACCATTTAAGGGATTTATCATAGGAATATAAAATATCATATGGTTTTGAAGGAATAATATAAATAAGTAAATGCATGGAACATGAATAAACATAATGAGGAATAAAATTTATAACATGGGAACATATAATCATGAAATGAAAGGAATTTTGAAACAATATATAACATGAAATAAACATGAGTCAAGGATAACCTCCAAGACTATATAACATTCTGTACAAAGTCCGATAAAGGAATTATGTTCAATACCTATCCTAACATGATGTCTCGTGAGACTAAAAAATACCCATGAATTGGAGTTATATCTGGGTGTACCCATCATTACATTTTCATCTATATGTGTCACGACCCCCTCCCCACAAAGTGTACCCCTCCTAGGCCGGAAATGTGAGAAGGGAGATAATGACCCCCGAGTCCCGCCTCCAGTAGGCCCCGGGTTGGCAACTAGCACCGAGGGTATAATAAACATACAAATGGGAGGCATTACCTTCTAAGAGAACAAATGCAGAAGAGAGAGATAGAATAAACTCCAACCAACTCCAACTCATAACTGAAATATAAAAGAAACCCAAGTACATATATGAAATGTCATGAAAAATTACTACAACTAAAAGGGAAAACTAAAAGTACCCAAAAGAAATTAAAACGGCAGCGACCACAAGCCCGAACAGCTCCTCCTCCAACCACAAGCTAGTAGTAACCAGCTTGATCTCCAACCTGCTCCAAGTGACCTGAAAAAACAGTTTATACAAACATAGGGTGAGTATAACAGTATAATCAGTAGGATCCTCCCCAAGCCTCTCGTGAAAAAGTAAAGAAATCATGCTAAAGCCCAGTGAACAACAAGTGAAACTAACTCGTCACCTAAACAGGTATACTATGTTACCAACCTCACCATGGATACTCTCACCAAGGAACGCATACAAGAATATAGAATATAGTAAAGAATATCAAGGGTACCCCGCTACTACTTCCCCACTGGTTTTCCGCTTTTCCCCAACGACATACGTCCTGTGCATCTCTCTCCAAAGGCTTGCCCGCAGACACCTGGGCTAAGCTCCACAATCTGCACCTCGTGCACCACATAGGCTTGCCCGCAGACACCTGGGAGAAGCACCACACCGGCCTCACAACCAAAGTAACCAGGTAGTTTCTGGGAGCCACCACAGCTCGTATAAAGTGTATCATACATCAGGAATAATACCTCAATCCATTACAACCCATACTCCAAGTAAGGATCCTCAAGCCATTATAGCCTATACATGTTACACCTATAGTAGCCCATAGGATACTATATCCAGAATATATGTGTGGGAAATAACCACAATCCATCACAGCCCTCTACACACATATATGGGTAAAACTAACCACTTTGCCTACCAGCACAAAGATCTACCAAGAGAAGAGAGTGGGGCCAAAGGGGGTAGTCAGCCATTCATCCTCCCATCAGAATGTTGGGGAAAACACCCCCCCCCCAGGGCTCAGAATCCCCGGGGTGTCAGTTGCCCTTACCGACAGGGTGGAGTAGCGTATAGAAACACAAAAAGTACAGAATATATAAGTAACTCACATCCACACTATGGGCATTACCTAGTCTTAGATACAACTGCAGCTAACGTCTCTCAGACCCCAGGATGCTACTTCTAAGACTAGGTATCCTCTAAGCACACCAACATTTGAAGAGATTTATTAGATTACTCCGTTCTCATTTATCAGTTCCACTGTACATTAATTAATTCTTTAAACATTAATTAATAATGAACAATTCCACATTAAACTGAATTGGCATCACATTCAAAAACAACTGCTCCTTTTTAAGATTCACATTACCTTTAAATTCCAGCATCTCCATCCCCATGGATTTTCACCATTTAATCAAACATTCATTACCGAATTACTTTTCCACATTCCCAGGCATTCTAGAAAAACATCCTATGCTTCTAAACACAAAGGAGGCTCAACATGGTGAGTAGATATACTACCCGTCGAGTCTTTGCCGCCTATATAAAGAGCATATACCCATTCTCCCTCGGGAGGCTAAACACGGAAAGCACGTGGCATACCCCGCGCATCTTCGCCTCCTTCGTAAGAAGGGTAGCAAGACCAGCTTCCTTGAGCAGTGGGGAAAATCAAAGAAGACTAACATTCAAGAAAACCGTAAGCAACCAGCAACCACATCCATCCCATTCCATCACCCCTGGTGTCCTCCCCGACACCCACATGCATAAAATGATGCATCTCGCCACTCTAGGCGTCATCTGCTGCCATAACCACAAGGCCTCCATGCCTCCACATATCACAACAACCATCCAGGATCACCTCACAACACAAGCAGTAGGAAAACAAACATCACATCATGGGCTCTTGACCCTTTAACAAACAAGAGGGTAACTCAGAACCCTTTTAGAAATTCCCACATAATCTGTTCTCTAATCCATATTGAATTAACAGATTTGTTATTCGTAGGTTCCAATCATGGATACCTAATTAGTAAGCTATCATAATTAAACAACCATGCTTCCCTCCCTAATTTGATTATCCTCAAATTAGAACAACTACAACAACGAAAAAACAAGATTAATTTACATGCCTCTTTATCTTTCCAATTAATTAACAATTAATTCCGGCTTTACGTTCATTATCAATTTCAATCATGAACAAACAACAAATCAAAGAAAACATAGATATCACTATATCTAGGAAAACATGAGGCAAACCGTTATCACGGTATAAAGAAACAACATGCGATCAACCAATTCTTCTAATCCGGTTCAAGTATTTAATTAGGTCAATTTCATTGTGATCCAAAGGGATAAATCATGCTAATTATACGATTGCACATATACAATTAGAGAAGCCATGAATCCCCTACCTCAAACAGTTCCTCACGTTCTTTATCCACACAACAGGTCACGATCCTCCCCTCACGACAACTGCATCCATCGGAGGATGCTTATATCGAAGATTGATCGACACAGCTTGGTTGCATGAAAACAAAGCAGAACCAATCCTAGGAGTAAATATTGATTGTGGAACTCCTACGGAAAGGATTGAAAGGTTCTAGTGCCTCTTAATCGAGAACAAAGGGGAAGAAGAAGGAAGAATGATATCTCGTCCCTTTTTAGAATTTAATGGGGAGACGGTTTAAGATCCGGTTAATTCTCCATTAAAAACGGATCGCATTAACCCACGCGTTTGACCAAGTAAAACATTCCAAGCATTAGGAATAATTAATATAGGATTTATGGCATTTTAAACGGCCTTAAGAGCCTTTAAAATAAGGCTTTAAATGTATTTTTCGTCAAAGGAAACGTCAAAAGGGGAAAAACTGTAGGAGTCTGGAAACACTGTTCACCCACTGTTACTGCACATGAAACTGATCTGTGAAACTGATCTGTCACACCGATATGTGAAACCGATCTGTCACACTGATCTGTGAAACCGATCTGTGAAACCGATCTGTGAAACTGATCTGTCACACCGATCTGTGAAACCGTTCTGTGAAACTGATCTGTCACACCGATCTGTGAAACTGATCTGTCACACCGATCTGTGAAACCGATCTGTGAAACTGATCTGTCACACCGATCTGTGAAACTGATCGGTGAGACCGATCTGTCAGACCAATTGGTGAGACCGATCTGTCAGACCGATCTGTGAAACTGATCTGTCACACCGATCTGTGAAAACGATCTCTCAGACCGATCTGTGAAACCAATCTGTCAGACCGATCTGTGAAACCGATCTATGAAACAGATCTGTCAGACCAATCTGTGAAACTGATCGGTGAGACCGATCTGTCAGACCGATCTGTCAGACCGATATGTGAAACCGATCTGTCACACCGATCTGTCACACCGATCTGTGAAACTGATCAGTGAGACCGATCTGTCATACCGATTGTTGAGACCGATCTGTTACTATTCATAAAACTGGAAACATTGTTCACAGAACTAGATAATTGGAAAAGTGTTGGGGATATGTCCCCTTGGCCTACCGGAACACCTCCAACACCAAAATTCCACAAAGTAATGGACCGGAGAGGTCCGAGCCATTACATTAGATACCTCTCAAAACATTATCGTCCTCGAGAATTAAAACCAACCCAGAAGAAAAGAGGGGTCCGAACAACCACCCCATAAGATACCTCTCAGGGGAAAACCACCATGAGTTTTTCAAAAGCTAGAACAAAACTACGACATCCGAGAGTATGGAAACAAACAATCCATAACCAAACAATTCAAACATAAAATCTCATCAAAGGTACATAAATAAAACATGAAAGGTCCAACCACAAAGAAAACATCATTAAATGAAAGGAGTTAAACATTAAACAACTCTGGGTACTGAGCACGTATCTGTGACTCACCCTCCCAGGTACTCTCCTCCATGGCACCGTGTCGCGACAAGACACGAACTAAGGGGATATAATGCCCATGCAACACCTTCTCCTTGCGGTCTTGGATCTCCACAGGTCGCTCCTCGAAGGTTTCATCATCATCAATATTGATCTCTCCCCAATCGATAACATGAGATTCATCATGAAGGTAACGACGGAGCTGCGATACATGGAAAACATCATGTATCCGACTCATCTGAGGGGGAAGTGCTACTCGATACGCCACACCTCCAACACGAGCTAACACCTCGAAAGTCCCAACAAAATGGGGCGAAAGCTTACTTCCGCGACCAAACCTTCGCTGCCCACGACGGGGCGTCACCTTTAGAAACACATGATCCCCAACATTAAACTCTAAGGGTCTCCTTCTTTGATCAGCATAAGATTTCTGACAATCTTGTGAAATCTTCATCCTCTCACGAATCACTTGAACCATCTCTGTCGTATTCTGCACTAGTTCTGGTCCGAGAATTGCGGACTCTCCGACCCCAGTCCAGCACAACGGAGAACGGCATGGCCGGCCATACAAGGCTTCAAACGGCGCCATGCCGATGGTAGAGTGAAAACTATTATTGTAAGCGAACTCTACCAAAGGTAAGTGCTTTTTCCATGAACCTCCAAAATCAAGAACACAAGAGCGCAACATGCCTTCAAGAGTCTAGATTGTTCGCTCTGTCAGACCATCCGTTTGAGGATGAAAAGCAGTGCTAAGGCATAGTTGAGAGCCAAAAGCATTCTGGAGACCTCTCCACACCCTAGAGGTAAAACGAGGATCTAGATCAGAAATGATCGTCTTAGAAACTCCGTGAAGCCTCACCAGCTCCTCCAGATACTGCCTCGACAAAACCTCCACTGAGCTCGACTCCTTGATTGCTATGTAGTGGGTCGATTTAGTTAAATGATCCACTACCACCCATATAGCATCATGTACTCCCGGAGCTCGAGGTAAACCTGTAACAAAGTCCATTAAGATGTCCTCCCACTTCCACTCAGGGATCTCTAAGTGCTGGAGAAGACCACCAGAAACACGGTGTTCGGCCTTCACCTTCTGGCAGACTAAACATCGAGACACACATTCTGCAACTGTACGCTTCATCCCAGGCCACCAAAACTGACTCCTCAAGGATCGGTACATCTTCGTCACACCAGGATGTACCGCCAAGGGTGAACTATGGAACTCTCGGAGAACCGTCTCGCGCATCGCCAAGGGGACAAAAAGCCTTCCATGATACAACACTCGGTGTTGTTCATCCTCCGACCAACCATCAGGGGCCTCACCACATACAACTCTGTCTCTCCAAACTTCCACCTCTAGATCACCCAACTGAGATTCTTCCACCTTCTGCATCAGGGATGACTGCACCGTCATCTGTAAAAGACAACCTCTTCCCCCAACTTCTCCTATATGAAGATGCAAAGCTGATAGCTCTTCCATCACTCTCCAAGAATCACCAGATTCACGCACAACATCATTACGTGACTTTCGGCTCTGTGTATCAGCAACAACATTTCCCTTCCCAGGTGTATATGATATTTCGAAGTCATATTCCTGCAAGAACTCCATCCACCGACGCTGCCACAAGTTCAAATCCTACTGAGAGAAAACATACCTCAAACTCTTATGATCGGTGAAAACCACAAAGCGCTCGCCAATGAGGTAATGTCTCCACAACTTCAGCACAAACACCACGGCTGCCAACTCAAGATCATGGGTGGAATAGTTGCATTCATGGGGACACAACTGCCGAGACCCATAAGAAACAACAGACCTCTGCTGCATGAGAACATAGCCTAGCCCCAGATGTGAAGCATCACAGAAAACATCAAACTGGACTCCCTCCGCTGGAAGACAAAGGACTGGAGCACTTACCAACTTCTCCTTTAGATACTCGAATGTTGTCTGACACTGATCAGTCCATATGAACGCTTGATCCTTCCTGGTCAAAGCTGTCAGAGGAGTCGCAACTCGGGAGAAATTAGCCACAAACCTCCTATAATAGCCTGCGAGACCAAGGAAACTTCGTACCTCTGACACGGTCTTGGGGGCTGGCCAAGACACCACTGCTTCTATCTTCGAAGGATCCACAGCTACTCCCTGTTGGGACACAACAAGTCCCATGAAATGAACTTCTCGATCCCAGAACTCACACATGGACAACTTCCCAAACAACCGATGTTGGCGAAGAACTCCCAAAACAGCTCGTAGATGCTCTTCATGCTCCTCTTTAGATGTAGAGTACACAAGGATGTGGTCGATGAAAAGCACTACAAACTTGTCCAGGAATTCACAGAACACAGCATTCATCAACCCCATGAGAACAGCTGGAGCATTTGTCACGCCGAATGGAATTACAACAAACTCATAATGCCCATGACGACAGCAGAAAGCAGTCTTCGGGATATCCTCATCCTTTACACGCATCTGATGATATCCTGACCGCAAGTCTATCTTTGAAAACCAACTTGCACCCTTCAGTTGATTTAATAGGTCATCAATCCGCGGGAGAGGATAGAGGTTCTTTATTATCACTTTGTTTAACCGACGATAATTGACGCACAACCACAAACTGCCATCAGCCTTTTTCACAAACAAAACTGGTGCACCCCAAGGTGACACACTTGGCAGAACAAAACCACACTACAACAGACCATCGAGCTGAATACGTAGCTCTGGTAACTCAGAAGGGGCCATCCTATACGGAGACATAGAGATAGGAGACGCTCCTGGCTGTAGCTCGATCCCAAACTCGATCTCTCATCGAGGGGGTAAGGATACAACCTCTTCTAGAAAGACGTCAGGGTACTCCTCTACAACCCTAGGAAACGCCAACTGTTGAACCTCTGAAGAACTCAGAATCATCCCAGCCATCAGGGACGATAAGGAAGGAACTCACCTATGACTCATTCGAGGATCTCTCTCACCAACAAACACCACTTCCTCTCCATTTTCATTAAAAGAAAACGACCTTCTTCCTGTAGCAATCCACAATAGCCTACACCGAATACAACCAATCCATGCGGAGGATGACATCATATGGTTGTATTCGTAAACATAGGAAATCTCCACAAGAGCGGTGCTGCCCCAACACTAGCTCACAGTCTCTACATACTTCAAACAAGCTAGTTCGACCTCCAACTGGCGTAGTCAACGCCAAGGGCACTGGAAGCCTCTCTACGTCAAGTCCCAAAGCGTGGGCAAGGGTAGGAGATATAAAGGAGTGTGTTGCTCCTGAATCAAACAAGGCATACACCAAGGTAGAAAACAAGCAAAGGATACCTCAGACGACGTCTGGCTCGCCTGGAGATGGAAACGCTAGAGCATGAAGCTGACCACGACCACCTCCGCGGCCTCTCTGACCCTGATGACGACCACCACCACGGCCGCGCTCTGCTCTCTGAGGAAGGGGAGCATCATGGGGCTGTCCTCTACCTGCCCCATCTACCCTCGGGTGATCTAATGCTGGTGCAACCTACTGCTGCTGCATCGGCTGGAACTGCCTCAACGGAGGAACCTAGAGTGGAGCGCCTGGTGCACGATGACTGCTCTGAAAAGTCGGGCACTCCTGCTGCTGATGACCACGACCACCACAAGAAAAACAAGCGCCTGATCCCTTGGCATAGGCCTGAGAGTTGCTGCCTCTGGAGAAATGAGATGGGAAGGGCTGGGACCTACACCCAGGTGAACGGAAACTCTTCTGTCCTGAAAACCGGGAACCTCGGACCACAGCTCTGCTTCGTGAGGAATCATGATGATTCCCCTATCATGATGATCCAGTCCTAGCCAAAGTCCTCTCAACAACCTTTTCCCTCTCCAGCACCTCAAGATATGTCTTCAGCATAAATGGGGTGACCTGGCGCTGGATCTCTGGACGCAAAGCCTCCTCGAAATGCCTCGCCCTGGCCTCATCATCTGGTAACAGGTCTGAAGCATATCGTAGAAGGTTCCTGAAACGGATTCCAAACTCCCGAACACTGGAGATTCTCTGTCGAAGGGTAAGAAGCTCCTGGCGACTGGACGCCTTCGCAGTCGACGAAAGAAACTCGACTCTAAACCTGTATCGAAACTCCTCCCATGAGATCGCTGACTCCTCACGATCCCCGAGGAACAAGAACCACCACTGTCTCACTGCTCCACGCAACATCGTCACAACCAAGGACACCCAGTGTTCCTTTTGAGCACGAATCGAACTGAAGCCTATCTCAACCTCCTCCAACCAGTCTTCTGTGACTGCATCTGAAACGGAGCCCTCGTACTTCTGTAGACTCTGGCGCTGAAACTCTCGGAGTGTCTTCCTCCAAGTGTCATCGTCGTCAACCTCTACCCAGCGGCGATCTGCTGGAACAGCCTGCTAGGAATCTTCTGTGCAAACCTGACGAGGACGTCGACCTGGAGCCATACCTATAAAATAACAACTGTTAGATCTCCTAAGCCTGGAATATGGAAGACTCAACATTAATTAATTAATTGTTTTGTTTTATTAATTTTAGGTTACCTATCCCAAGGTCTACCCATTCAAACACAAGCGCAAAGAATAATGATGCATGATCCTTTCCTAGGTCTCTACCCTGCAATCGGCATCACTTGTTTAGTAGCCATTGTAAACATAAAGGTCCATGCAACAGATCATAGGGGGCCCTGAACGCCTATTTCTCTGCCGGTCTCCAGTGTTTACCCCACTTGCTAAACATGAATTACACCGTTTCCCTACCATGGCATGCATCCTCACCTGTGCATAACTCCAAACTCCATCCTATCCCTCAACCAGACCTCTAATACCACTCTGTCACGACCCCCTCCCCACAAAGTGTACCCCTCCTGGGCCGGCAATGTGAGAAGGGAGATAATGACCCCCGAGTCCCACCTCCAGTAGGCCCCGGGTTGGCGACTAGCACCGAGGGTATAATAAACATACAAATGGGAGGCATTACCCTCTATGAGAACAAATGCAGAAGAGAGAGATAGAATAGACTCCAACCAACTCCAACTCATAACTGAAATATAAAAGAAACCCAAGTACATATATGAAATGTCATGAAAAAGTACTACAACTGAAAGGGAAAACTAAAAGTACCCAAAAGAAAGTAAAACGGCAGCGACCACAAGCCCGAAAAGCTCCTCCTCCAACCGCAAGCTAGTAGTAACCAGCTTGATCTCCAACCTGCTCCAAGTGACCTGAAAAAACCGTTTATACATAAATAGGGTGAGTATAATAGTATACTCAGTAGGATCCTCCCCAAGCCTCTCGTGCAAAAGTAAATAAAGCATGCTAAAGCCCAGTGAACAACAAGTGAAACTAACTCATCACCTAAAAAGGTATACTATGTTCCCAACCTCACCATGGCTACTCTCACCAAGTAACGCATACAAGAATATAGAATATAGTAAAGAATATCAAGGGTACCCCGCTACTACTTCCCCACTGGTTTGCCGCTTTTCCCCAACGACATACGTCCTGTGCATCTCTCTCCAAAGGCTTGCCCGCAGACACCTGGGCTAAGCTCCACAATCTGCACCTCGTGCACCACATAGGCTTGCCCGCAGACACCTGGGCGAAGCACCACACCGGGCTCACAACCAAAGTAACTAGGTAGTTTTCGGGAGCCACCACAGCTCGTATAACGCGAATCATACATCATGTATAATACCTCAAGCCATTACAGCCCATACTCCAAGTAAGGAGCCTCAATCCATTATAGCCTATACACGTTACACCTATAGTACCCCATAGGATACTATATCCAGAATATATGTGTGGGAAATAACCACAAGCCATCAAATCCCTCTACACACATATATGGGTAAAACTAACCACTGTGCCTACCAGCACAAAGATCTACCAAGAGAAGAGAGCGGGGCCAATGGGGGTAGTCAGCCATTCATCCTCCCATCAGAATGTTGGGGAAAACACCCCCCCCCCCCCAGGGCTCAGAATCCCCGGGGTGTCAGTTTCCCTTACCGACAGGGTGGAGTAGCGTATAGAAACATAAAAAGTACAGAATATATAAGTAACTCACATCCACACTATGGGCATTACCTAGTCTCAGATACAACTGCAGCTAACGTCTCTCAGACCCCAGGCTGCTACTTCTAAGACTAGGTATCCTATAAGCACACCAACATTTGAAGAGATTTATTAGATTACTCCGTTCTCATTTATCAGTTCCACTGTACATTAATTAAATCTTTAAACATTAATTAAGAATGAAAAATTACACATTAAACTGAATTGGCATCACATTCAAAAACAACTGCTCCTTTTTAAGATTCACATTACCTTTAAATTCTAGCATCTCCATCCCTGTGGATTTTCACCATTTAATCAAACATTCATTACCGAATTACTTTTCCACATTCCCAGGCATTCTAGAAAAACATCCTATGCTTCTAAACACAAAGGAGGCTCAACACGGTGAGTAGATATACTACCCTTCGAGTCTTTTCCGCCTATAGAAAGAGCATATACCCATTCTCCCTCGGGAGGCTAAACACGGAAAGCACGTGGCATACCCCGCGCGTCTTCGCCTCCTTTGTAAGAAGGGTAGAAAGACCAAATGCCTTGAGCAGTGGGGAAAAGAAAAGAAGATTAACATTCAAGAAAACCGTAAGCAACCAGCAACCACATCCATCCCATTCCATCACCCCTGGTGTCCTACCCGACACCCACATGCATAAACTGATACATCTCGCCACTCTAGGTGTCATCTGCTGCCATAACCACAAGGCCTCTATGCCTCCACATATCACAACAACCATCCAGGATCACATCACAGCACAAGCAGCAGGAAAACAAACATCACATCATGGGCTCTTGACCCTTTAACAAACAAGAGGTTAACTTAGAACCCTTTTAGAAATTCCCACATAATCTGTTCTCTAATCCATATTGAATTAACAGATTTGTTATTCGTAGGTTCCAATCATGGATACCTAATCAGTAAGCTATCACAATTAAACAACCATGCTTCCTTCCCTAATTTGATTATCCTCAAATTAGAACAACTACAACAACGGCAAAACAAGATTAATTTACATGCCTCTTTATCTTTCCAAATAATTAACAATTAATTCCGGCTTTACGTTCATTATCAATTTCAATCATGAACGAACAAAAAATCAAAGAAAACATAGATATCACTATATCTAGGAAAACATGAGGCAAACCATTATCACGGTATAAAGAAACAACATGCGATCAACCAATTCTTTTAATCCGTTTCAAGTATTTAATTAGGTCAATTTCATTGTGATCCAAAGGGATAAATCACGCTAATTCTATGATTGCACATATACAATTAGAGAATCCATGAATCCCCTACCTCAAACAGTTGATCACGTTCTTTATCCACACAACAGGTCACAATCCTCCCCTCGTGACAACTGCATCCATCGGAGGATGCTTATATCGAAGATTGATCGACACATCTTGGTTGCATCAAAACAAAGCGGAACCAATCCTTGGAGTAAAGATTGATTGTGCAACTCCTACGGAAAGTATTGAAAGGTTCTAGTGCCTCTTAATCGAGAACAAAGGGGAAGAACAAGGAAGAATGATATCTCGTCCCTTTTTAAGATTTAATGAGGCGACGGTTTAAGATACGGTTAATTATCCATTAAAAACGGATCGCATTAACCCACGCGTTTGACCAAGTAAAACATTCCAAGCCTTAGGAATAATTAATATAGGATTTATGGAATTTTAAATGGCCTTAAGAGCCCTTAAAATAAGGCTTTAAATGTATTTTTCGTCAAAGGAAACGTCAAAAGGGGAAAAACTGTAGGAGTCTGGAAACACTGTTCACCCACTATTACTGCACATGAAACCGATCTGTGAAACTGATCTGTGAAACTGATCTGTCACACCGATCTGTGAAACCGATCTGTCACACCGATCATTGAAACCGATCTGTGAAACCGATCTGTGAAACTGATCTGTCACACCGATCTGTGAAACCAATCTGTGAAAGTGATCTGTCACACCGATCCGTGAAACCGATCTATGAAACTGATCTGTCATACCGATCTGTGAAACCGATCTGTGAAACTGATCTGTCACACCGATCTATGAAACTGATCGGTGAGACCGATCTGTCAGACCGATCTGTGAAACCGATCTATGAAACTGATCTGTCACACCGATCTATGAAACCAATCTGTCAGACCGATCTGTGAAACCGATCTGTCAGACCGATCTGTGAAACCGATCTGTCACACCGATCTGTGAAACCGATCTGTCAGACCGATCTGTGAAACTGATCGGTGAGACCGATCTCTTACTATTCATTAAACTGGAAACACTGTTCACAGAACTGGAAAATTGGCAAAGTGTTGGGGATATGTCCCCTTGGCCTCCCGGAACACCTCCAACACCAAAATTCCACAAAGTAATGGACTGGAGAGGTTCGGGCCATTACAATATGTGTGCCACATGAAGAAAAAACTTAAGGTTTACACATGGAAAAAAATAGGTATCATAATCATGTCACAAGGAATAAAAAATGAGAATGTCATAAATTAGTCCATAAAATAATGGACTAAATACATACATTGACATTAATATGGTAAAATATATATGTATAATGATAATTTATGTCGAGCTAAATGTAATACATGTGAAAACATGTTAATGAAACTTTATAAATTAAATAATTTAGTGTCATTGAAGGAAAATTTTAAATATTCTATAAAATAAAAAAGGAATAACTGTTTATATAACAACATAATTTACCCATAATATTTTTTCATGGTAAAATGAGTGATTTTATAAAAATAATGGTTTCTTAAGATATATTATAGAGTGTTCTTGAAAACAGTTACGAATTTGGGAAGTTCCATTAAATCAGGCTTGCTTATCGAAAATAATTGAGTAGGGAACCTTTTCAAAAAAATATCCTTGAAATAAAAGGATAATTGGATCTTGATACTTGATTTTGGAACATATAAACAACATTTATAATATTTACATAAAAATAAAAAAAATTCATTTGGTTAAAAATAGAGGATGAGTAACACGAAAGAATAATGGATGTTTGAGTATAATCCCTTACCTTATGTTTGAAGGTGTTCTTCACTTGATCTTGATATCCTGAATAACCAAATTAGATTCATTAATTAATAATTCAATAAACTTTCCTATATGTATTTTATTTAGAAAAATTTTATTATGTTCAGGCATGGTTTTTTAGATGTGTAATAGTCTTCAATTCCGTCGTTCGGGAGTGTTCATTTTCTTATTTTTCATGATCGATCTACTTGTAAATGAGTGTAGAAGATCATGTAGAAGGGGAATAATTATTAATAATTGAAATTATATGTTTTTAATGAATAGAAAAAAGTTTAATTTTTCATATATATTATTTATCCTATAGATATGGGGATGAATCATTAGATAACATGTTAAAGATAATTGTTTAGATTAATTTAAGTGGGTTTTCGATCAAAATGAACTATTTTTGTTCTATTATTTAATATTTTTTATAATTTTCTGTGGAATTAAATAATATATAATACATATTTTATAATATTTTTCAACCATAAAAATGGTTTCATTACCTCCCATGATGACGGTAATAGAAATTTAAAACTCCATCATCCTTGATTGCGATAAATTAACACATGACGGAAGATGTTTTCATTTTTAGAATAAAAGGACAGGGAAAGATGAATGAAAATGAATTTTTAAATTATCATAATAATATTATAGTATATTTATGTTATTTTAGTTATCATACCATTTAGATGAGGAGAGTTTATGAGAGAAAAATGAAAAGAGAGGAACATGAAAATAAATTAAAAGTTAAGGAAGAGGGTTTTACCTCTTGATTCTTTCATCTTAAGAACCTCCTTAGGGGGTTGGTTTTGGTATTTTGTTAACACCAAAATCTCTTATAAGTGGGGGAGTTTATTTAGAGGGGATTTTCGAAGAATGATTACAATTCTCATGTCTTGATATGTTTTGGGAGAAGAGGTGGTGAGGGCTAGTATTTATAGTGGAGTAGAGTGGTGTTTTCTCATTAGTTTATACATTATTTTATTAATCATCCTCAATATTATGAATAGTTTGAGAACTATAACAAAAAATATTAAAAAAATAAAGGATAGTTTGAGATTTTGGACTTATGTCAGCCTTACATCATCTATAACATAATAATTGATGTATTTAGTTTTTATTGTAAATTTTCGTATTATACTATTCACAAAAATTCAACTATTTTAGAAAAATAAAAAAAATAAAACCTATATATTTTTAACTTTTTTGAACTAAAAAATTAAATACATTTATTTAAACTAATTTTATAATTATGATAAATTTAATTTTTAAATAAATTCATGTTTTTTTGGAAAGAAACAAATTTTATAATTATAACTAATTTGGTAACATTTTGAGAATTTAATTAAGCTCCCATAAAATTATATTATAATCATAATATAATAATATATTAATTTATGAATACATTTTATGAAAATAATTTTTTTAAATTAATAAATTAAAAATAAAATTGAAAAAACAATTGTGTTTCATAGAAAAATAGCAACACTAAATTAATAATTTATGAAAAATATATTTACTTATACTATGATATAATTATAGCATACTTTTATTAATAAGATTCCAAGATTTTATCTATACTTCCATGGGTGAGGTTACTATTCATTTTGATGATTTACTATTTATAAGGGTCTTATTACTGTTCATAAGGGTAACATTACTATTCCAAATGGTCAAGTTACAATTTACCAAAAATATTTAGTTGATTCAATCAGACTCTTAATATTTTACTGATTTCAACCATGTATATTATTATTTTTTGAAATTCAATTCACAGAAGCTCAAAAATTACATTTAATACTAATCCTACTGGTGTGGTGAGAAGGTAGGTAGAAAGAATGTTCTAAATTTTAATAATTATTTATATCTATTTTCATTATTAAAATGTTTTATTTCTCAAAAACCATCTTAAATAAGCTTTCATAGTAGATATTAATATTAATATTAATATGTTTAATTGATAGGTTATAACCATCTTTTTTAAATAATTATAATAATAATTTCTTGTTTTAAAGAGACATAGTGTTGCGTAAATTAAATTCTATATAAAATTTATTTGTAAATCCTTGGGGTGTTGAAATCAACCCACCATTTGAAATTTCACCGTCAATTGTTTTTTACATTTTACGTTAAAAACATTTGAGAGTACTTATCCTACTTCCATCCATTGACTAGAAAAGAAAAAGAAAATTAGGTGTGCTTAAATACATATCTATTTAGAATATTAAAATAAAAAAATAATCATAGATGGATAAAATTTTAAAATTAAAGTATATTCTGACCTATGATTCCCATGGTTTCAATCTAGGTTATACATGACCTACTTCAAATCATATATTCTTATAGGAATTTTTTTATGTTAATATTGGTTCATAATGAGCTCATGAATTTACCAAAGCAAATTCCAAAGGAGTGTCAAACCAAGTGCACATTATGACCCATTTTTGTGTACTAGGTTGCCCTGAGTCAGGCCTAGAACACCATTTCATAGTTTTTACTCTTAGGTACATTTCTTCCAGAACCACTTGAACTTGTATTATTCAGAAAATGATGTATTTTATTGATAAACATATTAATCTATACTAACCAAAATTTAGGGATGTTTTCTCATACATAGTATTAACCCTAGGGTTTTTACTGAAGATATCAATTCCTAATCTCTAATAAAATCTACACCTTTCTCTGATACCATCTATTATGACCCTATCATTTTTCAAATATTATTACATGATTTAAAACAAAATTAACAATCAAATTACAAGCCATGGATCGTAATGTATCGTTTATTTAGAAGACTATGTACATAAAACTGAAAATATGGGACTAAATGAAATATTTCATTATTTTTCATCCAATATGGGCTTCTGACATCCTTTGAGACCTTACATATATATAGGATAACCTAGGGATAACATGAACATAAGGGTTGAGCTAAAAATACCATTAGGGTAATAATCATAGGATTAAAACATAACAAATGGGTTATAATACATAATAGGATGAGGAAAAGGCATGGAACATAAAAAAACATAAGGAACAACAACATGAAAAACATGAGAACATATAATCATGGAATCAAAGTAATATAGAATCAATATATAACATTACATAAACATGAATCAAGTATAACCAACAAGACTATCTAATATGGTATACAATGTCCCGTAAAGAAATCAGGTACACTCCCTATCCCAACATGACTTCTCATGAGACTAATAATTACCCAATGCATTGGAGTGATATCAAGGTTCACCCATCTTAACATGTTCATGAATATTTATGTCACATGAAGAATAAACCTAAGGGTTACCCATGGAATGGAATGGGTATTATAATCATGTCATGAGGCATAAGACATAAACATATCATAAATTCCTCCAAGAAAGAACGGATTAAAATTAAACATGGACATTAATAAGTGAAAATAGACATTGATATTTAGGTAAAACTAAAGTCAATACATGTAAAAAAGTTTTTAAGTGACTTTAAAACTAAAAAAACTTATTGTGGTTTAAGGAAAATATTAAATATTATTTAAAATAGAAAATGAATAATGGTTTATAAAAATCCATAAATGATCCATGAAATTTTTTTCAAGATAAAATTATTTATTTCATAAAAATAATGGTGACTTAAAATAGATTATAGAGTGAACGTGAAAATGGGTCAGAATTTGGGAAGTTCCATTAAATAAGGATTTCTTATCTCGAAGAATTGAGTTGGGAACCATTTAAAAGAATTTATTTCCTTGAAAAAGAATAATGAATGGATTTTGATGCATGATTATGGAAAATATAAAAAGAATTTATCATTTTTAAATAAAACATAAAATAGAATTTCATTTGGGTAAAAAGAGGGGAATAAAATCTCAAATGAATAATGGTGGTTCGGGTAGAATCCATTACCTTATGTCAAATGGTGTTCTACACATGATCTTAATGTCCGGAATAAAAAAATTAATATTTATCAATTAATAATTCCATAAATTCTTCTATATGCAATTGATTTATTATAATTTTATTCAGTTACTTTATGGAATTTTTTATTAGTTATAGTATTCAATTTCATCGTTCGAGAGTGTTTATTTTCTATGTTTTCATGATCGGTTCGCATGTAAATGATTATGGAAGTTAATGTAGAATGGGTATAATTCTCATGAATTGAAATTAAAAGTTATTAATGAACAAAACGAAGTGTAATTTTTCATATATATATATATGAGGATGAATTATTAGACAACATGTTAAGGATTATTGTTTAGTTTAATTTTAGCGTCTTTTCAATCACAACGAACTAGTTTTGTTCTATTATTTAATATCAAGTATATATAATGGTTTCAGAATATTAAATAAGATATAATAGATATTATAATATTTTTCAACCATAAAAATGGTTTCCTGTACATCCTTGAAGATTTTAATAGACATTTATAACATCATCATCCATGAATGCGATAAATTAACACATCACAGATGTTGTTTTCATTTTTAGTATAAAAGGAGGGGAAAAGAGAGATAATGATGATTTATTCTATTAGAATAATAAAATTTATGTATTTTTAATTTAATGGAGTTATCATACCAATTGGAAGAGGGTAGGTGATGAGAGGAAAAATAAAATAAAGGAACATGAAAAGAAATTAATAGAAAATGAAGAGGGTTTTAACTCATGATTCCTTCTTCTTAAGAAAACCAGAGGATTGTTTTTTGGACTTTTGTTAAAAATATAAGCTCTCAAACAAGGGGGAGGGTCTTAAAATGATATTTGATTAGAATTTGGAAATTATTTAAGGCTTGATAGGATTTAGGAGAAGAGGTAGTGAGGGGGTATTTATAGTGGAGGAGTGGGGTGTTTTCTCATTATTTTATTTATTAGTTTATTAATTTTCATCAAAACTAAAAATAGTTTGATCCTTATCATAAAAATATTAATATAATAAAGTATAGTTTGAGATGTTGTGATTTATTATTTTTACATCATCTATGACTCCATAATTCATATATTCATCTTTTATTATAAATTATTGTATTTTACTATTCACCAAAAATTCAACTATTTTAGTAAAATACCAAATATTAACCCTAAACATTTTTAGACATTTAGATTTAAAAAATGAAATTGATTTTATAAAAATAATATTCTAAATATTAGAAATATAATTTTTAATTAAAATTTCCATTTACATGGAAAATACCAATCTTAAAATTATAACTAATTTTGTGACACAATGAAAAATTAATTAAGTTCTCATAAAATTATCTTATAATAATAATTAATTTAAGAAAAAAATGAAGGAAAATAAATATTTCATTAATTTAATAAATTTATAATAATATTAAAAATAAATACTACTGTTATATAAAAAATAACTACACACAATTAAGAATTTTTAAAAAACATATTTACATATACTATGATATTGTAATATCATACTTTCATTTATATGATATCTAAATTTTATCAATTATTTCTTGTTTGAGGTTACTAATCAATTGGTTGATATACTATTCATAATGTTCATATTTCTATTTATAAGGATAACATTACTATTCAAAAGGGTTAAGTTATTATTCACCAAAAATAAAGATGATCCCATTAGACTCTTTATATCTTATTGATTACAACCATGTATGTATATTTTTTGAAATTCAACTCACAGAAGTGGAAAATTTACATTTAATACTAATCATGTAGGTGTAGTGAGAATGTGGGTAAAAAAATTTTAAAAGATTAATAAATATTTATATCTAATTTAATTACAAATATTTTTTATTCAAGTGAAACCATCATAAATAACATTTAATAGTAGAAATTATAATTAATATTACTATGTTTAATGACTAGTTTATTACTATCTTGTTTAACTAATTATAATAACAATGTTTTTTCATACAAAACACTCAGTGTTGCATGCATGACATTCTATATTACATTTATTTGTAAATCATTTGGGAGTTAAATAATTTTTCAAGGTAATAACAATTTCACTAATAATATTTCTTAAAAATTTTCAATCTATATTTTCATAGAACTACCAAGATTTCTGGTAACCTTCACACTCAAAAGAAGAAGTAAATTGGTTTAGAGATGATTATGAAATATAAATTTTGTCATAATTATTTCCAAAGGGTGATTTCCTTCTATTTTGTGAACTAATATGGGCTATTAACTTAGAAATATATTTGGTGTGTGAAGAATTAGTGAAAGAATACTTATATATTATTATTGTTTTATTTCTCGATGAGAATTAAAAAATAAGGAAATCAATTTTTTAGAAGTGTTGACATGAAAACAATCAAATTGATGGGAAATAGAGGAGTTTGAGGATAAGGTGGAGCCAGAGGTTAAGGTGGCAGTAGCGGTAGAGAAAAATCCAAAGAATGAGGTGGATAGTAGGGAAAAGGCTGAGAATGAGGGAGACGAGGAGAAAAAGTGCTGGCTTGAAAACAATAAATTTATAGTGTAAATGAGTATAATGGGGATCATACCATGTTTTTTTTAAGAAAAATTGTTTAATAGTGCACAAAATACTATTCACTTAAGATTAGAGGCATTGTAAAAGTGTTTTGGGTTTCATATTTTAAAGAAATATAACCACTTCTTTAAGTGGTTTTATACAATAATTATAGTGGAGAAATTTTTTTCAGAAACCAAAACAAAACAACTAGTTTTTTCAAACTGATTATCATAGGATAAAATTTCTATTATTACATTCCATCTAATATCAAATATTACTAAAGTGTAAAATCAACCCATCACCAAGAAAATATAGAACATGAATAATAAATAGATACATTTTTTTCCTATGCCTTCTATATATTATAAAGAAATGATATTAGTAGTAGATCAAATTGTCACTTGAGAGTCATAAAAAACCCATCCAATCCTCAAATACGTATAAAATCCAGATCATGTTTTTTAATTAATATGTGTGTAATCAACCACAAAATCCAGAAAGTGTATGAAAAAACTATTGAAAAGAAACTATCATTGAGAGATCGTTGTCATCAATGAGGCCTGGTGTAAAATGAAACCTAGCATCAAATGAAAAGAAACCACATTATTATTACGTTTTGGTTCCGAGTGTCGCCTAAAGGTTCCCTAAACTCGGTTTTTCACTTGACCAAAAGAACATTTCCTTAAACACCATATTTTTTCACCAAGAATTGAAGGCCGCAGTGTGATAATGGGAAAATTATTCCGTCATTAGAAGATAATACATAGTGGGAAAAATAGTAAATAATTGTATAATCAATAAAACCGTACCAAAAACTAAATAAGAGAGGAATGATAATAATATAAAAACTAATGCATATATAAATGATTCCTAAAACAAGTTTCTAGGAAAGAATCCAAACAAGTCAAAATTATAGAAATAAAATACCGAAGCACATGATGAAGAAGGTTGATTTTCATTATCTATACCTACAACCATATAATCAGTTTGGGTCTAAAAACATGACCCGAATAGGGTGTGAGATGAATCCTAGTAGCCAACCACCAAAAGATCTGTGCCTAACTATCAGTAAACATATATACAATGTAATACACTGAAATAAAGCAATAAACTATGATGTACTCAAAATTAAACAATCAAGCAATTTTCAATTATATTCATTTAATATTCATTATTCATCAATTGAATCATGAAAACATTATGATCTAGCCAATGCTATATATCCCCTATATAAGTAGAAAAACAGGTCTCCTAGAAAACCATATAAACTATCTAGTAAGTCAATGTCCAAGCTTGTGCTTTGGCTTGTTAGACTCATCACATTCATTCAATTATTCAAAATCAACACTACAGGAAAGTTACCATAGCCTAACCCCTCTGGTCTAACATATCATCGACTCAATGTATAATGACCCTCTCAAAAAGCTATTAAAGTCTAACCCCTTTTGTCCCACATAGCACTAATAATTTACAAATAACCACCTAGGTAGCTCTCACGGTCAAAACCCCTTGGTCTACACGTCATCAAAAATATAACAACCACCTAGAAGCTCTCCTGGTCAATAACCTAGGGTCCAAATATAATTTAATATAATAATGATGATCACCTTGGATACTCTGATGGTCTATCCCAATTAATTATAAATGACCACCTAGGCATCGCTCACAGTATAAACCCTTTTGGGATGCTCTCACAAGAAAATCCCCTTTGGTCAAAAAATCACAATGCATGAACACAAACATTTAATAAAATTAGAAACTCCACCATAACATAACAAGGAATGGAAATAAGGAAAACCTACAGGCATTTTAGACCAAACATACATAAATAAAAAATAAAGAAATTCACCCAGAGGGTGTCCCAAAAATTTATCTAACCATACGCATAGGAAACAACCCTTAATTAATCAACCATCCATTACTGGTATTAAATAGGCTTAAATTTCAATCAATCAATACACCAACATGGCTTTGTGGAACTTTAGCACATATAATCTAAAGATTAAAAATGAAAGGCACAGACCACCTACCTTGATTTCGTACGATCAATACTCTTGAACAAAGGAACTTTAATCGGCCTTAAAGGAATATATCTACAAAAAATGTTAAATTAACTCAACCATGAATAACTCATGAGTGAGGATGAAATGGGATGAAAATCTTTAAGATTATTGAGAAAGCACCAGTGGGATTTCAACACACCCAATAGTGTCTCAATCCGAGGGTGAATGGGGAATCGTGAGAGGTTTGGAGTTTGTCAGACCTTCCACCACACTCTTGTATAAACAAATAGAATAATAAGATGTTTCCAAGGATGATATGCAACCCCACATTGATTAATAGAAAAAAATAAAACTACACGGCGTGTTCATTAAATGTACACACCGTGTAGTGAACTTAACAAGCCCCCACTTTAGGCGGTTCATCCCGGTCATCACATGACCATGTGATTGAACATTACATAGCCATTACAGGGCTATCTATGGAACCCAAGTACATAGCGTGTACTCATTAGTACATGGTGTGCATTTAAAAAATTTCCATTTCTTCCTTTTTCCTCAAAAAGATCCAAAATTTAAGATCCATAACTAAAATAAAGATCAGGTATATTATGAACATCCCCCTTAATGAAATATGTCCTCGAATTTCCCTTCCAATGGTGATAAAGAATATTCTATGAACTACTCGGGCCACTATGATAATACATCAGCCTCCTTCTCCCAAGTCTCAGCCTGCACTTAGCCTTAGTGCCATATCATCTATACTAGATGAAGACACAATCCACGAAGAACCTTCGTGTTGTGATCTACAATCCGAATAGAGTGCTCCTCAAAGGAAGCATCCAAATCCTACTCAACCTCCTCAGAATAAAAAACATGAGATGAATGTGAAAAGTAACGTCGTAACTGAGAAACATGGAAGATGTCATGCATAGACCGGTACCTCTAAGGTTACTACAGTCGATAGAAAATTATCCCAAATTTCTCCACAACCTCAAATGGCCCAACGTATCTCAGTGAAAGCTTACCCTGCCTCTTAATCCTCCTATTTCCCATCCATTGTGTGAAAAGTAAGAAAACATGATCTCTGACCTCGAACTCTATAGCTTGTGTCAATCTATCAGCATAAGATTTCTGGTGAGATTGTGCAGTAGCCATCTTCTTTTGAATCAACTCTACCTGCTCCGTTGTTTCCTGGACATGACAAGTTCCCGTCATATCTACCTCTTCTACCTCTAGTGAACATAGGGTTAATCAATATGGCCTAACATATAATTCCTTATAAGGTGAAATATGAATCGTTTCCTGAAAAATATTATCGTATAAAAACTCCACTAGGGGTTTGTGTCTCCCCCAAGAGCCCATGAAATCTAGGATACAGGGTTGAAGAATTTCGTCTAAATCATGAATCAAGCACTTAGACTGGGCATCTATCTTGGGATGGTAAGCAGTGCTTAGAAGTAACGGTCTTCTCAAATCCCTCTGTAGTCCCCTCAATAAATGAGAAGTAAACCAGGCATACCTTTCTGAAATAATAGAGTTCATAACCCCATGGAAATGTATAATCTTCCAAATGTACAACATTAGAAGATCATTAACATTAATGTTTTCCTTTACCATTAATAAATGTTCAACCATTGCGGTTTTGTCAACAACAACCCAAACGTCATCATTCCCTCGAGGTGTCCTCGGTAAACCCATCACAAAATCCCTCACGACATCATTCCACATCCACTTAAGAATCAGTAAATACTGTAACAGCACTATCGATCATTGATTCTCCACCTTCACCTACTAAAAAGTGGAACGAATTATAAACAAACCAGAAACATCTCGTTCCATGCCTGGCCACCAATACTGACAATGTATATCTCGATACATCTTGGGGACACCCGGATGAACATCCCATACAGAGGGAAAAAATCATGAAAATTTTCTTCTGTATATCAGTTGACACCCATACACATCTATGAAAACACAAAACCTCATCCTCACCTACAATCCACCCAGGAGTAGGGTTTTCTCCTAAAATGTTCTATCATAGGACTAGGAATTCAGAATCTGATAGCTTCCTCATTTGCACAAAATCTAGTAAAGTAGAGGTAACAGTTATAGAAGAAAAAACATCCCATCCATGCATATCATGCACCTCAAAATGCATCTCAGATAATAGATCCATAAGCTACCACTCACTCTTGTCCTCTTGAACTACCTATATCTAAGTCCTCTTAATCAAAGCGTCAGCCACTACATTCCCATTCCCAATAATGTAGGAAAATTCAATGTCAAAAGACTGAAGGTACTCAACCCTTCTTCAATGTCTAAAATTCAGATCATGCTGAGTAAAGATATACATGAGACTATTGCAGATAGTATATACCAAAAAATGTTCTCCCAAAAGGTTATGTCCCCACCAGTGTAATGTATGCACAACTGCAGTCAGCTCAATATCATGTGTCGGGTAATTCCTCTCATGTAAAATGAACTGTCAATACACATACACAATGACTCCTTCCCCTTTTATAAGCACTTCTCCCAGCCCGATACCTAACACATCAGAGTAAACAGTGTAACTATTTCCCGGATCATGAAAAATCATTATCGATGATGAAGCTAATCTCCCTTACATCTCTTGAAAGGTTGAATCAGAGGAGTTTTTCCACAATTACTTTTCACCCTTCTCAGTCAGGCATGTCAGTGGCACTGCTAATCATGAATGGTTCTATATAAAACACATGTAGTATCCAACCATCCCTAGAAAACATTGTACATCAAAGAAATTCTTTGGCTGCTCCCAGGAAACTAAAGTCCTCACTTTATCTGGGTCTACTGATACTCCGGTCTCTAAGATAAAATGGCACAACAAGTGAATATGGTCCATCCTAAAGTGTTATTTTGAGAGCATGGCATATAATTAATGCTCTCTCAGTATACTCAATATGATCTCATGTTGGATTTCATGGTTATTTTAACTGTGAGAGTACACTAAGATATCATCGACAAAGACTACCACAAAATTATCTAAGTAAGGATGGAACACTCGGTTCATTAGTGTCAAGAAAACTACCGGCACATTCTTGAGACCAAACGGCATAACCAAATACTTGTATAGACCGTACCTTTCCCAAAAGGTTTTAATATGTATGTCAGATTGTATAATGCACAACTGATGGTGACTGGATCTCAAGTCATTCTTCGAGAACATCCGGGATCCTCAAAGCCGATTCAAGAGATCATAAATCTTCACCAAGGGAGATTGGTTCATGAATATAAACTGGTTCAACTTTTGATAATCTACACAAAGTATGAGTTTACCATCCACCTTCTTCGCAAATAGGACAGGCGAACCCCAAGGAGAAATATTGGGTCGGTTGAAACCATTTTCTTTAAACTCCTCTAACTACTTCTTGAGCTCTTGTAACTCAAGTATAGACATCCTTTATGGAATAATGGACACCAATGACGATCTTGGTACAAAATAAATAGAGAAATATACCTCTCTTTTCGGAGGTAAACCTAAAAAGTCATCTGGAAATACATCTCTAACAACAACCAATCTCAAGATGGAACTCCTTGCACTAACATACACCATCCATCCTAATCATTAATGGATTTTCTAGTGTCATAATATCCTTAGAAGTAATGATATAGAGCCCAAGACTCCCCACAACTTCAACATATATAAAACAATGGATATCCCCTACATCGAAAAGAGTATGAAAATTAAATTGAGGAAACTAGAGGTGGAAGAACAAAATAGGAGATGGAAAGCATTAATGTTTTTTAGAAGAGGGTTACATGGAATGTACAACCACTACACGACATGTTCCCTTAAGTGTTAACATGGTAATTTACTTCTCCCAACCTGGTCATGTAATACCCAATACACACTGCATGTTCATCCTGCAACAAGGCGTATACTTGACTTTTTCTCTCATGCTCGGGTTCTTCTACATGGCTAAAACTACATGGTTCCCTTTAGGTGTAACACTACAGGATGTGTTCACCCTGGAAAATCCATGTACTACTTAAGCTCCATCCACCCATGTCGTTAGTCACATGACTGGATACACGGTCAATTTCCACATGGCATTTTCAAGCTTAATGTGGTATATGTCACCCGAATTTGATCCACTCATGTTGTTCGTCACACGAATCAATTCATAGTCTCTTAAATCTCGGTGTGTACTACCAATACTAGGCATGTTCTACAAAAAAATTATCAACCCTGTGTCTCTGACCACACATTCAGTCACACTATTCACAAATACAGGGTGTTCACATATTGTACATGATGTGTACTTAAGAAAAGTTGTTTCTTCCAGAACAGAAGATCACATAGCGTGTGTTCATAACATCACACGCTATGTTGTCTGGGTTTTTCTGATAGTGAGCCTCTAAAATATCTTCAGAACACATAAAAACGTAAAATTTTACCAAGGCATTCCATTTTCAAATTTTTGTGATCCCAAACTCCATGAAAATTAAAAAATTGCATCCTTGTTTGTGTCATAGCATAACAGAATCCAATTAAAGATCCAACATGATCCACCAAAATCCGATCCAAGATGGCCCATAACAACTCATGGACCAAAGCTTGGAATCCATCCAAATGAAGCTTTATATATACCCATACCCTATCAAGATCACAGGTAATATATCACAGTATCTATCATAATAATATGCATAATTAGCACAACATCTATAACCGCAACATGAAGTCATTAATGCATCCTAAATTGCATGACAAGAATTCGTGACTATTGTTCTCTATCAAGTAACTATATAATTCATGATATTGAATACCCTCATATCGTTGGGTTTCAATTGAAATATAACCACAATGATATAAATAATAACTATACAAAACAATTGAATCACCCAATGGTGAAATCAAATCAGCTATAACAATTGAAAAATCAGAAAAATTGAAATATTTGAGGTAATTTGTCTTTTCCCTATACACGAGTGAGCTACTCCCAGGCACATCTTATTACTAAAAACATATTCATTTATATCCTATTCTATAGGATCCAAATATTATGGAAAACCAGAAAATAACTCTTCTGATACCATTTTGTAGTGTCCCAATTCTAGGTTCCACTAAAAGGTTCTTAGATTCCAGTTGGTCATATGAAAACAAGCATATTTCCCCCCCAAAAAGGTTTTTGACTAGTAGTGAGGGCCATAATCTGATAATGGGGAAACTATGTCCTCATTGGCAGGGTATACATAGTGAAAATAAAGTTGTAAACAATAGAGGAAGCAATAATACCATACAAAAAATGTAAACAATAGAAGACTGATAATAATATAACTGGAGAATATATAAATGATTAATGACACATGAGTCTGGAAATGTATCCAAACAAGTCACAATGATGGAAATACAATACTGAAACCAAAGTACAGAAAAGCAGTAAACTCCAACAGCAATGCAAACCTCATCTTGATGTCATACGATCAATAATCTTTAATGTCGGCCATTGAATAGGTATTAAATGGTGTTGATCTACAAAAAAGTGAAAATAGTTCAACTTTGAATAACTAACAAGAGAGGAGGAATCAAGAAGAAAATCACTATGATAATTGATAACTCACAGGTGGAATTTCAACACACCCGACAGCATCTAAATCATTGGTTGGATGGAGAATCAGGAGGGGTTTGTAGTTCGTTGGCCCTTCTATCGCTCTCTTATATGAACCAAGGGAATAAGAATAGGTTTTTGAAGATTATACACAAACTCACACAGATTAATCGAGTAAAATGAAAACTACAAAATGTTTTCATAAAATGTACACATCATGTAGTGACTTTAACCGGACCCCACTTTTGTCGGTTTAGTCAGGTCATCACAGAGCCATGTACTCAGTTGTTACACATCTTGTATAGGTCTATACACATTACCCAGGTACACGGTGTGTACTCCTAAGTACACGGTGGGTACTTCGACAATTTCCATTTCTTCTTTTTCCTAAAAAATATCCTAAAGTTAAGATCCATACCTGAAATGAAGATCATGGTTCTTACATTTATGAAGATATAAGGAAAAGTGGAAAACCCACTTCAAATGAAATTCAGGAAGCTCAACAATTACAAAAAAATACCCCTTTGAAAATTAATCTAGTATTTAGATCTAAAGCATATAAAAAATAAATGAATACACAATTTCATCAACTGAATCATGAATTTTTCGAAAAGAACAATATAGAGGTTTCATTTTGGGGGGGTGGTGGAATTCTTTAGGCCATTCAATCATTAAATAGATACATGATATAATATCACAAATTATTATGAAATACATATAAGTAAAATTAATTATGCATGTGAACATTCATTAGGTAAAATGGACCATGTTCATAATATCCTTAATAAATAAGTAATCATTATTCTCTACAAAAAACATCAAAATAGGGATATACCCATTTTGATGAAAAAATAATTATGATGTTATGTTAGAGTTTATCATCACCTAGAATATTGAAAAAGATACACTATTCTATAATAAAATCTAGTAATAATTATTGGATGTAGTACGTTTTGGTTTCATTTAGATGTTATAAAGGGATATACTGAGGTTCAAAACATTCAAAAAGGGGTAAAATATTTATAATAGAGTTTAGTGTCTTCCTGGGATACATAATGGGTCACATTGAAGTTGTTTCTATTAATTAAGGTAAATGGTTTCTCATGAAGTTTGTAATCTCTATGATGGTGAATGCTAAAGATATATATTTTTATGTTTCACAAAAACTCATATGTAAAAATTTATTTTGGTTCAATCAATGAATTATAATAGGTTAAAAATAAAGATTAATGTTTTTTGGGAATAAAAGATTTTATAAAAAAGAATATCTAGTCATATACTATGATGAAGCACTCAATATAGATGATTTACTCATGATTTCTGAAATTTTATTTTTATTCTTCAATACCTTCAACATTTTGTGTATCAAACTGCAATATTTTCCGATGAACTAGAGTGTTGAATGCACTATAGGATAAGAATACTTTGTGTAATCAACCATTCCTCAAAGTAATACATGGTTTACCCAGTATGACTCAAATTGTGTTGTTTCAGTTTAAAATTGGAATTTTATTAATGTGTTATTTCATATATATCTTTATTTTATTACATTATACTATTACTAACATAATAATTGTTTTATTATACATCACATAATCAATTATTTTTACCACAATATGATGCACAGTGTTACTGATATGACTCAAACTATATGTTTTCAGTTTATAATTTACACTTTAGTTCAAAACACACATCACATACTCAAAACTAGGAAAATGCATTAATATGTTTTATTTGATACTTTATAAAAAAATTTCATAAGTAATTTTTCAAGTATAGGAATCAACTTTATCTCAATCAGATACATGATGTCCTTGGTATAACTCAAATAGTCAGTTATCTATTTAAAATTGACATTTATCTATAAAAGTCTATATTATTAAATAATGATAAAACACACTTGGATTGTATTGATAATTTATAACAATGATTCATAAGCCATTATTGATTTGTATTAATCAATATCATATCAAAATCACACATGATGCAACCAGACTGACTCCAAGTGCATGTTTCTAGATTGAAATTATATTTTAGTAAAAAAACACATGTAATATACTCAAAACCAAGAAAATGTTTTTAGATTGTTTTGATACATTATTAAAATGGTCCATATATCATTTGGGATTTTTAAAACCCACCCACACCTCAATATGATTCAAGGTGTGACAGGTATGGCTATGAGTATGTAATTTTTATTTAAATTGACATTAAATTTTGTAAAAAAAAAACTAACATACTAAAAATGAAGAAAACACATCCGTTTTTTTTTTACAATTCATGAAAATGATCCATAAGTCATTTTTGATATGTAGGAATTCTCCACACCACAATCCAATAAAAAATGATCCTGGTATGACTAAAAATGTCCGTTATCAGTTTAAAATTGACATTTAAGATTAAAATTTCCACTCACTAAAAATAAATAAAATGTACACATATTATCTTTATTGTTTATGAAAATGATTCACAAGACATTTTTGATGTATTATAATCAATCTCCCATCAAAATGACATGTGATGTGACTAGTATAACACCAGGTGTATGTTTCTGGTGTGAAATGGCATGTTAGTAAAAAGAAAAAACTAACACACTCAAAACCAAAAAAAACACATTAGGATTGTTATGATACTTTGGTAAAATAATCAATATATCATTCGACACATGTTGGAATAATCCTCACCTAAATCTAACACATGGTGTGACTAGAGAGTCTCAAAGTGCTACTTTTTTATTTAAAATTGAAATTTATTTTAATGAAAAACAGTGACATTCTCAAAACCGATCAAACACATTTTTATTATTTTAATAATATAAGAAAATAATACATAAGTCATTCTTGATGTTTCGGAATAATATTCACCTCGATCTAATACATTATGTGTCTAGTATGACTCAATGTTTATATTATCAGTTTATAATTGAAATTTTAGTTCAAAATATGTCACTCACTAAAAACATAGTAAACATGCTTGGATTGACATGATAATTTAGGACAATGATTTGAAATTAATTTTTGATGTGTAAGAATCAATATCATATAGATTGACACACGATGTGACTTGTAAGACTCAAAGTGTTTATTTCCAGTCTAAAATGACATGTTAGTTAAAAACAAGAAAGATGTCCTCAAAACCAAGAAAATGAATTTGGATAGATTTTATTTATTATAAAAATTCTCCATAAGTAATTTGGGATGTTTATAAATCAGTCTTACCTAGATCTGATGCATGGTGTGACTGATATAACTCCAAGTGTGAATTTTTATTTAAAACTAGTTTAACTTTTTCTAAAAAAAATAAAACTGATATACTCAAAACTAAGAAAATGAATTTGGATTGTTTTAATGCTTTAGGAAAATGATACAAAATTCATTTTTGAGGTATGAATAATCCTCACATCAACATGATACATGACGTGACCAACATGACTAAAAGTGTCCATTATCAGTTTAAAATTGACATTTTAGGTAAAAAAGTGGGACTCACTAAAAATCAAACAAAGACTAATTTATAATATCTATAATTTTAGAAAATATTTTATAAATAATTTTTAAAATGTTTACATTAGTATCACAGTAATACAACACATTATGTGATTGGTATGATTCAATGTGCATGTTTCCAGTATAAAATAACATTTAAAAAAACAAAAGTGACATTCTCCAAACCAAGAAAATACATTCAAATTATTTTAATAATTTTCTAAAATGACCCATAAGTTATTTGGATTATTTATGAATCTTACACACCTCAATAAAATGCATGGTTGAATGGTATGACTTTAAGTGCATATTTTCATTATATAAGTGCCATTTTAGTTTAGAACGCGCATCACATTTCCAAAACTGATTAAATTAACCAAGATTGTTTTCTCATCCTTCTATATTATATTAATTAATTAATATACTTATCATTTTTAAATTATAATTATTTTTTTAAATTTTAATAGAGGTAATTCTTTAAGATTAATAAGAAATTTTGTAATGTGCAAGAATCAATTGCAACTCAGTCTAATTAGCAGTGTTCATGGTATGAATAAAATTTTAGTTTAAAATCGACACTTTATGTTTAATTTATTTATTTAATTTATTACTAAAATATGATATTTTTTCTTATATATGTGTGTTCTTTTTCTCAACAAGGGGGTGGTTTTTTCTTTTATATAGTTGGGTTCTTTTGCTTCATAATGGTATTTTTTCTTATATTTGTGTTATAAATTTTATTTCATTTAAATAATGAATTTTTATTTGATTTTTAGAATTTATGATTTTGTTTCCATTTATTTAGCATTCTATTATAGCACACTAAAATATTCCCTAGTTCTATTGTTTTAGTTTTTTATTACTGCACGTTGTGGTATTCTCCTTTATTAGCGCTTCTAAATGTTCGGATAAAGGTATTCTTTATCAGTTCATGTAGTTGCACTGATAAATGGTATATTTTATTAGATCTAAATATAATATTGATAAATTGTTCCTTTATGAGCACTTTTTGTATCACTAATAAAGTACCCCTTCATTTGTGCATTTTGGGTACTAATAAATTCATATAGATTTTAATCGTTCTCTAGTAGTCATCACTTTTTACAGCTGATAAAGGACAATTCTAGCCTTCTTACACACTTGTTTTATAGTAGTTTAGTTTATTATTATTCTCTTATGATTTTAAATTTAATAATTATTCATATATTACTTTTTAAAAAAAAAGTTTCAAAGGAATCTTCATGTCATTTTCCAAATGAGAAACTTTATGTCTTTTCTGAAAAATGTTTCAAAGGAATATTGTTTTCACTAGTATGTCCTCAATGGATCTTCCCGCAATGATGACTATTTTTTTCTTTGAAACCTTCTTTAAAATTTTATAGTGTTATTTTCAAAGAAAATTTTAACCTTTATATTTTTAAATTTTTTATATGTTTTTTCAAAATGGAATGGTTGTTTTCCTTAAGAATGTTTTAATGATCTTCTAATGCTATTTCTATTTATCAATTAAAATAACCTTCAATAATGATTATTCATTACCTATAATATGAACCTTGGAAATCATTATTATTCTTTACTTAGATTTTTTAGGTTTATGGTGTCTTTGTGTTGATGAAACCCATTCATTTTCCATGATTTATTCTATGATGAAATGTTTATAAAACTCATTTGTTCTCATAGGTTCTAATACGATGAATGTTGTATGATCTTTTGGAACATATATGTGTGGTTTTAATTATATGATGGTTGATACCTATAACTCTATTGAATAAATTTGTTAAACAATGAAATTTCATGTGATAAAAAGGAATAGAATTGGGAGTGAACCAAGTTTAATAGGTACTGATTTCCACTAATTTAGTCTTAGGAGTGAATCATGCCTACTATTATGGTTTGGGGAGTAAAACCATTCCACTATGATAGTATCAGAAGATATTAATTAATATTTAAGAAATTATTTTCTATTCATATGTGTATGAAAAAAAATATATGTCTTATTCCAATTTTATGCTCTCATGGATCATGTTCTCTAATTCATTTATGATTCATATCTTATGCACTACCATGTTTTATTTCAGTAACAAAATTATGATCTATAATATGAAGGTTGTGGTTTTCAATTTCTATGCTCATGTTATCTTACCGGTCTTCTAATGTTATGATAATATGATCATTGATATCTTCCTTGTTTACCCTTACTAAGAATCAGAGCTCACCCTTTCATATATTTCCTTTCCCTGATATTGAAGAATGTTTTTGGGTATGATATGTTTAATAAGAATTTTAGTCATGAAGAAGTAAGTGGAATGCAATGTAGAAATACAATGAACCATTGGTTTATGTCTCCAGTTTTCAAAAGATACTAGACCTAAATTATTATGTAATGGATCTAAATTTTCTGTAATGAATATTCATCTATTATGATATAATATATATGTATTAAAAGTATGGGTTGTTATATTTTGTATTAGAGTGTGTTTTAGTTAACCTTTGGAAACTAGGAGGAGAAATTGTTATTGGAATCCCTAGTGATAAATCTATATATTGGATAAAAGCACAAAATTTTGGTGATGATCATGAATAAAAAAGGTTAAACTGTTGTTTTCATAAATTAAGGTGTCTTGATTTACAATAAAATAAATGATTATTCAAGATTATATGGTTTCCCACCTTGATTATTGTTTCTCACAATATGTTTTTTTTGTTTTTAAAGGGATATAAACTAATGGAATCATGTTAATGATGAATACTTTGTAAAATAAAATGATTTTATTCTTGAGAAACTGAATTTTATTAGATATGGAATAAAAAATATTGTTTTTATGATCAAACAACTTTATCAATAAATGAATCACATTGATATTCCAAAAAAAAGAGGTAAAAACATTTTGTTGATTCCTCTTTGAGTAAGTATATATATTATTTTTGTGGGTCCACTAATCTACAAGTCATTGAGCAATGGATCAGTACAACTAAAATTATATTTTCTATTCATCAATGTTTGAAATAAGATAGTTTTATCCTGCCTATTTATCTTTTGGTAGATAATGTAAATAAATGGGGGAATCTTATCAAGAACACCAGATAATAAGAATAAATTGGATATTTTTATTGGGATGAATTTAGAAGTATATTTTTTGACATGTAATTTTCATGTATTATTCATATGGATATGGAGAAATAACTCCATGAGTTGGAATATAAGTATGATAAATATGTTGTTTTCTGTTATGAAAATCTCACAAAATTAGTGATTTACACTTTTGGTATTATCATCCAACCTTAATGTAAGGTTTATTGATTCATTAGTTGCTTAAAAAAATCTCTGAATGGATTTATCCATAAATTAATTTTGTATATATGAATAAATTATTCAATTTTATCTCAAGGTGGAGATAGATATTGGAGTTATCAATTAATCCCATGGTTTTCATAAGAAAAAAAAAGTAATAAAAAAGAATTTCTAAAAACCATAGATAAACGTATAAAAGCCTTCATTTATGCTCAACGTGTGGAAGGAAACATGGGGGATGTTTTCATACAGAAACTAGTAAATTTTTCATGTTAAAAAAGGATTTTCATTAGGAAATTGAATTATGATGTGATGGGAAGAAGTTAGTTAACTATGTGAATAAAGTTAAATCATAACAAAATACACCACCCAAATACTAGTGTTTCAAATGAAAGGAGTTTGGGAATTGTGTTTAATAGTTCCCAACTATTAAGGATACTGATAATTATCGGCATCACTAACCTCATAATACCATTAATAAATGGAAATATCATTTGATCACTATTTTTTTTTGATTTGTATGATATTGACATAGTGAAAGGTAAACATACCATCCAATCCAGAAATTCTGATGTATTGTTTTATTTGAAACTACCAACTCTTTTATGTCTAATTACTTTTCTAAGGTTATTGTAGTACCAACTCAAAAATTAGATGTTGATTTAGCAATAAAACACTCTTATGGTATGATCATCATACCCCATGTCTATGATTCTTAAATTAATAAAGTTGTGGGAATGTGTTTCATTAAAATTTGATTATTCTTTCTCTAGTGAAATTTGATGTTATTTTGGGTAGGGAAAGGATTTACTTACATAAATACCACATTAATTTATGAGCAATTGAACTTGTGTTTTATATTTAAAACCAACATTTTATCACTTATAAGTGTGATTATAAAAATTACCTTTAGATTGAAATTACAACCATCATAAGGGTCATGATTCCTACTAAAAAGGTGTTTTTATCTTATATGGTTGGAGAGAAAACCAAAATTGAAGATATTACTATTTTGTGGGATTTTATTAATGCATGTCCATAATAATTTCAAGTTATTCAACCTGTATTAGAAGTTAATGTTTAATTAAAATTAATAACTTGTGCTACACCTATTTCCAAGACTTTATATACAATAGACTCAAATAACATTTAATAATTAAAGAAGTAACTCCATGGTGATCTTGAAAATGGATTCATTTGGACAATGGTTCCATATTAGGTACACCAGCCTTGTTTATTATGATGAAATATTGATCTATGTTGATTTTCAATAATTATAAATAACTTAACAAAATCACTATCAAGAAAAAGTATCATATACACAGTATTAATTACTTTTTTGATCAATGGTGTGGAGATAAATATAGTTCCAAGATTGATCTTTGTTTTGGATATAACCAGTTGAGGTTCAAGAAGTTTGATATACCAAACATAAGATTTCTTAAAAGGTGTGGACACTCTGAATTTATAGTGATTCCTTTTTCTCTTACTAATGTCCCCACTATACTCATCAATTTACGGAAAATGTATTTAGATATTACCTTGATCTGTTTTTAGTATTAATTATAAATGATATTACTATTAATTAAAATTTCAAGTAAGATCATTAATATCACTTGAGGATTGTTGTAATGATCGTAAGGAAGGACAATCATTATGAAAAAATTTCCATGTGTAAATTCTAGCCTTAGAAAGTATCATTTCTGGGTCATACAATCCCATGTGAGGGTATATCAGTAGACCCTTTAAAGAGAGAATTTATTAAAGATTGACATAGACACACCATTGTGAATATGATCTATATTGTTATTGGTTTGTATAGATATTATCTATAGTTATGGAGACTTTTTAATTAATATTTAATTTACTCACCATGTTAACTAAAAATGAATTTAGTTTCCTTTGTAATTATGAATATGAGGAATATTTTAAAGAACTGATGAGAAAGAGAGTCCACACAATTGTTCTTAAACAAACATATAGTGGAGTTGAGTTTGTAATCTATATTTTTGAATCAAAAAATTGAATTGGTTGTTTCCTTATTTATAATTCTATATTTATAAATTATTCTCCACAACAATTCAAGGTTAGAATGAAAAATTACCCAACTCGTGATTTTGAGTTAGTTGGGGTATTTTTTACATTAAAAGTATCGAGTCATTATCTATATGGATAAATGTGTGACATATATATTTATCAAAAAAGTTTAATTTTTATTTTCACCCAAAGAATAGTAAAACTTTCACTAAATAAAATGGTTTGAGATAATTAAATATTATGATTTCTCAATACATTACCACTTAGAGAAAGTGAATAAGGTGGAATATTATCTAAATGTAAAGGATCATACTATCTTGTATATGATGAAGATCGCAAAAGATAAAATATTTATTTACTTTAAAAGTATGTATTTTTAAATCATAATGTAATGGGAGAGATATTATAAGTCTCAAATGAGTGTTCAATCATCTATTAAATTGAAGAGTAATGAGGTATTGGAGGAAGGTGTATTGCTAAAAAAGAAGGTGAGAATGTTCCTGAGTTCAACATGGATTGGTTTCAATTTTTTTTATTTATGTTATCATAAATTTATCTATGTATATTAAAAAAACGACTTATGAGTCATTATATTAAAAAGAAAGAATGAAACAATAAAAAAATGAAATTCGAAATTAGAGGGTTTTGAGGCCTTCATTTTGGGATCCCAAGTAGAGTATTGAACCACTTGTGGAGGAGTGTGAGGGTTCACACTTGGAGGAGCTGTGGGATTCCTTTGGAGGCCAAGCCCAATATTAGGTTCAAGCTAAATGCATCATGAGTCCATAGGGAAGATCAACTGGTAAAGGAGTTTCTGATGTATGGCCTCGACTATGGATGAAGAATAGGATTGAGCGTTGGTGAAGGATATCTAAGCTGGTTAGGGTTCCTATTATCAGTAGGGGTGGAGAACCAATTTTTCATCTTCGAATCAATGTGAGTTTGGTGTTTATATTATTTTTTAGCTGTCTGACTCATTTGGTTTCATTGTGTTCTTCATATCTCCTCAAATTTCACTGTCATCCATGCATATTGTTGTCTATTTTTTTGTCACTGTATTATTATTAAATTTATCAAATCATATATAACAATTTCGTATCTATTGGATACAATTGCTTTAAAATTATATTTTTGTATCTTTCTTAATCTAATTTAACCCGTGACCCCTATATCAATTTTGGATTCTTCAAAAAATGACATGGACAATTCATAAAATATGAACCATCTTTCCCTTATCTTTTGAATGAAGCCACACATATATCAATATATATATATAAATATCTTATCTCATACACATAATTAGACTTCTACTGCTCTGTGAGGACCAGAACCATTACCTCTTCTTTATTTCACTATGTGTATAGGAACCGACACTCTTAAGTCTATCCTGATTCAATGTTGGGGAACTATTTAATAACATAATTTTATTTCATTTAAAAAATTACTAAGATATTAATTTATTTCAAACATATTTATTTTTCATTGTGAATTATCTACTCAAATGATCTAAGTGGTTCATACATTTCAAATGCAATATTTCAATTTTGTTTAGTCAATTACTAGCCTTTATTTTCTTATTAATTAATATTTTTTTATATTAAGGGATTTGTATTTTTTAAAATTACATTTGAATTTATTTTCATGCCAATATTTTTATAAAGGATCTATTTTATAAAATATGTATTAACATATGTTTTGATGTGAATTTATAATTTTTTATGGGTTTTATTATATCAATACTTCCATTCTTTGAAACATTACTTGTGTAACGGAAACATTTACCTCTAGATATTTATTTCTTTCATTAACATATAGTATATATTGGAAATGCTTATTTTCAAATTTTCCCCTATATTTTACTCAATTATGTAAGGGACTATTATTATTATTATTAATTGACTTATTTAAGGGGAAATAATTATTTTCAACGATTTATTTTTTTGGAATATTATTTTTGAAAATGATTGATTATTTATTTAAATTACCATAACTGATTTTTAGGAACAATGTATTTCTTACATTCATGATCAAATCTTTCTATTCATTGAAATTTAATTATAATTAATGAAATAAATATTTTTCAACTATTTTGGGAAGTAATTATTTGTTTTAAAATATGGTATATTTTTTGAAAAACAAAAATTTATCTTCAAAAACAATTCTGATAAATGTTTTTATAAGAATAAATTTAATTTTTTAAGGTAATTATTTCATTCACAAGATTATTTTATTATGTTTTCAATTAATAAGAGTATTTTTCAAATTTGGTCATAAATTTATGTATTGTTATCATCAAGAATTTTTTATTTTGAACTATGGAATAAATCAAAATCAAGTCATTGCTTTCCATTATTTATCCATTAAAATATAATTTATATTTTATTATAGAAAAATATATGTCTTAGTTTTATTATTTTATCATGATAGTTTATAGAGAGTTATAATAATCAAAACTGTCATTTTTGTTTGCAAACTACATGGAAGTCATTTATCGTATATGATACATCCATTATCTTAACTCATGAAATACCATGCATTCATATTACACACACTATTTTTAATTTTTAATAAATATTGGATTTGTGTTTATAAGGGTTGTATGCAAGTATTTAAAGAAAATGATTATTTTAAAAAATAGTTAATTTTTTTTTAAATTATGAATATATTCACGAGTTTTATTAAGTAATTATCAATGTATTTATCCATGTTATTCATTTTCTAACATATAGATTTCCTCTACAAAGTTTCTGAAAAATTTATTTGTCAAAGTTTGCGGAAATAAAATTATTTTCTTTTATTAAGATAATTTATATATGTTTTGAAATGTTTTAATGGATTGATATTGATAAGTTGAATTCTTAAAAATGTTTTCCTAAAATTTGAACTATAAGATAATGGAGAATATGGAGGGAACACATGCCCTCTTAGAATATTGTTCCACCTTGCATATTTCTTGTGGCTATATGGGTTTTCATAAGGTTCATCCCAGTAACAAAATAACACCAAAGAAAAGAATTGTTTTCAAAATTATTTCAATGTATAATTCTAAGTGTTCTCAATGAACTGTTTGTGAAATTAATGATTCAAAATAAATGTTTTTGAATTTTTTTTATTTCAAATATTTATATTTGATATAATGTATTTTTCAAATAGATATTATTAAAGTTTAATACTTGTTTTAAAATCCCATAAATAGGAATTAAATGTTAATACCATGTTTTAAATGATTGTCACCAGTATATTAGAATTTTTAGAATGGACGTATTCGATTTTAGAGTTCACATACTCATAGAAAAGTAGACCTTTTAATTTTCTTTTTTGTTCAACTTTGAAAATGTGTTTGTTATTATCTAATTATTTAGAACCATGACTAGTAAAAGGACTTAGATTTTATTTCCTATTGTGTGATTATTCAGTTTCAATTATAAATAAAATTACACATTATAATTATGCACAGAATCTAAAAGTACTTGTTTACGGCATTATAATTGGTATTATTTCTATGGTCTAGACAACATTGGATATTAAATGTTGTGTTTCCAACGAAAAAAATTTCCTGATAGAATTTTCATAAGATAATTTTATTCCCATAGAGGTCTATTCATTTTAATTCTGAATAAATAAATTTAGAATTTTATAATGTCGAAATAACCAATTGCGAGGGTGAAATTCTTTTAAGGGGGGAGAATGTAACACCCCATAAAATCTAAAATATTTAGGGATTTTTTAATAACAAACTATGTTAAGTTAATTTAAACATTTAAAATTATATAATTATAATTATAAATAATATTACATTAAATTTTCATAGAATATAACCTTTATTATAAATAATGATAGTTTTTTAAATACTATGATATTAGTTTCAAGAAATAAGAATTTATTTTTTAATTTACTATTTTATATTATAAATATCTAACTTTTTTTGTAAAAATGTATAATATTTTAATAACCAAATATGTTTGAATTATTATTTAAATACTTACTTTTCAAAACAGAAATTATAAATTAAATGAATATATATAATTAAATAGTATAGATACTAATTATAGTGAAAATCTTATCATTATTATAAAATAAATATCATACATATTACTTATAAATGTGATAATTATAATTTGTTTTAAAAAATTTAAAGTATATGATAATTATAATAATAATAATTTATTAATTGAGAATTATTTTTTTAAAGGTAGTGTATTTTAATTATTTTATATTTTCTTCATAAAATTTTAAATTATGAGTATATTATAAGTATATAAAAAATTATAATTATTAATTATTTTATTAAAATGTGGTTTTAAATTCTTTTAAATTTAAATTATTATAATATATATATATTTACTGATGAATGATAAAAATTTACATTAAAAAAATATAGAATCAAATGATACAAAAAAATAAACAAAACTGAAATTAGAGGGTTTTAAGACCATTATTTTGTGATCCCGGACGGATGTCCAAACCACTTTAGGAGGTGATGTGAGGGTTCACACTGGTAAGAGCTATGGTATTCCTTAGGGGGAAAGACTTATAGGAGGAAGAGGTTGAAGGCATCATGAGTTGAGTAATAATATTGGTTGTTGGTAGGAGTGTTCGATGTGTGGTCTCAACCATGGATGATGAAGATTACCGAGAAATGATAAAGTAGATTTTATATGGTTAGGGTTTTAGTTATTGTTGATGGAGGTGAACCTATTATTAATCTTTAGATCTATGTGATATAGGTGTTTTTTTATTTCAAAGGTGTTTGAATCATCTGGTTTCATCGTGATCTTTGTATCTCATTTGATTTCCCTGTCGACCAGGCCTGTTGTTGACAATTTGGTTTTTTTTCACAATATTGTTATTATATGCGTTGAATTTTCTATATATGTTATATATCTATTTGATATGGTTGCTTGAAAATGATTTTTGTGTATCTGTATTATTCACATTTAACTTGTGACCCCTGACTAGATTTCGATTCATCCAAAAATAACATGGATATTTCATAAAATATGAACCACTATTCCCTAAGCTTCCTAAGGAATCCACATATATATCAATATATATCACCTATCTCATACAAGACATTTGACTTCCACTACATAGCGAAGACCTGAACCATTATCTCTTAATTATTGTGCTATGTTTCCTGGAACCAACACTTTTCGGTCCGTCCTCATTTATGGTTGGGTAACTATTTACTTATATACTATTATTTATATTAAAAAATTACTATAAAAGTAATTTATTTCAATATTATTTATGTTTATTTGTAAATAATCTACTCAAAAGATCCTAGTGGTTTCTAAATTTTAAATTTTATATATCAATTTCATTAAGTCAATTACTGTCATTTTTATTATAATTATTTCAAATAATTTTTTTGATAGTAAGGGATATGTATTTAATAAAATAATGATGGAATTTAATTTCCTGTTAATTCCTCCGCAAGGTTTTTATTTTGTTAGATATCTCTTAATTTATGTTTTATGTGAATTTATTATCTTTTAGGGGATTTTTTACTTCTATAGTTCCATTATTTTAGGCTTTAATTGCGTAAGGGAAACATTTACATTCATATATTTATTTCTTTTATTAACAAATGAAAAATATTTCAAATACTTATTTTCAAAATTTTCTCCAATATTTTTCTTAATTTTTCAAATTATTGTTGTTATTTTAATTTGACTTATTTATGAAGAAATGATTATTTTTAAAAATTTATTTATTTGGAAACTTATTTTTGAAAAGGATTAATTATTTATTTAGTTTAACATAATTGAATTTTTTCTCAAAGAATTGCTTAATTTTACGATCAAATATTTCTATCCTTTGAAATTTTATTATAATTAAAGAAATAATTATTTATAAATTATTTCATAAAGTAATTATTTATTTTTAAATGTGGAATTTGTTTTGAGAAAAAACTATTATATTCAAAAACGATCAAAATGTTTGTTTTTATAAGAATAAATGTAATTATTTAAGGTAATTATGGCATTTATTATTTTATGTTATTAATATTTCAATTGATAAGCATATTTAAAAATTTCAAAATAAATCTAAATATTGTCATCATCATGAATTTATAATTTTAAACTAAGGCATAATGTAAAATAATGGATTTCAATTCATTATTTAACTAGTAACTTTTAAAGGATATGTTATTATAGAAATATCTTTATTTTAATATTATTATTTTATGATTATAATTTATAGTACGTTTTAATAATGAAAACTCTCATTTTTGTATACAAGTTCCATGGATGAAATTTATCATACTAGATATTATCGTCATCTTTACTCATGAAAAATCATATATTCATATTACATACACTAGTTTAAATTTTTAATAAATATTTTCTTTTTGATTTTATGGGTTGTATGTAAGTATTTAAAGTAAATAGTTTTTTGAAAAAATAATTAGAAGAAAATATTTAATTATGAATGCATTTAAGAGTTTTTTATATAATATTTAATTTATTTAAATATGTTATTCATATTCTAAAATATGAATTTTTTTCATGATTTATGAAGAAGTGATTTATCAATGTTTGACGAAATAAAATTATTTTCTTCAACAAAGAAAATTTATGAATATTTTTGAAATATTTTAATGGATTGAGATTGAGAAAGGTGGTTCTGTAAAAATATACAAATTTGAATCGACACTTTTGTAATAGGTGGGAGAATGAAGAATGGGGAGTGAAATCAAGACCTTGTGGAATGTTTCTCTATCGGTGATATTATATGTGGTCATATAGGTTTTCATAAGAATCTCACCGGTATTAAAATATTCCATAAAGAAAGTATTAATTTTAAAATTATTTCAATGTAGAAATCGTAGTGTTTTCAACAAACTATATTTTAAATTAAATTTTCAAAATAATTATTTTTGAATTTTTTTATATATTAAATATTTATACTTGATATAATGTTTTTTCAAAAGATTTTTTATAAATGTTTTTACACTAGTTTTAAAATCTATTAATAGAAAATTTAATTCTCATCCGACTTTTAATTTTTTTTCACATGTATCTTAGATGTTTTAAAATGGGCGTCTTCACTCTTGGAGTTAGCGCACACATAGAGAAGTAGATATTTTGAATTTATTTTTGTTTAGCTGTAAAAATATAGAAGTTATTTTCTAATTCTCTAAAAACTAGACTGTTAAATGATCCTAGATTTTATTTAGTGTTGTGTAATTGTTTAGTTTCATTTAGAAAGAAAATTACATAGTGTATTTATGTAATGAACCCGGAATTGCGGGTTTAGGGTGTTATTAATTGGTATCAGAGAAACGGTCTAGAAAACATTGAAGATTAGATGATGTATTTTAAAGAAAATAAATTTACGTGATATAATTTTCTTAATATAATTAATTTATCCTAGAAGTCTAACCATTTAAATTGGAAATGTAAAAATTCTTAAATTTCTAAAGTCATATAAATGAATTGTGTGGGCATAATTATTTTAAAGGGGGAAGAATGAAACATCCCAGAAAATCTATAATATTTAGTGATTTTTTAATAAAAAAATATTTTAAGTTGATTTACATATTTAAAAGTATACAATATCAATTATAAATAATATTACATTAAATTTTTATAGAATAGTACATTTATTTTATATATTGATAGTTTTTTAAAAATTATGATATTAGTTTCATGAAATAAGAATCAGTTTTTTTGATACACTATTTCAAATTAAAAATATCTGATTCTTTTTGTAAAATTGTATAAGATTTGAATAACCAAATATGTTTGAATGATTAATTAAATAATTAATTTTCAAAATATTACTTATATAATAAATGAATGTATCTAATTTAATATTTAAGATACTAATTATCATATAAATTTTATCATTATTTTTAAAAGAAAATCTAACATGTTTCTTATAAATTATACTGTCATAATTTGTTTTAAAATTTTAAAATAAATAATAATAATAATAATAATAATTAATTAATAGAAAATTATTACACTAAAGGGAATATATTATTATTATTTTAAATTTTTTTCATAGAATTTTGATTTATGAGTATTATTATAATTATATACTAAATTATAATTATCAATATTTTTATTAAAATCTGGTTTATATATTATTTTTAATATAAATTATTATACAAAAATATATATATAAATATATATGGAAATTAATTATGAATGGTGAATATTTAGATTGAAAAAAGATAAAATGAAAAAATACAAGAAAAAAATCGAATTGAAAGGGTTTAAGGCCTTAATTTTGGGATCCGGAACGGAAGTTCAGACCACTATGGGTGGTGCTATGTGGGTTAACACTAGGAGGTGTCGTGGGATTCCTTAGGAGACTGAGACTGATTGGCAGTCGAACTTGAAGGCGTCATGAGTCAAGTGGGAGGATTGGATGCTAGTATGAGTGTTTGACGTGAGGCCTTGTCCACATATGAAGAAAAAGACTGAGCATCGGTGAAGGATATCGGATCCAATTAGAGTTTTTATTGTCAATAAGGTAGGAGAACCTATTTCTCATCATAAGATCTATGTGAGGTATGTGTTTATTTTATTTCGTAGGTGTCTAAATCATCTAGTATATTCATGTACTTCATCTCTCTTCTCGTTGCTCTGTCGGTCATGTCAGTTGTTATCAATTTGGTTTTTTTTTCAGGCTATTTTTATTATATGCATTGAATATGATATATCGATTAAATACCTATTTCATATAGTTTCTTGAAAAAAAATTGTTTTTATGTCTTAGTCTTATTTAACCTATGACCACTGGCTTGATTTTGATTCTTCTAAAAATTACATGGATAATTCATAAAATATGAACTAGAATTCCCTCATCTTCTAAATGAATTCACAGATATATCGACATATATATCGCATGTCCAGTACATAGCATTCGACTACAACTACTCAGCGAGGACAAGAACAATTACCACTTCCTTCTTGGGCTATGTGTCCAGGAATCGACACCCATGCGTCCATTATCATTCAAGGTAGGAGAAATATTAACATAAATACATCTATTTCTTTTCAAAAATGACAACAAAACTAATTTATTTCAAAACTATTTATGCTTCTTTCTTAATAATATGCTCAAAAGAATTAAATAGTTTCTATGTTTTGAATGTTATATGATAATTTGATTTAGTCAATTATTATAGTTTAATTTCTTATTTTTTTCAAATAATTTTTGTGATTGTAACGGATATGTATTAATTAAAATTATGTTTGAATTTAATTCCATGATAATTTTATTACAAGTCTTTGATTTTATAAGAGTTCGATTAATTTATGTTCGGATGTGAATTAATAATTTTGTATGGAATTTCATATTTCTATACTTATATTCTCTAAATATTTAATTATGTAAGGGAAAATTACTTTCATATATTCATTTATTTTATTAACATATGGAATATATTTCAAATACATATTTTCAAATTTCTTCTTCCATTTTACTAAATTTTTTATGGTAATATTTATATTTTATTATATTTATTTAAAGGGAAATGATTACATTCAAATATTTATTTTTTAGGCATTTTTTTTGAAAAGGATTAATTATTTATTTAATTTAACATAATTTATTTTTTATCTTAATGGATTTATTAATTTTATACTCAAATATTTATATTATTTAAAATTTTATTATAAATGAAAAAATAATTATTTGACAGTTATTTCAGAATGTAATTATTTTTTTAAATGTGAATTTTGTTTTGATTAAAAACTGTTATTTTCAAAAATGATTATAATATATGTTTTTAAGTAAATAAATTTAATTTTGTAAGTGAATTTTTTCATTTACAAGATTGTTTTATTATGTTTTCAATTGATAAGAGTATTTTAAAATTATTTCATAAATTTATATATCATTATCTTAAAGAATTTAGAATTTTGGACTAAGGTGTGCAACCACTTCAATCCTTTTCTTGTAATTATTTAACCATTTAATTTGAAAATATATTTGATTATATAAAAATATATGTTTTAATATTATTATTTAAGGATTATAATTTATATTAACTTTTAATAAAGAAAAATCTCATTTTTTGTGTGAAATCTATATAGATTTTATTTATCATACAATATATGGTCGTCATCTTAACTCATGACATGTCATGCATTCATAATACATATATTTGTTATAAATTTTACTAAATCATTGATTTATTCTTATACGGGTATTTTGAAAGTATTTAAATGTAATTATTATTTTAAAAAATAATCAAAATAAATTATTAATTATGACTATATTATTGTTTTTTTAAGTAATTATCAATGTAATTATCCATTCTATTCATTTGTTAAATTTGGATTTCTTCTATAATATTTCTGAAAAAGAGATTTATTAGTGTTTTTTTATATGAAATTATTATCTTTTTGGAAAATAATGTATGTATGTTTTGATATGATTTGATGGATTTAGATTGACAAAAGCATATCCTATATAATAATTTCATAAAATTTGAACTGACACTTGGGAATCAGACTGTAGAGTGAGGAATGGGGAAGGAACCCATAACCTCATGGAACACTATCCTGCAGGTGATATTTATTGTGGGAATATGGTTTGTTATAAGGGTCTTCCCAGTATCAAAACACCAGAGAAAGAAAGTATTATTTATAAAATGATTTTAAAGGAGAAATCCATGTTTCTTCGATGAACTATTTTTGAATTAAATTTTTCAAAATAAATATTTATGAAAAGATTTTTTTTATTTCAAATATTTATATTTGATATGAGATGATCTTAAAAAAGTTTTTATAAAAGTTTTTACACTAGTTTTAAAATCCTTTTATAGAAAATTGAATTCCCATACAATGTTTAAAAAGTATTTTATATGTATCATAGTAGTTTTAAAATGAAATTCTCCACTTTTGGAGTTAGCACACATATAGTGAAGTAGATCTTTTTAATCTATTTTTTTCAACTCTGAACATATTTAAATTCTTGTCTAATTCAATAAATGCTAGACTAGTAAAAGGTAGTCGAATATATTTAGAGTAGTGTAATTTTTTTGTTTATTTTATAAAAAATAACCCATTATATTTTTGCATTGAATTCAGAAGTTTGGGTTCTCGGGGTTATAAATATTTTAAACATTAAAAAATTATTTTTCTAACAAAGGATAATAATAAATACAATTTCATTCTTATAAATGTATTTTTTTCTTAAAAAAGTTTTTTCACATTTTTTGAACATAAATTAAAATTAATTTCTATAATTTATAGGTATTCATATAGATGAATTAAATATTTAAAATTATTATTTTAAAATTTTGAAAATATACCCCTTTAATTTTTATTAATATGAATAGTAACAATGGTAAAATATACCACCCCAATAAAAGGTATATCTGGTTAATCAAGATTAAAAATAAATGAAAAGACAATAATTTTTTTTCCAATTTATTATTATATTAATTAAATTATAACCTTATAACATTAGAATTTAAATGTATTAGTTTAATAGAAACATTTCAAATAAAATTATTTTTATATTAATTAAATCCAATAATTTTACAAAATGTCACTCTCTTAGTATTAAATATCCTTTATGTTTTCACATGTTTAAAAAAAATAGTTGTGAAAAAATATCAATAGTATACTTTTGATCATTAAATTAAATTTCTAATGGTAATTTTTTTTAAAAAATTTATCTATTATATAATTAACTTAAATGCATACACAACACCAAAATAAAATTTAATCAATTAATGGAAAAATAAAATAAATGATTTATAAAATATTAAAAGTGATATAATTTGACTTATTTATAGTGTTATATTGAATTTATATGTGAATATTAAATAATAGTGTTCTGTTAAGAGATTATATTCTATTTACACCATTTTCTTTGTGTATTTAATGTCAAATTAAAAAAATAGTGACAAAATGATAATAATGATAATTTATCAAAATAATATTTTATTAAATTATTGGAAAATCATAAAAACATTAAATAAGAAAATTGGTAAATGATATGCTCTAAAAATTCCTAAATTTTCAATTTGTGATTCAATTATCACTTTATAAAAAAAATTTACTACCCTTTTATATTAAAATTCTGTTAACGTAGTTACAATTAAAATTGGTTAACTAAGGGTAAATCAAAATGAAAAGGCTTAAAATAAAATTCAAAATTCACTAATTTTTACTATTTTTTTGGATTACAGTGCTATGAAACCTCATTTTTTAATCCCTATACAATTTGAGTCATTTTTCAGGAGATTTAAGTAATTATAATTTAATATTTTGGGAAATTCCAAAATTCCCCCTCGCCTCAATTATAAATGGTCATAAAACACCTCACTTATTTATGCCAAGTTGAGCTTTATATATCACTAAAACTATTCCAATATATCTTATAAACATCCATATAGTCATTTTAGAGGTCTTATTATTCCCAAAGACTAACCCTAGTGCCCTTTAGAGAAGATCAAAAGGAGTTGTTTCATAGAAGAGGTAATTACCTTAACTGATCACATTAATTTAGACTCTTTTTTACCTCCTATAAGTAATTGGTATTTTTCATAAAATAATAAATTCAATATAATCGGTATTATTAAATTTTATAATTATCATTCAAACACGATTATACACCCTCTTTCTGATCAAATGGGAAGTGAAAGTGTCACGCATGAGAACGTGTGACATGCTGTCCCCATATAGTGATACAATTCATTTTTCATCACCATCTTTTATACATGGTTATTATGATGGTTTTAATATTTTTATATGGTATTTATCAAAAAATTATACTTTAATAATGATAATATAATGTCTACCTTCTTACCATCCAATCCATTGGAAAAAATAACACCGCTCATGTGTACGTGTGGACTAGAACCACTACGAAGTAATGTGATTCATTTTTTATTTATATTTTACGTGGATTTAAATGAGGATGAATTAGATTAATATATATATATATATATATATTTTTTAATGATCTATTAAATATGAATTAATATTAATCTTTCTTTCATTTCATCCAATGATAAATAAATACAATGTTAATGCTTACATATGGCATAACATCTATAAGAATAGTGTAATTAATTTTTTTATATGAAATTTATGGATAAATAAAAATATGTATAAAATGAATATATATTATATTTATATAATTATTAATATTATAGATATTATTTTACCATGTTATATGTATAATGACCAGAAGTACTCAACTGAAGTACTCGTGATAGATGAAAATGTTTGCACATATAAATGATGACTTTAATAAGGAAAAATTAATAAAAGGGGGTATTGAAATATTATAAAGGGATAATATATGATAGTTTAAGTATTGAAATGAATTTTTTAATATAATTATAATAAATTGAAATTTAATATATAGGAATTTAAAGTGATTTCTTATAAAGGAGAACTCAATTAAAGGGTTTTATATTACATTCGCGTTGTTTATCGGGATTGTTTATGATTTAGTTTATGATAATGAAAACTTATGATATAATTCTCAATGAACTCATTTATTTTCTCCTCATATAGTTATTTCTTGAAAATATAGTGTTTCCTTCCATTTTAATCACCTTTTATACTCAAGAGACCAAAAATGTATATTTAATGGATATTGACTTTATTTCACTCTTAGATAAAAAAAACATTTCTTTACCTATCCATGTTTTATAAAAAAAGATTCAAATAAAGTATTTACTATTCTCCTATGATTTTTTAAAGACATTTTTTTTCTATTTCTTTATTCTTTAGAACTATTTGAAATTAATCTTCTAGACATTTTCCAAACATGTTATTTTTTTAATTTTCTTAATATAGTATGGAAGGAATGAATTTATAACATATAATGCTCAAAAAGATTTTACCATCATTGTGACAGATTTTTTATTAGAAATTTATTTAATATTATTACATGGTTCTTTTGAAATAAAATTTTTTCCTTTATATTTACACAGTTTTATAATAAGTTATTCGGAAATGGAAAGTTAATTTTCCTTAAGAATATTTTAATGATCTTTTAAAGGTATTTCTATTCATCAAGGATAAAAAACATTAATGTTTCTTATGATTTCCTAGGAATATGATCCAATGATACTATTCATACTATTTTTTTAAATGTTTAATGTTAAAGATGGTATTTTTCCATGAGTTATGCTATGATAAAATATTTACGAAACCCATTTTCTTTAATGGGTTCTAATATTATAATTTATTTAAGATATTGTGGAACAAATTTTTACTTTTTATTATATAATGGGAGGGGATATATCTCCCTCCAATTAATAGAGTAAATATTAAAATCTCAAGATATAAATAGTACTGGATTGAGGAGTGAACTCAGTTCAGTAATGGGCTTTGTTCACTATGATGGTCTTGGGAGTATACCTTCATAATATGATGGTCCTAGTGGTAAACCCATTCCAAATTTATATCATTTGAAATGAACAATGAATAATAAGAAAATAATTTTCTATTATTTTTTGTATGCCACAATTCCATGTCTTATGACAATATTATTCTCTCACAGTTCATGCTTTTTATTCTATTATGAATCATGTCTTATGAACTGGCAAACATTATTTCATAACTCAAGATTATGGTATGTGATATAAAGGGTGTGTTTTTAAAACATTAAGCTAATTTTATCATGACTTTTTTCTAATTTTATTATTATGTGATCATTTATATCTCTCTTTTTAATCCTTATTGAGTGTCATAGCTCTCCATTTCTTCTGTTTCATTTCCTAGGCTACAAAGAATGTTCTTATGCATGATATGTATAAAAAGGGTTCTATTTATGAAGATATAAGTGGGAGGAGATGAAGATATGTTATCAAACCATTTTTTAGCATTCCATGTTTCTGGAGATAATATGGCTAAATGATTCTAACTTGGAATGAAATGTTATGTAAAAAAGATTCATCTATTGAGATTTAATATCTATATATAAATTTTTTGGAATCTATAATGAATTGACTAAGATGGAACAATTTAAGGCCTTTTATGGTTGGTCATCCAAATTGCCTTTATTCTAGCTAGAGGTTTAGGAGTCTTTTATTATAAGATAAAGTATCATGCATGACCCTTGAAATCATATTCATTAAATTAAGAATTTATTATAGAATACTTGTACAAATAAATTACCATATGCTAACTAGATATTCCATCCTTGACAGATTGAGGTCTGACACTAGGTATTCTAATGAGTGTTTCTCTGGTTATAACACATTCATACTCACTTGCATAGAAAATTAGTATACTATTTTATGGGACTATTTTGATGTTTCCATGAGGATAGGTAATATAGAGTATTGGTTAGAGATTACTCATAGATATATTGTTATTAATTATATATTTCATGTGTCCTATCTTTGAAGATACATGGTTGACCTTCCTTATATGATCATCATAAATGAAATTGACCTAGATTTTGATAAATCAATCAATGAAAGATCTTTTCTCATCATGGATCAATGTTTAATGAACTTTTATAAGAATATGTTCCCTTGAGTATATTGTTTTTATTATAATGTGGATATCTTTGAGGATACTTGGTAGTGTGAGTCTAATATAAAGTTGTGGTTTCTATAGTTGTTCATCAGTGAGTCTCGGTGATGCATCCTCAGGATAAGCTACTATATGGTTGGGAGGTTTTAACACTACACATATTCTCGATGTATGAATTCAGTTTAATTTTTCTAAAACTCTTGTGTTTTGTCTATTTTGGAATTTTATGGTATTGATGAGGACCCGAAATTCAGTTTTAGGAAGTTGGACATGGATTCAAGATAAAATTATATAGCAGGTAAATTTCCATGTCATAAGTCATGTATCTCACTATGAAGGCATGACTAAGGGGGATGTGTCACACCATAATCTATATGTTTCCAAATAAATCCAGGACTGATGGGGGTGTTTCACTATTATCTAATGGAATCATATCAGAAAATGACTTGGATAGAGGTGGTCATATATTATAGTCTCCCTCGATGATTTTTATTATGACATGGCCCATGGGATCCCATATTAATGTGACCCTAGACTAGGGTGTTGTACAATAAGTGGGGTTAGATGTGTTATGGGGTCTTATGGGGTTTATTTTATTGTTTCTTCATTGTATTTGGGTGTTTCACTGTAACCTATGGTGATTTTCCATACTGTGACCCTAGTATGAGATTTACAAAGTAACATGTATAGTGACATTACAACTCACCTGTTGAAATATTTTTTAAATATTAAATTTATTTCATAAACATAAACAATAAGTAATTTCTCATTTTAATTCCCCTCATATCTAGAGTCCCTACTTCATCTCCCCTCTATTCTCCCTCTCCTAATAGTAAATCATCCATGTTTTATCTTGGTTTGGATTCTTATCTATCACATGAGAGTGTTCTGGGTATTTTAACCCACAATCACTTGGGAATGTATACTTTTAATTTGAAGGAGAGGGTAAGAAAACATATTTATTCTCCCTTTGAGGGGGAAATTAATTTGGGTAATGATGTGAAACATTTACCATAATTTATATATTGTGATGTTCATCTGTTACAAAAAACAATCCATTCATATCTATTATCGAGAAGTCTATAGATTGTTAATATTACAACATCTTGAAATTATATCTTAATTATTCCCTAGATATTTGTATTTTTAGATCATAATTCATGTTTTCTTGTCTATACTAGTTGAAGTTGCATCAACCAATGTTATCCAACCATTGATATACTTTTATGTCCATGTAGGTGGTCCCAATCATTCCAATATGATTACATAGGATTGGAATTTGTTATATGAAATGTATAATGAGAAAACCATTTTTACAAGACTTAATTTTAATTTTATAAATATTTTACATATTCTTTTTTTAATGGGGTTTTTAGGGATATTGGTTTTCCTAATATATAGTTGATTTGACACCATATCACCTATGACTTTTTTCTACAATAAATGTGTCATGGAATCATAACCAAGATCCTAATAATGGTGTATTTTTTTATATTGTAACTATTAGACAATCATGTGGTTTCCCAAACCATTCCATGATATGTAATGGAATATTAATGTGATAAGAGAGTAGTGGTCTAATCTCAACATGACACCTTCAGAAGGTTAGTTACTTAAGAACATGTCCATTTTTAAATTAAATAATTGTGAATGTTATGTTTTGGTTTGAAGTGATATATTATGAACTATAATTATTTACTTATGTTAAATCATCCACCCTTTATATTTTGTTTTGCATCTACTTCACTCTATGAGATGGTTTAGTAGTACATCATTCACCTTGCGTTAATTAGTGGTATCTCATCCACTCAAGTTGATTTGGTGATCTGTAGTTCTCTATGTGGTTGATATAATAATTGTATCTCATACACATAGATATTTATAGTGTTGTATAGCCATCCATAATTTATATGTTGGTGGTATATCACCCTCCTATAGTATTTTTGTGACATATCTATCTACCTAAACTAGTTCTTCTGGGTATATCAACCACCTTGATTTTGATGTTTGTAGTGAATTATTCACCCATCTAGTTATTATTATTGGTTCTTGTTCTACCCATGGGGTGTTATTTTAGAATAAAATCATCCATATATGATTTTTACCAATAATATATCATCCTTTTATGTTGTTGATAAATGATTTTTCAAGAATGGACTATTGATCATGTTGGGTATGTGATTGATCATTCACCTGGATCGGTTATGATTGTGATGAATCATTAATTGGGTGGTACATTTTATTGATATATAATTCACCTTTATAATGATATAAGGGTTGAAATATCAATCATCATAGAAAAGTGTTTACTTCATGGGTGTATTAACCCATTCAGGTACAAGTCTAAGTAGGTATAGTAAAACATAGCCTAGCATCTGAGTATTAAATAGTGTGATAGATTAATTATTTATTATACTTATTGTAATTCCATATCATGAATTCAAATTTTTACTAGAAGTATTAGGTAAACTATTTTTGGTGGCCTACTAAGATTTACTAACACCCTACTTAGGCACTCTAGTACCTAAAAAAAGATTATGGATATTAATGTTTGTAAAGGTAAGGGTCTTTTATTGGATTTTTGAGATGATATCTTGGTCTAATTCAAGATATGGAACTGATCTAGGACATGAGAAACATTTTTTATATTTATTAGCCTTTTTTTATTTTTGACATATTTTTATATGATTTTCAACTAATGATATTACTGTTACTTTTAAGAATTATATGACATATTTAGTGGATCGTTTTGTTATAAAATGATGGTTTTTTACATGTGGCATGTACATAGCTATGAAATCAACCTTTATATTATTGTTATATTATTATGAGTAATATTAGTGTTTCTTCCACTAATATTTATGGGTTTTAATACTAGAGGGGGTATGGTATCTTCATGATATACATTGAATCAGGCATCTAGTCATCAACCTATGGTGTATGGGGAGGCATGATTATAGTATTTAGAGACCCATTTTAATTAGAAAGGATGAAAATTGGGTCTAGGACATTATATATATTTAGATTTTATAAGGATTTTCTGAGTTATTTTATCATATTTTAAGGGATCATTTTTTGATAGTTTTTATAGTCGTTTTGAATAAGTATATCACATATTGGAGTAACTAGAAAGAATAAAGGGTTCAACATCAATGGATTCTACTGTGGGACCAATAATGGGTCCTCCAGTAGTTTCAATCCCGAATTTGATGGTTCACACCAATGTGGTGATCAACAGACCATCTTGAGTTGACGTTCATCCCTTAAACCTTGGGAAAGAGTGTCCAAATTATGTCATTATTTTAGATGGTCTGGTCATGTGTATTCTTAATGACCCTAAAAACAGAATGAGTATCTATTATAGGGGTAGAAGGACCACATGATATAGTTTATCCAATGAGTTATCTGCAACTAGTTTGTGATAGTGGATATGGGAAATGACAATGCTTGAGATAAGTTCTTGAAGTGACATAGCATGGTGATAGTTGTGATTTCTCCAGTCATCCTTTTTATGAAGGGGAATTTGTGTCCCAAGGGAAAGGGAATCAGTATCCACATGGTGATACCCACTAGTGGTGACAGTCTATAGAGGCTCAGTTTAGTCTAGTTTCACACTATAGATCTATCTCTTTCTAATCTTGATGTTGGACAAATAAAATTTTGTAGTATGTTTTTAATACCATCTACCGTTTATTTTTTTAACACAAGTTCAATACACTCATATATATCTTTTCAATATCATTATGTATTTTGATTAAAATTATAGTGTCTATATCGGATGAAGTAAATTGATACACGGATAAGGGTACAATCAGAATGTATTTGGATATGTTATGATTTTCCGATCATTGATAGTGAATGTATTATTATTTGGTATTTAATTATATTAGAGATTAACACCTTTGATTTCATCCTTAAAATGAATTGACTTACTCAGAACAAAGAACACATCAATTGCTATCACCAAATAGTATCATTTCTATAAGTCAAGGGTTGTTACTTTACCATGGAATGGGAGTGGATTTATATTCATACCACTCAAGACACGAACATGGGAAAATGTTTATGGTCTCAGCCTAGTTCACCAGTATTTTTTTAGGTGATGATGATACATCGAAACTAGTATTTTCACCTATTATTGAACAATTCAGGGATCTATTTATAATGGAATTATTGTTGTTTCCACTATATAGAGAGGCTATTATTATTATTGATTTGATTATAGGTATGGAGCTCATATCAATTCTGTCATATTGGATTGTTATGGTATATTCTAGAGAGCTATAGTATGAGTTGTAGAATTTATAAGTGAAGGTATTCATTCTTCTATGTACATCCCCAGGTGGTGGACCTATGTTATTTACTAAAAATGAGGGTGGTTTTTCAACTATTTTCGATTTATCATAAGTTAAAACATGTTATATTAATAAAAAGTATCCTTTATCACAGATAAATGACTTTAATTACTTGTTTAGGGGATCAAAATGGTTATCTATGATCGATTAGAGGTCAGGTTGTTATTAGTTATGGGTGAATCCATTTATCATTCCCCATAATTCCTTCAAGATTATATATAGAATTTATTATAATCATGTGATGTTTTTTGTTTCATGAACATTTTAGTGGTGTTTATGGACATGTAGAATATGTTCTTCTATTCCTATCTAGATTCATTAGATGTTGTATAAATCTATGATATTCTAGTATACTCCTAATCAAGTGAGGACCAGACTAAACATTTCGATATTTATTAATTACATAATGAGAGTATTGGATTTCTAATAAACTCATAAATTTTTGGTTCAAAATATCTTAAGTTGTCTTCATGGGTAATGTGATATCTATGGTTGGTGTATCAGTATACCCTCAAATTTCCAAAGCCTTTATTTCATGGTAGTGATCCAAGAATGAATTTTAGATTTAGAGTTCCCAAAAATAAGAAATCTAATACTAAATATATATTCAATTAATCATATTCTTATTAGGATTTGTTTCAAGATTTTAAGGGAAGGTTGACATCTATATGGATTATAACCATATCTAAGTAATAAAAGAAGTATACCCTATATTTTAATGAATTTGGTGTTAGTTTGGGAATCAAGAATATTTTTAATGGGTGAGTAGATACTTATAGATCTAGATGGTTGAGAATTCATGAGAATAATTATCTAACTCATGATTCAGAGTATGAAGTGGTATTGTGTTCATTGAGGTGTTAAAATCAATACTTTCTAGGAAATAGGTGTATTGTACATATGGATCACAAGATCTAAAAGTGAATATTTTCACAACATGAACTAAACATTCATAAGTGGAGGTGGGTTGGGTACTATCATTCGATATATTTTGAGAAATAATATACCCCTAGAAAGGGGAACATTGTAAAAAATATGAATTATAGAAAAACATAGGCTTATGTAGTGAAGGAGGTGAGTAGTTAGTGGTAAATGATGGGCCTCTAAGTTGATATGCATATCAATGTTTGGGAGTATTATAGAATATTTTCCCCAGCAATCATAGTTATTGCCTCTTCACGTCAGAAGATAGTGGTAAACTAAAGTTTTATTCTTCATGTTTTTTAATGATATGTGAAAATATATATTATGGGAATCCACCACCTAATTGTTCCCTATATGAAAATGAGATTTTTTTTCATTTGAGGTTAGATTGTGGTGCCAACAAGAATTCTTGGGGAGATGATGTGAGATTCAAAAACCATGAGTGGGGATGTTCACCAAGGTTTTACCAAGACATATAAATGATCATAAATTTTATATGATAAATTTTAAATTTAATTAATGAGTTTTATTTCTTTTTAATAGGTAATTCAAAAATTATTCATTGTTTAATTATTTTGTGGGTAAATAATGTTTTAGAATATTTTTTTGAAAAATTAATAAATTAATTAAATATATAATAATTTTTATAAAATCAAATAAAATTTTTATCTTTGAATATTTTTTATGAAGTAATTTTTATTAGAAAAAATGTGTGTTATGTGTTGCACTTCCCAAGGGAGGAGGTGCTCAATACAACCACAATGAAGACGTGATGATGATGATAAAGGAAATTTCCTCTAAAACTGTTGGATATCACTATCACACTAATTCCATCAATCTACTTACTACCACAAACATATTTTTGTCATCTTCCACCAGTTCTCTACCACTACTATGCTTGATTCTTCCACCACAACATGAGTCTATTAGGACATGATACTTCCATCTGTCCACCATCCCATGATTCTATCATGATTCTTTCTCTGTGTCACGAAACTTCTAGTCTCCTATCATCATTATTCTACTAGTTGAGATACTTATACTACCACTGAAATTAGCAAAGGACCTCTTCCTATAAGTCATATTAACACAAATTTCCCACCATCAGTGTTCTATTGTATGACTTCTTCCACCACCATTCCATATCATTTTTTCAGATCACTTATGTTATAAGTTGTCATCGCCTACTACAAACGTTGCTACAATAATTGATTCCACCTTCCTACTCTATTAAAACTTCTTGTGTTTACCATCTCATGCTACCTCCAATGACATTGTTGATGCTTCTACCTTCCTTCTCTTCAACCACTACTCATTGTTACTATATATTTCTACCACTTATGTTACCATCTCTGCTTCAGCATGAATTATTTGATGCCACTTCTCATAACTAATATTTCATGCTTCTTTTTATTTTCCTCTACTTATGTCAGCATTCTACATATGAGATTCTTCTATTGGAAATGCACCATGAACATTCCTTCATCGAATACAGGACCAGCCTCACCATATGAAGTTGAGGACCCCATCTGATAAGAATACATTTAGACCTTGCTAAAAGGACTTTTTCCCATGATCAGAAGACTAAAATCCTCTATCCAGTGATGAAATATTACAAGGTCAATCCAATCATGCATAATGAATGAGTCAAGGGGAAAATGTGGAATGTTTCCCTCAGGGTTCGATATTTTGTGTCCAATAGTGGGATGATGAGTTCAACATGGATAAGAAAACTGATAGAGATTTGGTACTATGAAATGGTGTAGGTTTTGAAATAAAAAACAAAGGCTGTGATACTTTTTTTCCATGAAAGTACATGCTATCTTGATAGACGGATGGTGCTATGTTGAATTACACGTGAAACATATCCACAAGGTGATATAAAGGAATATTAAATATAGATATGGGTGATGTTTAAGATATGGAAATATGGGTTAGTCAAAAGTTTTTTTTCTCTCTCTAAAATTGATAAATAAAATGTGGTATTTATCTCAATTAAAAAAAGGAAACTTTGAATGAATTCAAATAGATGAAAATTCAATGATTTGAAGGAGATACATTGGGATAAAATGGACGGAATACTAAGAAATATTTTTCCTATAAATACATAGACCTTATTATTATGTGGGGAATTGGACACTTGATTGAGAAATATGTCTAGAGATGGGGATTTATTTATCTAATTCACTTTTAGTTTTATTTATTTTTCATGTAACCTCATATGTATATTTTAATATGATGTGTTATTATATTCTCTCTCTCCATCCCTCTTTCTACACCGCTAACTCTTGTATTCAAGATAATGAGTAACTAACCTAAGAAAAATCTAGGTGGAGTAATTTGGTGTTGAACTTAATTCTATGTTTAATATATTATTTAGGTTAATCTGAGGATAATCTGAGGTTAGGGAAATGCTCATTGTAGTTATCTAATGGTTAGCTTCATATTCTATAACCATTATCCTATAGTTTAGAATGTGGATGTGTAGTGTACATGTGATTGTTGACTAAACTGTGTATTCACAACTGATGTATAAAAATTTATCCGAACATTTTATGGAGTGTTTGCATTAATTAGATATAAAACCAGACAATTATAGTTCTCTCTAGATAACTATCATAGGATAATTTCCTTTATTTTATATCCTACATACGTTTAGTTTCTATAAATCTATGTTATCATTTTATTTATTCATTCAAATTTAGATCTCTTATTTATTTATTTTCATTAAATAATAAAAGAAAAAAATATATAAAAAAGTTATTTGGGTGTAGTGTGTGGTCAATTAGAAATATCTTCAAGTGAGATGTGTTTGAACATGGTAATATTTTCAGGGGCTAGGAGGTTCTTTCTCTCACTATTTTTATTCACATTTTGTGAAAAGAATCATTATTTTCATATAAATAAATATTTTTCTATAATGAATTCAAATTACAATTATTCAATATATATTTGTTACATATAGGTGAACCAAAGTGAAATTGTTCAAAATTACATGGAATCTTGGTTGAAAATAATTAGTGACATAATGTAAAACCTGGAAAGAACAATGTAATGGTTTTATAAATATCTATCTACATATCATGAGGAATATTTGGACCCGCCTTAATCAAAATCTTTACAAGAATTTGAAATTTTGGATGAATAATTATCCCCACTAATTTCTTAAATCCAAGAACATGAGGATTCCATGAAAGAAATACAAGGATATTCATTTCACTGCACTCAACCATTTCTAGTGGATATTAATGGAAAAGACTTTCCTTCTTATAAACTCATAGTATATAAATAATATTTGGATAATTTTAGGTGAATATGAATGTCTCGAAATGAAACAATATTACCCTACCTCCAAAAAATAATTATAAGAGAATATTTATGTCTTTCTAGATAGAGAGGAAGAAACCACCCTAGATGAGGATTTAAAATAAATATCATAGGATACTGACTACATCCGTCCATCCAATACCACTCTACACCAATAGGTTTTTTCTAATAAGGACTAAATTAAATACCTAAAAATATAAGGATATGAAATTATCTTGACCTTTTTATAATATAATTTTTGAAAAACTTAATTGACTAATACCACTCACTTTTTTTATTTTTTTCAATCATCCAACACATCAATTTACGTGGAGGGTGATGATGAAAAATAATAATCACCTAATGAGGAACACATGAAGCTTCAATAACATGTTGAACATGTGTTATAGAAAATGAATGAGGAAATCGAAGTCGATTTTCTTGAGGAAACTAAGAAAAAATAAACATACCTTAAAGGGGAATATTTTGAAATTGATTATTCAAGGTTTAATTTTGTTCATTAAAATATGACTATATCTTTTATTGTTCCATTGATTTAGTATATCTTGAGAAATATTTAGAGAATAAATAATTTTTTGTTCTATTAATAATCAAAATTAAAGGAACAATTATTTATCTTATCCCTTCTAAATAGGTTTTAGCTCATTACCATGGGGGTTTATTTGTTGACATATATCCATGGATTCCTCAACATCTAGTAATAAAGACTTTAAATTGTATTGAAAACGTTCTGGTGGTTTAAATCAATGAAGATCCATCCACCATCATATTTTAGATAATGACTCTTACTCTCTATCTAGTGGTAGTAAAAACCGATAGACCTCTTTAGGTTTAAAACAGAGATTTATCCTAATTTCATTTTGTTTTATATTTTTTTCTAAGAATTTATTTTTTAATTTATTTCATTGGAATCAGTTTTAGGTATATATTAGGATATATCCCAATCACCCTCATTTTTTGTAAGATTACATTCCAATGGACTTTATGCTTTGATGAGTGATTTTCATTTATAGGTACCATATGATGATGGAATAATGAATCCCAACAACTATGTTAATAATAAGGAAGAGTACTATAATTTTCGTATTTAGGGGGTTCACTACTACCCTCGTTGTATTTTAATTCCCTATATTTTTTATGGATTTTTTCGATTTAATGGAGTATTCTCATGCCAACAATTAGACTATATTATTTACTTAACTAATCTCAGAGAAATTATATTCTTAATCATCCTAATATTACATGTTTTGGATGACTATAGTTTATAATTATATAACTAGTTTGTTGAATCGTGATTTTAGGTAACATCATCATTCTTGTAAAATATGTTTCCAGATCATTTTTCAAACTTTGAATTTATAAAATTTATTCCTAATAATTGGTTATTTTAATTTCATTCCATGAGTGATTCTCCTAAATTTTTTCTTCATTACTAATTTTAATTCTATAAATAACACTTCTTATTTCGGTCTTCATCATATTTCATGTGAAATATTGGGCAAGGCCACATACTGTAACGTGTAATTAATATTGCTAGAACTATGATTTCATAAAGTCTCATTTAATATGATTAATGAATTTTTTCTGATTCACCCCTTATAATTAAGGAATCTTTTTCATTAATCCCTTTTCATCCTGTAGAATCCATCAATGAATTTGTTTTTAATGATCCACAATATAATGCAATTATATCCATTCTTTCATTTATATATGTATATATCATGATATTTTTTAGTAGAAGTGTGGGTGAGACAAATCATAGGAGAAAATATGTACAACATTGACTAGAAAATTATGGGGGTTAAATTTTGGTCAATTTTAATAGTTAATGTTCATTTATTTTACTTCATTTATACACCTCTTGAAAAAAATATAGAAAAAAGTATTTTTAAATGGAAGAATCAGAAAACATCATTTTTGGACTGATTATTTTTATCATATGGGTTTAGGGGGTGTATGTTATATTTATTCCGGGAATAAATTTTTAAAAATTAAAATAAATATTAATATCATGGGTATGAAAAAAACAAAAAAAAAAAGAAAACATAGAGAAAATTCAAGATGGTGCGCATCATTCATTGAGATTTCACTACACATGACCTTTAGTTTAAGCCTGGGTAAAGGGTATTGTCATTTTAAGGGCTTAATTTCATTAATCCTTACTTTTTGATATCATGTATTATAATTTATAGTAAGCCTCTTATTTTAGTCTTAATGTTTTTAACAACATTTCCCACTAACCAGAACCCTAAAAGTCCTTATTACCTTAGTTTAAATCACATCATGTATTCAAGGTATGATAAAAAAATCTTGGTCAAATTATAACCAATGGTGATGAAAGGAATCAATTTACTGTGAGGTAAGTAAAAACATGGAATGTTTAATAATAATGAATTAAGAAGTTAAAATGAAAGGATGGATAAGATATATCAAATTTACCATTTTAATAAGTAAAAAAAATGGGTAGATTGTTTCTCTAAAAAGTGTTAACTTTTATTAATATTTTATATGATTCTTGAAAGATTGATTCTTCTGCTAATAATTGTTTGATTTTGTTTCGTTGAAATTTTAATATTGTTAGGCATGGGTAACTTTTATATTCTATGTTGAGGTTCAATGCATGATAATAAGCATGAGTTCAAGTGTGGGGGGATTTTATTCTCATAAATTAAATTTCAAACAAATATCAATTTAAATAATGAATTTCATTTATTTTTAATTGATAATTCCCAATTTATTCACAGGTTTATTCTTTGGATGGAAGAAAAAAAATTTGAATAATTTTTTTTTAAAAAATAAAATTAATTATATATATAATAATTTTCATTAAATTATATAATTTTTTAATCTTTGAAGAGATTTGGAAAAGTCCGATTTATTATAGGAAACAATATGGGCTATTTTATACATTGAACATTGGGGGGAATATGTTTATCTATCCACAGTGAAGGAAAGATAATGATGATGAATGAAACAACCTCTTCTAATATTTTCTACTACCTTCAAACTAATTTCATTGGTCCACTCGCTACTACCAACCTTCTTCTATCACTTTCCATCATTTCTTATCCACTACTAGACTTTATTTTTTCCACTCGCACATGATTCTGTTAATATGTGAAACCTCTATCCTCCCATAATCATGTACTTATATCCAGATTCTACCATCAATCCGTCATACTTCTATAAATATACCATAGGCATACTACCGGTTGAGTTACTTCCACTACTATTAATGGTATCATAGGCCTTATTCCACCAAGTCAAGATATCTCTATCTTGCTACCATCATTAAGATACTTTCACCCTTATTTATATACTAGTTCACTTTCTTCCATCAGCTCACATGAATTTAATGCTACCATCACCTACTACCACTAGTGCTACATGTAATTCTTATGTCTTCCTCCTCTACTACCCCTTCTCATTACTACCATTGGTTCTTACTTCCTATTCTATCATCAATGATTCCTTCTTCCTCCAATACTATCATTTCTCATTGGTACCATTTTCTACTTTTGTTTCCTATTCTTATAATTACATTTTCATTATACATATGAGATTCTTATTTTGGCTTTGCACCAGGTTCCTTCCTTCATCGAGAAATGGTTCAACTTCAATATAGGATTCTGAGGACCCCCATATGAGAAAAATATATCGAGACCTAACTTGATAAGTATTTTCCCAAAAAAATGGGATTGAAATTTTAATATAGAAAATAAAGAATACATATCTAATCTTTTAATGCACAATTAATGAGTTTAGAGTAAGATGATGTCGCTTGTTCCCATGGTTTGAAATTCTATGGTTGATAGTGGGATTATGAGTTTGAAATAGTTGGGAAATTTTCCATAGAATTTAAGCTACATAATGATAAAGGTTTTGAAATCAAAACTAGGGTCTGAGATACTACTAACATTATTCTTGGATTGTGTTACACATAATGTCGAGTTCCTTTAATAGTGTGTGTTACACGTAAGACTAATTTTTTCTAAATAATAGTATATTATTAAAATATTATTGTTTAAAATAGTAAGACATATCCTAAAAATTAAATTAGAAATTATTAATAATATTAACTAAAATATTAAAATATATGTCTTAAAATATGAATTAATAGGTTACCAATTAATTATAAACAAAAATATATACAAATTAATTATAAAAGAAATAGTTTTATTTTTATGCTCTTAAAGTCCTTTTATCTTAATAAAATAAATGAATAACAATATTGGATGATATTAATGAAATATATATGTTATATATTAAGTAATATATCTTTAATATTCATCCCATAGATATTATATGCATAATATAAGAACAGACACAATTTTATGCATAAAACCATTTATTTTTTTAGAAGGTAATTTTAACTTCTTTTAATGGAGAACCCATTTAATACCTATTTTTCGATGATTTAATAAATTTTTCTATGAAAAAATAAAACTATTCTTTGAAATCATGATATGGAAATTTACATTGGATGAATCTTTGGTATTTTTCTGATAAGTTTCATGTTTTTATGAATAGTAAAAAATATAAAATGTTAATTTAAAATCGTTTTTAATAAAAAAAATTATAGTGTTTAATTATATATTTAACTTGTTTTAAAATATCATTAGAATTAATTTTAATATGTTAGAAGAATTTATGTCATTGGAGTCAATTTGAAATTGAATTTGGAAATAAAAACATGTCAATCTTTTGGATGTTTTCACTTTAAAAACTCATCCTCTCATTTTGTCAACGAGATTAATTTTATATTAATAATTAAAAAATTTGTATTTGTAACTTTGAAAAATGTATTCCATATCTGTAATCATAAGTTCCAAATTAATTAAATAGGTATCATATTTTTTGGGCCTTATTAATAGTAACATTAGTATTTTTTATTAACAGAGTAAATGGTAAATTGGGTAATTAAGGGTAAAAAATATTATTATAAATTATAGAAAATTACCATAAGACTTATTCTCATTTAATTCATGAGTGGTTTTAGACAAAAATAATCCTTGGGAAAAAATTATAAACTTTTTACAACAATTGAATGAGAGTATGCCATTTATTATATTTTAGTTAAATAAATGTTAAAGATGTCATACTCAAATTTTCAATAACTATATCATTTATAATATAGAGATATACAGTGGATAAATTCAACTATAAATATTAATTTGAGATATAGAATGTTTTTCTTTATAATGGAAATTTATTTTATATTTTATGAAGATAAATAAATAACATAATGAGTTATATAATGTTGATGCATTAATTGAATTAATCAATGGAAATATTAGGTTTATTATATTAAAAAATTTGAATAAATATATTTTTATATAAAAATTACCATACCTGAATATTATGGATGAATTTTACATGTTAGTGATAATTTAGATTATTTTTTTCGAATATATCAATTTTTTATTATATTTTCAAGAAGTGAAATAATGAATTGTTTCAAGATTAAAAATTATTGATATTTAAAAATAAATAATTTTTTATTAAATGTTATAAAATTTATAAAAAAATAATATACCAAAAAAATTGGGATAAGTGATATAATTCCATAAATGACACATTTATTGGTTGTTTGAAATGTTATAATAATTATATTAACCCTCAAAGTGTAAATTACATAATCTCAATGTAATAGTTGAAAGGGTAAAATATGTGTTAAAACAAAAGATAAAGATTAATAAATAATAAAAACATGTATAAATTTGATTGTTTGAGAATATTTAGATCTATAATTATATTATCTTTTAAATAACTAAATTTCATTCTTTTTGGATTTAAAAATTTATTTATTTTATCTTAATATTTTAAGGGTTTATTAAAACCCTCACCTAAACTATAAATTGTCACCAACTCCCTCACTTATTCACCACACTTTCAGCCTTGAATATTGATTATCCCATAACCATTTCACTAATAATCTTCCCTAGCCTCATTATATAGTTTTCGGTATTAGCAAAGTACCAACTCTAGAGTCCTTTAGTGGAGATCTAAAGGAATCATTCTAAAGAAGAGGTAATTTCCATAACCGATCATTCTCATTTTCTACTCTGTTATACCTTTTCTATATTAATTATGTATATCCAAAAATAATAACTTTAGTTTCCTAAATATTATGAAATGTTATCATGATTATTAATTAACTATTATACAACCCCTTTCTCGTCAATCAAAAAAATGAACTAATCACTCATGCATACGTATGGCTTACTATCTCCGTGTAACGATAGAATTCATTTTCTATAACCATATTTTATGAGTGAGAATTATAATGGTTTTAATAATTATATAATATTTTTATGATATAATTATAATTCTATAATGATAATATCATGTCTTTATATTTACCATCTAATATTTTGTGAAAATCATATCATTGCTAATGTGTATGTATAGCTTACCATCTCCAAGATGTGATGTGATTCATTATTAACTTATATTTCACATGGATTGAAATGAGGATAAATTTTATGAATATATTGTTTATATATTAATTAAAAATTAGTTTTTAACAATAATATATCATATACTTATTATATTTTAACTCAACTAGAAAATGAAAACATTGTTCATGCGTAATTACGGCCTATCATCCCCAAGAATGGTTTATTTTATTTTCAATCACTAACTTTAATGAATCACTATGAATAAATATAAACTCTATATATATATATATTTATATCATTATTATCCTTTTATATATGATTAAATTGTGAACTATATAATATAACCAATGATAAGAGGTCAAAACATGAAAGAAAAACAAAGCGTATATTACCCAAAGCGTAACACTAACAAGAAATTATTAACAAATGGGTAATATTAATTCACAGGTAAATCATGTATAGAATATAAATATATATATGACTATGATTCCTTATAATGTATATAATAAGCTTATATTTATTATACAAGAGGTTTTAACATGTGAAACAGAAGTCAATACTTAAGGTAATGAAATTTCATCTCACTTTTTATTTTCATGAGATACATGCCTTATCCATCACTCGATTATTTTTTGTGGTGTATATACTAACCTATTAAATTTTATATCCTTAATATTATTTATTTAATTATATTCAGTGTTTTAATTTATGTTATTATTTTAGGGGTTTCTTGAATCTAATGTTACTCAAGTAGTAAGGGAATCTTTTTCTCACTTTTATTTCTGTTGGACACATTCCTTATAATCTACCTGTTTCTTTGTTGTGGCCTATATAATAACCATTAATTTATTGTATGTTCTATATCATTAATTTTAGGGGTATTTACATATACATTTTTTTATCTCTCTTTTAATGGGTTTATGGTTCAACAGTTACCCAATCAGTAAGCTAATATTGTCTCAATTTTCCTTCTTTGAGACACGTGTAATCTTACCCGCATATATTCTTATTTATGAGGTGTATATGCTACCATTTTCATGTTGTATAATTTTTATCCATATTTTCACAATATTAGTAGTTTCATGTAATTTTATTCACTCTTTGGTCATAAATATGTGTTCCTTCAAAATAATTTTTTCAAAAAATGTTTTTAAAGTGTTTTAAAAAATATTTCACACATTTTCTAAAAAAAAAGGATTTAAATGATGTTTAAAATGGTTTTTTTCAAATAATCCTTATATTGTTTCAAGGTTTTCAATGAAAAATTTTTGTTGAATGTTTTATGATTTATAAGTACTTTTTAAAGTGAAAATGATTTTTTTCCTTTATAATTATTTTAAATGATATTTCAAAACCATTTTTCATATAATAAAAACATATTTGAAGTTAGTCATCATTTTTTGAGGTTATGATTTAAAGATTATATTCTTGTTATTATAATTTTATGTTTATGATCGTATTATATTTATGAAACCTACTTGTGTTCCTTGGTTTTGTTATAATTAAAATATGTTTATGAAAACCATTTCATTCCATGAATTTTGATATGATGGGTGATTTATGTTCTTGTGGAACACTTATGTGTGATTTTCATTATGTTATTGGTGGGACCAATATCTCCCTCCAATTAATTGGGTAATGATAATTTTTTTATTTGATCAAAAGATTACACAATAATTTATCTTATGCCTGCAAAAAGAGGGAACATGGGAAGTTATCGTAAGCCTGTAATAAGAGGGTACATGGGAGGTCATCATAATCCCACAATAAGAGGGTACATGGGAGGTCATCCCAAGCCCACAATATGAGGGTACATGGGAGGTCATCCAAAGCATGAAACCAGAATGTGTAAAGGAGGCCTTCCCAATCCTTAAGTAGGTACATGGGTGATTCACCAAAGACAAACATACTATGAATGTCTTGGTAGGAATCATTGATATAAAATATTCAAACCTTAATTTTTTGGGATAAATTCTATGTATTATTCCTTTTTTATGATTTTAAAGATAATGTTCTTTATTTCAATATGATTTATCTCTTATGAACATAAATTATTTATTCCATGATTTATGTTTATGATCATTGATATGCATGGGTATGATCTTCTATTTTTATGATCATGTTTTCGTTCTATTATTCTCGTGATTATATTTTCATGTCTCCCTTGTTTACTATTATTGAGTATCTCATATCACCCTTTTCAAATTTTTATTTTCACAAGGATATAGGGAAAATATTTAGTTAGGAATACTAAATGGGAATATCATTTTGGGATATGTTGAATGTCTTGCACCAAATTAGAATATTTTGTTCCAATTTTCTAAAGGCACTAAACTAATAAGGTCTTTGGGTGTGTGTTTGTTTAATGTATGAATGTTTTCTTAGAACAAACAAAGGAAATTTTGAAAAGTGGTTATGATGTCATTGATGAAGGTTACAACATTATTGGATTTAAGAAATATATCAAATAAACTTTGGAATAAGGAAACACCCATGTTCTCAATAAGGATGTATGGTAATTAAGGTTATTGCCATATTTTAAGAGAACACATGTAAAAGATATTCACATGTTTGGAATGTGAAAAAAAGACCTAATTTATGATATATAGGGGATCAAAGCTATGTTTTTTACGATAAACATAGTGAAATTATTTGTAAAGTTTCATACATTCATATTTCATATGGGTTATAAAGTTAACCATTTGTTTAATGATTTATGATAAACATCATATGAGGTTTTATAGATTAAGGTATTATCTTCCATTATATGTTTTTATATATATTTGATAACTTGTGATTAAATTTTTATTGTGATAAAGATAGATGGAATGAAATATCATTATATTAAACACTAAGGAAAGGATCTTTAAAACAAAAATGTTATCCTGGTGCCTTATTTTATGATTAATCAAATGGTCCCTTAGATCATCATAGATTTATGGATTTTTTATTTTTAACATTCTCTTGACCATGTTACCTATCACTCTCTATCAGAACATGATAGTTATATTTCTCTTCCATGTCTATTTTTTCACTTTCCACCTATGTTATCCAATGTGGAAACCTAGTTATGAGTTACTCTGGGTAACCATTAAGTTTACAACATTCCTTTTCTAAAAGTAAGTTTTAGTATTCATTTTTACGATGTAGGTTTCTATGAAATAAAGTTTCATGTATTGATACATTAATAACCCATATGAATTTTAAGGGGAAATTTTGTTTTTAAGGGGGGTGGAATATAACACCCTAAGATTTTGTGAAATATTTTTTTCAAATGAAGAACATATAAAGAATAGAATATTAGGGTATAAGAGTATAAAATAAAATAGTTCAATAATTGTTCTTGAGAAACTAGAACAGATTAAAATTAATGTACACCTTACCGATATGAATCATTTGAGATTATTGATGATCAAAATTCATCTTAGACGGATTGTTTGGAGAAATCCCTACCTTAGGCACTAATGGGGCATCTCTTACATGTGTTGATGTCCATTTGAGAGGAGGAAACACAAAATAGGTTTAAAAGAAATGTTATATCTTAAATTTAAAAAAATTAAAAATATATATAGCAGTCTCACAAGATTTACCCGCATTATTTCCCAAATTGTGTGCAGCTCACTAAATCCATGGGGAAAATCGCATGGTTACTCTGAATGGTCTGACTAACCATGAGATAACCTTGAGAAAACTCTATGCCTAATGTCTGTATCTTTTTAGACATCTCGCACGACCATGAGGCCTGACCCACATGGTTAATCCTAACGATGTGGCCTCCCCTTTTCACCCAAAACTCGGGTTCTCAGATCCAGACCTTCCCCAAACACCCAAGAGACCTCTATGGCCCTATGTTTCATCTAAATAAGCCCATTTTAAATAAATTAAACTAAGAAATTATGGAAAAATCATGATATTTACCCTGTATGAAAACCAAGGTTCTTACAATATTCCCCCTGATAGTAATTTGTCCCTAAATTTCTCTATGAATGGTGTTCAAGATTCTTCTGTGATAAAATCCATCCACATAGCACATACATCATCCTCCATCTCCCATGAATCGTCATATTAATGGTCGTGCTTCCATAGAACCCGTACTAGAGAAACTGACTGGCCTTGGAGAACCATTATTATCATGTCAACTATACGAATCGGATTCTCCTCAAAGGATGCATCAACCTGAAGCACAATCTCCTAGGGAAATAAATATGAGATGGGTCTATGTAATAGAAATGTAGATAAGATATGTGGAAGACATTGTGCATGGATCGATACATCTGAGGTAACTATAACCGATAGGAAACCAACCAAACTCTCTCAAAAATCGTTAATGGGATGAAATATCTCGGTGAATTCCAACCCTATTTGTTGATCCAATTGTGTCCCAACCTTGGCGAAACATTCAAGAAAACCTAACCCTCGACCTTGAACTCTAAAGGATGACTTCAGTGATTGAAGTACGTATTTTTACAAGACTGTGTTATAACCATCCTCTTCTGAATCAACTGGACCTCCTCTAATGTCTCTAACATGAGATAGGGTCCTTGTAATGTTTCCTCACCTTACTCTAACTTGCATAGGGGATAATGGCATGGCCTACCATATGAATCCTTATAAGGGGTCATCTGTATCATCACATGATAATAGTTATTGTAGGTAAACTCAACTAGGGAAATGTGCCTCTCCCACGAGCCCCCAAAATCCAATATGCATGCTCCTAGAATGTCCTGTAGACCATGTATCATATTGTTTGACTAGAAATCAATATGAGGGTGGTAAGATGTGCTTATATGCCCCTGTGTACCCATCTCCCTCTAAAAACTCTTCCTGAAATGAGACATAAAAAAATCATCCATATCTGAAATAATAGTGCATGGGACCCCATTTATTCAAACAAACTCTCATATATATAACCTATTTATCTAATCAACAGTGAAAGTTTCCTTGATTGGTAAGAAATGAGTGACCTTTTTATGTTTGTCAAAACCAACCCACACATCATTGTAACCTCATGGAAAACTCAGAAAACCTGTCGCAAAATCCATCATTACATAATTCCATTTCCACTACCAAATAGGAAAATTCAGTAAAAGTATAGTCATCTGGTGATGTTCCTCCTTCACCTATAGAAAAGTGGAACACCTCGTAACAAAACTATTTACCTCATTCATCATACTCAACTACTAATACTAATGAAGTAAGTCATGATACATATTGGTGACGTTGGTATGCACTATCTAAGATGAAGCATGAAAAGCTTGTGTCAAATCATCATGTATAACCATTGAGACCCAAACACCCCCATAGATACATAGGATCTCATCATCTCCTACTATCCAACTAGTTGGAGGGCCCTCACCTACCACACTCTCGTAGAACTATCCCTTCTTAATATGATAGATGCCTCATCCTAACTCTATTTAATATCATAGAAGTCATAGATATGGATGAAATATAAGTCTGTACCTATCTGTTGTGAACCTTCATATGCATCTCAGAGAACAACACCATAAGCTACCATTCACAACTATCCTGAGGAACTACCTGTATCTAAGTCCTCCTGCTTTGTGCATCGACCACTAAATTGTCATTACCATGCATGTAGTGTCATGAACCAGATGTGGTCTCCATCAAAACTGGCCCCAAACCTGACATGTGACAAGGTATGAAGGGTGTTTCCAATACCCATGGGTTATAACAAGTTCTTGGGTATCATAAAAAGAAATTTGGGAAATATTTTCCCATGTTTATAAACATTAAACAACAACCAAATCCAATAAAGCCAAACTGGATTTTTCAAACCAAACCATATTTTACAAAATTGTAGAACTGAATGACATAATTTAAAACAATTTTAAAAGACTATATCGAAAAATAAGACCCACTATGAACATACCAAGAACCATCCTCATTTAAAGAGGCACCACCCTCAAGCCATCACCACATGACATAACCAAGATGGACCTCTAGAAACTCGAACCACTGGCCCCAAAGATGTACCCAAACATACATGTAAAATAACAAAGTCTACATACACCCAAATGTGTAAGTATGGTATGATCCAAATCCTTTTAGGATACAACCACTAAGATATTACATGTGATAAACATTTAAAGATGAAAAGCTTTCAAATTTTCCATAATCATGGAATGCTAGTAACAACTTCTAAAAGATGAAACATTAAATAAAAACAATTCTCAAGTGGGCTACATTAAGGAATCAACACTTTTAAAAATTATTCCAAAGCTACTGAATTTTCCATCCCAAACATACCATATAATTATGGTAAGCATAAATTATCCAATGAGCACAAGAAACGGGGAATAACCCCTAGGTACTAGCTCGATGTGGGTCCCAGGTGCCTCGTATCTCAGTGAAAGTAACAATCACAGTATCAGTTCTTATGCACATGAGACACTAGTAGGGAGCATACCCATAACATAGTGGTTCCCCAAAATCATCATCATCATATTTTATTTAGTGTTTTCAGCGTCAAACATTCTATGTGAAACAGAGGCCAAACCCCATGGGAACACTAGAATACTAGTACACATCCACCGACCTAGATACCTAAGTTTCTCTCTTGTGCTCAAACAAATTCAACAAGCAATGAAATATAATTTTCGCTTGAAAACACCACTTCCAAATCACACATTAACCAAACATCCACCATGTATATCACACAAGTCACATAATCAATTTTTTCATTCAATTTTATTTTGAAATTATACTCACACCAAAATAACCCACACACATTTTTCATATCTTTCACCATTAAACAAATCCTTTAATAATTTTTTAAAATCATTCCAAGTTTCTAATAATCACATAACATACAAATCACATTTTACATAATACTCATTTCACCTTTCAATTCATTTTATCTTCATACTCACCCGAAACAGCCCACAACATGTTTCGCACACATATAAAAATTTAATAAATCATCTCGAATAATTATAAAAAAATCTCAAAATGTTGGACATAAAAAATAACCACTTTCTATATCAAAAAATAATTCTATGGAAATCCACCCACAAAAAAAGAACAAAAACATCCTTTGCACACTTTGGGTAACTCATTAAACCATTTAGAATTTTCACAAAACACTTTCAAGAAGCATCACGAGGTTTTGTACCTAAACCCATTAAAAAACCCTCTATTAATCCCAAAAAAACGCCATTAACCTACCAAAGAAGAATTGGAATCCATGAAAACATTTAATAAACTACTTTCATATGATATAAAATAAACCCAAAGATTACCACTACAGTTACACATTGAAAACAGACAATTTGAAACAAAAGTGCAGCCATAAAATAAAATAGCTTAACAAAATCCATCAAAAATGGTTTTCAAACAATTCACATCATTTGAGGAACATTTAAAATAATTAAATCAAGCATGATAAATCATCAAAAAATTATTACATGATGAAACACCTACCAAAAGTGTTGAACCCCTCAAATCTTGGTGTGAAACATCTACCGCACCACCGCCACATCTCAAGAAAGTGAACAAAACATTAAACCTCAATATTACACCAAAAAGAGACAAGGTTAAACCCTAAACATGAACCCTTGCTGCTGTAAACTTTAGAACTCATTAAAGGGTGAAAGAGAGCCTAAGGAAAGGGATGAAATCAAATAGAGAATTACATACTTGCATGGTTTTTATGTTTCCCTGATTAAATATCCCTTCAAAATTGACATCCAATGGAGGGAGAGAGATCTTGGATAAATTCCATAGTTGTAGGGAACGAAATAGAGAAGAATATGGTGAATTTAGGTTTATTATGGAAGGGAAATTTTGGAACTACAAAATGTTTTTAATGACATGGAATCCCTTGCACGGTTTTCCTGCACTGTTTAGTGAACTATGTGGCCTAATCTTGCGACCTTTTCTGGCTACCCAAAACTAGGTCATTCCCTTCCAATTTTAGGGGGATGCAAGGGGAAAAAAAGGGGGAAAGATAGGCCAATGATAGGGGAGAAAAATTTCCAAAATAAACCATCCTTATCACCCTAAAACACATCCAAATAAAGTGTGAAAACCACCTCAACAACTCATCCCCCAAGTGGTCCACTAGGATTGTCACTAATGAAACACCCAAAAACCACTAACTCACACCATACCTTTGAAAAATGATGATTCCAAGTATCATAAAATACCCCCAATGCCATGTTCATAGATCAAGAACATATGAGACACAAAAATTTCAAACCCAAAACACCCAAAAACCATGAGAATGTTAAGAAAAAAAGAGAACTTCAAACAAAGCATGGAATTGAAAATCCGGGTGTGAAAATTATCCCCACCACAAATCTTTCCACCCCCGGAAATCCACAAGAAGGCCAAAATCAAAACCCCAACCCAACTGATGAACCAAGATGTACTCATCTACCAAGTTGCACCCTCAAAAGAAAAAACATCTACACTGGTCAATTAATAAAGGAATACCTCCACAAACCAAAAATTTCACCACTTTCCTTAAACAATCAAGAAAATTTAAAATACACCCCACTCTAAAAATCCTCAATCACTAACCAAACAAGACCCAAGAAATTTACCAAAATGAAAAACAACATCGAACAAGGTTACACTTACCTTACGTTAACTAAAATGTTGGTCGCTCTCCAATCCCAATGTTTACCTAGTGAAGATGTTGGTAGTTGGATAGCTCTAAACGAGACTTCCTACTACCAAGCTAATACCAAAGAAAAATCTTACTTACCTGTATAGGGAGACAAAAATGGGCTCTCGACTATAATAGACAACTTAAATATTTTCCCCAAGTAGAATCAAGACACTATCAAGGGTAGAATAGAACGAAATCCCAAGTATAAGAGGTAGACTCCCATTAGACCTTTTGAAAATAACATACATAAAAATCATACTGGGTCTCCCCACCTTAAGAGGTAACCATCTTAACCGAACCACACAAGCAACATAGACAGACCCCAAAATTTAAAGAGTTGGGAAGGCCATATGGGTAGTCCGTATGGTTTGGGAGACTGTGCGCTAACTGTGGGGATCCTTCTATCTGCATGGTTGTTTTGGGAATGGTTACTATTAACCATGTGATCAAACTATAGAGCCAAATTTCAAACCTCCTCTAAAAACTCAATTTAAACCAAATGGGGAAGGAATGACATTGGGCGATAACTTGGACACGAGGTCCTCCAATTTCTTCCCATCGAACATGAACAACAAAATAAAGATGACGACATCATAGGTTTAAACTATTCACATATTTCATAATGAGGATAGCACATTGTACAAGGTTTTGAATGACCCTGGGATTTCCCTTGACTATGTGCCAGCTTAACTCTGAGCCCTCTGCTAAAGCTCAAATGATTAAATCATGTTTGGCCTCGTAGTTAGTCTTTGGAAACCCCATAAATGTAACTTTTCTTTTTGGTTTCAAGAAAGATATACCCTGATCCCATATGGGTTCCCTGATAGATAACACACTCAAACCTCACATTACCAAAACACGACATTTCACTGAAACAAGGTCTTAGAAGATGCACACACATCACACCTTGTTTCATCAGGTGATAAAAAACAGAAGGAAAGGAAACATATAAAACAATTCCTCTAAAATAGAGGATTTGGATGATTTTACAATGGATGCATACTCCCAAAAAAATAGAGACTCTTAGAGGATTTCACGACCTTCACCTTTATTGTCAAATATTCACACAACATCATAATGTGTCACCAAACATGACCTTATGACTGATAAAAGCAATACATGGAAAGGTACCCTATGAAAAATCCCCAAACAACACAAAATTATAGTAAGTGGCCATAACAGTATCTCATCACCAGATTACCCACACTAGTGTTTTAACATAAACCCCTGCTTTATAGAGACTATGAAATACCCAGAGGCCCTCTTAGACCCCATCCACACTAACAACCCCAGACTATTTCCACCTTCGACGAATTGGGTAACATAATAAACTATGGTCTCATTCAACAATCCAAAAGAACTCTTCCAATACAAGAGAATCCACAAAACAAAAAAAAGGAAAAGGTTTTGACTCAATGTACCAATATAAAGATAAATATACCTTATATTTATAAATAGTACGATCTTCCAATGGCGAAACAATCTGGGTATCACTTCAGTTGTGCACTAACCCTTAATGGGGGCGTACCTTATCCAACAAGAGAACCCAAGGACCCAACCGAGCTAGTACATTGGTCAAAAATTACCACAAACCAGATCCAAAAACATGAGAGTAACCACCATAAAGGCTTCCCGAACTTTTCTCATTAGAACCCACTAACTGGCCCTTCGACCCATCTTACCGACCAAGCACAAACCCAAAACACCGTTCAAAAAAGAGGTGTTCTTGAACTCAAAACCTCCCATGAAAACAAAATTTCCAAAAACAATTAAGGCTCACCATCCCAAACTAGTCATCAAGACATAAAGTTTTCATTTAACAACAATCTCTATGAAAATAAGTGGTTCAACAGTTAGTGTATCCACCAATGACAACCTATGGGCCTCACACATGCATGTTTCAATGCCACATCAGGCACCCTCCTCATATCCATAATGTAAATCATCCATTCATGTCATTAACCATCCATAATCCTATATAACCCCATTCATGTGGTCTCTCACGAAAATACCAAAGGTTAAAAAAATTCTTTCCGCTTTTCAAAACTAAAACAATCAACCAATGCTTCATTCTTCTCAATACCTCTAACCACAAAATCAAAATCCTAATTTGAATCATAAAAACATTTCATAAAGTCCTAAAAATTCAAATAAAAAATCACTTCCAGGTCATTCACATCAATTTCAATACATATCATCACATTAAAACTTCTTTAACAAATTTAGAAACCTCTATTGGAAACACTTTTTGAAAACCAACTTTAACATTATTTTCTACATTCAAAATTTGTGTAATCACACCATTTTCTCTTTCAAAAACATTCTGAAAATTCAGGTCCACCATTTCAAAAATCAAACCCTTCCCTCTTTATTATAAGATCATTTCACAAAAACATTATGCTTCTTAAAAAAGAGTCATTTTTTGTTTAAAACCAAACTACCATGATCCCAAAACTAAAGGACACAAGACAATGAGAGAGGAAACATGTTTCAGTGGGTGACTTGTACATATGGATGGAATCCATACACAAATCACTACACCATCACCAAGAGTGTTCTAAAGAAATATACCCATCTCGACATGGAATTATAGGCCTTGCGAGCTCACTAAGACTACTGACCAACACTCTTTTCATTTCCCCAACCCCTCATCAACCCAAGAAATCTAAAGGACTTAGATAATTCCAAACATCACCAAGGTACGTGAATCCCATAATGAGGTGTACATGCCAGACACACTACCCATAACCGGAATTTCAATCAAAATAATCCTAGCACTAGACTATCCCAACTCATTCCTAGATAACATAACCCAAAGAGATAGAACCTTCCTCTGATTCCATTTTGTCACAAACCAGATCTGGTATCCATAAAAATAGGTTCCAAACCCAGCCCATGATAAGGCCTAAAGAAACTTCCCCCTCCCTACAAGATAAAACAAGTGCTCAGGTATCATAAAATTCATTTTTGGAATGAATTTCCAGAGTTTATAAACATTAAACTACCACTAAATCAAATAAAACTAATCTGTATTTTTCAAACCAAACCATCTTTTATAAAATTTTAAAACTGAATTACATAATTTAAAACAATTATAAAAGTCTAAAACAAAATATGAAACCCACTATGAACATCCCAAGAACCATCCTCAGGTAAAGAGGCACCTCCCTCAAGCCATCACCACCTGACAACACCATACAGGACCACTAGACAACCGAAGCATTGGCACAGAAGTTATACCCAAACCTGCGACAAAAATAACCAAGTCTACTTACAACCAATGGTGTAAGTAGGGTGTGATCCAAAGCCTGGTAGGATTCCATAATTAAGATATTCGATGTTATAAACATTCAAAGATGAAATGTTTTCATGTTTTTATAAAATTGGAATGCTAGTAACAATTTCTAAAAGATGCAACTTTAAATAAAAACAGTTTTCAAGTCGACTACTTTAAAGAATCAAAACATTTATAAATAATTCCAAAGATACTGAATTTTCCTTACCAAACATACTTTATGAAGACTATAAGAATAAATCATCCATTGAGAATGGGTAACATGAAATAAACCCTTGTCACTAGCATGCTTTGGGTCCCTGATAACTCGTATCTCGGTGAAAGTAACCTTCACAATATATGTTCTCATGCACACGAGCCACTAGTAGAGAGCATACCCATATCCTAGTGGTTCCAAAACATTATCATCATCATCATCATATTTTAGTAGGTGTTTTCAATGTCAAACATTCTATGTGAAACTGAGGGAAACCCCCATGGGATCACAAGAATACTAGCACACATCCTCCCAGATAGACACTCGGGTTTCCCTCTTGTGGTCAAAAAAGTTAAAAAATCGATGAAATATAATTTTAAAATACAAATACCACTTACACACACCACATTAACCAATTATCCACCATATATATCACACAATTAACATAATCACATTTTTCATTCCAATTCATTTTGAAATCACACACCCACCAAAATAGACTCCAACACATTCCACATAACTTTTACCATTCAACCAATCCATTAATAATTTTATAAATTCCTTCCAATATTCTAAACATCACATAACATCCCACTCACATTTTATGTAGTACTCCTTTCACATTTTAATTCATTTTATCATCATACTCACCCAAAGCATCCCATAACATATTTCTCACCCATATCAAAATTTAATAAATCATCTTGAAAAATTATAAAAGATTCTAAAAATTTTTGACAATAAAAAAACATTCTCTTTAAAGACCCATTATATGAACATACACCCACCAAAAAAATACATATACATATATTTACACTTTTTGTAACTCATTAAACCATTTATAATTTTCATAGAACACTTTCAAGAAGCTTTCCAAGGTTTTGCACCTAAAACTAACTTCAAACCCCTCTTCTAAACCCAAAAGCACACCAATACCATTCCAAATCCGATTTTGCAGCCCAGAATTAAATTAATAAACCAAATTAATATGATATAAATTAAACCCAAATATTACGACAAGATTTACAGATGGAGAACACCCAATTTGAATGTAAAGTGAAACTATAAAATTAACTACTTAACAAACTCCCTCAAAAATGGTTTTCGCACAATGAAAAACATATGAAGAATATTTAGAATCATTAAATCAATCATTATAAATCATAAAAAAACTATTACGCATGGAATCACCTAACGAATGTGTTTAAACCTTAAAATATTAGTGTGAAACATCTATTGCACCTCCGCTGCACCTCATGGTAGTTAAAAGAAACCTAAAACCTCAAGATTACACAAAAATTCACAGGTTTAAGACCTAGGAACTAAACATAGATGATGGTCACTTTAGAACTCATGAAAGGGTGTAATAGACCCTAAGTAAAGGGAAGAAATCAAAGAGAGAATTACTTACATACATGGTTTTGATGTTTCCCCCATCAAATCTGCCTTCAAATTTGAGCTCCAAGGGAGGGATAGAGTGCTTGGAGGATATCCATGGAGGTAGGGCACGAAATGGGGAAGAATGGGGTGGATTATGGCTTATTTGGGAAGGTCAAAGTTGTAAATAAAAAAAATTAATGACCTGGACACCCATGCATGGTTTGCCTGCACAGTTTAGTAAATTGTTAGGCCTATTAGTGGGGCATGTTCTAGCCACCTAAAACCAAGACATTATCCTACAATTTTAGGGTTCCAAGGGGAAACCAAGGTGGAAAGATATGGAAAGAATATGGGAGAAAAAATCCCAACATAAACCATCATTTTCACCCAAAAACTCATCCAACTCAAGCGTACAAACCACCTCAACAACATACCCCACAAGTTGTGCCAATAGGTGTGTCACTAATCCAACTCCAAAACAACACAACCTCACACCATCCCTTCGAAAAAATAGGAGGATAAGTATCCTAAAATACCCCCAATACCAAGGTCATTGATCTAGAACACCGGATACAGCAACATTTCAATCCCAGAACACTTGGAAACCAAGAGAATGTTAAGAACCAAAAGAGGACTTCAAACAAATTGTGGAATTGAAACCCCAGGTGTGACATGTAGGCAAGATCAATGTAAAAAGAATGTAGGTACTTCTCCCACAATCACTACCTCATATTCATATCACACTAAATCAATATATACTTGTGGATTTTGTGGTCTGGGTATACAAAATAACAGTCTCCTAGTAAATATTGTCTTCGATAATGTTATGCATGTACAAATGCAGCTAACTCCAGAAAAGGTGTAGGGAAATTACTCTTGTGAGGACTTAGTAGCTGAGTCATGTATTCCACAACATGATTCCCCTACATCATCACTACCCCATACCAATACCTAAATCATCACAATTAATAGTGTAACTCTTTCCCTGATCTGGCTGTATTTGGATGGGTGCTGATGTCAACCTCCCTTCCATCTCCTAAAAGGATATCTCGCATGAATCTGACCAAAAAAACATCACAAACTTCTTATTCAATACCATCAATAGTACTTCTAAACATGTTATGTCGTGTATAAAATGTTTTAGTAACCATATATCCTGAAGAAACGTTATATTTCAAAAATTTTATTGGGTTGTTCCATGGAAACTACTACTCTCAACACCACTGAGTCCACTAAAAATCATGTTTCTGAGAATCTGGGACAAAGTAATTGAATCTAATCCATAAAAAGTGTCACTTTTCATGATTATAATTTAACTGATGCTCTCTCTTTTTATTCAAAATGATCTCAAGATGATTGGCATAGTCATTTCAATTTTGAGAATACACAAAATTTCTTCTATAAAAACCACCATAAAAGAATCTAGGTAAGGTTGTAACACCTTGTTCATTAATACCATGAAAACCGCTAGGGAATTCATGAGACTGAATGGCGTAACCTGATACACATATAACCCATACCTACTATAAAAGGTCATATGAGTAATATCTACAGGTCGAACATGTACCTGATCATATCCTAACCTCAAATAAATTTTCAAGAACACCTAAGATATTCTATGCTGATCAAATAGGTTATCTATCCGTGGAATGGGATATTTGTTTTTAACCATCATTTGGTTCAGTTTCTGATAGTCCACACATACCCTAAAGATACCATCCACCTTTTTCATAAAAAGGACCGGTGAACCCAAGGAAAAGTATTGGGTTTGTTAAACCCCTTCACCTTCATACCCTTTAGCTGCCTCTCGAGCTCATCCAGGTCTATCATGGACATCTTGTAATGAATAATGGATACTATTTCATCTCCTGGAAGTAGCTTTATGGAGGACTTTACCTCTCTATCAGGAAATAAACTAGAAAATTCATTGGGAAAAATGTCCCTAAAGCCCTCAACCACTGGAGGAAGTTATACCTGACTCACTCCAGGATCATCTTGATACAAACTAGAGATTTGTGTTGTCCTACTTCCTATCCCATGTTTCTCAGGTCTATCTTATCTTGTGTGGACATCTCCTTCACCCTTGTGAAAAAACACTGCACCCTCTGGTCATTTGAATGTCACCATTCGATGATTGAAATCAATGTATGAATGATAAGCTATAAACTATTCCATCATGAGAATGACCTAAAACCCTATGATATCAAGGAAATAAATATATGAGATGAACTTACACCATCCAACATTAAGGGGACACTCCATAAACAATAGAACATCATCCATTAGGACTCCCAACAGTGTGTCTAACATCAAAATTCCCGTAGAAATTATAACCACAAGCCCAAGGCTTTTAACCACACATGTAAATATTAAACAATGTGATGAACCATTATCAAAAAGATAAAATACAATAATGGAATCTACTAATATCATACATCTAACCATAGATGGCCTGATATCCTTGTTATGGTGCATTTGATTCACTTCATAGGTCTGGCTTATACTATGGCCTTATAACACTATCTAGATACCCTGAGCTGATCCACCATGTTGTCTATGAGATCCTGGTGTTTGGATACAATAGCAATGTGAAAAGGGCTATCATGGGCTGTTTCAAATGATATGTGATTTTTGAGTACTTAGGTGCAGTAGAGTAGCTGACCAAGGTCGTATCTTAAAGGAAGAAGTAAATTGAACAACATATTAAAGGTATTTTGAAAATAAAATTAAATTACATAAGAAAAAAATTCAAATTATGGGGTTTTTTTATTGTTTAAAAATATATAATAATTTTTCTAGAATAAGATTGTATTTTTTTATTATTGAAATGAAGTTCGATTTAAATGACATAACAAGAAGATGTTTTTTTAGAAAATATTTAAATGGAATAATCGAACTAACTCTACCTACTCACTCATTTATTTATATTTATCATTTAAATTAACATCCACATAATTATAATCCCATAATTTTTTAACCCTTGAACCATATAGTTGTTAACTTAACGACAAAGATGAAATTACTTAAACCCTATGCTTGCTTCGGAACATGCACTCGCAACACCCTGCTTTGATTGGTGTTCTTATGTTAGTTTATTGTCAGTGGTTAATTGGACCACATATCCAATTTGGAATTGAGGATTAACTGAGTTTAGGGATTATATTTTAACTCTAAAAATTTATCACTTGAGGTCTTGTATTATCAATTATGATCTCACTCTCACAATTTACACAAATCTCGACCTCACGTGTTTTGTATCAATTATTCATTTGCTTTATTAGTTTAATTTAAATTGAAAACACAATTAATAGATAATATTATGTGAATTACCGTATCTCATTGATTCAAAATTATTGAATGAAATAGTTTATAGGTAGATTGATTACTAAAAATAAGTACTCTTACATTGGTGTAGTATTCATTGTAGAAAAGTTCTGTATGTGCAAAGGTTTAGAAAGGGTAGAACCCAATATCATTTCTATTATTGATTAAATACAAATTAGGAATATTAATATAAATAAATTGTTTTGAAAAAATCTAAGAAAATAAAAGAATAATAAAGAAGTTCATTACACAAATGAAAACAATACAACATTAAGAAGAAGAAGAAGGCTTCAATGAGGGGATCCTTCCTTCAAGAGCTACCCCTCTTAAAATGGTAGGAGAAATTGATTGAAACCAATTCTCTTCTACCGTCAATCTCCTAATGCACGTCTCAACCCCTCTAGATGAGAAAAACACCAATTTATATAGTTTATGGGAGGCTAGGTTCAAAGTGGATTCAAGTGTGAATGGGGAATCTCGGCCAAATATTTTAATCCAACTTGCATTGCACATTTGACCACAAAAACATGTGAACCAGTTCTCCTTCAAGAAGTATGATTTGTGGTAAAATTATTCCTAGAGCCCCTATAAAATTTTGTTCCTAATACAAGAACATATGAAGATGTTATATCCCAAATAGAGAACCAATGTCTAATCTGGCGAGTCCAGTCCAACTTTGACTTCATGGTGCATTTGAACCAACCAAATGCACAATTTAACTCAGAAGTCGTGAATAAAAGATGTAAACAATTAAGTCGGGAAAAAATTGAAAAAATATTAATTTCAAATAATTAAAAAAAAATTATGCATGTGAAAAATACTACGGAGAATATTTTAAGGGTAAAATGGAATTTTCTCTAATTTTCAAATGAATGATCTAATCCCAAATATTCTATAAATGAACATAGTAACCACAATGTGAGGAAATTATATAATTTATTATTAATAAAATTTTCAATAAAATTTTCTTTTATCAACTCCCCCACACTTACCCTTTTGTACTCTAAGGAAAAACCTGATATCATGTATTTCGAAAAATTATGACAAGTAAAGATCAATATCAAATCAAAAAAAAATTTAAAACGCATATCCTTGAGATCCAAAAATTCCACCCGAATAAGAAAAAGATATAATTCCTCATAAAAAACATTATTTCATGTTATCCATTTATATAATTCAATATATTTCCACATCATTTATCTTCACATTCACAAAACACTTACCGCACTTTAATTCTCTCTTACCACACAATTGTCAATTTTTTAGCAATATCTTTCACATCCAAACTCATACAAGGGTCACTATAGGCTTGATAAATTCCTAAATCTCCACCTGATATTAGTCAAGTACATATGTTTATCATGGGAAATTTTCAAGGTTGTTTTTTGGATTTTGGTTGGAAGGATATAGATGTGAAAAATTTTGAGGCTAAATGGGGGGGGCTTGACTCTTTTTTTTAGAAAAAATGCATTATTATAATTGTCACTCAAGTGTGGTCTCCTCCTCACTCCGCTTATTATCAATTAAGATCCATAATCATGAAAACTCATGGAATGTTTACACCATTAATCATTTTAGAAACAACAAATTCAATCCTCTCAAACATAGTTTTTCGTGAAAGATCCATATAGTCCCAGCATTCTTTCTTCATTAGAAGCTCTAGAAATACACAACTTCTTTTATCATGAAAGATATAGAAAGGCATAAATTTCAACAAAATGAATTTTTTTTCAGAAGAAAATACATCTCTTATGAATTTATTTTTCCTCCAAAAGGATCAAAAAATGTTGTTTCAAAACATAAGATAGATTCCCCGACACTTAAGTTCAACTAGATTATGCAATTTCACTTTAAGAGTAGATTGGATGTGGAAAATTGGCTTGTAATGTGGCTAACCTAACAGGTTGTTCATGGATTATAAGGGATAAAAGGATTAAAGGTTCAAGGTAGGCCATTATAAAAAGGATTCTTTGAAATATAATATTTAATACCAAACAAATTCCTCAATAATTTAAATCATAAGTACCTCAAACCCTCAAGATTTTACAGGAATAAATCAAAATTTGGTTAATTCAAGCATGGTTTTGTTCTCTCAAGAAGTGAGGTAAATGTAAAGAATATTAAAATAATGGTTCATAATCCTCATAATAAATTGATTTCAAATATAAAGACAGTGATATGAGGCATTGGGATTCAAAATTCAGAGAACTTTTCATGAAATTACAAATGTTTTGAACTTGAAATAAAGTCATTTTAAACATTCATTTAAGCATAGTTTCATGGGATAAATTGGTTCACTTCTTGATATGGATTTTAAAATGATTATGATAATAATTTCAGCTCAAAAGATTTAAAATCAAAAAAAATTGAAAAATAAACACACAAAATTTGAAAAATGCACATTTTTTTAAAATCATTGAAATATAAGAAAAGAATTGAAATTACTAAAATAAAAAGTTCACTCCTACACACTTAAAATATTGTATTTTCCTCAATGTGAACCCATGAAATAATATATTCACATGAAATGTATAATTTTATATATGACAAGGAATAAAAAAGATAAATGGTTAGGAAGATTCTGATATTCTCAAGTTATGTTGGGGTCATGCAATGTGATGAAATCAATTTCATTAATAGGAAGTCCCTCAATGTATTTCTTCAAAAAAATTCTGATTGAAAATAAAGATACTTCCTTTGTCCTCTTGTGTGATCTCCACTACACCATAAGGAAAAACATTAGTCAAAAAATAGGGACATGACAAAATATAATGAAACTTACCAACCATCAGCTTCAGTCGTGACCTATAGAGCAAGACTTCCTCTCCAACTTCAAATTCTCTTTCATCGATCATTTTTTCATGAGTTGCTTTTGATATTTCCTTGTAGAGCCCTGGGCGTCATTTTAATACAATCAAATTTGCTCAATATGTTTAATTTCCATCTTCCATTGGATTCTATCATGGTACAAATCCATGTTGCATTTCTTTAGAGCCCAATAACCATGATGCTCAACTTCCATGGGGAGACGAAATGACTTCCAAAAAATAATTCGAAAAGGGGACATATTGATGGGAGTCATGTATGCTATCATATATTTCTACAATGCATCATCCGAGAACTTTCTCCAATCCTTCCTATTTAGTTGCACGGTTTTCTCCCAAATTTGTTTCAACTACCTATTTGAAACCACATCCTGGACATTTGTTTGGGGGTGGTATAGTGTTGATGTTTTGTGTGTCACCACATACTTATGAAGGAGGGAAGAAAATTAAAATTTAAAAAGTGTTCCCTTTGGTAACTGATGATGGCCTTTGGTACTCCAAACCTGCAAAAAAATCTATTCTTTATAAAAGTTCACAACAAAATTAGAATCATTAGTCCTAGTGGCCTTAGCCTCCACCCATTTTCTCACATAAGCAATGAAAACCAAAATATATAATAAAACAAATGAACTAGGAAAAGGACCCATAAAACCAATTCCCCATAGATTAAAAATCTCATAGAATAATATGGGTTGTAGGGGCATCTCATGTCTTCTAGAAATAATACCAATGTGTTGGCAACAAGATCATGACTTAAAAAACACATGAGCATCATCAAATAAACTCAGAAAATAAAATATATATTCCAAAACGTTTATATTTATCTATTGGGGTTAAAAGAATCTACCAAAATAAAGTGTATGAAAGAATTGAAGAACAGACTCAAACTCATGATTAAGAACACACCTCCTAAAAACATGGTCAATACACATGCGCCATAAGTAAGGATCATCCCACACATAAAATCTAGACTCACTCTTAAATTTTTGTACTTTATGTTTCATTATATTTACATGGATTTTAGATATAACAAGGTAGTTCACTAAATCATCATACCAAGGATTCATACCTAAGATGAAATAATGTTTCTCATATGGGAAAGTGTCTCAAAGAGGTACCTAGTCCAAGGTGTCATCCCCTAGTCTGTGAGTATTCCAAATCATGTGTTCCACCACCAGGTTTTCTGACCCCTTCATGTACATTATCTCAATATCAAATTATATTAGAATAAGATTCCATAGGATTATCCTAGGCTTTGCTTATGGATTCTTCAAGAGGTAACTCAGAGCTGCATTTCCAGAGAAAACAACTACATTAGAGCCTAGTAAATAAGAATGGAATTTATCAAAAGAAAATATGATAGCATGAAACTTCTTTTTATGTTGTTATGTAGTTTTATTTGGATGAATCTACTTTACATGATGTATAGGAAATCACATGTGAACATCCATCCATCCTCTGGGATAAGATAGCTCCCAAAGCAATGTTAGAGGCATAAAAAATAAGATCAAAATGAATCTCCCACCACGGGGGTTGTATGATCGGTGGAGTGGTTAGACACTTCTTTAGCTCATAAAAATAAGTCCTTCAAAAATCATCAAACACAAAATCAGAATCCTTTTGATGTAATTATGACATAAGAATAGAAATCTTACTAAAATATTTGACAAAGCACCGATAAAATCATGCATTCCCTAGGAATGATCGAACACCACACACACATAAAGGATATGGTAAGGATTAAATAATATCAAACTTAGACATATCAAAAAATATCCCATGTTTTAACACCACATGCCCTAAGACAATTCCATGATCTACCATAAAATTTTACTTTTCAATGTTCAATACCTGATTCTTCTTAATATAATAATTCATATTATTTTGGAAAATGGAGATACAATCATCAAATGAAGACCCATACACTGTAAAATCATCCATAAATACCTCCATGAAGGACTCAATAAAATCAGAAAAAATACTCACCATGCATCTCTAGAGGGTACCTGGGCCATTTCAAAGTCCAAATAGAATCCTTTGGTCGGAAAAGGTACCGAATGTACAGGTGAATGTTATCTTATACTGATCCTCTAGTGCTATAGGAACGTGAAAATTTCCAAAAAAATACATCCAATAAACCATAGTGTGTATTACCTATTAGTCTCTTAAGCATGTGATAAAGAAACTGGAGGGGGAAACAGTCCTTGTGAGTCGACTGATTTAGTTTCCTATAATCAGTACACACACAACAACTTTTTTTCACTCTCATTGGAACTAACTCATCATTATAATTTTTAAAAACAGTAACACCACTTTTCTTATGCACAACTTGAAATGGACTTACCCATTGAGAATCTAAAATGGGATAGATTACGCCTTCCTTTATATATTATTCAACCTATTTTTTAACAACCTCCAAAAGTGTTTGATTTACTCTCCTTTGTTTTTACCAAATCGGTTTAGACCCATACACAAAAATAATCCTATGCATGAAAATAGATGGTCTTATACCTGATATGTCATCCAACGTCCACCTGATTACCTTAATGTTATCCCTAAAAAATATTCAAAAGTGTTTCTTCTTGTTTAAAAGGGATATAGTTAGCAATTATAACAGGTAATTTCTCACAACATAACATGTATGAGTGTTTTAGATTTAGTTGTAATGGATTGAGTTTTAATGTAGGGGGTGATGTGTGGATTGAGAAATTGAAGGAACTAAAATATATTCATAATGAAAATCAGTATCAAAATATATATCATCCAAATCAGAGAACAATGAATCAAATATATCAGCATACTCAACCGCTAGGACATAATCAGAGTGAACATGATCAAAATCAGAATATGAATCCATTTTAAAATCAAATCTAAGAGAGGTTTGTGTATTTGAAACCAGTGTGTAAGTGTTATTAGACATCAAAATCTAACCAATACTCATAATCTTCCCAATAATAATACAATCAAAATCCATATGTTTTTTACTTTGTGGTTCAAAATGGGAGATAACAAGTGTAGAATGGTCTCTTGAGGGGTATTTCATGGAGTCCATAACATTAAATATAACATCTTCATCTACAAAATCCATGGAAATTGTACCCTCATTGAAATTTATTATTGTTTTTTCAGTTTTCAGGAAGGGCTTACCTAAGATAATGGGAGCACATGAACTTACCTATTCATCCTCTATTTCAAGGATGTAGAAATCTACTGGAAAGATCAGGTATCTTAACTAGATAAGTACATCCTCAATGAATCCCTCTGGATATGTTGCAGCTCTATTCGCCTACTGCACCACTACTCTTGTGGGCTATAACTCACCAACATGTAAAGGAGAAATACAGAGTGATACATTACATTTATGGAAGCTCCTAAATCCCATAAAGCATCAGAAAAGTAAAACTCCCCTATGGTGCATGGGATGGTGAATGTCTCAGGATCCTTACACTTTGTTGGAATTGATAGAGTTGGTGTAATGAGTGCTGAAAATTTTCTTCAAAGATTGATCCTATCATTTCCTTTGATCCCTTTTCTATTGGTACAATGTTCTTTTAAGAATATTTCAAACCTTGAGATTTTCTTGATGGCATCTAATATAGGTATGTTGATATCCACATGCTTCAATGTGTCCAAAAATTATTTTTGCATCGCCTCTTCAGCCATCTTCTTGGTTTGTACAAGCCTATTTGGAATGGGAAGGGGTTTAGGAGGAACATCATTAATCATTGGTTTACCTTTATCTTTATCCGCAGGTTTCTCATCTGTTGTTTTTTGAATGGGGCTTATTTAATGTTGAGGTGAATCCCGGTAGAACGATGGGTGTAGATATAGTAGTTGTTTGCATCCCATATCTCAATTTTATGGTACTGACATTCCAATTTGGATTTGGAGTTGGTTGAGAAGGTATATTTCTAGAATTATTACTTACTATTTCATGGAAGGTAGTGGAAATATGGATCATTTGAGTCTTCAACTCCCTCAACTCTAAACCTTGACTCTTATACCTATTCTATTGATTAAGAAAAATTTGTTTCAAAAGATCCTCATTATTAGAATCTACCTTTGGTTGAGATTTCCCTTGTTGTTTACGTGTTTATTCTTGAGATTCAAATTGCCTTTTGGTTGTTGGAAACCATGTTGGTAAGGTGGAGGCTGTTGGAAGTTCTATTGAAAGGGGGGCCTTTGTTGTTTTCCAGATGCAGACCTCATGTATGATTGATCCTTCTACCTATGGTTGTATGTTGGAGAAATAGAATCGGAATTTTTTGGGGATATAGTTGTTTTTGTTGCTAATATGGTCTCCCAGGAAACATTTCTACACAATATTTTGTTTCTTGTAGTTGGGGTCAATAGTCAGTTGAGATGCTTATCTCAGTGAAAATGCCACAAGGCGTTAAAGAAGGGGGTTGGGATGTCTTTTTAGCCAAATCAATATATCTCACCATAGTTTTCAGTTCCTCTAACTTGGTATAAATCAAATTACTTTCAAGAGAATAAGGACTTACCTAATGTGCTCATATGACACGCAGCGTGCCTCGATCGCCAAATTGGTGGGAGTTTTGGGCCTTTTTTTCAATCAATGCACGTGAATCTATTTGTTTATTGTTCACTAATGCTCTTTTAGCCTCAAAATCCACCATTATCGTCTCTATATGTTTGAGTCCTTCATAGAATTATTTGATGAGGAGTTGATCACTGATTTGGTGATACGGACAGCTTGCACATAACTTCTTGAATCGCTCCTAGTACTCATACACTAACTACCCTTGGGCTAGCATGATCCCATATATCCCATTATGAATGGAAGTGGACCTTGATGCAGGAAAAATCATTTCAATAAAATATGTTTCAAATATTTCCATCATGTGACATCATTAGGTTGTAAATAATGCATCCAATCATTTTCAGCTCCATCAAGTGATAATGGGAATGCTCTTAGTTTGATTTGATCATCGGAATAATTTCATGGTTTTAATGTTAAGAAAACCTCATTAAATTATTTTAAATGTTTGTTTGTATCCTCAATTGATAATCCTTGAAATTTTTGAAGAAGGTGAATTAACTCAGATTTCAGTACACTGTATGATTTGTGGTTGTGGTATGAAAAACAATTTGGTTGATAATTAATATCTACTATATCCAATTCACGAATAGTTCTATTAAGTTAATTTTCCTTATTTTCAGACATTGGTTCTTTTTTTATATTTGATTTTAAATTGTTTCCAATTTATGTGTTCCCATAATGGATAGATTCGCTAAGTGGTTGATTGTTGAAATGTACCATAGACTAAGAATGTATGATTCGATCCCTAAGGTTGTATTCAATGTCAGGAACAAGATCTAAGAGATCATTGGGGTTATTTATTTTCATAAATAAATGAATGATAAAAAATAAATTATAAAAATTGTACCATAATAAAAATAAAATAATTTTGAGTTGGTCTGATAAAAATAAAAGAAGAGAGTAATAGAAAAAACATGAGAAAGGGGAAATAAGAAAGAAATAGGAGAGGAAAAGAATTAAAGGAAAAAATAAAATAAGTACATCTTATTGGATAAATAAATTAATTACCTCCCCAAAATGGTTCCAATTTGAAAGGTGATGTCATGGGTGCATTCAAATTATTTCTGCTTCTTGAGTACATAGGTGCAGCAGAGTGGCTGGCCAAGATCTTCTCGTAAAGGAGGAATTAAATTAACAACATATTAAAGGAATTTTGAAAATAATATAAAAGGAAATAAGAACAATAATTATAATGATGGGGTTTTTTATTGTTTATAAATCTAGAAGATGTGTTCTGGAAGAATATTGTATATTTATTTTTTTAATTTTGGAAATGATGATCGATTAAAATGACACAATAAGAAGATGTTTTTTTTGAAAATATTCAAAAAGAGTAATCGATATAACTCTATCTCTTCACTAAATTATTTTTCATTATAATTTAAATTAACATCCACTAAATTATAGTTAGCTAAATTTTTAACCCTTGAACCCTACAAAAGTTAACTTAACCACAAATATGAAATTACTTAAACCCTAGGCTAGTTTTGGAACATGCAATCGCAACACCTTGCATTGATTGATGTTCTTAGGTTAGAATATGGTAAGTGGTTAATTATATAACATATCCACTTTAGAAATTAAGATCAATTGAGTTTAGGGGTTATATTTTAACTCTACAAATTTATCCCTTGAGGTATTGTATTACTGATTAAGATCGTACGCTCACAATTTAGACAAATCTCAACCTCATGTGTTTTTTTGTCAAATGTTCAATTGCTTGCATAGTTTCATTTAAATTTAAAACTCAATTAATAGATCATATTATGTGAATTAATGTATCTCATTGATTCTAAATGAATGAATGAAGTAGTTTATAGGTATATCGATTACTGAAAATAACTACTCTTCCATTGGCGGTGTAGTCATCGTAGAAACGTTTTTCATGTGCACAGGTTAAAAAGGGTTGAACACAATCTTGTTTACACTCTTGATTCCATCACAATTAAGAAGATTAATATAAGAATAAATTTTAACAAAATAGAAGAAAATATACGAAATAAAATTAGAACAAATAATTTTGTTACGCAAATGAAGACATTACAACAAGAAGAGTAAGAAGAAGGATTCGATGAGGAGATCTTTGCTTCAAGAGCTACACAAAATAAAATGGTTGGATCAATTCAATTAAACCAATTATCCTCTACGTTAAATATCCTAATTCACTTCCCAATCCCTTCAAAGTAGGAAAACACCAATTTATATAGTGAATGAGAGGCTAGTTTCAAATTGGTTTCAAGTGTGAACGAGAAATCTCTTCCATATATGTCTATTCAACATTCACCACCCATTTTACCACCAAAAGGCATGAAACATCTCTCCACCCAGTTGGATTATTTGTGAGAAAATGTGTACTAGAGATCATCTCAAATTTTTGTCCAAATAAAAGAACATATGAAGATGTTATGGCCCAAATACAGAACCAATGTCCAATCTAGAAATTTCATCCAATATTTGACTTCATTTCCCATTTTTACCAAAACAAATCATGATTTAACTCCGATGTCTTGAATAAAAGTGGTATAAATTTAGTCAGGAACAAATTTTTATAATATTAGGTTCAAATAATTCAAATTAAATTATTAATCCTAAAAATACTACAATGAATTTTTAAAGGGTAAAACTAGAATTTTCATCAGATTTTAAAATGAATTATCTGATCCCAAATATTCCATAAATGAATACAGTTACCACAATGTGAGGAAATTATATCATTTATTATTAATAAAAAATTCAATAAAATTATGCTTTATCACCACTAACTTGTCCCAACAAGCCTACATTGCTCCAACTCCCATCCTGACCTGTAGATGAAGAACCTCCTCTTGAACCTGATGTTGGAACATGACCCCTACCACCCACAATTGGAGGTAAGGACCTTCAAAAACATTGCATGTTCCCCATTCCGATGCAAGCTTAGTACTCTACTGAGATGCAGTCACACTGATTCTTCATGTGACCTCACCTACCACACTATTGGAATAAACCATGATGCCTACACCTGCAACCTGAGTAGAACTAAACTCATGAGAAGCCACAAAACAGTGCTTCTTTCTAGAATAAGTAGATACATTAGGGAAAGAATCAACACTACCATGTTTTGTACCCCCAGAATCACTCAGGTTTCTCTCTATAAGAAGTGAATGATTCACAATCTCAGTGATATAATTCAACCTAAACATATTGAATTGAGATTTGATATGATGTTTGAGACCTTCCTCAAAGCATCTAACTATTGATAGCTCATCAGTAAGATACATTGGTGAAAAATATTGTAGCTATGTAAAGCATGTAGAGTATTCCATAACTGTCATAGATCCCTTATATATATACATAAACATTCTATCCCTCTATACTCATATATTTGTGGGGTAAAAGTATTCGAAGAAGAGGGATTGGAATTCAACCGAACCCATATTATGCAGCCCATCAGCCGAGTTCAAAACGCCATACCAGTAATTTTCCTCTCCACTTAGAATATAAGTTGTGAGCTTAAAACTCAAATAAAGAGGCATCTTAAGATGCTCAAAAATCACTAATGTGATCTCAATATATGGCTATGCAGCCTATATTCTACCATCCCTTGAGAACATGGGAGGATGTGGCTACTAGAATGCCCTTATCATCTTATCCAAAGTCAACCCACATCATGCTCCTAGAACCAATTCAACCCATAGCCTCCTCCTAATCAAAGGACTATGTAAAGAATAGACATCATACTAGTAGAAAATATGACTCTTGAGCACTCAGAATTTAGGTCTTGGTCAAGTCTCTATCCATAATTTTATGTTTCCATTTCCATTTCACATTTAGTTTCCTAGAAATTCCCCCAACGGTTAAAAATTCTGAATCCATGAGGGCCCGTAACATCTCATGATCCCAAACATGGTTCCCAATAAAACAATACATATAACAAGTTCATTTAAAATTTAAATTCCATCGATACGTCATTTCCCAATTCATAAGGTCCCATACACTTTATGAACTGATAGATAACGTCACTCACTTATATATTGTATCCAGATTAACTCAACAGCAGGCACAACTATCACATCAACTATCAAAACATCATGAAATAACTAATGTATCCAAAACGGAATGGAAAAGATGCATAGAAAGTGATTTCTAACAAGTGCTTATTTGATGCATGAGATAGAACAACCTCATCTCATCAGGTTACAACAGAAATAGAACTGACAATTACACAAACAGTAATAAAAGAAATCAATTGCATCATCCAATGGTGAAATTGAAACCACAGTAACCATCAAATCTAGAAAAAATAGAAATCCATTCAAGGCCATTTAGATTTTCCCTGTACATGGTTCACCTACTCTCAAGAATAGTTTATTAGCAAACTCCATTTACATCTTATCCTTGTCTAAAATCAACAATAAGTAAGGAAAACTTGAATATACAGCTCTGATAACACTTTATAACGTCCTGGACCAGGATGCCACCCAATGGTGCCATGAACCCAGTTGGTCAAATGGCCTCAAGAACATCCCCAAAAATCCCAAAGGCTACCGACTAACCGTGAGGGACTATGTGAGTAATTGGGGACATTGTGCCCTTTTTACTAGAGTATCACAATGTAAATCAAACATTATAAATACAGGGAGAGAAATAAAAAGAAGTTAACTAATAGAAAGATAATCAAAACAAGAATACATAACAATAACCAGAAATGTCTCATAAAAAATAATGTAGATGATACATGTATCTATAAAGAAACTAGAATAGTATATGGAAATACAATACAATACAGGTATCAAAAAAAGAACAATAAACCAAAATATCCCATAGCATCATAAGCCTCAGCTTGGTCAAATGATCCCCTACTCTAAAGCCATATTCAAAAACCTATAATAGGGTTCTTTCCCCTATCATCACCTATAACTGTATAATCTATTTGGGTCCCTGAGGAGTCCCAAATCAGGTGTGAGATAAACATCCCAATAGGAAACCACAGAGGTCTATATAGTTATAACAGAAACATTCAATGTTCTATAAAGTGTCAATAAAGTAGTAATGTAAAGTGTGTATTCCCATGGCATAATTCAACTTTCATATGTAAAACCAAATATCCCTCAAGACCACATGAAATATTATCAACTTCTAACAAGGTATCCCTAACAAATAAACTAGTCACCCTTCCACACCATACATCAGTCAATGTAAATTAATCCACGGCCAAACCGTATAATGAAGTGTAGACCCCAAGGGCCAGATCCTATGTATCACATACTAGGGAATCCATGAAAGAAATCTAGACCACAAAGGGTTGGATCCAAGGAGTTCATCCAAGTCATCCACATCAATTCCCATGGGTATTAAAGTGTAAAATTGGTCTAGTTACTAGTTGGAGTCCTAGGAGCATGGGTAACGACATGTCCTAAAAAAGTCCAAGAAAGCTAGATCCACAGGGTAGTAGGGCTCGAGGCATCCCATGGAATCAAGTCCCACAGGGCAAAGTCAACCCAACTAATCAAATATTGTATTCCATATTTATGGAGATAAATCCATGGTATCTACCAAATCGTTCATTCAAGCATTCAATTTAAACATTTCATACCAGGTTTGTGTACCCACTAACATAAACATGCAAAATCCAGAAGTATATCCACTAATTCTAACCATTTCTCATTTACATATGGGACTACCCTCCCATAGAAACCATTCAACATTCCATTAATCAATTATTATAGGTTTATCCACCTAATTATCCACTTAATTTATGCCAAACTATCAAAATAGGCTTGGAATTACAAAACAAAACAAGGCAATGAGGTAGTACATCTTCTAATAAAGCAATTAAAAACCATTAAGGAATCAATGCGATTCCTCTAACTATGAAAGCACAAGCACACGACATTTGGGAGGTTTTAACAAGAATAATCAAGGAATTTATCTAAGAAACACCCCATGTGTTACCTTAAATCAAGAATCGAGTACCAACGCACCTAAACAGAACCTATGGTAATCCTCACTAGGTCTGAATATAGATGCTACAAGAAACTCACTCAAAAATGACACCTCTATAGAATGTATAATAGGTGTAAAAAAGTTTGAACCCCCAAAAGTCACCCAAAAAGATGAAAGAAATTGTAGACCACCTACCTCGGCTCGGTAGTAGAGAGTGCATCCAGTATCGAGTATTGTTCATCCCGGTTTATGATAGATCTTAAAAAGGTTGAAGAATAGAATACTGGAGAATAAGTTAGAAAAATCAAATAGCCCAATTGTTTTCCCAAAGAAACATGAACAACCTAAAAGGAATGTAGTCCTTATTGATACAGATCTTTTAGGATGATCGGTGATCGAAACGGAGGTCAAAAGGAGTGCAGTGATCAATCCCTTCTTTAGGCACCAAAGGGGAAGCTCCTACGTGAGATACTATCAGTTTTAGAGAAGAAAACCAAAGATGAATTTAAAAAAAATTAAGCTAAATTAAAAAAATTTAAAAACATATTCATAAATCATGCATGGTTTACGCACACAGTTTCCCAAACCATACAAAACCCACGCGCACCTCACTTCCTCCATGGGGCACATTGCATGGTAACTCTGCACGGTCTGAATAACTATGTGGTAACTATGAGAAAACATTATTTCAAAATTAATTTTTTTTTGATATGAATTCATTGGTAACCAAATAATTAGAAATGAAAATATATAAAAATTGATTATAAAGGAAAAAAAGTATTATTTTTATCCTACAAAAGTCATTTTTCCTTAATAAATTAAATTAAATACAATTATTGAGTTATATTAATGAAATATATTTCTTGTATATTCAATAAAATATTTTTCATATTCATCCAATAGATTTTAAAAGGAATAAGATAGAATCCAACCCAATCTCATTCACAAAACCCTGTATTTTTTGAAATGGTAATTTGATTTCCATTTAATGGAGAACACATTATAAATCCTATTTTTTAGGCTTTTATGTATTCTATTTGAAAAAATAGTCTTATTCTTTGAAATAATGAATAAAAAATTCTTTGGATTAAAATTTTTTATTTTTCTAAAAAGTTTCATGTTTTGATAAATAGTAAATAATAAAAAAAATTAATTGAAAATATTTTTTTCATCGAAAGAGATTATAGTGTTAAATTATATTTTTGTTGGATTTTAAAGATTAATTAGATTTTTTTTCTATCATTTAATACAATTTATTTTCTGGGAATCAATTTTACATTTAATTTAGATCAAAAAAGTTTCAATCTTTTGCATTTTTAACTTTAATAACCTGTTTTCTCACCCCATCAAAGAGATTGATTTCAAATTAATTACTATAGATTATGTTTTTGAAATTTTGAAAAATTGATTCTATATTTAGCATCATATGGTTCAAATTTTATAAATAGGTTTATTTTACTTTTAGGTATAATGAATAATAACTTTATTAATTTTTTATTAACACAATAAAAGGTAAATATAATAATTAAGTGTAAAAAATAATATTATAAATAATATAAAATTACTCTAAAACCCATCATAATTTCATTGGAATAGTTTTTATCAACAAAAAGAATCGTTGGGAGGAACTTATAACCTTTTATGCCACTTGGATGAGAGTGATATGTTTATTATATTCTATATAAGGAAAATCTAAAGATTTCACACTCATATTTTCAATAACAAAATCATTTTTAATGTAGGTTTATACAAGATATTAATTTGAATATAAATATTAATTTGAAATCTATTTTTTTTTCTTTGAAATGGTTATTTTTTTTTGAAATAAAAAAATAACTTACATGCTTCTACAATGATGATGCAGTTTTTTTAAATTAATGGAAATACCAAATAAATGACACTCACGATATTAAAATAAATATAATTTGATATAATTAATGTCATCCATAAATTTTATAGATTAATTTGACACAATAGAGATGATTTAATATTTTTTTTTGATGATATCATGTTGTTATGAAATTTTTTAAAAGTCAATTAATGAATAGTGTCAAAATTGACTCTAATGATATTTTATGAAAATAATATGTTATTAAATTATTTAAAAATCACAAAAATATTGAATATGGACAAAAGATGATTTAAGGTTGAAAGAATCATAAATTATCCATTTATGGTCCAATTAGAAATTTATATGATAAAATTAAATTCTATTAATGTTGAATTTTGTTTTATAATAGCTAACATTAAAACAGCTTAACTAAGGGTTAATTAAAAAGTTAAGGTTTAAAATTACATCAAAACCGGTCTAATATTTTGTGGTTGATGATATTAAAATATAATCTCATATTAGATATGAATAACTTAAATTATTGTGGTATTTTTATTTAAATGGGTTTTATTATAAATTAATCTTTTGAGAAATTCAGAAAGTGCCTCTCACAAATATTATAAATGGGAACTTCCTCCCTCACTTAACCACACCACATTGAGCCTTACATTTTGACCAAATTCTTCCCATTTCCCTTATAAACTCCCTGAGATTGTTAAAAACCAAATATTCCACATAATTATTTTTAAATTATTTGGGATTATTACGAGTCTTCAAAAAAATGATAGCTCATGTTTCTGAGGCCCGGAGATCCCGGAACAAAATTTTGTACTATTTTTTTAAGGTGGGTTCAGTAAACGTACATGCGGTGTTTTTTGTGTTTTGGACCGGTGCTCAAATTAAAAACATGAGGGAACCATTGAATATGCAGTGCTCAGATTCGCTTATGGGAAGCGCAACCTTGACCGGCAGGGGTCGGATGAAAAAGATAATTTCATGGACAATACAAAAAAATAAAAAATAAATGAAGATTATTTCATTTTTATTTTTTAAAATCATTGGACAAACGTTGGTGGGACCGCGGTGAAACGTGAACCCATTTAATGGCTTGACTCTTACTTTTTGTGTTACCGTGCCATTGGGGTAAATTAAAAGAATGTGTAACCGCACCATTGAGAGAATTAAATAGGTTCGTTAGTTATACTCATTAATGAACCTCGTTAATTGTGCAGTGTTTTGATCCTCCCCTCCCCTCTATTTAATCTGTGCTCAGGCTTTGGTTTTGGGAGATCTATGAGAGGAAGCTCTGAGCAAGCGCCGAAAAAATTCTGCGCTAACGAAGAACATGATCGAGTGACAGACATTGGGGTAATTGACGGGGGTCGATAAGAGTCTATGAATACCTTCGGATGTGTACAATCCCTCCTCTTCTATAGAACCTTCCAACATATACATGTTAGGGGGTTTATGCTTGATTTATCCTCTTTACCCCATTCTTGATTATTATTATTAACACAGATAAACCGTCCAACGATTTGATCCATATTCATTCTTGAAATGCGGGAGTATATTGAGGAGTTTTCTTTATGAGATTTTTTACATTTAATTAGTCCTTCCCTAGTTATAATGCTAACGTGGAGGGCACAATCCAAAAAAAATGACCCAGAACCTCCCCTGTTTTAGGTTTTGGATACTTATTTTGTGGATGACCATAATTTATGGCTGAATGCGGTGGTACCGGTCGCATACCCGATAGAGAAGAGATGGGCCACCGGTCCAGTCGGCGGACGATGAAGGAGGCGTACAATGGAAGTGTGCATGAGAGATGGAAGTTGTGGCCACGATGGGCCACAACGCTATTTGAGGCACACCCCTGCACTGCGCCTGGGCGGTGAAGAAGTCGCGGACGTGATGGGCCGTGGTGCCCTGGTGTTCTGCGGCGTAGGTGTGGCGCCACATTGAGGAGTCAACCTGCTGAGCAGGTGGAAATGAAAGGTGTGACCAGGTCCACTAGCCATGTGAGCTAGTTCTGGATGCCATTATCCTAGGTCTGGGGAGAATGGATCCAGCCCGCAACTGCGGGCCTGGGTGATCCCGGCGGGTCGTGCTTCGAGGCAGGTCGGACCGAATAGGCCGACCAAACGGGCCGAGCCTCCAAGTCTAGTGGGCCATCCTCGTAGTCCTAGTGGGCTAGTTTGGACCCATCCAGGCTAAGTCAGGCCCAGCGGACCAGTTCAACCTAGTAGGGTTGGACCCAGGTTGGTCAGGTTGAACCGGACCTGGACCCCTTTCAATGCAATTACATTTAATTGGGCTTAACTAATAAACTAGATGACCATTTGACAAACCGTTAGTGGCATCGAAACCCGTAGCACGAGGTTGTCTATTTTTGATACTCCACAGGACTTTTGAAGAAATTATGAGTTTTTCCGGGTTGGATCATACCCAAATCCAACCAGGACCTCAGACCAAGTGTCCGGTTGACGCGTCTTCTATTTCATTGTAACCCTTATGACATGACGGATCATTGGGTTACTTCCTTATGAATCTTTGGGATGGTTTAATTATAACCAATAGCTTGGTGAGCGGTTCTCCCAAACACGCTACGTACGGAACCCTTCAACTGGATGAGACATGAAGACTACTGATTTTGACTCTGTGTGACTCAACGACCAGGTGGAAAGCACCTCTGTGTGAATTTGCAGGCCCACGGTGGGGAGCACCTCTATGACACTTGGTAGACCCACAGTACTCGACAGGAGCAGTACCTCAGCAATCCACAGTGGGGAGTGCCTTTGTGTGACCCGGAAGACCCATGGTACGTGATGGGGAGGAGTACCTAAGTAGTACAAGGTTTGTGGGAAGTGGCTCTATGTGGCCCGGTATGCCCACTGTACTCGATAGAGGAGGAGTTCTCCAACAGTAGAGGTTTTCGACAATGTGACTGGTGATTCTAATGTTACTACCCTAAAATATACCCAGTGTGAGTTGTCTTTTCTTTGTGCTTATGATTGAGATTATGCTATGTGGTTTTTCCTTTGTGGGATTCTAGGAGACCTTCAGATGTCTTGGGTTCCCTACAGGGTATTGTTATACTCACCCCTACACGGGCTTTGCCCGCACCTTGTTGTGTATTGTGCAGATGACGGGATGCTTTTATTGAGACTCGGGGAGCCAGGACCTGATGGTGGATTGTGGTGATGGTTGACGTGGAGAGCCACAGTGGTGAGTTGTACCTACCCTTCAGATAGGATCCTTGGAAGACGAGCTTAGGGGATGTTTTTCTTTTTTTTGTTTTTTCATTTCAGTTGGGCTTGTATTCCAGACCCTTTCCATTCAACTATACTTGTACTCAGTTTTTCAGTGCTATATTGTTTCCCTTTTGTGATTTGGGACTTGGTTGGGTGTGTGTGTGTGCATACAAGTATATAGTCAAATGCCTCCCACTAGCAGGTTGATGCCTTCAGTGCTAGTCGCCAGCCCATGGCCTTCAGGAGGCGGTCTTGGAGTAGTCACGACATGGGCCCTGAGAGAAGGGTCGTGACAAAGTGGTATCAAAGGGCGGTCATATTCCCCTCAAAGACCAAGATCCTATGTTTTTTCATGGATAAATAGTGTTAAATTTCGTGAGTCTAACTTTCAGATTTGGGGAGTCCAATGTTGGGGCGGTGAATAACGTATCCATACACTAGGACGTTGAATTATACTTTTTGACTTAATACATGAATACAATAGTTGTGTAAGTGTGTCATGATTTTAAATAAGAGTCAGGTCACCAGATATAATGTTCTAATTGTGGTACATCTTGATCTGTCTTAGGATGCCTCCACATGGACGACCTACCAGGTTCCCGATACGAGATAGTGAGGGCATGTATCCCAATTATGAGGCGTCCATTCAGGGACCAGTGTTTGAGATGGCCCCACAAGGTGGTTCCCCAGTTATACCACCACCTGATGGTCAGCATCTACTACTAAATGTTCTGGTAGAGGAAGTTTGTAGGATTAGCGCTCTACATGTGTTTTAGAGGAAGATTCCTCAAAGGTTTAGGGGAGAGACAGATACTCAGGTCGCTGAGGACTGGCTTTAGGATTTCACATGGATCTTCCGCTTATTGAGGACACTACGTCAACATATGGCAATCTTGGAGGCGAGCTTTCTCCAGGGCTTGGGAGGGGGATGGTGTATTTTTACCATCCAAACTCATGATGAGGGGACCCTCACTTGGTATGACTTCGAGAGGATTTTTCTGGTTGATGTTTTCCCCGCAACATTTCACTCTGTGTGTATTCATGTGATTCTTCACCTGCAGCAGAGCAACATGGCAATGGCCTAGTACTCAGAGAGATTTATTGACCTCTCTCACTACTCCACAGACATGGTGCAAGACCTTTTCCTCCGGAATCGAGCCTTCATGATACAACTAAGGTGGGAGATCAGGGAATCGTTAGTCTCTATTAGCATCACTACCTAGGACAGGGTGCTGGAGAGAGACCTTCTGATGGAGAGATTCTTAGAAGAGAAGGTGCATACAGCTAGAGATGCCAGCAGACCCAAGGCAGCTGAGTCTTTGGTAGGTAGAATACATTAGTTTGTGGGCCCATGCGGGTCAGGTCTTTCAGAGGCCGACCCCAAGACTCAAGGTTGTTAGTGTGAGACTCCCAAGCTATAAGGAGTCATACATGGGGCTTGGAATTTCTTTACGTACGGTGGGAAAGGACACATGGCACTTGACTACCCGACCCTCCCTATAGATGATCAGAAGATGGTTGAGGAACCACTGAGGTAGTGGCCGAGGATAGAGTTTGGAGTTCCCTAGGGTGGTAGATGTGGCAGAGGAGTAGGTCATTCAATAGGTGGTGGATGACAATTTGTGGTTCTACCACCACCACCCTCAGGTGGTCCACCCCGACCATAGGGAGTAGTTGGATAGGGGCGAGTACAACTCCAGGAAGAAGATTCCAACTGCTATGACCCTCCAGAGATGATTAGAGGTATGATCTGTGTCTATTCCACCCTAGATAAAGTTCATATAGACACATGTTTGAGCCACTCTTTCATATCCACAGCACTCGTTCAGAGATCGGAGATTTCAATGGATTCGTTGGCTTGATTATTACAATTAGAGACTCCTACAGGAGAGGATTTGACAATTAAACATTGGTGCTGGCAGTGTGAGATGACTCTAGGAGGCAAGAGATTTGACTGGGTTTTCCTAGTAGCATTATTGAGGCATTACGATGCCATCTTAGGTATGGGTTGGCTATCCACAGTCCATGCTTAGATCAACTGTTTTAGGCACAATGTGTGGTGTGTCTGTGAGGACGAGATCAGGTTTTCCTTCACCGGTGAGGAAGAAACATTTTCAGCATAGGATGGGCCCTCTCGAAGGAGGGTGCATCTGATCATTCATCATTTGTCTAGCCTCACACTCAGTGTAGTAGATGAGAGGAGTCTGATCTATCCTATAGTGGTGGACCAGTATGCTGATGTCTTTCCTAATGATGTTTTGGGACCACCTCTTCTTAAAGAGGTTAGCTTTTACATCGACATGTACCCCTGTATGGAACTGATATCTACACCCGCATATCGGATGGTTCCCATGTAGATTTGTGAGCTGAGGGTATAGTTCGAAGACTTATAGAGGAAGGGGTTCATAAGGCCTAGTTTTTCTCTTTGGGAAGCCCTGATTTTGTTCTCTAAGAAGGTAGATGGTAGTCTGAGGCTATGTGTGCACTATCGGCACCTGAACCAGGTAACCATGATGTAAAAGTATCCTCTACCAATGATTGATGATCTATTAGAATAGTTAAAGGGAGCACACTAGTTTTCGAAGATAGACCTTACATCAGGCTATCATCATCTCAGGGTACGGGATGAGGATGTACTGAAGACGGCCTTAAGATGTTGGTATGGCCATTAAGAGTTATTATTTATGCCCTTAGGTGTGAAGAATGATCCAAAATTGTTCATGGGGCTCCTGAATAGAATAATCTAGCCTTACCCTGATATTTTCATGGTATTCTTCATTGACAACATCTTGGTGTACTCAGCGTCGGAGGAGTATCACACCACGCACCTTCAAATAGTTCTGGATACACTCCACAAGCACCAGCTTTATGGAAAGATCTAAAATTGTCATTTATGGATACAGGAAGTCCACTTTTAGGCACATGTAATCACAAAGTATGGTGTTTTAGTAGATATGGTGAACATAGAGGCAGTTCTTTCTTGGTAGCCACCCAGGAGTGTGACTGAGGTGCGGAGTTTCCTACGATTGGCTTGGTACTGCTCGAGATTTGTACCTAAATTCTCCAGGGCAGTAGAACCCTTTTTAGCTTTGATGAAGAAGGGCCGGCCTTTCTTGTGGATGGAGAAGTGCCATCATAGTTTTCAGGAGATGAGGCGGAGACTGATGAGTGTCCCCATTTTGAGGCTACCGGAAGAGGTCGTTGGGTATGTAGTCTGTTACAATGGATCAAGGATTGAACTATGTTGGGTCCTGATATAGGATTCAGTGGTGATCACCTATGGATAACAATAGTAGAGATAGAATTCGTGAAACTACACTAAAAATGACCTAGAGTTAGCAAAAGTTTTCTTTTTTACTGAAGATGTGGTTGCACTACTTGATGGGTGAATGGTTTACTGTTTACTCCGATCACAAGAGTCTCAAGTATATCTTCTCACATAAGAACCTAAACTTGAGATAATGGTGATGGCTAGAGTTCCTCTAAGACAATGACTTTGAGATATTCTACACTCCTAGGAAGGGGAACGTATTAGAAGACACACTCAGCAAGAGTTCTAGTCTACAGTTGTTGAGTGAGACGACATAGTAGCAAGCTGCATTGCAGATATCCTATATGGATAGAGATGGAACGGCCTACCTCTAGTCTTTGAGTGTCACTTACCCACTCCTTCAGTGAGTTCATAAGGCTCAGCTTGGGGAATTTCACTGTGAGGATTGATGTGCTTAGATATCCTCAGGGTAGTCTCCTGAAGGATTTTCTAATGGTGAGGAGCACGTCATCCTCTTCAAAGGATGCACCATGGTACCGGTGACACTACGAGATGACGTGTTGATGGAGTTACACACATCTCCTTTGGCGGTACATCCTAGAGAGAAGAAGATGTACCAAGACCAACGGCGTCATTACTTGTGAATAAGGATGCAGAAAGTGGTTGCAGAGTTCGTATCACGATGCCTCACTTGTCAGCAAGTGAAGGCCAAGCATCATGTTCCAATAGTCTTAGATTAGACATTTGAGGTGCCTGAATAGATGTGGGATAGTATATCCATAGACTTCATGACAAGGTGACCATGTACGTCTAGGGGCCACGATTCCATATGGGTGATCGTTGACCAACTCATCAAGTAAGCCCATTTCATACCCATTTGAGAGTAGGGATCAATAGAGAGCTTGGAATGCCTCTATGTATAAGAGGTTGTACGAATTCACAGGATTCCATTGATGATCGTCTTAAAACGTGACACACATTTTACATCTTTCTTGGGGAATGAATTCTAGGAGTCATTCAAGACTTTTCTATTCTTGAGCACCACCTTTCACCCTAAAATAGATGGTCAGATGGAGAAAACCATATAGACACATGAATACATGATTCTTTCTTGTGTCCTTGATTTTGGCCGATATTGGGAGGACCACCTACCACTGGTGGAGTTTACATACAACAACAGTTATCACTCCACCATCAACATGGCTCTATTTTAGGCCCTGTATGAGAGACATTGCATATCACCACTAGGATGGACAAATCTAGGGGATTCAGTACATATTCGTCCAGAGTTGGTACATGATACCACGGAGAAGGTGCAGATAACCTATGAGAGGATAAAGATAACATAGAGCTGGCATAAGTCTTGTACCGATAGGAGAGGGAGGACCTTGCAGTTTGAGAAGGGATACCATGTCTTCCAATGGATCACACCCTGATGAGGATTACAGATATTTGGTCAGGGTGGCAAGATATCTTTGAGATTCATCAGACCTTTCCCGGTCCTCAGTAGAGTTGGCGAGGTGGCGTACTTTCTATCTCTTCCCTGACAGATTCACTAGATGGATAATATTTTCCATGTGTCGCAACTAAGGAGGTATGTGCATGATCCATCCCTTGTTATCTATAGGGGTGAGCTGGACATCAAATATGGGGTGACGTTTGCGATGTTCCCGGTGGAGATAGAAGATCGACATGAGAGGGTCCTCTATGGGTGGTCGATTCCTTAGGTGCGAGTTCGTTGGCAGCACATTAATCTCTAGGAGAGCACATTGGAGATGGAGGATCATGTATGTGATTAGTACCCCAATGTTTTTACCTAGTTTTTTGTATCTTTCAAAGACAAAAATCACTTAGGTGGGGAGTATTTAAAGACCCAGAAATTCCATATTATTTTTTTAAAATTATATGGGACTATTACGAGTTGGAAAAAATTGAAAGAACGTGTTTCTGAGACCCAAGGATCTTGATCCATAATTTTGAACATTTATTAAGGTACATTCAGTAAATGTGTGGGCAGCATTTTCTATCTTTTTAATTAGTGCTTGGATTACAAAACTAAGGGCACCGTTGAATACACAGTGCAGGTATTCATTTAAGGGAAGCATAACTTCGGCTGGTAAGGGTCGAATGAAAAAGTTACTTTCTTGGACTTTACAAAAAAGAATAAAATAACATAATATTTTTTTTTGGAACCCATTGGACAAATGGTTTTGGGGTTGTGGTGTAACATCAATCCATTTAATGGATTGAATCTTATTTTTTGTGTAACTGCACCGTTTGGGGAAATTAAAATAATGTGTAACTGCAATGTTGAGATAATTAAAGAGGTTTATTAATTATACTCATTAATGAACCTTATTAATTTTATTGTTAATTGATCCTCTACTCCCCTCTATTTAATCTGTGCTTAGGCTTGGGTTTTGGGAGCACTAAGAGAGGAAGCTCTGATGAAGCACAAATGACTTTCTTCTCTAACGAAGAATACAATCGAGTGACGGACATTGGGGGAATTGACGGGAGATGACATGCGTTGACGATAACCTTCAGACATTTACACTCTCTCCTCTTATGTAAAACCTTCCAATATATCCCAAGTAGGGGTTTTATGCTAGATTAATCCCATTAACCCCATTCTTGATTATTATGAAGAACACAGATCAACCATACAATAGGTTGATTTGTGTAGATTCATAAAATGTAGGAGAATATAGAGGGGTTTTCTTTATGATATTTTTTACCTATAAGTAGTCCTTCCCATGTTATAATGCTAACGTGCAGGGAATGGTCCAAACGTAAAAGACTTGGACCCTCTGCTGTTTTCTATTTTAGTTGCGTATTTCTTGGAAGACTGGAAGTTAAGGTGACATGTGGTGGTAACGGCTGCATGACTAATGGAGAAGAAATGGGTTTCCATCCTAGTTGGTAGTTGCTGGATGAGCCATGCCCCAATGGCACACCTAGGCGGTAGAATACACATCCTCGACATGAAAGGAAACTAGAAGAGGCATGCCCCAACGATGCGCTTGGGTGGCGAAAAAGTCAAGTCCATAATGGGCCACGACATGCTGGAGTTCCACTGCGCCACGTGGCACCCTGTGGTGGAGTCAACAAGTTGAGCAGGTTGACGATGAAGGCACGTCCGGGTCCACTGACCATGTGGGCTAGTTCCGAACACGACTATGCCGCATCTGGGGTGAATAGAGTCAGCCCACAACTATGGGCCGAGGTGATCCTAGTGGGCCGGACAGAACAGCTCTGCCCAGCAGGCCGATCCTGCAGGTCTAGTGGGCTAGACATGTCGGACCAATGGGCAAGGGATGTACATAACCCAATGATATGGTTCAACCTAGTATGGTTGGACTCGGGTTGGGTCAGGTCAGTCTGGCCAAGTCGGGCCGGACCTAGACCCCTTTCGGTCTAGTTACCTTTAATTGGGCCAAACTCCTAAACTGGATGTCCATTTGACGAACCGTCTGCGGCGTAGAAAACCTTTTAATGAGGCGGTAATTTGGATATACTCCACGTGACTTTTGTATAAATTTTTAGTTTGTTTAGGTTGGATAGTACACAAATATAACTATTCTCGCTGCACTAAAATGCCTATAACTTACAGACTAGGTGTCTGGTTGATGCGCTTTCTATTGCATTGGAAACCTTATGAAATTACAGGTCATCGGTTTTCTTCCTTGTGATAAATCATGCCGGTTGAAAACAACTAATTTCATCGATGGTGGTTCTCCCAAGTATGCTATTTACGGGACCCTACGACTGGCTTAGAATTGAAGATTACTAATTTTCGACTTTGTGTGACTCGACGGCCTAGTGGGGATCACCTGTGTGTGACTTGGCAGGCCCCCGGTGGGGAGCACCTCTGTTTGACTAGGAAAACCCACGGTACTCAACTGGGGGAGTACCTCAGCATTCTACTATGAGGAGAGGCTCTAGGTAACCCGGTATACCCATCGTACAGGAAGGGGAGGAGTACCTATGTAGTTCACGGTTTGTAGGAAGCGGATTTGTCCAACCCGGCAGGACCACTATACTCGATAGAGGTGGAGTTCTCCAACAGCCGATGTGTTTGACAATGTTACTGGTGATGCTACTATTATTACCCTAGAATATACCTGGTGGGATTTTTCTTTTCTTTGTGCCTGCTATTAAGAATATGCTATGTGTTTTTTTTCCACTGTGTAATTCTAGGAGACCTTTTGGGGACTTGGGGTCCCTACTTGGTATAGTTATGCTCACCCCTACATGGGCTTCGGCCGCACCTTGTTGTGTCTTATGCAGAAGATGGGAATATTTGACTGAGACTCAGGGAGCCAGGACCGGATAGTGGACAGTATTGGTAGTTGACATGGAGAGCTGCAGTGATGAGTTGTACCTACCCTCAGGTAGGATCCTTGGTAGATAACCTCTGTAGTTGTTTTCCCTTTTTTTTCATTTCAAATGGGCTTGTATTTCATCCCCATTACTTTCAACTATAATTGTACTTAGTTTGTCAATGATATATTTTTTTCCTTTTGTGATTTGTGACTTGGTTGGGAATGTGTGTGTGAACAGGTATCCAGGGAAATGGCTCCCACTTGTAGGTTGACGCCTTCGGTGCTAGTCGCCAGCTGCTGGCCTTCAAAAGGAAGGCTTGGGGAAGTCACAGCTTGAGCCCTAGGGGATGGGACATCACATAGACACATTCTTGAGGTTTGGTTCTTCCCAAATGACAAACTCTATAGTATTTTTGAAGAGATCTGAAGGAGTGGTTCTGTAGAATATGTAATCACTCTAACTGATCATTCAATTTTTCTACTCTTTTATACCTCCACTAAATCTATGTTATGTATCAAAAAATAATAACTTTTTAATCCTAAATATTATTAAATTTTATTATGATTACTAATAAAATAGTATACATCCCTTTACCTATCAAATAAAACATGAATGTATCTTATATGTGTACATATGGCTTATCGTCACCATGTAGCGATACAATTCATTTTCCATCACCATCATTTAGGAGTGATAATTATAATGGATTTAATATTTGAATATGATATTTATGATATAATTATAATTTGTAAATTATAATATCATTTCTACGATTTTACCATCTAATGTTTTCAGAAAATGATAACATCTCTCATGTGTATGTATGACTTACCATCTCCACGATGCAATTTGATTCATTATTCACCTATATTTAACATGGATGGTAATAAGGATGAATTTTATGAATATATAATTTATATATGATATAAAAATGATTCTATAACAATTATATATCATATAATATCCTTTATTTTAACTTGATAAGATAATGATTACAACGTTCATGCGTATGTATGGCCCACCATCTCTATGAATGTTGCATCTTATTTTCTATCACCAGATATTATGAATCACAATGAATAAATATTTAATTAATATGTATATGATATTAATATCATTATTATCATTATGGGGATTATGAAATCATGATCTATGAAATAGTACTAAGGATAACAAGTCAAGATATGAATGAAAAACAAACTGATTATTACCCGAGACATAACGTTAACATGTAATTTTCAAGAAGAAAGTAATATAAAGTCATAAGTAAATAATATATGGTATTAAATATATGAATATGGTTCTTTTTTTTGGTGTATAATAAACATATATTTATTATACATGAGGTTTTAACATGTGTGAATGAAATCGAATCTTAATGTAAGGGAATTTCCATCTCAATTTTATTTCTGTGAGATACTTGTCATATTCACCACCCACATATTTTTTTTGGTGTATATACGGACATATGACATGTTATATCATTAATTTATTTTATTTTATGACATTAAAATCTTTAATTTATGTTATTATTTCATAGGGTTTATAATTATATAGACACTCATGTAGAAATCTATTTTTGTCACACTTTTATTTTTATACGACACATGCCTTATACACTACTCATTTATTTTAGGTTGTGGATATACTTTCCATGAATGTCTTTTATGAGACATATCCTAAAAATTTATGGGTATTTATACATCTATTTTATAATCACCTTTTCATGTAGTTTGTGGTTGAAAAGTTACCAAACCAGTAATGGAATTTTGTCTTAATTTTCCTTCTTTGAGAGACATGTGATGTCATGCACCAATATTCATTTATAAGGTGTATATACATCCATTTGACATGATTTATTAGAAATATCGCTTTTTTATTATATAATAAGTATTATGTAATTTTATTATTTCTTCAGTTGGAAATTTTTGTTCCTTTAACACACTATTTTCTAAAAATGTTTTAAAGGTGTTCAAAATGTTCTTTTAAGAATTTTCAGGGAAAATGATTTTAATGATTTTTTGAATCATTTTAAAAGACGCATTAATGTGTTCTAATGGTTATTTTGAAAGAATAATTTTTTATAAATATGTTATGATTTAAAAATCATTTTATTTCAAAAATGGAAAGGATATTATCCTCCAAAATTATTTCAAGTGATCTTTGAAGATTATTTTCTATCTAAGATGGTGTTATTTGATGTTACTTATGGGTTACTGGGTATATGAGTCAATGCTTCCATTTTTATGCATTTAAGAATGGTTTATATGTATTATGGAATGATATTTTTAGAACACATTTATTTTCCATGGTTTATTTTATGATTGAATGATGTTTATGAAACCCATTTAATTTTAAGGTTTCTGATATGATGAATGATTTATGTTATTTTGGAACACATATGTATGGTTTTCATTATTTGATGGGTGGGAAATATTTGTACCTATAATTAATTGCGTATTTATAAATGATTTATGAGCTCAAAGGGTACGCATGAGGGAATCCCAATCCCGAAATAATAGGATACATGGGTGGGCATCCCAAGCCCAAAACAATAGGGTACATGGGAGGGAATCTCAATCCCAAAACAATAGGCTACATGGGAGGGAATCCCAAGCCCAAAACGAAAAGGTACACAAGAGGTAATCCCAAGCTCAATGAAATTACATGGGTGTTTAGTACAATATTAAAATGTTGCAAAGGTCTTAAAAAGAAACTTTAACATGGGGTTTTATATTCTTATGTGTATGCCATAATTCCATGTCATATTACTATGTCATTTTTCTATGTATTATGTTCTTTGTTTATTTATGATTGATGCCTTATGAACATCTAATCTTTATATCATGACTCATCCATATGATTTTTTGTTATGCAGGGTATGATTTCAAATGTAATGCTCATGTCTTCATACCCTTATGTTCTTGTTATGATTACATATATTCCTGATTTACCCATACTGAGCATCTAAGATCGCCATTTTCTTATTTTTCCTTTCCACGTGTTATAACGAAAGGTTTTAATTAGGAGTATTAAAGTGAATAATCTTTATGGGAATCATTAATGATCTTCTACCAGACTAGATATTTACGGTCTGTGGGCATGTGTTTGTCTAATGTATTAAGTCTTCTGAAAAAATTATGTTATTCCAATGTATTAAAATTATAGGCCTTTATAAATGTAATCCATCGAGATTTTCTTAAATATTTTTTGAATTAATTTAATTTTTTCAATATTTTTCATTTCACATAATACTGAATATAGCTTTGGTTATATGAAAAACACTATGTTTATCTTGGGATATAAGCAACACCAAGTCAAGATTGCACTGCCCGAAACACATAGATTATCTTGGGGTATATGCTACACTATTCTTGGATTCGGTTATATAACACTTAGTTCTTTTGAAATCATGTATTGTCCACAAGACCGAGTTTTATCAAACAATAGTATATTATTAAAATATAATTATTTGATATAATAAGATATAAATAGGCTATTAAATTAGATTCTAAGAATATTTACAACTAAGATATTAAAATATAAGGTTCATAATATAAATTAATTGGTTACTAATTTATTATAAATGAAAATATATACCAATTTATTATGAAGGAAATAGTTTTTTATGCTCCCAAAGTCATTTTTCCATAATAAATTAAAATAATTATAATTAGTGAATGATATTAATGAAATATTGATGTTATATATTCAATAAAATATTTTTTATTTTCATCCAATAGATTTTATATGCATAATATAATAAAAAACTCAATTTTACCTATAAAACCTAAATTTTCTAGAAAGGTAATTTTATCACCTTTTAATGGCCAACCCATTTTAAATATAATTTTTGATGATTTTATATTTTTGATATGAAAATATAAAATTCCTATTATAAATAGGGATATTAAAATTTACTTTGGTGGAATATTTGTTATTTTTCTAAAAAGTTTCTTATTTTTATGAATAGTGAAAATACTAGATTTTAATTGAAAACAACATTTTCTTCGAAATTATTTATAGTTTATAATTATATATTTTATTGTTTTTAATGTATCATTATATTATGTATTTATCAGTTAATCCAATTTAGGTAATTTCAATCAATTCCATCTTGAATTTGGATAAAAAACATTTCAATCTTTTGGATGTTTTCACTTTAAAAACTCATTTTCTCATTCAGTAAATGGAGTTTATTTTAAATTAAATATCGTTACTTAAATGTTTTGAATTTTTAGAAATGGATTAAAAATTTGGAAACATAGGGTCCAAATTATTTATATATGTTTCTTTCATTTTTGGGCATTATGAAGATTGACAGTACAATTTTTTTATTAACACAGTAAAAGGTAAATCGGGTAATTAAGGATAAAAAATAATATTATAAATAATAAAAAATTACCCTAAAAATTGTTCTAATTTTAGTGGATATGCTTTATTAGAACAAAATAATCCTTGGTCTCAAATTATAAACTTTTTAATCCACTTGGATGAGAGTATGACATTTATTATATTTTATTTCCTGAAAAGTTAAGGATGGAATGCTCATATTTTCAACAACCATGTCATTTTTAATATAGGATTATAGAGAAGATAAATTAAAATATAAATAATAATTTTAATTATGAAATGTTTTTATTTAACATGTTAATTTAAAAAAAATCTAAAATAAATAAATACAATAAAGGCTTATATAATGATGATACAGTAATTGTTTAATTAATGGAAATATAAAATAAATGACATTAAAAATATTAAAATAAATAAACTTTAATATAATTAATGTGATCCACGAATTTTATAGATATATATGAAATTTTGGGGATAATTTAAATTAATTTTATCAATGTTATAATGTTTCTATGGTATTTTTAAAAAACATGTAATGAATATTGTAAAAATTGATATTATTGATATTTTAAAATAAATAATATTTTATTAAATGATATAATTTTTTTAAAAATATATGATTCATCCAAATAATTTTGATAAGTCCTAAAATTTTATAATTGACTCATTTATTGGTCATTTTTTATGTTATATTATTTATATTATCCCTCAAAGTGTAAACTACATGATGTCACGGTAAGAGTTGAAAGGGAAAAATAAGGGTTAAAACAAAAGGTTGTGGATTAAAAAACATTCAAAACATTTCTAATTTTTATTTATTGAGAGTATTTTTAACCATAATAATATTATATTTGAAGTAACTAACTTTGGAGTTTTTTTCAATTGAAAATTCATTTATATTACTTTAATATATTAAGAGTTTCCTAAAGTTCCCTTCGCCTCAATTATAAAAGGGCACCGCATCCCTAAATTCTTCAAAACATGTTGAAAACTCAAGATAATTCATACTCTTATAATTTCCCTTATAAACTTTCCTAGCCAAATTCTAGTTGTTCTGGTGTTCCCAATGTATCAACTCTGGAGTCCTTGAGTGGAGATCTAAAGGAGTTATTCAGAAGAAGAGGTAATCAATCTAACCGACCAATCTCTTTTTATAATCTTCTATAAATCTTCTATATCAATGATATATATCATAAAACAATATCTTAAGAATCCTTAATATTCTTATATGGTGTATTTATTATTAAAAACCCATTATAAATCCCCTTACCCATGAAACAAAAAAATGAATGCATCTCTTGCGCATTTGTATGGCTTTCCCACTACATGTAGTATTACAATTCATTTTCAATCACCTTATTTTATGGGTGAGAATTTTGATGGATTTAATATCTATATAATATATTTATGATATATTTATTATTCTTTAATTATAATATCATGTCTATCTTTCTACCATCTAATATTTTTAGAAGATGATAGTGTTGCTCATGAGTACATATGGCTTACCATTTCCACGATGTGATGTGATTAGTTATTCACCTATATTTCACATGGTTGGTAATAAGGAGGAATTTTATGAATATATATATTATATATGAAATATAAATTATTCTTTAATGATAATATATCATATATTTTCATTTCATTTTTCCCAAATTGAAAATGAAAATAGTGTTCATGCATACATACGGCATGTAGTCTCTATGAATGGTGTATTTTATTTTCTATTTATTACTTTTATGAATCATTGTGAATAAATATATAATAAATATATATACATATATATTATATTTATATCATTATTATCATTATTTTGATTATTAAATCATGATATATTTAAGAGAAGCAAAGAAAACAAGTCAAAACATGAACAAAAAACAAAGCAGATATTACCCTAAGCGTAACATTAACAAGAAATTATTAATAAATAGATAATATTAAGTCACAAGTAAATAATATAAGTAATATATAAATATATATATGAATATTATTTTTTATTATACATATAATAAGCTTATAATTATTATATAAGATATTTTAGCATGTATGAAAGATGTCAAGACTTAAGGTAAGGAAATTTCGTCTCACTTTTTATTTCCATGAGATAAATTCAATATTCACCACTAACTTATTTCATGTGGTTTATATATTGACCTACGACATGTTATTTATTTAGTTTCCATTAATTAATTATATTAAAATCTTTTATTGATGTTATTATTTTATGGGCTTCATGATTCTAAAGTTACTCATTTAATAAGAGATTCTTTATCTGAATTTTATTTTTTATGGGACACATTCTGTATACACCACATATTTATTTTGTGTGCTGTAAATAAAAACCATAACTTTATTATATTAACCATACCCTTATGTTTATAGGTATTAACATATCCATTTTATTTTCTGTCTTTCACATGGTATACAGATCAAAAGTTACCAAAATCGGTATGCTAATTTTTTATGAATTTTTCTTCGTTCAGACACATGTTATGTTAAAAAACAATATTATTTTATATGTAATATATACTGCCTATTTTTAAATATTATAACGAATATACTTATTTTCACTATATTATATATTTTATGTAATTTTCTTCTCTCTTTAGTCGGAAATCGGTGTTCCTTGAAAACAATTTATTCTGTAAATGTTTTAAAAGTGTTTTAAATGATATTTTATTTGTTTTCAAGGAAAGGGGATTTAAAAGATATTAAAATTTGAATTTTAAAACATTAATTATGTTTTTTCTAGTTTATTTTCAATGAATATGGTTTGATAAATGTTTTATGGTTTAAAAATCCATTTTTTAATAGGAAATGATGTTTTCTCAAGAATTATTTCAAATGACCTTTCAAAACAATTTTCCATATATGATACAAATATTTTATGTTACTCATTCCTTATTGGGGTCATTATTCAAAGATTCTATTCTTTTTTTGAATTTTTTCTGTTTATTATTTAATTATATTTATAAAACCTATTTCTTTTGCATGGTTTATGTTATGATTGAATAATGTTTATGAAACCCATTTCATTCCACGGATTTTGATATAAATGATGATTTTTATTCTATAGAACACATCTGTATGGTTTTCATTTTTTTATGGGTGGTACATATAAATCCCTCCAATGCATTGGGTAATGTTAAATGATCTATGAGCTCAAAAGTGTACAAAGGATGTCATCCAATGCCTGAAATAATAGATAACATAAGAACTCTTCCTAATCCTGCAATAAGTAGGTACACATGAGGTTATCCTATTCCCACAACAAGAGGGTACATGGGAGATCATCCTAAGCTTGAAATAAGAGGGTACAGGGATGTTATCATACTCGTAAAATTAGAAGGTACAAAGGAGGACGTCCCAAGCCTGAAGTAGGTACAGGGTTGATTAGACCAAGACTAACATACTATGAATGTCGTGGTAGGAATCATTGACATAAAATATTTTTAGATTATGTGTATGCCATAAATTCTATGTCGTATTCCTATGTTATGATTTCAAGGATTGTGTTCTTTATTTTCTTATGATTTATCTCTAATGAACTTCTAGTATTTATTCCATGATTCCTTTTTACAATCATTGATACATAGGGTATGATCTTCTATTTTCATGATCATTTTCTCACACACTTATGCCCATGATTATGTTTATATGTCTCCCTTGTTTACCCTTACTGATCATCTGAGCTCACCCATTTCATTTGTTTCTTTTTCCCATTATATAAAGAAATATTTTTGGTTAGAATACTAAATTTTTGATCTTTATGGTATATTTTTCAGATCTCTAACCCAATTAGAAAAATATGTTCCATGTTTTGAAAGGAAAAAAACTAATACAATCTTTTGGTCTGTTTTTATGTAATGAATGAAATTTCCTATAATAATGATGTAATATCAATGTAACTCAGGCCTAGTTAATTATAGACTTTATTAGAGAAAAGTTTTAGACACCCATTAGATAAAATTATGATAAAACCTTAGTGATATCCCTGTGGATATTTCTAAGGATATATCTGGGGATTTATCTTAGGTTAAACCTACGGTGTCAAAGAAAGGTGTCATAATTTTGATGTCCTATAAGTGATTTTCCATGATTGTATGGTTTTCTACTATTATAAGTGTTTCTCAAGTTATGATTTATGGTTTTATTCAATGGAGGGAAGTAAAAGGAACTTTGGTAACATTGAATCTAATGTAAACTTTTGTGACTATGAGTGACGTAATTGGGTAATGACTGGAGAGATTAATTTTCTGATTATACTGAATTAAAAATCATGATATATGAATAACAATGTGAACAATGTTGGTATTCCTAATACATTGAAGAAGTGGAAAATGGAATATTATGAATTTTGACATGGTGACGAACATAGGGTAAAGAATCTTTTTCTTAATTCATGTCAAGAAGAAGCAAAGAATATCCTTATGGAGTACCTCAAATAGAGGGTATTATGTTATCTATGTTGGAAAAGGGTTCACATAGTGATGAACTTTCAGAGAGTTAAATTTCTTATCTATGGAGAACATGGGAATTACCCAACTCAATTATTTGACCTAATAACTTACATCTAAACCAAGGAAGAACTTATTCCATGATAATCATTGAATATGATGGATTGAAGTGTTAGTGTTTTTGGATTCAAGAATTATCAAATATATTGGGATTTTTCAGTTTATGTGTTTTTTGATGAAGATTTACAAGAATATATTTAATTGCTCATATGTAATATAAATGTGATTTAATGTAATAGTGATATTTTGATTACATAAATATAAGCCTTAAAATATTATTGATGTTGATATAATGATGTCTGGATAAAGATATATTGGATAGGAATAAGTTAATTGGATGTTATAGATTTCCTTGGAACTAATTAAAAAAATTTTCAAAGTGGTTTATGCTATCTTGGATAAAATTTACATCTTTCTGGACCCACGTAATACAACCAATAAATTTTAGAATAACAAAACATGCATGTTTTTAAAAAAGATGTAGAGTAATTCATGTTATTATTATAATTCTATATAAAACATGATAATGGTATTAACAAGATTGTAATGTGACAAACAAGAGATACAATATGATATATAGAAGATAAATGTTTAGCTTATTTAGTGGAAATATTTATAATGTTTTGGATTTTCAACTTTCATAATGATTCTAGGAATAACAATTTGTGGTAATTTTAATATAAAATTCGGTTGAAATTTCTACGATTAAAGTATTATCTCTCCATAGGTGGATTTATGTATATTTGAAAAAAATTTCCATCATTTTGATTTGATAAAAACATATGGAATGACTTGTCACACTATATTTAGATCTCGTGAACTATAAATGCTTCAAGAATGAAAATTTCAACTACATTTCTTAGCATAATAGATGATGTGGAAATTGATCAAGGCACAAAAAGGGTGAATTTTTTCTAAAATCATGTAATTATATCCCCTTGTGAAAATTCTTTAACATTAGGAAAATGATCGTAAAAAAAATTTCATTCTATTATTATCATTATTTATGATATTAATTACCTCTTTCACGCTTCCTGATTTTATGGTTTTTTATTGTTAACTTTCTCTAGATCACTCATTTGTTCTTGATCAAAGATATTTATCAATATTTTGGATTATTTATGCTTTTTTTATAGGCCCAAGTTTTTTATTATTTTCTCCAACATCAAAACCTGGTTATGATTTACTTTGTTGTACCATCATTTTCTAACTCTTTTTTAAAGGATGTTTTAGAATTAAATTTTATAATTTCGGTTTCTATGAAAGGAAATTCAATGTATTAAACATTTGATAAACTAGGGGAACTTTTAGGGATAAATTCATTTTCAGGGTAGTATAATGCAACACCTTGAGATTTATTGAAATATTTTTTTCTAATTAATTTAATCTTTTCGATATTTTTTATTTCACACAACACGGAATACAGTTTTCGTTATATGAAAAATAAAATGATTGGATTGCATTATTTGAAACACCATTTCGAGATTACACTACACACCAAAATTAGATTATCTATTGGTATACTCAACACTATTCTTGTCTTGTCTTACACAAAGCTGAGTTCTTTTGATATCTTGTATTACACGTAACATCGATTTTTACCGAACAATAGTATATTATGAAAATGTTATTATTCATTATAATAAGATATAATCTCAATGATAAATTAGCAGTTATAAATAGTATGAACAAACTTGTATAAATATATGGTTTATAGAATGAATTAATTAGGTAACAATTAATTATAAATTAAAATATATAAAAATTGATTATAAAGGAAGTAGTTTTATTTTTGTTCTCCCAAAGTGGTTTTTCCATAATAAATTCAATTTAATAAAATTATTGAATGATATTAGGGAAATATATGTGTTATATATTCAATAAAATACTTTTTATATTCATCTAATAGATTTTATAGGCACGAGATATGAAAACACACATTTTACCCCAAAAATCTTATATTTTTCAAAAGGGAAATTTTACAGCCTTAAATTAAAAAAACCATTTTAATGTTAATTAATGATGATTTTAGAATTTTTATTTGAAAAAATAAAATTTTATTTGAAATGAGGATATTTAGATTTACATTGGTTGAATTTTTTTCATTTATATGATAAGATTCATGTTTTGATTAAAAGTAAAAAATACTGAATTTTATTTGAAAATTGATTTTATCAATGAAATAATTTATAGTGTTTAATTATATATTTTATTGGTTTTAAAGAATAATTATATCAAAATTTTCTCATTTAATTCAATTTAGTTCGTTGGAATCAATTTTCACTTTAAATGTGGACGTAAAAACATGTCAATCTTTTGGATGATTTCACTTTAAAAACATAGTTTCTTGAACTGTCTATGGTATTAATATTAAATTAATTACAAAAACATCTGTGTTTTTAATTTTGAAAAATTAATTCCATATTTTTAATTATAGGTTCCAAATTATATTAATAGTTTTCTTTGATTTTTGGTCATTATGAATAGTAACTTTAATAATTTTTTATTAACACGGTAAAAGGTAAATGAAGTAATAAATGGTCAAAAGATAATATTATAAATAATATAAAATAACTCTAACAGTTTTCCTTATATCATTGGATGAGTGTATTTTGACCTAAATCATCCTTGATTTAGAATCAAAACCTTTTTAAGATACTTTGAGGAGAGAAAGACATTTAATATATTCTATTTAAAGAAATGTTAAAGATGTCCTACTCATATTTTCAATAACTATATCATTTTTAATATGGGGTTATACATAGGATAAATTAGACTATAAATAGTCATTTGAATTTTAAAATGTTTTTCTTTATCAGGATAATTTATTTTTAAATTTTATGAAATAAATAAATACGTTAAAGGATTACACAATGGTGATTCAATAAGTGTTTGATTTTTGGAAATATCAAATAAATGATATTAAAAATATTAATATATAAATATTTTTACATAATTAGTGTCATACACTAATTATATGGATTCCTTTGACATTTTTGTATTAATTTAAATGAGTTTTTTTGAAGATATCATGTTTATTTAATATTTTTAAAAAGTTTTTTAATGAATTGTGTAAAAATTGACATTATTGATATTTTAAAATAAATAATATTTAACTTAATAAAGTATTTTTTTTGAAATAATATTTGTCCAAATAATTGATAAATGCCCTAAAATTTCATAAATGAATCATTTATTGTTCAATTTTCAGGTTATTGTAAGTAAATCAACCTTCAAACTGTAAAATACATGATGTTACAGTAAGAGTTGAAAGGTTAAAATAAGGGTTAAAAATTTATATGGATTAAAAATTAAACAAAACTTGTCTAATTTTCATCATCAAAGAGTCTTTTGACCCATAATCATCTTATAATTGAAATAAATAACTTTAAATCCATTTGGTAAAGAAAATTAATTTATATTAATTTAATATTTTAAGAGTTTCTTAAAGTTCCCATCGCCTCAATTATAATAGGGAACCTCCTACATAAATTCTTCACAAAAAATTGAGCCTTAAAGATTAGAAATAACCTACCCATTTTCATTCTCAACTTATCTTGCCACATTCTTGATGTTCAGGTCTTCCCAAAGGACCAACCATATAATTCTTTAGAGGATATCTAAATTACCCATTCAAAAAAAGAGGTAATCATTCTATCTAATCATTACCTTTTTATACTCTTTCATAACTCCTATATATCAATGATATTTATCTAAAAATAATAACATTGAAATACTTAATATAATGAAATTATATTATTATTATTAAAACACAATTACATATCCCTTTTCCTATCATACATATAAATGAAATTATCCTTCTTATGTATGTACGACTTACCATCTCCACGTTGTGATACAAATAATTTTCTATCACTACCTTTTATGAGTGATAACTATGATGGGTTTAATATTTATATATTATATTAATGATATAATTATCTTTTACAGTGATAATATCATGTCTACATTTTTACCATCTAATATTTTTGGAAAATGATAACCTCGCTTGTGCGTGCGTATGACTTACCATCTCCATAATGCAATGTGATTTCTTATTTACCTATATTTCACATGGATAGTAATATGGATTAATTTTATGAACATATATTTTATAAATGAAATAAAAATTAATTTTTAATGATAATATATCATATAATTTCCTTTCTTTTAACCAGGTAAGAAAATTAAAACAACATCCATGCGTATGTAATGCCTACAGTCTCAACGAACGGTGTTTTTTATTTTCAATATCTAGATTTTATGAATAACATTGAATAAATATATAATGAATATATATATATGATATTTATATCATGATTATCATCTGTAGATTATTAAATTATGATCTATGTAATAGGACCAAGGATAACAAGTCAAAACATCAACAAAAAACAAAGAGGATTTTACCTGAAGCGTATCATTTACAAGAAATTATTGATAAATTGGTAATATTAAGTCACACATTAATCATATATGTAATATATATATATATATGACTATGATGCTGTGGTAGACATATAATAAATTTATATTTATTATACATAAGGTTTTAACATGTGTGAAAGAAGTCATGTATTAAAGTAATTGAATTTCATCTCACTTTTTTCGTGAGATACATGTAAAATTGACCACTTGATTATTTTTTGTGGTGTATATAATAATCTATGAAATATTATATCATTAATTACCTTTATTTAATTATATTATATGTTTTAATTTATGTTATTCTTTTATGGGGTTCATGATTCAAAATATACTCAAGTAGTAAGGGAGTCATTGGCTCACATTTATTTCTTTGGGACACATGCCTTATACACTACATGTTTCTTTTGTGTTGTGTATATACATCCCATTAATGTATTAAATGATCCATATCCTTAATTTTATAGGTATTTAGAAATCTATTTGATGATATCCATTTCTCAGGGTTTACAGTTCAAATGTTACAAAATCTATAAGCAAATATTTGTCTTAATTTTTATTCTTTGAGAAAAAATGTTATTTTATGCGCTTATATTATGTTATGAGGTTTATATACTATACTTTTTCATGTTTTATCATATAAATAATTCATTTCATGGTATTATAAGTTTCAGGTAACATTATTCTCTCTTCGGTTAGAAATATATATTCCTTCTAAGTAATTGTTTATTAAAATGTTTTAAAAGTGTTTTAGATAATATTTTATGCATTTTCAATGAAAAAAGATTTCAATGATTATTTAAAAAACTATTTCCAAATATTACATATATTTTTTCAAGGTTATTTTCAATGAATGTTTTTTTCTAAATGATTTATTATTTAAAAATACTTTTTTATGCCGAAAGGATATTTTCCTCTAGATTTATTTCAAAGAGTCATTGAAAACCATTTTCCACATATGCTAATAATAAGTATTGTTTTTCATTTTTTATTAATGTCATGACTCAAGATTTTTATTTTTTTTCTGAATAATTTATGTGTATTGTTGAATTATATTTATGAAACCTATTTATTTTCCATGGATTTTGTTATGATTGAATGATGTTTATGAAACCCATTTCATTCTAGTGATTATGATATGATGTAATATTTAGGTTCTTGTGGAACATATATATATGGTTTCCATTATGTGAAGTGTGGGACCTAAATCTCCCAAAAATTCATTGGGTAATTATTATTGTTCTATGATATCAAAAGGGTATATGGGATGTCATCTTTAGCCTACAACAAGTGGGTGAGTAAATTGCTTAAGGAATATCTCATGGGGTAATTTGGTTTTGAACCCATGTCCATGAATAATATATGATTTCGGTTTATATGAGGATGCTTTTTTTGAGTGTAATACTCACTAAATTTATATAAGGTTTCGATTATTATTCTATAACCATTCTCCCTTGATTGAGGAGGTGGACGTGAATTATATGTGGTGATAGTTTTAAAAACTGTATGTTGAAAACTATGGAAAAAAAGGTGTTCACACATATGATGGACTGTGTATATTAAATAAAAATAAATCATAATAATTAATGTTCTCTATGGCTGACTCTCTAGGTAGAATTTATTTTCTTATCTAACATGAATTCATTCAGTTTCATTACATCATCATGTTTAGTTTTGTTTTGTATTCACACTATCATCTAATATTTATTTATTTTTCAAAACTAATAAAAGCCAAAAAATATAAAAAGATAATTAGGTATAGTGTTTGATCAATTTAAAATTATCTCATGTGAGATGACTTTGGTTATCCACTATTCGAAACTAAGAAAATATTTATTTTTTCACTACCTTATGATAGGCGTGCAAAAATTCAAAACAACTTCTAGGGAGTTTAATAGTTCTTGATCTCGTTATTTCTATTCCCAAATCATAAATTTCATTCTTTTTTTTTTAAATATGTTTCATGATGAATTCAAAGAAAAAATACTCTACACATATTAGTTACTCATAATTGCAACAATATGAAAAAATGGATCTCAATGATACAGAGTTTAATTTGTATATTATCAGTGATCTAATAAAGAACCTAGAGATAAAAAATTGAATGGTTCACCGAATATATTCATTCATACTAGGAGTAGATTCTAGAGAAACCTGAATCTAAATATCCACAATGAACAGAACCATTAGTGGGATAAATTTTGCCACTCATTTTTCAAATCTAAGAACATGTAGAGAATATGAATGAAATTCCTGAAGACCCATTCTACCTAACTAAATCATTTCTATCAGAGATTCAGTGAGAAGACATGCCTGGTAGTATCCTCAAGGGAGATCAATATGATTTGAATGAATTTTTAGAGTAATATGCAAGTATGAAAATGAAACATGATCCCCTTATCTCCAAACAAAGAAAAATCAATAGCATTTTATCTCTATATGTTTAGGGAAGAATAAATATTATACTAGCATGAGTAACTTACTTCACCCACTACCACTCTAATTCAGTATGGGTTTTACAATAAAGAATAAATTAAAGATCAACCAATATAGAGAGATGATATTGTCTTAATATTTCTCAGAACTGATATTATTAAAAATGAATTAAGTGTCACCATGCACTATTTTTAATTTTTAAAATCATCTAACACATGGACTTCCTTATAGGGTTATGAAGAAAAAATAATATTCACCTAATGAGTTACACATGGAGGTTCTCGAACATATTGAACTTCTATTAGAGGAAATACCTGAAGAGATCTAAGTGGCTTGGCTTATGGAAGAAAGAAGATTCTTAAATTAAAGGGAAATATTTTTATATTTATTCTTCAATTTTTAATTTTTTTTAAAATAAATTACACTCATATTGTCCCATTTACTATTCTAAATATTTTGTATATCTTCATAAGGAACTACATAATAAAGAAGAGGTTGTGTAATTAGAAAACTAAATGAAGAAGGACCCATTATTTATCATTCCTTCGCCATTCAATATGTTTCTCATTACTATGGTGGTGGATTTTGTGCACTATATCCATAGATTACTCAACATAATAATGGATGGAATGAAATATGGAACTATGAAGTTTTTTATATTTAAATCACAGAATCTATACAACCTTTATATTTTCAATAACAGCTGATTCTACCCATCTACATGCAGTAAAAACACTGGGCCCACTTGGGGGTTCTAACAAAGATGTAACCCAATTTTAATTTGTTTTTTTCAGAATATAGTTCTCAATTTATTTCATAGGAATTAGTTTTAATAATATATTGGAAGATCCACCAGTCCCACTCATTATTTTTTATATTATTTTCAATGAACCATGGGCTTTAATGAGTGAGTATATTTGTTTGTTTCTAGTGATGATGGAACAAATAATCCTAGAATAATGTTTATTAAGAGTTAAAAGTATAATAGATTTATTACTAAGGTATTTTACTATTATGATCCTTTTCTTTAATATATATATATATATATATATATATATGGAAATTTTTTTGAGATGTAAAAAATAATTTATATACCCACACTTTGAATCTTTACATTACTTTACTAATCTATGAGACATTGTTTTATTTGGAATTACACAATTTCATGTTTTAATTAACTAAATTGATAAAATTTAATGAGTAAATTTGGGAATTGGATGAATGGAGGAAAAATGGATGTTATTTTGATGAATCAGGATATGAGGGAATCTTCTCATTCATGTAAACGAAATAAACCAATCATTTTTCATACTTTTAGTTTTTTGAAATTCATGATGATTAATTTTTTATTGTAATTTCATAACATGAGTGATTTTCCAAAATTTTACTCTCTATTCTTGAGAAGATGTATATACCTAACACTTCCAATTTCATTCTTGGGAATATTTATAGAGAGATCTTGGAAAGTTCCACCTACTAGAACAATCATTGGAACATTTCTAATCTATGATTTTATAGAGTCACATTTAATATAAATGAGAAATTATTATTGATTTTTTCCTTATATATGAGACACAAGTTTTTCAATAATCCTTTTTACAACATAAAAACTATAAATTACCTTGTTAGTAATGATCCCCCTTACAAGACAATTATATCGATTCTTAACCTACTCTATGTATTTTTCATGATATCTTAAAGATGAAGTGTGGGGGTGAGAGAAGTCATATTGGAAAGGATGCACTATATTGAAAGGAAAACCTGTGGGGGTGAACATATAATTATTGTTATATGATTAGTTATATTTATTGTACTTCGTTCCAACCACTCTTGAAATAAAGTACGGGGATATAGGTTGTGACTTGTAGGAATCAAAAAATCATCATTTTAAAAATGGTTATTTTTATCATATGGGGGTTTGGTTGTGTATGTGATATTTTTTCCAAGCATAAATTTCAAAAAAAAATTAAAAAAATGAATAATTGGGTTTCTATAATATTAAAAATTAGATAAAATTAGAGAGGGAATACATCATTCATTGAGATTTCACTATTTTAGACATTTACATTGACCCTAAGAAAATATCATTTTTATTTTGAAGGGGAGATCTTCATTAAAGTTTAATTTATATGTAATATAATAAAATTTAGAGTAAATATAATATTTTAGACTTAATATTTTAGAAATAATCACCCACCTAACCGAATACTCATATTCATTAAAACCATAGATTTAAATTCCTCATGATTTCAGGTGATTTATTTCTTTTAAAGGTAAAGAATGTGGGTCATATTTAAACTTATGGGAGGTGTATGTATTCAAGGAATGAGAACAATTATAGTTCATAATATTTCCTTGAGTGATGAGAGGAATTAATTTATTATGAGTTAAGTCATAACCTAGCATGTTTAATAATAATTAATTAATATTATTAAATGAATGAAAATAGAAAATTCAAAAAAATTCCAATTGTAGAATATAAAAAATTCATTATTATATTAGTTTATTTAAAAATTTTGAAGTTTTATTAATATTTTAGGTGATATTTTAATAATTTAGTTTTAAAATGGTAATTGTTTTATTTTTTTACTTTTAAATTTCAATATTGGTAAGAAAGGGTGCCATTTGAGATTCTAGTTTTAGGTTCAATGCGTGAGGGAAATAATGAGTATAAGTTTTGGGGTATTTTATGCTCATACATTTTACATGAGAAATCTTAAATTTAAATAATTAATTTCATTGATTATTATATGATAATTCTCAAGTAATTAGTTTTTTATTCATTTGTGGGTAAATAATTTTTTTAAATAATTTTCTGAGAAATAAGTTAATTAATAAAATATTAAATATTGTTTATAAATGAAAACAAATGTTTCATCCTTCAAGAATTTATAAAATTACATTTTTATCATTGAAAAAAATATTAGGTTATTTTTTAAACTTCACGAGGGAGGAAGATCTCAATCTATCCATTGTGAACGTTGGATGACAATGATAAAGTAAATTTACCCTACTAAAATTGGATCCCACTATAACAATAATTTTATTGATCCACTCTATAACATCATCCACCTTATATCACTTACCACCAGTGCTCCACCATCACCAACCTTTATTATTCCACTATCCTATGAATCTCTCGGGATGTGCTACTATAATCCTGCCAACATCACGATGATTCTGAAAAGTCATGATTCCACCAACTATTTAAGATTGGCATACTACAAATTATGTTTCTTTTTCTTCCACTTATAGTAATAGATGCCTTATTTCACTAAGTTATTCTCTCTCCAGCCTCCTAATATCATTTTTCTTACATCATCCTTCTTCAACTATAAGTCTACTTTCTTCTATCGGATCACTTTTTCAGATGATATCATTTACTACTACATTCAATTGAAACATTATTAATTTCTTCTTCCATACCTACTACCACCATTAATTTTAACCATCACTTACTACCTCTATTGATACCACCTATACTTCCTCATGCCTCTTTTACTTCAACTACTCATTATCACCATTTTCTACATCCAATGTGGATTCTTTTTCTTACGTCAGTATGATAACATTGATATGATTTATTTGTAAATTCACCATGCACCTTCCTCTATTTAGTGAAGTTATATCATTACTACAAGAATCCTAGGATCCTAATATGATAATTATAAATTGATAACAATCTCATCAAACTTATTTCCATGAAAAAATGTTTGAAAACATTTTTCAATTGATGAATGAAGCCATAGTTGAGGCCTTCCTGAATTAAAAATGTGTTAAGAGGAAAATGATGTTGGCTTCCCCGATGGTTTCATATTTCATGGACAAAAATTGGATGATGAGATCGAAATGGTTTGGAATGTGTCTTAGGAATTGGGACTAAAGAGTTTTACAAGTTTTGAGATAAAAACAAGTGTTTGGGATACTACTTCTCCATGAATGTATATGACAATGCTATCCATTAATGGTGCCAAGTCATATGCCACATGGGATTTATATAAAAAGAATGATGAAGGATAGTAAAATATGTATATGGGAAAATATGAAGATATGAAAATATGGCTAAGTGAAAAGTTGTGTTCTCTCTCTTAGATAGATAACTTAAAAGGATATGTTCACATTGAATAAAAAAACTTTTAACAAATTCCAAGAGAAGAAAATTTGAGGATTTTAATAAGAGGATTTTGGATCGAAGCATTTGAATATCAAGAAATACTTTACTTAAAAATACAACAATAATTCTACTATGTGGTTAATCAGCTTCTTGACTGAGAAATCATGTTATAGCTATTATATTATGTTTTTGTAATAGTTTTTGTTTTATTTCACTTTCGCGCAACGTTGTATTCATATTTTAATTCGATGTGTTCTTCCATTCTATCTCACTCTATCCACTATGATCTTTTATATTAAAGAGAATGATTAAATGGATAAAGAATTTCATGAGTGTGTAATATAATTTTCAAACCCAATCCATGTTTAATATTTATTTTATTTTAATCTAAGGATAATTTGTTGTGAGAATAATCCACGTTGAAGTTATATGTTAGTCAAATTCTTATTCTAAAACCATTCTTCCTCAATTAATGAGATTTATGTGTATAATAGTTGGTGATTGTTGAGTGAAATTTATATTCACATCTTGGGTATAAACATGTTTTCACAGAAATGATAGAGTTTTTACATTAAGTATACATAAAATAGAACAATGAAGGTTCTCCCGGCATGACTGTCTTTGGATAATTTCTTGTCTTCTCTAACTTTCATCCATTATTTTACATAACATTTGGATGTTCAGTTTATTTTTCTATTCAAATTGTCATATTATCATTCATTGTTTTCATAAAATAATAAAATCACCAAAAATTTAATTAGGTATACTGTCTGATTGATTACAAATATCCTCATGTGAGATGACCTTATTCGGCCACTGTGATTCACTAGGAAAATATTGTAACATTTTCACCATGCTATGATAGTTGTGTAGTAAAACATGAAATCCAAAAGTAGTATTGGTGGATGGGGTGAAGAAAGACACATCATGGTTATTTTCACAGTTTATGATGTGTCAGCAAGTGAATGTTGGACACCAGTGACATATAAGTCTTCTTTATCCCATTCTCATTCCCAAGTGGAAATGGGATGATTTTACAATGGATATTATGATTATATTATTGATTTAATCTCATAGAATTGTTTTCGTGTGTGTTTTCATGGACTAATTGATGAATGTATCACATTGGATACTAATCCAAGATACTTATTTAGTCGATGTAATGGGAACAATGTTTGTTTGGGTGATAGTGAATCTTCCTGTGGTTCCATAGAGTATCCAATCATTTAGGGATTCTTGTTTCACATCATTAATCAATATGTAACTTCCAAATGTTCCTAATGTTTGAGTTAACTTGAGAATTACCTAATATCATCTGATAGATGGGAAGTGTATAGTTTTTTGTCAGAATATTTTCAATAGGTTTTATTAAAAAAATATTTTTACTAACTATACACTTCCCATGTTTTTTGATTATTTTTATAGAAAAAATAGTTTTACTATATGTACAAACCATTATTTACCCAAAAAAACTATAAAAAAGGTCACTAGATGAACTATTTCAGATGGAAATTTATAAAAATGCAGAAATTAACATTATAAAAATATGGTCATGTACTTTTCACATCGTACAAATGATTTCATATTTCATAAAATTTAGTTTTCAAAATTTTTAACTTAAAATGTATAACTAAGTCTCAAAGGATGAACTTCTACTTTATTAACTGGATATATATTTACTGAATGGAGGTAGACATACTCTCTAGATAAACCGTTGTAAAAACTATCGAATGACGATTTTCATTTCTCTAGATGAATAAATTTTATCATATAAAATGAAATAAGTTTACTATATCATATTGAAGATTTAACAATATTGTGATGATAATACCAGAAATACCATCAAATGATGTTATGATAGAAAATTTCAAGTGAAGGACAAGTTCATATAAATACATTGAAACAAACTTCAATAATCACAAAATATAACCATTTTTTATTTTCATAAATATAAAGTCGCATTTGAGGATGAGGAAGAGAATTATTTTTTAACTCAAAAAATATTATATTTACATTGTTCCTTATATAATATTATTACTAGTTTTCACATTGAAATATTTAGAGAGTTTTATATATTATGGTACTTGTGTAAGGATTTAAAATACATTAAATTTTTTTTAATTGTAATGATTTTGTTTGATCTAGATGATTGAGGTACTCTAGGGATATGAAGATAGAGAAAATTCTTATTTGGCTAATCAAGGTCTTCTGTGTATCAGAAGAAATATTTTTTCTAGACTTTTGGATCGAGGGTGTCATTCCTTAAATAAAACAAAATTTATGGTTAATTTAAACCATGGATACCCAAAATCGAGGTATGAAACTTCCTTATAAAATAAGGAAAAAATTATAATATTTTATTAATTTATGTAAGTTTTTTTTATCTGTTTTATAAAATATCAATTTAATTTTTTAAAAAAAATATATTATTATTTAGTTGTGTTATTTTTAAGTAAAGTTTACTTTTTTATAAACGTTTCTCATACTCTAAATATTAAAATTATGAGACTTTCTGATTATTTAACTATTAATTGTAATGAGTGTTCTTTTGATAAACTAATTTAAAAAATTTAGTAAATTATCTATTTTATTTTTATAAAATAAAATTCAACTCCTTATTGTAGCATTTTTAGTACTTTTAGTATTCAATAAGTTCTAGATTTCATAAGGGTTAACCAATATCAAGAATCAACCAATGGTAAGATTCTAGACTAAATTGGGAATTTTTAAAATATACTCTATTTTTCATATTGTATCATATTTTAATTTACTTTATATTTAAGTTATTTATTTTAATTGATTTATTTCTTTCCATAATTACTCAAAAATCGTGTTGATTCCATGAAAACCTTTAATATATTATTCGATTTATATTTAAAATAAGGATAAAGAGGCCAATTTCTAGTCCGATATCGACATTGTACCATTAAATTTAGTGATTCAAACTTGAATTATTACAAACAGAAGAGTTTTTTCCATATAAATTTAGGGATAATTCCAAGAAAATTAATGTTGATTATTATAGAATATTAATTTCCATAGTAAATTTTTTTTTAATATTTATACTGTAAATTATTTTTGTGTTTATAGATTTTTTGGATAACCCACATGAGTGTACTTTACTGGATCACGTAATAAAGTTTATACATGAAGAGTTTTATGAGAAACCAACATCGAACAACTATAAAGTATTTCATTGAAGTTACATGTACATGTTTCATTGAAAAAAATAAATATAACCGGTTTGAATTTGGAATATAATATTCATATGGTATGTTTATATATATAGTTAAAAAAACCAATTCCATCAATCAGAGGTTGAGTAAGGTTTTCTATCTATATTGTGTGACACATATTTTTTTAATCAATCGCTACATACACTTTGGGATAGACTTCAACCTTTTGATCATTCATTGTTGGAGTGAAATTTTTTCCTCATCACTATTTCCCAAATTATTCAAATTGGACCTCTAGTTCTTACTTATTTCAATATATGTCTTTTTGAGAACTTTTATTATGTCATACTTCCCTATAAAGGTTCGATTGTTACGTTATTTCACCCCAAATAAAAGGTACATGTGGTTTATCCCAAACCGGTAAAATTTTGGGGAAATCTGGTTGTGCCTTGGTCTAGATAGAGGTATGTTTTGTTTCATCCACCACCACAAAAGGGTGTTATATAGGATTCGATTCCAAGTGATAAAAAATTAGTCTTGGTTTGTGTCTCTAAGGTATAAAAAGAAGTTTTAAATAGTTGTTAATCCACATCCAAAGTTACATATTCAATTATAGTGGGTTTTATTTCTCTCTACTATTGGGAGGAGTGAAGAGTGTATGTAATATCAACTAAATCTAAACTACTATAAAAATAAATATCTTTATCTTAATTTTTTTTTTACTATAAAAAAAATTTTAACCTTGGATTTTTTTTAAAATTATTTAAAATCATTATTTCACCATCCCTTGACCATTCAACCATACATATATTATGACCATTAAATTTATATGAAATACTAAACCCTAGACTTGGAATAATAATATTTATTTGTAATAATCAAATACTAACATAATTTTATTTGGGAAAAGATCTATTTGGGATGAAAATAATAAGTTAAAATGATATTTAGACACCTCAAAGTCCCCCATTCTTAAATAGAATTGATTATGGATATTTTCAGTCACTCAAAAAACCAATCAAAAGAATATAAGCACTGATAGTTGATGATAAATCAAAATTTTAAGATTTTTAATTGAATATAATTGATAATTATCACCAATATTTATTCAAATATATTTTAATTAATTCATTTCTTTTTTACATTGTGAATTTGGTCTCTCTTGAAAAATTAGATAAAACCTTGAGTTTTAGTGGTTATTAATATTTTTAGATTTAATAAATCAATCCATAATTGAATTTTGAATTTTGAAACACAGTTAATTTACTCAATTCTGAAGTTATTTTGGAAATTAAATTGTTAAATGGCTTGAATCGGGATATTTCATTATTTTATTCATTTTGAATTAATTGAAAACCATAAATTGATTTTTTTTAGAAATTTTAAATTCAATGCTGATTTTTTATTTTAAAAAATCAAATCTTGAATGAAATTATAATATGGATTAAACTTTTAAATTTAGTTTTTTATATATTTTGTAAGAAATATTAAATTTAATCCAATATTAATTTAAGAATTTATTTTGATGTGTGGAGAACAAATTTTAACAATTTTTTAATTTTTTATTATTTTAAAAAATAAATAGAGAATTTAATGACTCGATTATTTTGCATTTAAATCACTATAATATCTCTAATAATATTTTTAGAGCCTGGTGCTGAGAAATTGTGAAATTCTGACTCCCAATGAGCTCTAAAATCATTTTTGTAAAATATAAAAATATATTAATATTACAATCACATGTTTTTTTAGAAAAAGTGGAAAAAAATCATCATTATTGTATTGTTTGAGAAATCTAAGACCACTATTGTGTCTAGAACATGGTCTTTACTTAAGGTGCAATGTAATCTTTCTTGGGGTCGAGTGTTCTTTAAAAAGTTTTTGTGGGTGAAAATAATAAAATAAATTTATTTAATTACTTATTTTGATGAATGGAACTAAGAATCCTTAACAAATACCTTATTTTATGTGAGTCACAAGGTTAGCGGCATAACCATTGAGACCAATATAAGAGATATTGGAGAGGCATTGTTTAATGATATTATATCAAAGGATTGAATAGATATACCCAGAATCGAAAACGACATCAGAGTTCATGGATCTCATCGATGACTATGATGTAGTATCATTCTTCCATAGTTACCAATCTAAACTTGAGGTAGGACATTGTTTTATATTGATTTATTCATTTTTCCTTATCCTATAATGAAAAAGAATCAATAAACCAATAGATTGATTCATAGATCGATCATATGGTTGTTAGAGGATTATGTTCATTGAATTTGGGGACTTATATTATTGATTAATTATATCTCTTCATCAATTATTATAAAAAAAATCTAGGATGAAATGTACATTGGATGAGTTCCATTCCTTAGTATTTTGTTTGGTTTATTTCTTCCCCCAATATTCTTGTGTTCATTGCTGGTATTTTAATTGACCATTAGTTCAACAAAATACCCATTAATCAATCGTTATGCATCAATTTTTAGGTACAACCGATTGATTCTTCGGATCTGGGTTCAATATTTATGGTGTATCAAGATTTGAGTTAGTTCTGAAGAATCAAGACCGTATATAAGGTTCCTTTTCCCATTTTTGTGGGCAATGATGGAATGGAAAACAGAGGTGTTTTTTCCAATCAATTTGAATGGATGGAATTATATCTCTAGTGATGATGAGACTCTCCCAAATAAGATCTGTGATCCCCAATCAGATTACTAGAAAAAATCACATACAACATCTATTGGGGAGTAATCCTCATGAAGACTGATAGATTTTGGAAATTTCCGCTCTACATTGTGTGTAACTGAATAACACATGTTGTTTGAGAAGCCCAGTAGGTGTCACTAAGGTTCCATGTGAAATTAAATATCACCAAATGTGTGACTCTTGACAAATGAAATGTGAACCATACCAAGAATCTTATATTATATCTCAGAGGATAAATGTGGAAGAACACACCCAAGAACCCATACACAGGTAGAGTACACGATCATTACCAAATACTCAACATGGCTAGGTATATATAATGGCCTCATTACATGGTTATGGATTGATGTACACAACACAAGCGTAGGTACACATACATGGACATGGGTAGGTCTGATATTATTGGTACACAGTATGTAATTTTTTGAATAGGACATGGAGACCTTATTCCCATCATCATATACCAGTTTCCTTAAGGGTGTGTTCCCAAGATCCATCCCTAAGAGGGTATAGTATGGAATTACATCCTAATCATAGTATTATGATCCTATCTAAGTGATTAGTTTCAGATAATGTTACAGGAATCCCCCCAAGAGTCCTAGGATAAAAAACTCTATCATATTTTTTCCCTAGGTGGGGTTCTTGTAATTGGTGTGGCCAACTACACACGGTCGTGGATCCCCTAGTTGGTGGGTTATTTTTGATTGGGTTGTTAGTATACCCTCATAGTCCTAGGTTTGATCCCCTTATTTCTATTGATATCATCATAATTTTAGTGAATACTTTATTATTGTGAGATCTAATGACCGCAATATATCATATGGACACCCTCATACCTATTGGAATCATAGAGTGAGTTCACTAAGGAAAGTTTCGTTAAGGACTCTTGAGTATAATTTGAGGTTGACAATGAGGTTGTGACCTTACCATGAAATGTAATCACTACCATAAGTATATCTAGATGTTTATTTTATATGTATCATTTTCTTATTAACATATCCCGGTGATCATCTAACTATTCTCCATGGTTTATTCTTAATGATTTTGGGGTTTCCTACAATATATTTTTATAGTCATCCCATCGTGGTCTCTACACGCAGATGTTTTATCTTATACCAACGATTTTCCATTCAATAATGTTCATGGTTTAAAAAGAGAAGAAAAATATTATATTGGGATATGAAGATTATGGTTCTTTCCAAGATTCACATTTTAATCTATTTAACTCTTACTATATGGCCATAATTCCCTACAGTTTTTTATGGGCTTGTATTTAAACCTTATTGCTTCCAAGTATTTTTTGTGATAGGATTGTGGGATTTAGATGAGTTTATGTTCTGGGTATCAGTAGTATTTTTACATTTCATCATTAAAAAGGATTCAATTTTTTGTGTACATATATTTACCGTATCCTAAGTCCTATGTGACTTTTATTCTTAATTGGTGATGGTCACAAGCTCTAAGACTATTGGTGGTGGGATTTGGGTAGTCACATTCGGCTTATAACAAGCCAGGTGATCCCTGGTCAGTCATGTTGTGAAAAGGTGGTGATAGAGATAATATTTTCATCATTTTAAATTTGTTTTTCAATGATTTAATCCCTATAAATATATCAATTTGTTTTTATTTTCATCTATTTTGGAATTATGGTGTGTTTTGGGTTAAAACCACCAAATGTATTAATTTTGGAATTTTAACAGAATTTAATAACTTTTTTAATGTGATGATAACTTTTAAAATATCAATCCAATTGACTTTTCTCTTTATTTTGGACTCCTACATTCATTGGATACATCTTTCCCTTCTTTAACTAGAGCTAATTTGAATATCTAAAGTCTCAAAATAATCAATCAATGTTAAAAATATTCATGGTTGGAAGAGTGGAACCCATATCTAAAAATGAGATATACCTTAAGATAAAAGAATCCAATTAAAGTGGTTCCAACTGTATTTGAATGAGTAATTGTATCTATATATCACCATTAAATTACATTGAGTTAGTCACTCATTAAGGTGGTATTTGAATGCTCAAAGTTGATAGAATATTTCTATATTCCTCCACTAAAAAAATCATACACATTAATTATTCAATAACATCATTTATAAACTTCAAATTAATGTGAAATTTGGATGGATGATATAAAATTCAATTTATAGAATCACATAAGATGGGACCTTGAGGTTATTCGACCATGTGGTAGTTGAAACATGAGCAATCTTTCAGAGGACAGATTCTGTAGGGGAAACTGCTGCACCCATTTCTTTCCTTCTTTTGTTTTATTTTTATTCATCAAATTTTGTTTTATTTTAAATGTAGTTTTAATTTATTTTATTTTAAATACAATCTAATACATTCATGTTTTTTATTTTCTGTTTCTTATTCCACACATTATTATTATTTTACTCTTATTTATTTTTGTGATTTCTTGTGTGTGTTTTCTTCTTCTTATATCATCCCTTTTATTGTTATTTTATTTTACTTTATTATATTTTTTTATTCTATTATTTCATATCTTTCCATCATGGACTCTTAACCTAAAAAATTTGTGGCTAACCTAAGGCTTCTCCTGGGTTAATTAAGTGGAATTTTGATTTATTCTAGACTTCAATTAATAGGTTTTATTATGTTTTTGAGGACCAAGAGTGATGTGGATGTGTGTGGAGATCATCCACCATGACAAAAATCTCAAACATATTTCTATTATTTTATAAAATCTTTTCCCTCTCATCTATTGAATGAAAACTCTTCGTATGATGGAGATGATCAATTCAGTGGATTAAATGAAATATGATTGAGCCATGTCCTCAGAGATGTCACACGTTATATTGAGGTGTGCCATCAATATTTATTATATGATGAGGTGGAATTAAGATTTCTAAATGAATTTTATATTTCACACAAATTAAAAAATATAATATTAATTCCTGAATGAGATTTTGTAATTGAATTATCAAACTTAATTTTAACACTAACAAAGTGAATGATGTTACCCATAAACCAAACCACAAAGTACAAGTTATTTCTTTACTAATATCATTATTTTATTTCATGTGAGTATAGTATTTAACATTTAATTTTTCTTCTAAATTTCATTTCATTCATAGAATAGATAATAACACAAAAATATGTAGTTTATGTGATATTGAATAAGTAGGTGAATCACTAAGAAATATCCTCCAGGGAGATGACCCCAGCGAGCATCTATACTGAATTAGATAAATAAAAAACCTTTTTCCATGCCCTATGATAGGTGTGAATCAAAACGTGCACCATTACATAGGACCCAATCTGTGTGTACTTATATTTTTTATTTTCACATTGAAGACATATCTTCATTGTTTTCCTTAAAACCATTAAAAAATATTTTTTCCTCAATGTATCTGAACTTTAATTATTCTTCTTGGGAAGATTAATTTCATGTGAAATATGAAGAATAAGAAATTTATTGTAGTTGTATAAATGATAGGGTTCAAAATATTATCAATATCCTGGAGGACATGGGGAGAAAATTGAAAGATCATTTGACTAGGTTCATGCATTTATGGAGAAACCAAAACCTGAGTCACATGTGGGAGATCAACATGATTTTAATGGCTTATGTAAAGAGTGTGAGTAACAACATGATCTCTCCAAAGAAGAAGCACCACAATATCATACCAATTTTAGTGAATAAATAAAATAGTTTAAATAAAAACCTAAATAACATCAAAAACCCAACCATTTTAGGAATTTGATACAAGATGGCCATGATAAGATTGAGTGGATCCAGGATGTGGAAGACATTCCTGTTTAGCTACATGTGGGTGATCAAAAAGATCTAGATGAATTCTAGAATTATTATGAGGTACAAAATGATATCCATAATTTATAAAAAGTAGAATATCCAATACCATTTCATATTAATATATCGATAGAATATAAATATACCACCCATGTGGTGTAATTTAAATAAATTATAGAGGTTCTCAACTACCTACTACTATCCATTGAGACTCGCTTTCAAGATCAACTTATCAATGAAGAATTTAACGAACCAAAACCAACTTATGGAGATGATCCTTTACTGAAATATGTATTTTATGATTTCATTAAATTTGATTTTGTTATAAATTTTTATTGTTTTAAATATTTATATTAGATCAATCCTCTCTTTTACTTATAGGAAGATAAGGAAATGAGACCTGCACATATTGAGGAACACATGGATCACCCTAATTTTGATGAACATATATTTTTAGAGGCCCATAAAGATGTCCAAGTAGCTATTCATAAGGAAATCAGGATAGAGGTATCTAATTTTGAAAGTATGATTATATTTCTAATTATAATTTAAACTTTATTCAATAAAAATTTCCTTCTTACTTTTCCTTTGAACTTTCAATTCATGAAGCCCGTGTTATGCTAGCACTAGAAAAGAAGAAGAAGGTTTCACAAGTAGTAACCAAGGAATAAGATGATCCATACATCATCATACCCCCTCCATGAAAGTTTTACTTTATTATTATGTGGATTTATATGGTATAATCTATCCATTTATCACTTCTCATCACTAAAATAGAAGCACAATCTAGGAAAATCCACATGTGGTTCTTTAAATCAATGGATCTCCAACCACCATTAAATTTTCAATAACAGCTGGTATTATTATCTAGTGGTAGTAGAATTTGTGTCCCACTTATGGGATCAAACAATGATTTATCATTATATTCCTTATAATAGTTTATAGTTAAAATTTAGTCTCATGAATTAGTCAGGTTTACAGCCTCAATCCCTTCTATCTTTTTGGGCATTAGTGGCATTATCGTTTTTCTCAATTGAGTAATTTTCTTTTGTAGGTTCATGTTAGAATAAGGCACCCATAAAAAATAAAGATAATTTATAAAATTAATGGGAATGGGAGTTCACTTTTAGTGTTTATATTTTACACTCACTTTAGATTTATCTAAAACATGTTTTGAGCTTTAACATGAAAAATAGATGCTCATGCATGAATAATGATTTTTATGACTTATCTTAGATACATGAATTTTTCTAAGAATATTGTGATCAAATTTTTATATTTGAATGTTAATGATATTAATTGAAAAAAATAGCTAATTGTGTTTTTAATATAATCCATGGATATTAAATGAGGACTCATGAGTTGATGGAATTAGTTGATTCATTTAAAAGAAATTTCCCTAGAAATTTTCAATCATTGAGTTTCTAAAATTCAAGTGAATTGATTATTTTATTATGAATACTACCTTGATTTTTTTAATAAATCATATGTCTCATTCTTAATAGGATTTCTATACCAAGTACTTACTATTTTATCATGATCATACTTCATGAGTGATCTTGGGACTTGCCACCAGGTAGAAATTAAGTTAGAATTTTTCAAGGAAATTAATGTGAGAATAAACATTTAAATGATTGTGGAATATTTTTAAAAGACATGATCCTTAAAATATCACCTTTAAATCAATCCTTTTTTAAACCATATAACCCCTGAATAACCTTGTTAGGGTTAATAAATGTTTCAATCCATTTCTACCCTTCTCTTGGTAAAAGAATGTTGTTTTAAAGTTGAAGTGTGGGGTATAGTTTCTCATAGTGGAAGGGATAAAATACATTTTAAGGAAGAATTTTGGAGGTTCTATTTTGGGAATAAATAATGATTTTTTATTCATTCAATTTATTTAATTGTTTTCCCTTCTTACAAAAGTTAAAAAACCAATGGGTTGTGACTTAGAAGAATCAAAAATCAACAAAAATGAACCGATTATTTTTAACATATGTGCTTAGGTGGTGTATGTGAGGTATATTCTAAGCATAAATTTCTAAAAAAAAACTTTTAAAAAATGAAAAAATTAAAAATTGTAGAGACAATTTGAAGAAGGTGCACATAATTTATTATGCTTTCATTATTCATGACATTTTCTTTAAGATTTAGGTAAATTTGGGATGCTACTTTCAAGGAGAAAATTATATCACACTTTTATTTTTAATATCATGAATTTAATTAAGAGATAAAACTCGTCCTTGATTATTTATTATTAAATAATCATGTCCTACCAATCTTAAGCCTTATAGTTATCTAAACCATTATTGCATGTTCTCATAATTTTATGTATATTTTTCCTTTTAAAAGAAGAGAAATTAGTTTCTTTTCAAGCCTATAGATAAAGAGCATGTTCTCATGATATGATCTTAACACTAATAAAATTTTATTATGACATATAAGATAAAATAATAAAATGTGAGGTAAATAATCAATTGGAATGCTTGATAATAATAAATTGGAGAAATTGAATAAATGAAAGTATAAGTTCCCTAATTTATCAAAGGGGGAAAGTAAAATAGATGAATTGATTCTTTAGTTGGAAAATGGGGAATTTTATTTATATTTTATATTACATTTTAAGATTTTATTTTATATTTATGATTGTTTAATATTATTTCTTTGGAATTTGAATATTGGTAACATTGGTGCCCTCTAATTTTCCATGTTGAGATTTTATTTTTGAGCATTAAAATGGTATAAGTGTGGGTAGATTAATAGATATAATATTTTATTCATTTTTCATATGTTTTTCAATTATTTAAACCCTAAAAATTTATCAATTGGAGTTTATTTGTATTAATTTTGGAATTATGGTGTATTTTGGGATAAAACATCAAAATTGTTTAATTCTGAAGTTAGAATAGATTTTAATCACTTTTGTAATTTAATTATAACTTTTACAATTTAGATCTAATTTGAGTGATTAGTTTCATGTGAAACTTAAGTTCTTGGGATACAACATTTCATTCTAGACCTTAAGAAAATTCAAACATCTAAATTTCATAAAAAAATAAATCATTGTTAAAACTCTTCATCCCATTAGAGTGAACCCCATCTACGTAAATGAGGGAAAACATGGGATAAACTCCTAAAATTAATATTATTCTAGATGAATTTTAAATAAATATCATAGTATCATTTAACTGCAAAATTATATGAAGTTAGTTACTCATTAAGGTGGTACTTGAATGCTCAATATTGAAGGAATATTTTTGGATTCCCCAGCTAGAAAAATTAATAGTCATTAGTTATTCCATAATACCTTCTATACGCATCTAATTAATATGAAATATGTAGGGATGATATAAAATTAAATTTAAATCATCCTATAAGTAGTACCCTTGAGGATTTTTTAATATTTTGGTTGAAATTGGAGAAAACATTCATAACACAGTTTCTAGAGGGGAAGTTGAAACGCCCATTTCAAATCTTATTACGTATTTATTTTGATTCATTTTGTTTTTGTTTTTTTTAATTTAATTTTAATTTATTTAATTTTAAATAAAATATTGATCATTCTTGGATTTTATTTTTGTGTCTTCTTCCACACATTATTATTATTATTATTAATTTTCTTCTATTCTTTATTTTTTGTGATTTCATGTGTGTGTTTTATTTTTATTCTCTCATCCATTTTCTTTTTATATTTTTTTGTTTTCTTCTTTTTTCTATTCTTTATCATATTTGCACGATGACCTCTTACCCCCAAAAATGAGTGTCTAACCTGAGTCTTGGCCTTAGGGAGGTAAGTGGGAATTTTATTTATGTTGTGCTGAATTTTTTATTTTTATTAGGTTTCTGATGATAAATAGTGATGTTCATGGGTGTGGTGATCTTACACTATGAAATAGATCTAAAAATAATTTCTATTCTATTATTAAATCCTCATTACCCCTTCTATTGTATACAATCACTTTATATGATAGAGTTGATCCATTAAATGGATGAAATTGCATACGATTGAGCCTACTCTTGGGAGATATCACCCTAACGATCGAGGTGTGCCACCAATCTTTAATATTGGAGCAGGGGGAATTAATATTTCTAAATGAATTTGAAAATTCACACAACCGAATAAAATAATATTAATTCTTGAATGAGATCTCATAATTGAATTATCAAAATTAATTTTAACTCCAATAAGAAAAATGTCTTGTACTCTATGAAAAAAATCAAAAAGGCCTAGTTATTACTTCACTAATATCATCTTTAATTCTATATCAGTATAATTTTTAACATTTAATTTTACATATAAATTTCATTTCATTTAGAGAATAGATAAAATCAATAAAAATATGTAGTTTAAGTGAGATATAATAAGTCGATGAATGACTGTGAAATATCCATGAGTGAGACAACCCTATTCAACCTATGTGCTACATTAATAAAATAAATTTTCATTTTTGATACCCTACTATAGAAACTAATCAAGTGGTATCAGATCAATGTTCCATACTAGGACAAAATTATTGATTTCTATCTATTTGTGATATTTGTTTGGGTTTTAAAACAAAAGTGTTAGGTGTTTTGAGGTCGAATTTCAGTTCAAGAACTCCAATATAAATGGAGGGGCCAATGTATCCATAAACTATGACTCTAATCACCTGCCTTTTGACTCGGTACATGTAGACATTAGTTTTATGTAAAAACATTCATGCCTGAATCATATAGGGATGGGTTATTTTTCATGTATTTCTTGAGTCATATCTCAAGATATACTCATTGATCATGGTACATTTTGTCTATTTCAGTATTCCTCCATGATAATTTACTGCTAGGATTTAGTATCAAGATCATGAGGACAACACCCTCAGTGAAGAGGCTTTGATACAGGGACATGTCTAAGAGGTAGATCCTCTTGGTGGTTTTCTAGTCATACCTTCACCCATCAAGAAGTAGATAGTACCCATTATACTAGAAAATGAGGTGTGTAGTCTAAGTATGCTTATTGAGATTTAGAATCAATGACCTCTTAGGTTTAGGGGTGTTCTAGACCCACAAGTAGATGAGGGTTTGATTGAGGAAATTATGTGAGTATTTTTTCTCAAGAGAACACCTACTGACCAAATGGTGGTCCTGGTGGTGATCTTTCTTCGTGGATATATAAGGCATTAGTGGATCCTGGTGGTTCTATAATACAATGACGTGACATAGAAAAATATAGATTTTGATCTTCTCTTCGTATAGGATTACTCACCATCTATGATGTGATAAGTAAACATCAATGAGATTTTATAGATACAAAAATGTTTCATGATTGTGGTTGAGTATTCATTGAGATTTACCAACCTCTCATGATACTCGATGGATATGGTTCAGGATCCATCCTTCTGGGTGAGGACCCTTAAGAGAGGTCTATAGAGATACATTCGGTCAATTGTGGCATCTATATGAAGTCCAAACTTTGTTGGGGTTCTGGAGAGTTCCTTGGTGATAGATAGATTTTTTGGATGACAACACATTGTAAGTGGGTGACAATAGTGGGAACAAATGGGATGAGGCTTTGGAATCAAGTAGATAACAACAGAGACTAGGATATAGACATGAGGAATATTTCAAGAGGTGATATTAGAACCATGATTAGGTGGTTCAAGGCTCTCAAACTCTATCAAATCTACCATGGGAGAGGTGGTTCTACTCTTGTGACATAATGGGACATCTCATGATGGGTCTTTAGACCCACTATATGGATGATAGAGAGAAATTATATGGACTACCTAGATAGATATAGAGGTTGGGTAAGGGACGTCCATGGGATGGTTGAGATAGTAGAGGATTAGGGAGAGAAGGGAGATGTGGCAGATGGATTGACATGTTTCCACCACCACCACTATGTGGTTCCCACCAAACTCAAGCAGATGGTGGATGGGTGGAAAGTAGTTTTTTTCATATAGGTCTATGATCCAGATGGTCTAAGGATTATAATAGGTGTGAACTATATCTATTCTACTTTATTTTTAGTTTTTATAGATACAGGATGAGCCACTATTTTCTTACTACTACCCTAGTTCGTAACATACAGGTCCCAAGGGATCCCTTGGATCGACCCTTACACTTGGAGAATCCTACTGGAGATGATTCCTTGATCACGCAATTTTTATTAAATTATTATCTGACTCTTATAGAAGAGTGTTTATCATCATATATCTTTGTGATAGTGACGATATATTATGATGTCATCTTAAGCATTGACAAGTTATACACCATTCATGCAAAAATTAGATATTTTAGGCAGAGGATGTGGAAAATATGTGTTTATGGGAAGATATTTTCTTTTATAAGTGAGAAAGATACATAGGGGAGTTTTGACTCATATGTGGGATAGTGTAGCAGATTTATCATCAATTGTCTTGAGTGACTCTTTGATCAGTGGAAGTTATGGGATATCAATTTCCAACTGTGGTGGTTTAATCTAAGGTCATCATTCCTAAGAATGTTTATGTTTTAAATCCACCACTAGAGATAGACCTATACATTTAATTACACCTAGGTGTGTCCACAATATCAATTCCATGATATTGAAAAACTCCCATAGCTCACCACATTCTAAGGGTGAAGTTGGAAGATTTGCAGAGGAACAGCTTTGTTAGATCCAATTTTCCCCCTCAGCATCCCCAATGTTGTTTTATAAGAAGGCATATGAGATCATGAGTTTTTTCACGGATCATCATCACCTAAACCAGTTAGATATGTAGAAAAAATATCACAAATGAGGATCGACAAAATCTTTGATTAGTTGAGAGGGGTTTGATGGTTATCAAAGATTAAACATAGATCGGGATATCACCATTTATGAGTATAAGATGAAGACCTAACACGATGGAATTTATATGTTTATATTGTCACTTTGAGTACTTAATTTTTTCCATTGGAATTATGAATTCCCCGTCATTGTTCATGGGACTCATGAACCAAATCTTTTATTCTTTCATAGATTGGTTTGTGGTGTTCTTTCTCAATGATATCCAAGTGTACTTAGAATCTGAGTAAGGGAATTTGAGACACTTGGGGATGGTTCAATACACCCTCCAAGAGCACCAAATTTATTGGAAACTCTGTAAGTGTTAGTTCTGGATACAAAGGGTGAAGAAATGATATCTTAGGAGCCACAGAATATTGTATTGGTTCTATGAAAATTCTTTAGGTTGTGAGGCTACTATAGGTGATTTTTGCCTGATGTATCCAAGATATAAGCACCATTGACCACATTTAATTAGAAATGGAAACGTTTTGTGTGGAAAATAAGGTTCTAGTTGGATTTTTAGATGTTGGGGAAGAGGTTGAAAAGCACCCCCATCTTGAGATTTATGTAGGAGGGAGTAAAGTAAGTAGTGTTCTGTGATGCCTCAAGGAAAATATTGGGATGTGTTCTATTGTAGAGGAAGGATGTGATATCCAATGGGTCTTAGTGGTTGATACCAGATGAGAAAGAATATGTGACCCATGATCTTGAGTTGGTAGTGGTAGCCTTAAAAATAAGGATGTGGGAACACTACCTTATGGTGAAAAGTTTTTTCCAATTATAACCAAAATAAGATCAATGATATCGTCTCTCAAAAGGATCTTAAATTGAGATATATGATATGTATATACTTTCTCTAGTAATATGAATTTGATATACTATATACTCCTATGAATAACATGGTGGAAGATGTTCTCTATAAGAGTTGTTATTCTCATTTCTTGGTTCAGCAATATGATTAATTAGCACTGTTGAATTAGTCCTTAGTAGAAAAAGGTGGTGATTTATATTTTTAGTCAATGATTGTCACCAAAACTCTTTTATAGTGTTTTAGGGAACCTCAGTATAGATATATCGATTGTGGGACCTTACATAATCAGATCTCCAAAAGATGTGCTCCTAATGGATTTTCTAATGTAGGGGAGCACATTATTTTTTCAGAGGATAGAGAATGGTACTAGTGATTTATTGAGAGGAGTTGATGAGGAATATTAATACATCCTATTTGATGGTACATTTATTGGTGGAAAAGATGTACCAATACCTCTTATGTCAGTTCTAGTGGTCGAACATGAAGAAGGATATAGTATATTTAGTCTCTCAATGCCTCACTTGTCGCATGTGAAGGCTGGGAACCAGGTTCTAGTTTGTTTATCTTAACACCTCAAGGTTCTAGAGTGGAAGTTGGATGGAATTTATATATAATTTTTTATAGGATCACCACTAACTTCCAGAAGACATGATTCCCTCTGGGTGATCTTAGGCCAACTCACCAAGTCATCCCACTTCGAATCTATTTGAAAATAGAGTTCTATAGAGATCATTGAACACCTTTAGGTGAAGGAGATAGTAAATATACATGGATTACCCTTGAAAATCATTTCATTCATAGATGATGGATTTATATTGTAGTTATGGAATGGATTACAGGAGGCCTTTGGGACTCAGTTTCATTTGATCACATCTTTTCACCCCTAGACTAATGGAAAGACTCACTTTACCATTTAGGTCCTTGTTGATATTTTCGCGGGTTATCATGTTATTATTTAGTACTAGTGTGGGGGTTCAACTACCCTTGAATGAGTTTTCCAATAATAGTAGATAAGATTCCACTATCGGTATAGCACCATTTAAGGCCCTAAATGTGTCACTATAATGGCATGAACGTCTTTTGTCCATTCTTTTATGACAATCTGGTGTCTGAGGTGTTTCGGGTGGTCAAGGTGACTTATCCCCAACACTGTGACAAATTTCCAGTTCAATGAACAATGTTTCTAGTTCTATGAACAGTGCAATGGTAGCCTTATGTGAATAGTTTCATCAGTAGCCTTAGGTGAATAGTGAAAAGGTAGCCTTATGTGAACAGTTTCATTGGTAGCCTTAGTTGTATAGTGTAATGATAGACTTATGTGAACTTTGTCATCGGTAGCCTTAGGTGAACTATGCAACAGAAGCCTTATGTGAATAGGGTCATTGGTATCCATAGGTGAACAGTGCAATGGTAACCTTATGTGAATAGTGTCTTTGGTAGCCTTAGGTGAACAGTGAAATGGTAACCATATTTGAATAGTGTCATTGGTAGCCTTATGTGAACATTTCAAAGGTTACCTTATGTAAATAATTTCATCGGTAGCCTTTGGTTAATAGTATAATGGTAACCTTATGTGAACAGTGTTTCACGAACTGTGAGGTTCAACAGTAGCCTCTATTTCCTTTACCAAATATTGATTTCATGAACAGTGTTTCGGAACGGTGATGTCAAATGGTAGCCTCTTTTTCCTTTTCCATATTTCGAGCTCATGAACAGTGTTTACAGCTTCCTACAGTTTCACTCCTTTGACATTTCCTTTGATGTAAAATCCTTTTAAAGCATCATTTTAAGGACTCAAAGTCTGATTCAAAGGCCATAACTCTTATATTTATTTTTCCTAAGGCTCGGGATGCTTTTACTTGGTCAAACCATGTGGTTTAATGAGATCCTCTTTTGATGGAAAATTCAATGTATCTTAAACTGCTGCTTAGTTAAATATTCTAAAGGGACAAGATATCTTACTCCATATTTCATACTCCTTATTCTTAGATATGAGATGCTAGAACCATTCATTCTCTCCCATAGGAGTTCTGTAATCAAATTTTCATCCTTGGATTGGTTCCCCACTATTTTGATATATCCAAGCTTTATTGATCAATCTTCTATATATGGTATGATCTATCATCATTCCTTTGGGTTCATCTCCTTCTATTTCTCCTAGACCTTTTAGGGAATTCAATCTCCATGTTCCTAATTGGCTTTTCTTGGGGGTTGACTAGTGTGGTGGTGTTTCTGCATCATTGGTTAGATACAGTTGTCATGGGGGGAGGAGATCATAACCTATTTTGTGGCTCGTTCTCGTAAAAAGAACGTCAAGAACTGTTTGAGGAAGGGGATTCTTTTCTTCTATTTTCTTTAATGTGAAACTCTATAGTTATCATGTTTTAACCCACTGTATCACAATGGAATTTACATAATTAATATTTGAATCGGATAAATAAAATTAAATCGTTCTTATGTTATTGCCTCTTGTTTTTCTAAATAGTGTGATATTTATGATTTTTTTGTTTAACTTTTAGTTATTGATGGAAATTGGTAAAGAAAATAAAGCCCTAATTAATTGATAATTGTTTGGCTAAAGATAATGAGGCATGTGATTAAATCTAAATGTTGTTGTTGTAATTTGAAGATAATAATATTGATGTAGTAAGCATGTTTATTCAATTTGGGATATCTTACTATTTAGGTTTTCCAATGTTGGAATCTATGAATAAAAAATTACTCAATTCAATAAGGATTAAATAAATGATTGTTTGATAAAATATAATTCCGTGTAGTGTTCTGAGTTACCCTATTGCTTTATTAAGGGCCAAGAGCCCAATTGTTATGATGTTTGTTTTACTACCTCTTGTGTTTTGATGTGATCCTGGATGGTTGTTGTGATATGTGGGGGCATGTAGGTATATTGGTTGTAGTAGTAGTAGATTTCTAGTGTGTCTAGATGCATCATTTTAGTCATGTGGGTGTCGGGGAGGACACTGGGGATGATAAAATGGGTTGGATGTGAATGTTTGGATTCTTGCTGATTCTTCTGGATTGTTTACCCTTTTTACTTTTCCCAGTGCTCAAGGCAGCTGGTTTTCTTACACTCCTTCCAAAAAGAGGTGAAGACATGTGGGCTATGCCACTTTCGTTCCATGTTTAGCTCCTTGAGATATGATGGGTCTATGCTCATTCTATAGGTGTCAAATACTTTACGAGTAGTGTATCTAATCACCGAGTTAACCCCCCTTGTGTTTAGTAGCTTATAATGTATTTCTAAAATACCTCGGAATATGGGAAAGTAATTATTTTGTTAATAAATGTTTAAATAAGTTATGTTAACCCAAGTGGTAGGAGCTTTTTGGGATGCAATGCAGTAGTTACAATTTAATGGGACAATGGAATTTGGGTGTGATGCTAATGAAACTTAATGTGGAATTGTTAATGGTTATTTATTGTTTAAATATTTAATTAACATAAAGTTAAACTGATAAAAAGGGAATTAAGTAATGTAATTAATCTCTTTAAATAGTTGGGTGCTTATAGGATACCTAGTCTTAAAGTGGCATCTGAGTGTCCAGGAGATGTTAGCTGCAGTTGTTTCTAAGACTAGGTTATGTCCATAGTGTGATTGTAAGCTATAGTATATTTTGTAACTTTTGTGTTTATATATCATACTCCACCGCGTCAGTTAGGGAAACTAACACACTGAGGATTCTGATCCCTTGGGGGTGTTTTCCCCAACATTTTGGTGGGAGGATGGATGGTTGACTACCCCTTTGTCCATACTCTCTTCTCTTGGTAGTTACTTTTGCTGGAAAGAAAAGCGGTTAGTTTCCCCATATATGTGTGTATATGGTGGTAATTTCTTGTGGTTATTCATGAACATATATTATAGATATAGTTTCTTATGGACTATTATAGGTGTAACATGTACAGGCTATGATGGCTTGAGGATCATTACTCAATGTACGGGATATAATGGCTTGAGTTTTAATACCCGATGTATGATACACATTATGTAAGATGTGGTGGCTTCTAGAAAATTTAGTGTTTCTTTTCTTACATGGATGTGGTGGTTTCTTTGCATGAGGTTCATGTTGTGGTGTCTTTCCCTGGTGTCTGTGGGCAAGCATTTTTTGGGAGAGAGGCTTAGGACATGCGATGTTGGGGAAAAGCGGAAAACCAGTGTGGAAGTAGTAGTGGGGTACCCTTGATATTATTTATTATATTATATATTCTTGTATGTGATACATGATGAGAGTAGCCATGGTGAGGCTGGGAACTTAGTATACTCATTGTTCGCCATGGTTTAGCATGCTTTCTTTACTTTTGCATGAGAGGCTCTAGGGAGGATCCAACTGAGTATACTGTTATACTCACCTAATGTATATATAAACTATTATTTAGTTCACTTGGAGAAGGATGGAGATTATGCTATTTACTACAATCTTTGGGTTGAAGGAGCTGTTCGGGCTTCAGGGTCGATGCTATTTTAACTTTATTTTGGGTACTTGCAGTTTTCCCCTTTCAGTTGTAGTAGTTATTCTTGACAAACATATGTGTACATGGGATTTAATTTATTTTTTTGTCGAAGTATGAGTTGGATAGTGTATATCCTATATATCTATTTCGATTGTGTTCTCTTATAGGGTAATGTCTCCCATCTGTGTGTTTATTATACCCTCAGTGCTAGTCACCAACCCGGGGATTATTGGAGGCGGGACTCAAGGGTCATTATCTCCCTTCTCACATTTTCGGACTAGGAGGGGTACACATTGTGGGGAGGGGGTCTTGACATAGTGGTATCTGATATCTGAATGAGGGATTGTATGGAGTTTGGAGTTAGGTATAGGTGAAGTTTCATGGTATTGTAAGGTAACAGTGTCACTCAAGTTTAGAAAGTTATGTAAACACTAAAGACCGGCTGAGACATTGGTGTTAAGGGACCCCTATGATCTGATGTACAAACCTTTAAGTTTAAAATGGCTCTTAAATGAGGTGGTACTAGTTGCAGGGTAGAGACTTAGGAAACTATCATGCATCATTCTTCCTTGTGAATGTGTTTGAATGGGTATACCTTGAGATAGGGTATCCTAAAATGAATAAAATAAAGAAATTAATTAATTAATATTGAGTCTTCCTTATTCCAATTTTAGGATCTCTAACTATATGTTATTTAATACCTATGGATTCGGGTCGATGTCCTCATCAGGATCGCATAGAAGATGTACAGTAGCTTGTGCGAGTAGATCGTCACAGGGTAGAGGATTACAACGACGACACATGGAGGAGGACACTTAGAGAGTTTCAGTGCCAGAGTATTAAAAACTACGAAGGCTCTATTTTAGATTCTTCCACAGAAGACTAGTTGGAGGAGTTTGAGATAGGCTTCATTTTAATCTGTTCTCAGAAGGAGCACGGGGTGTCCGTTTTTGTGACGATGCTACGTGGAGGAGCAAGTCAGTGGTTGTTCTTGTTCCTCGGGGATCATAAGGAGATAGTGATCTCATGGGAGGAGTTCCAAGACAATGATAGATTTGAGTTTCTTTCATTGAAAGTGGAGGCATCCCATCTCCAGGAACTTCTTACCCTTTGATAGGGGAGCTATAATGTACGAGTGTTTGGAATCAATTTTAGGAACCTTTTATGATATGCTTCAGACTTGTTTCTAGATGAGGAGGTCAGGGAAACACATTTCGAGGAGGCTTTGCATCTAGATATCCTTCTCCAGGTCACCCCATTTATGCTGAAGACACATCTTGAGGTGCTGGCAAGGTCAGAGGTCATCGATAGGACATTGGCTAGAATCGGATCATTGGGAGAGGGGAGTCTTCATGATTCCACATGAAGCAGGGTTGTGGTTCGGGGTTCCTATTTTTCTGGGCTGAAGAGCTTCCATTCAGCCGGGGGTAGGTCCCAGCCCTCAGTATCTTGTTTCTCTAGGGGAAGTATCTCTCAATCCTATTCCATGGGATCATGTGATTTTTTGTGGTGGTTGAGGTCATCAGTTTTGAGAGTGCCTGACCTTTTAGAGAAGTCATCATGCACTAGGTTTTCCACTCCAGGTTCCTCCATTGAGAAAGTTCCAGTCGAGGTAGCAGCAGCAGGTTGCACCATCTTTGGATCAACATAGTGTAGATAGGTCCGACAGAGTACATCCCTATGATGTTCCCTATCTTCAGAGAGAAATGCACGGACATCATGGTGGTCATCATCAGGGTCCGGGAGGCCATGTAGGAGGTCGTGGTTAGCTTCATGCTTCTGCATTTCCAGCTCCAAGCAATCCAGACATCATTAGAGATACCCTTTTCTTATTTTCTACCATATTTTATGCCTTGTTTTATTCAGGAGCGACACACTCCTTCTTATCACCTACCATTTTCCATGCTTTGGGACTTGAGGTAGGTAGGCTTCCAATTCCCTTGGCATTGACTATGCCTGTTGTAGGCTGAGCATACTAGTTTGATGTATCCAGATACTGTGAGCTAGTGTTGGGGAAGCACCCCACTTGGGTAGATTTCCTATGTTTGTAAATACAACTATATTATTTCATCCTTTGCATGTACTGGTTGTATTCGATGCAGGCTATCATGGATTGCTTCAGGAGGCAGGTTTTGTTCTTCGATGAGGATGGAGAGCTAGTGGTGTTCATTGGTGAGCGAGATCCTCAGATGGGATAGAGGAATGTTCCATCAATATCATCCATGATGTCTAAGCTGATGCTGAGTTCATCATATGTTCAGTAGTTGGTGTTTCCTTGGATCATATAAGAGTACCACGATGTCTCTCTAGAAGAGGTCGTAGCATTACCCCCTCGATGAGAGATCGAGTTTGGGATCTAGCTACCACTAAGAGCGTCTTCTATATCTATGTCCTTGTATAGGATAGACCCTTCTGAGATATGAGAGTTGTGTATACAACTTGATGGTCTGTTACAATGCGGTTTTGTTCGGCCAAGAGTGTCACTGGTGGGTGCACCAGTTTTGTTTGTGAATAAGGTTGATGGTAGTTTGTGGTTATGTGTCGATTATCATCCATTAAAAAAATTGACAGTGAAGAATCTCTATCATATTTTGCATATTGATTATTAATTCGATCGATTGAAGGGTGCAAGTTGGTTCTCAATGATTGAATTGCAGTCAGGATATCATCAGATGCGTGTGAAGGATGGGGATATCCTGAATACTTCTTTTTGTTGTCGTCATGAGCATTATGAATTCGTTGTAATATTTTTATGCATGATAAATGCTCCAGATGTGTTCATGGGGTTGATGAAAACTATGTTTCTTGAGTTCTTGGACAACTTCCTGGGGGGGTTTCATCGACAACATCCTTGGGTACTACACGTCTGAGGTGGAGCATGTAGAGCATTTACACGCCATTTTGGGACTTCTTCGTCCACATCAGTTATTTGGTATGTTGTCGAAGTGTGAGTTTTTGGCTCGAGAAGTCTGCTTCTTGGGGAATGTTATGTCTCAACATGGATTATCTATGGACCCATCGAAGATAGAAGTGGTTTAGTAATGGTTAACCCCAAATATTGTGTTAGTGGTGCGAAGTTTCCATGGTCTCGCAGGATACTACAGGAGGATCATAGCTGATTTCTCTCGAGTTGTGACTCCTCTAGAATATTAGGCAATATAGGATCAGGTGTATATGGATTTATCATTTTCAGTCAGCTTTCGTGTGTCTAAAGGAGAAGTTATTAAGAGCTCCAGTTCTTTGTCTTCCTGCGGAGGGAGTTTAGGTGATGTTTTCTATGATGTTTCACATCTGGGGTTTGGTTGTGTTCTGATTCACCAGAGATCAGTTGTTTCTTACGGGTATTGGAAGTTTCATCCCCGTGAACGTAACTATTCCACCCATGAACTTGAGTTGGATGTCATGGTGTTTTCTCTGAAGTTGTGCATACATTACCTCATTGGCGAGCACTTTTTGGTTTTCACCGATCATAAGATTTTGGGGTATTGTTTCTCCCAAAATGACATAAAATTATGATATCATCGGTGGATGGAGTTATTATAGTAATATTACTTCAAAATATAGTAGAAACATGGAAAGGGAAATGTTGTAGCTGATGCGCTGAGTCAGAAGTCATATAGTGATGCAATGCGTGAATCTGGTGACTCCAAGGGAGTAATGGAAGAACTATCAGCATTACATCTTGATATGGGAGAAGCTGGGGGCAGAGGTTGCCTTTTAAAGACGATGGTTTAGACATTTCTAGTGCAGTAGGTGGAACGGTCCTAGTTGGGGGATCTTGAGGTGGAGGCCTTTAGAGATCGAGATGTTTGTGGTGAGGCCCCTGATGGTTGGTCAGAGGATGAACAACACCAAGTGTTTTATCATGGAATGATATTTTTTCCTATGATTATGCTTGATATGGTTCTCGGAGAGTTCCATAGTTCTCCTTTAGTAGTGCATCTTGGCATGACAAAGATGTATCAAGCCTTGAGAAGCCAGTTTTGGTGGCATGGGCTGAAGTAAGCAGTAGTGGATTTTGTGTATTGATGCTTGGTCATCCAAAAGGTTGAGGCTAAAAACAGTGTTCCTGGTGGTCTTCTCTATTCATTATATGTTCCTCAGTGGAAGTGGGAGGACATCTCAATGGAATTTTTTATTGGTTTAACTATATCTTAGAGAGGAAATGTTGTTATTTGGGTGGTAGTGGATTGTTTAAAAAAATCATTCCACTTTATAACAATCAAGGAGTCATGATCAGTAGAAGTTTTGTCAAGGTAGTATCAGGAGGAGGTGGTGAGACTTCAAAGAGTCCCAAGGAAGGTCATTTCTAATTTAGATCTCCATTGTACTTCTGGAGTGTAGAGAGGTCTCCAGCATGATTTGTTTTCTCAACTATTCCTTATCACTTCTTTTCATCCTCAGATGGACGGTCATACAGAGCAGACTATCTATACTCTTGAAGACATGTTACGCTCTTGTGTCCTGGATTTTGGTGGTTCTTGGATGAGTCACTTACCCTTGGTGGAGTTCATTTACAACAATAGTTTTCATTGCACCTTCGGTATGGTACCTTTTGAATCCTTGTATGTCTGGCCTTTCCATTCTCCATTGTGCTAGACAGGGGATGGAGAGTCAGTAATTTGCGGACTAGAACTAGTGCAGAATACAACAGAGAAGATTCAGGTGATTCATGAGAGGTTGAAGACAGTGCAAAATCAACAGAAATCATATGTTTATCAAAGGAGGAGACCCTTAGAGTTTGATGTTGGGGATTATGTGTTTTGGAAGATGACTCCCCATCATGGTTAGTGAAGGTTTAGTCGCGGGAGTAAGCTTTGTCCCCATTTTGTTGGGCCTTTTGAGGTTTTATCTCGTGTTGGAGTTGTGGTGTATTGAGTAGCACTTCCCCCGCATATGAGCTAGATACACGATGTTTTTTATGTGTCCAAGCTCTGTCGTTATCTTCATGATGACTATTACATCATCGATTGGGGAGAGATCAATGTTGATGATGATGCGACCTTTGAGGAGAGACCTATGGAGATCCAAGACTATAAAGGGAAGGTGTTGTGTGGGAGTTTTATCCCCTTGGTTCATGTCTTGTGGTGACAAGGTGGCACGGAGACGAGAACCTGGGAATGTGAGTCACTGATACATGCTCAGTACCTAGAGTTGTTTGATGCTTAACTCTTTTTAGATAACAATGTACACTTTTTGGTTATAGACCATTCGTGTTTATGAGATGGTTTTCCTTGGTTGCTTCTTGGGGATTTATCTATTTTGAGAGGTATCTCAATGGGTGGTTTTTTAGACATATTTTTTGTTCCCTTTTAGGTTGGTTTTGAATTCTCGAGGATGAGAATTTTTTGAGAGGTATCTAATGTAATGGTCCAGACCTATCTGGTCCATTCCATTCCGAAAATCTGGTATATGAGGTGTTCTAGGAGGTCAAGGTGGCTTATCCCCAACACCTTTCTAAATTTACCGTTCATTGAATGGTGTTTCTAGTTCTATAAACAGTGCAATGGTAGCCTTATGTGAACAGATTCATCGGTAGACTTAGGTGAACAATGAAATGGTATCCTAATGTGAACATTGTCATTGGTAGCCATAGGTGAATAGTGCAACGGTATCCATATGTGAACAGTGTCATCGGTAGCCTTAGATGAATAGTGCAATGGTAGCCTTATGTGAACAGTCTCATGGGTAGCCTTAGGTGAACAGTGCAACGGTACACTTATGTGAACAGTGTCATTGGTAGAAAATGGTGAATAGTGCAACTGTAACCTCATGTGAATAGTGTCATCGGTAGCCATAGGTGAAAAGTGAAATGGTAACCCTATGTGAACAGTTTCATCGGTAGCCTTATATGAAAAGTGCAACAGTAACCTTATGTGAACAATGTCATCACTAGCCTTATTTTAACAGTGCAATAGTAACCTTATGTGAACAGTGTCATCAGTATCCTTATATGAACAGTGCGACAGTAACCTTATGTGAACAGTGTCATTAGTGGCCTTGTGTGAACAGCACAATGATAACATTATGTGAATAGTTTCACTGGTAGCCTTATGTGAACAGTGCAACGGTAGGCTTATGTGAACAGTGTCATCGATATCCTTATGTAAATTGTGCAATGATAACCTTATGTGAACAGTGTCATCGGTAGCCTTATGTGAACAGTACAGCGGTGACCTTATGTGAATAGTGTCATCAGTAGCCTTATGTGAACAGTTCAAGGGTAACCTTATGCAAACAGAGTCATCAATAGCCTTATGTGAACAGAGAAATGGTAACCCTATGGGAATAGTGTTTCTAGAATGGTGAGGTTCAACGGTAGCCTCTATTTTCTTTTCCAAATTTTGGTTTCATGGACTGTGTTTCAAGAACAGTGAGGTCTAATGGTAGCCTATATTTCTGTTGCCAAATTTTGAGTCCATGAACAGTGTTTCTGGAAAGGTGCGGTCCAACAGTAGGCTCTTTTTCTTTTGCCAAATTTTGAGTTCATGAACAGTGTTTCAATCTTCCTACAGTTTCACCCCCTTTGACATTTCCTTTGACGTAAAATGAATTTAAAACCTCATTTTAAGGACCCTATGGCTGATTCAAACGCTATAACTCCTATATTAATTTTTCATAAGTATCAGGATGCTTTTACTTTGTCAAACCACATGGATTATTGTGATCTACTTTGAATTAAAAATCCATTGTATCTTAAACTGCAACTTCGTTAACTCTTCTAAAGGTACGATATATCTTCTTCCCTAGTTCTTCCTCATTGTTCTTAGCTGTGAGACACTTGAACCTTTCATTATATTCCATAGGAGTTGGGCAATCAAATTTTCTTCCTTGTATTTTTTCCCCTCTATTTTGATTCAAACAAGCAGTATCAATCAATCTTCGATATAAGGTATGATCTATCATCATTATTTTGGGTTCATTTCCTTATATTTCTCCTTCCCTTTTATGGGATTCTATCTCTGTGTTCCCAATGGTATTTTCTTGGGTGTTCACTAGTGCAGTGAAGTATATCCATCCACAAATGGATACAGTTGTCATGAGGGGAGGTGATCGTAACCTATTATGTGGCTCGTTCTCATATAAAGAACATCAAGAACAGTTTGAGGTAGGGGATTCATAGCTTCTATTATCATTTACGTGCAACTATATAGTTATCATGTTTTATCCCACTGGATCCCAATAGAATTAACATAATAAATATTTGAACCGGATAAATAAATTTATATCGATGGTATGTTATTCCCTCTTGTTTTGCAATATAGTGTGATATTTATGCTTGTTTTTTTTATATTTTCATTCTTTATGGAAATTGGTAAAGAACATAAAGTCTAAATTAATTGATAATTGTTTGGGTAAAGATAAAGAGGCATGTGAATAAATATAATTTTTGTTTTTTTAATTTGATTCTAATCAAATTGTTGTAGTAAGCATGTTTAATCAATTTGTGATAGCTTACTGATTAGGTTTTCTGATGTTGGAATCTATGAATAATTAATCGGTTAATTCAAGATGGATCGAAGAACTGATTGCTTGATAAAAGATAATTCCTTATAGGGTTCAGAGTTACCCTCTTTCTTGTTTAAGGGCCAATTTCCTGATTGATATGAGGTTTGTTTTGATGCTACGTGTGTCGTGATGTGAGCCTAAATGGCTGTTGTGATATGTAGGGGCATGGAGGCCCATTGGTTGTGGTATAATTTGACTCCTAGAGTGGCAAGAGGAATTGGTTTATGCATGTGGGTGTTAGGGAGGACAACAGGGATGATGAAACAGGTTGGATGTGAATGTTTGGATGCTTTCTGATTTGTGTGGGTTGTTTATCCTCTTTACTTTCACCACTGATCAAGGAAACTGGTTTTCTTACCTTCCTTCCAAAAATGGGTGAAGACATGCGAGGTATGCCACATGATTTCAATGTTTAACTTCTCGAGGGAAGATGAGTCTATACTCTTTCTATAGGTGGAAAAAACTTGACGGGTAGTTCATCTTCTCACTGAGTTTATCTCCCTTGTGTTTAGTAGCTTAGAATGTTTTTCTATAATGCCTAGGAATATGGGAAAGTAATAATTTTGTTAGTATATTATTGAATAAATGATGTTATCCCAAGGGGTTGGAGGTTTCTAGGATGGAATACTGAGGTTATAATTTAAAGGGACAGTGGACTTTGGGTGTGATACTAATGAAATTTAATGTGGAATTCTTAATGGTTAATTAATTTATAAATAATTAATTAGCTTAATGTGCAACTGATAAATAGGGAATGAAGTAATGAAATAAATCTATTTAAATAGTTGTGTGCGTATAGGATACCTAGTCTTGGAAGTGGTAGCCGAGAGTCTGAGAGATGTTAGTTGCGGTTGTGTCTAAGACTAGTTTATTCCTGTAGTGTGGTTGTAAGCTATAGTATATTCTATACATTTTTTGTCTATATATGCTACTCCACCCCATTATTTAGGGAAACTGACACCCCATGGATTCTGATCCCTGGGGGGTGTTTTCCCCAACATTATGGGGGGGATGGGTGGCTGACTACCCCCTTTTGCCCCGCTCTCTTCTCTGGGTAGTTACTTATACTGGTAGGCACAATGGTTAGTTTTCCCCATATATGTGTGTAGAGAGTTGTAATGGATTGTGGTTATTTATAGACATATATTCTGGATATATTTTCCTGTGGACTACTATATGTGTAACATGTATAAGCTATGATGGCTTGGGGATCCTCACTCGGTGTATGGGCTATAATGGATTGAGGATTAATACTCGACGTATGATACACGTTATGAGAGCTGTGGTGGCTCCCAGAAACTACCGTGTTACTTTGCTTACATGGACATGGGGGTTTTATTACACGAGGTGCATGTTGTGGTGCTTTGCCTAGGTGACTGTGGAATGCCTTTTTGGAGAGGGATTTTTAGGACGTGCGACATTGGGGAAAAGCGGAAAACCAGTGGGGATGTAGTAGCAGGTTACCCTTGATATTATTTATTATATTATATACTCTTGTATGAAATACTTGGTGAGATTATTCATGGTGAGGCTAGGAACTTATTATACTTGTTTAGGTGACGAGTTAGTTTCACATGTTGTTCACCATGCTTTAGCATGCTTTCTTTACTTTTTGACAAGACGCTCTGGGGAGGATCCTACAGAGTATGCTGTTATTCTCACCCTGTGTATAAATAAAATATTTTTCCGGTAACTTGGAGAAGGTTGGAGATCATGATAGTTACTAATACCTTGGGGATGCAGGAGCTTTTCACGCTTCGTGGTCAATGTTTTTTTACATTCTTTTGGGTACTTGACGTTTTCCCCATTCAGTTGTGGTAGTTTTGCATGACATTACATCTTTGTACTTGGGATTTCATTTATATTGTTGTATGAGTTTGATTTGGATGGTGTCTATCTTATCTATATCCTTCTCATGTGTTCTCTTTGAGGTTAATGCCTCCCATCTATGTGTTTATTATACCCTCAGTTCTAGTCGCCAACCTGAGGCCTACTGGAGGAGGGACTTGGGGTTAACTATTTCCTTTTCAAATTTCCAGCCCAGGAGGGGTACACTTTGTGGGGTGGAGATTAGGATAGTTACATTGTAGGTTGCCACTTTTTTGGAATGAGCTATAATATATATGATTATGATCATCCAGGATCATATGAGGACCTCACATAGTCCTCATAAGTCATATGCAGACTGATGACAAAGGTATTTGGAGTTCGAGGAGGGAGACCATGTGGTCCTAAAGGTCTCACCTTGAAAAGGATTATGGAGATTTGGTCAAGGAATAAAGTTATCTCTGAGATTCATTAGAAATTTCTAGATACTATATAGGGTTTGTGAGGTAGCAGTCATCCTGGTGTTATTATCATATTTTGACTGGGTACATGATGTCTTCTATGTGTCATATCTAAGAAGATATGTATATGATCAATAAAATTTTATCAAATGGGGTGAGATTGTAATCAAGGATAAAGATAATGTTGTAGATTACCTGATCCAGATCAAATATCAGTAGGAGGGGATCCTCTAAGGGAGAGTGATTCTGTTGGTGCATGTTTGGTGGTAACATAGGAATCTTCAAGAAAGATCTTAAGAGTGAGAGACCCTAATGTGAACTCAATATCCACATCTTTTTTTGTAGTATTTTTTTTTCTTTTCATGAAAAAAATACAAATGTTTGGGATAATTTAATGTGTTGGTTATTTTCATGAATGCCTTTAAAATATATCTAGTAATATTTTCAGATCTAGGAGTTGATATTGAATGAGATTCCAATGCCCAGTGAGCCCAGAATTCATATTTGATAAAATTTTAAATATATTACTATCATGAACATAAAATAGTCTTGAAAATGTTGAATAAATATTAAATAAATTATCATATCATAAATTTTATACCTCAGATAACTTTTTAATGTGGGATTTATCCTATGCACAACATCATCATTTTCAAATGAGGTGCTTGCTAAAAAGTCACCATGGGTGAAAATAATAAAATAAATTGATTGAATGAAATTATTTAATTATTTTGACCCAATTAAAAAAGACTCCTCTATAAATAACCTATTCCAGATGAGTATTAGGATTATTTTCATTACCCTAGAGACCTAGAGAGGATATCTTGGGAAAGCATTGGCGAACTACATCAGAACAGAGGATCCAACTATTATTGTAATGATCGCCAACCAGATATGAGTACATGGATCTCACCAATGACTAAAATGTTGGATCATTCTTCATCAATAAATAATATAAACATGATTTGGGACATTGTTTTATATATATTTACCCCTATTTTATTATCCTATAATGAACACGAATCAATCAACAAACAGATTAATTCATGGATTGATCCCATTGTGGGTATGGGATTATTCATAACGATTTTGAGGATTTATCTTGTTGGTTAATTATATCTATTTTTATTCATTCTATAGATAATGAATTAAGGATAACATGAAAATATTCTAAGGCATATTCCTCTTGTATTTGGTTTGTGCATTTCTTCCCCCATTCTCCATTTTTTTATTGCTAGTGTTTCATTGGACGACTGGTTCGAAAAAATGCCATGTAATGAAACATTGTGAACCATTTATTTAGTGAAATAGATTGAAAATGAATATAAAAATTCTATATCCATGGTGAGCCAATATTTAATGGTATTAGTGAAGAATCGAGACCAGATCATTGGTTCTCGTTGTCTCGGTATGGTGTGCGAAGACGGTATGGTAAACAGAGGTGTTTTCCAAATCTATTATCATGGCCAGAATCAAATATCTTGTGATGGTGACACTTGGTCAGATGTGATATTTTATCACTATTAGTATTAGTGGATAAAAACATAGGGGGAATTGGTGTAGGAGGAGTATGAATGAGGACCCCGCATATTCTATAAATTTCTACACAACATTGCTAGTAATGGAAGAACGCGCGCCACATGTGGGGCTATAGCCACAGTTCTAGGCTTCCATGTGAAACTAAATATCACCCATAATATGACCCCTACCTGGAGGCTAAAAATTTATCTTAGAGGACACACATGGGTGTACAATACCTAGAAAAAGGGCATAGGTAGAGTACACAGGCCTGGATTGGTACTCAGACACAGAATTGTACATGACACGACCTTAGTACATGGAAGAGAAAGATGTACCAAGCATGGGAAGAAGTATACAGACAGAGACATGGGGAGGTTCAAAATTTTAAGTACACAATGGGTTCTCATTTGACGATAACATGGGAATATCATTCCCATAAACATAGACTAGTTTCATTAAGGGTGTGTTCCTTAAATACATCCCTGTGAGAGTATAATATGGTAGTATTTCTTTATAAAAGGATTATGATCCTCTATAAGGGACTTTTTTCACATATAGTTGTAGAAATACTCCCCCCCCCTAGAGGCCTAGGAGGGTATCATCTGTCATCTTTTTTCCTAGGTGGGGTTCCCATAATTGCAGTGACCAACTATATAGGGGTGTCGATCTCCTATATAGACAGCCCATGGACTTTTGTTTCACACATATTTGTGTACCAATGTCTTTAGAAATCTTGTTCATACTTCCTTATGTAAATACCCAACAAGAAATATATCTTGGACGGATTCCATCATTACTATCAGACTCGTGTAAGGAGTTCTCTTGTGCATGTGTGGTTACGGGCTCTCGAGAAAAATATAAGGCCGGTGGTGTTGTTCTGACCATACCTTGAGACTTAGTGTCTACCTTGAGTATATCTGGATATTTTTTTTGTAGGTATCATGTTCTAATTTAGATATTTCTATGCGGATTTGACTACTCTTTATGTTTTATGCATATTCATTTTAAGGTATCCAACAAGGAATTATAATTCTCTCCCTTTTTGGATATCTTCCAATATGTTTCATGTTTTATGTAAATGATCACATGTTCGATGGGTTTAGTGTTGTACTGGGAGAACATAGATATCATATTGTTCTAGATATGACATGTTTCATTCCAAGAGTCACATTTGATTGTAGTTGACTCTTACTATCAGGTTTGACTTCTGAATTTTTTTGGGGGGAATTTATTTGGAACTATAGATTCCTAGTATTTTTCTAGTATGATAATTGGGGGACTTATATATGTATATTAATTGGTTATTACATGTATATTTACATTTTATCATTTTATAGGCTTGTATATGTGTGTGTTTTTGCACAAGAACTATAGTATAAGGCCTACAACGGGAGATTTATTCCTACCAGGAGTTGGTTTTCAGCAATGTGACTAATGGAGTTAGGATTAGTGTAGTACCATTAGGATTATCAAGGATAAGGTGGTCCCCAGTGGGATGGGTTGTGATAAATAAAACCCATAATTTAAAAAAATGAAATGTGAAGAAATAAATATTAAAAAATCAATCATTTTTGTGATGAATTGGTCCTGGTATCGATGGATCGATCACATGTTCTAAATCCCAACCTTCAAAATGAAAAAAATACCACACATTAGATGGAGAAAAGGTAAGTAACTAGATGTGATAATTTAAATTCACCACTCCACATCTCCAAAGTTGACTATAATTCACACCAGAGATAATTACCTAGTCACCACAAGGAATATCCACAATCGACCAAAATTTTCATCCCCATGTAGTAAATCTAGGAAAACAAACTCCCTTTTAAATCGATTGATTCCTCTTTTATTGAACACATGAATATTTTTATTTTAAAGAACAATATTTTATAATAGGTAACACTTCACACTCACCATGAAACAAAAATATGTTCATGGTTCAACTATATAGAAAATTCAGTCGACCGTGGAACACCTCCAGATTCTGTGAGAAGTAACCGTGAACCTTTCCAAGACTACCGTGCCTGGTCACCACATAGTTTTCTACATGAATGTCTTATGGATATCAGATGAACTCCATAACCTAATTCAAAAATAATTAATTAATTCCAACACACAAATACCCTTTATGTATGTCTCAATCCATGACACACCATTCTAAAATTGGATGAAAAAAAATTAATGTCCAATTGAATTAGTGACTCAACACAATTCTAGGGAGCAACAATATATCTAGAAAAGTCGGGGAAGGTTCAACTAAGGCTGAAGGATTTTCCAATAAGGATATATCTACAACCAATATAACATGTTAATTAATTTGAGTAATTGAGAACAAAATGAGGTCCAAATTTAATTCAACAATGTGAAGCACTGAGGTAGAATCCAAATTAGGATATTAGTTTCAGGGGTACTAATGTCATGTGAAGTAAGCCTAAATCCACCCAATCATGATGATACTCATTTCAATGAGCCTATATTTACAAGAACTATAATTTTAAGAGTAGATCAATGGATTGTGATAAATCAATACAATTTATTTCTGACCAAGGATAGATATATTTGGGGTGAAATTTGAGGATGAACTAATCATATGCATATGTGAGGACATCGAAATCTGAGATCAAGTACTCATTTGTGATGTTTCTCAATTAATTCAAATATTATCCACACTTTTCTAATTGAAGAAAGTGAAGAAACTGAATGAAGTAGGTCTCAGAGTGAGGAACCTAATTTGAGGATATAAATTTCAACCAGAGCCAACGTGAGTCGAAGATGAACACGAATGCTGAACCAATAGGATGAGATGGATCTGTTTCAATGATTCTGAGCTTGAATAGATGAATAAGATAATGATTCCAGATATTTAAATAGTCATGTGGTATGAATCAAATCCATGCTTGAATTGTGACCCACTAAAGCTACTGATGTTGAATTTTGTTGGAATTTTGTTAATTTTCACCTTCTGTAGGAAATAGAATATGGGGAGGGTGGGTATATCCCCAATGTTGCGACTATGAAATCGGAGGATGTTTTATGCTATGTGCTCGATTTAATTTATTAAAGAGATATTCACCATACACCACGATAGTTAATTGATTATCCTTTTATTGAATTCATTCACCCACTTCCACACATTACTATTTCTATTGGAATTAGTTGACAGACTAACATTTTAAAATACCCATGAACAAATAATTGAAGCAATGTTCAGTCATTAATGAACCAAAATCATAGTAAATATTTTGGCATATTCTCTATAGAAATAAAAACTAATAATTTCATCCTAGATTATAAAGAACTAAATATGATCTTTTATGATAAATAGGAAAGTTTTCAAGCTAAGTTTAATGTTTTATTAGTGTTCAACTTGTAATAATGATTGTAGAACATTAATTCACTATAATTAACCAATGTTGCAACCAAGGCCATATGAAGCACAAGATCAATACTTATCTGAATAATGTTTATGATTAATAATTTTTTCTAAATAATCATAGACACATGTAATGGAACATAAAAAAAAATTAAGTCTTATGTTTTCCAAGTGATTCAACTGATAAGACTAATCAACGTGAAAATCAGATCGAATGTGTTTGTTGGGTGTTTGTCCCTTATGCATATCTAGTCAATGGAATAGGACTCAAAATCTCCAAATATTTTGACTATGATATATTTGATGATTTCATACAATTTACTTGATTTTATACCTTTATTAAACCAGCATTACCAAGGCTAGTCTTTCTAACTCTCAGAACTCCAATTACTATCTGTATTGTCTGACCCATCCATGTTAAATGTTCACATACTTTTAGTATAGACTAAATTAATCATGGATTGAGCTCCCATTTTCACATAACCTCTGCCATTGAAATCTTGATCATAGAAGAATGCAACTTTTTTTGTAAAACTAGCTCAACCAAATGTGATGAAGACCCAAACCTAAAGTTTGGCTTGGAATAATTTTCTAATGAAACTCATTGTTGGATATGATAAGTGGTAAATAATAATTGACATGGGATTTGCATTCAATTTTTTTTGTAGTTCTATTAGAGCTATTGGAAAAATTTCCATGTCAAAATGGGTTGAATATCTATGGCAATTGATTAAAATAATGAATCTCTACATAGTCAAAAATAAATCCATCTACATTCTAATCCCAAAACCAATTCCTACTTTTTAAGACCCAAATATAGGTATGTACTATCCTGAATCTATTCAAATTGTCGCTTTCTTTTCGGAAGGGACCCAAGCCCATCATGTGCATCATCTTCATCCTTCAAAAATACATCGACATCTAGTAAATCCTAGGGGAAAGAATCATGTTTTCATCAGTAAATTGTGAATGAGTAAAATTATTTATCATGAGTGTTAAATTTTTTAATGAAAAAGATTTTAGTATGTTGATTTCGTGATATCCTGGTTATTTATTTGTACATGTGGTAAAACATAAAAAAAAAATAGGCTTCTAAACATGATGAATAATCCCTAAACACTAGGGTCATGGGACTTGAAATTTATTCTACTCACATAGAAGGAATTTTGAAGCACTCAAAGAACCCTTGATCATTTAAAAAATATAGAATCATTCACCATGAGTTTGTCAGTTCCCATGATCATTATATTGAGAGTTGTTAATGTATCTTACTCCTTGTTTTTGTTATTTTAATTTCATTGGCTGTAATTATCTTGTGATGGAACACTATGACATTAGTGGCTAATCTTAGAAGTTTATACATAAACTCTAGAACTGAATTCTAGTCGTAAATTGACTTAACTCCTCTCTCTAGATCCATTTGAATAATTTAAATATTAAGAGATTATCTTAATTCAAAGAAATTTGAATTTACCTTACATCTTCCACTATATTTTACTTCAATTCTCACAGAGATTCTATCCACTTATTTTGATCAAAAAATGTGGTTCTATCAAGTGATGATTAGAAATATTTGATCATTGAGCTATGTGAGTTTAGAGGATGTAGTGAATTTTACATCCCATTGATTAAGATAAAATAATTATTAGAGGGTGATTAGTGAAGTTTCATATGATTTGATAGATAATTGGGGGATTCAGTTAGAATTATTATTTTGTACGGAGGGTTAGAGGATATCCAATTATATGGAAATTTCTTTAAATAGACTCTAAAACCAATTAAATTAATAGAAAACAAACTCATCCATTACCTTTATAAATTAAACCTCTTAAAAAATAGAAACACAGTAATCATATTTTCCTCTCCAAGATATAACCTAATACCACTACTAAAACATTTTTTGTCGGTTCAAAATTCATTTTTTGGAGCCCTCATGCCATAACACACATCAATAATTGGACTATCATAATAAAACATTATAAATTTCCTAAATGTTATCTTAAAGCTTTAACTGGTAATTATATTATTATAAATTTTTTGAATTATAAATGTAACAAACTGAACATTTACATATGAAATTCTCATATTTAACAAATAAATGCCTTATTATGTAATATATTTTTAGAAAAAACTTGAACTAATTTGGATATTTTGGACCATTTTATCTTTTCCTATTTAAAATAACATTATGAATCATAATTTTTGGACCATTTTATCATAATATTTTTGTCATGGTAAAATCCAAATGGCACAGAAAAATTAAATGATGGCCTAGACATGTATAATCATACCCTATCAAGACTATTTATAAATGATTTATAGGGAGATAGAATCACTGGGTATTACCCTTGACCAATCCCAGTCTGAGATTCAACAATAAAAACATGAGGGAAACCTTTTAAGGGATTATTTTAAGCTTATCAATATCCTGGCCGAAACAATGTTCAACGAACCACCCCATGAAATTGTCACTACCACACACCTCTCCCTTAGAGAATATGCTAGTTTAATAATGGGTAATGTATATAGAATATTTATTATGAATTTGAATATTTTCTTTTTATGGAAATAAATATTATATTTATCCTTTTATATTTTTACTTTATAAATTTTTAATCAGTTTGATAAAAATTTTATTTTGATACGATGAAATCAGAATTTTCTTTTTTGGGGATATATATATATATATATATTCAAATAAGAATTTTTTTTATAAATTATAGAATTATTAAAATAAATTTTATATTAATCAAATAGAAATATTAAATAAAAAATTAATATAAATGATAATATAATTTAATAATGTCTAATATAATTTTTATTATCATTAGAAACTGGTTAGTGTCAAAAAAACAATGTTTTTCCAGTAAATAAAGATTTTTATTTAAATGTGTAAATTATCATATTCAATAAATTATTTTCTTAAAATAAATACAAATTTTTAAATAAACACTTTGAAATTAGATAATTGTTAATTATTCATTATTTTATGAGATAGTCGAATTTTTGGTAAAATTACATATGGTATGTATATTGTATATATTATGAAATCATAAATTCCTAAAATTATGAAATAAATACCATATAAATAATCCAAGTCTAAATATTGATTTATAAACTAAATTGATGTGTTTTCTAATAAATTTGATCAATTTTATAAACCTTTAATGAATCCTATAAAACTTATATTATATTTTATGGTTTTAAAATAAATTCTTTATTAACATGAATCACTTACACATCATCAGTGGTATTATTATAATGATTTAGGTTCTTATTACTATAAAATATTTAAAACCACTCCTATTTGGAAAAAACCATGGGCAAAAACCATGGGAATATTTGTGTTTTTTATTATTTTATTATATATATTCCAAAACCTGTGTTTTGAAATTAATAAATATTTTCACTCTCTTTTAATATAGATACACAAAAAACATCTGAATAATCTTCACTCGATACACATTTATCATGAATTTACTCTCTATTTTTTCTCACTAAATCCCTTCCAAGGTATTTTAAAGCTATTAAAAATCTCCTATGAAACTATTATATGTTCCCTATCAATGTAAGGGATATCATCCTCCTCTTCTTTATTCAAACACATTCAGTATCTTACTTATTTTTATTTCCAATTTTTCAGGTTTTAAAATGTTTTTATAGATCCGTATTAATTTATTTATGATTTATATGTAATTATGGACCCCCTTTCACTCTCATTAAATTCTTCCATGAATCATTATGTAAACCTATTTTGCTCCTAAAATTATACTATGATTTTCTATGAAAAGAAACTGTCTAGTAAATAACTATCCCCGTTTCAACTCAGAGGAATTCACCTAGACGTTCTCATCCTTTAATTATTAGTGAATTTAGTGTATGTAAACCACACTCCATAATCTTGGGATTAAAAGTGATGAAATACTTTCATATGTTGTATGATCTATTTAGAACACAAATTCATGTACATGATATTAATGTCATGGGTGGGCCCAGAATTATAAATCCCTTCAATGCATTGGATAATTTTTTTTATTTCATATTATTCAATTAATGATTCATATAAGGTTATCCTAAGAATAGGATATTATTATGTTTCGTTGGTTATCCTTGGCTTATGTTTATGATTTCGTGATTGATATTGTTTCAAAATTCCTTATGTTTCATTGATGTTATTGTCTTATATCATACATTGATGTTCATTTCTTGGAGTACCACACCGTTTATCTCAACTTGATATCACTCTAGAATCATGGGTATTACTTTCATCATGTTATCATTTGATTATTCCCTTGCGGGGATTTATATCTCACCTCTATCTTATGTACATCCTTGGGTCATCCCATATAGTTTTAGAAAATCCATGGTTTTAAGAGCATGTTGTGGAGTTTTTAAATAATATTAATGTACCCATGTTCCAATTTGTTATGATATTTACCTAATTTTCAAAATACACTAGGCCTTCTAGAATAGATTAATGTGTTTCTTTATATAAAAAATCATGAATTAAGGTGTATTAAAGAAATGGGTTATCGTAGTTGGTATCAAAGGAAAGTCTAGTAATTTTTATTATGAATATTAGAAAACCCTATTAAACTCCTTATGGGAAATACTAAATATAATAAAAAATACATAAATTTTAGTAAGGAATAGAGTAATAATAATAACATGGCTCTTTATTTTACAATTAAACATAATTTATTACAAAAAAATTTCACTGGAAACAGCATAGAAGATCGAGATGTCTAGTGTCTTTGTTGCATAGGAACATTACATAACAACTTAAAACATTAAATACACATCTTTATTGAAAACTTCTTTTATATTTCCACAACATTCCATTGTGTCTATCAATGCATGGGATAACCTGAGGACATACATAAGAAAGGGGTGAGCTATAAAGCCCAGTAAGGAAATAAACATGGCACAACATGAAGAATACAATAAATTTTATAAAATAAGATGATGAATGGATCACAAGACAAACATTAACATAAAGTAGTGATATAGAATGATTATCATTACAAAGAGATGTGGAAACAACATTAAACATGATATTAGCATTACACAAGGCTCATTTCCCATGGAGCATGAGTAAACCCTCATTGCACATGAATTAGCAGGACTAAACCCTCATTGCACATGAATTATCATGGGTCAACACTAATTTTCCATGATGTATCATGATACTATTATTTACCCAATGAATTGGAGTGCTAATAGGGTGCACTATTCTTAATCATTTCATTTCTTGCATAAGTGTGCCACATAGATCGTACAACATGGTTTCATTAAACATCATACTTTATTCCATGAATAAGATAAGTGGAATCCATAAATTTAAGTCCTAAATCAACATGTACATGTTCATAAAGGTGAATATCGTTGATAGGGAAATGGGTATGGTATTCACTTACACGATGATTTTGGCATGGGAAATTTTGGTGTAATTTCAGCAACAAAATGATGTCAAATAGAAATCGTAAAATGGGATGATGAGAGAGAAAGGGGTATCTAATTTTATATAAATTAAATTTATAGTAAGGGGTTATTTAACATAATATAACAACATATTTAATGGAATATAGATGCTTAATATAAATGAGTTTCTTGAATTTAAATGAAGAGAGAGAAATCCCTTATAGAATTTTGGCATGGTAACAAGTGTTGATGGGCGGAATTAATGAGATGAAAAAGAGTATTTCATAATGAAAACATAAGGACGGAAGTATATGGGAGATTATAATCATAACCCAAACATTTTTAATTGAAAATAAAAGATCATAACAATATAAGGAGACTTGGACATAAATAATGAAGGATGGAAAGTGAGGATCTCTTACTTGAGTGTGTGACTTCAAGAGCATGATGAGGGGCTTTTTGAGAGCTTGGGGAACCTTGGTAGGATTCCAGAGAGAGTAGGTCAGAGTAGGGACGTTCTCAAAGGATTTTTTAGTGAATATAAGTGAGAGCTTGGGTGGGTTTATATAAGAAAATAGAGGAGAATTCCATAATATTTCACAATCTTAGGTTTTAGAATCTATATAATTAAATATTCAAAACAACAAACCAACCCATGGTTTTTTACAAAGTATAGTGGAAAAAATTATTTTATAAATTAAATTTCTGAAATTATTACAATATGTAGATTTCTTATGTGTAGGTGAGTCACACTCTCAAGGAAATCATTTTAGAAAGTTAAAATATTGTATAATTATAAGAGGGTACACTAAGGAATCATAAAATTAATTAGACAAGTCTAAAATCACATAATTTTATAGGTAAAACATATATTGGAAGAATATTCCTTTTATATTATTTTATTACATCACTATTGGGTCATTATGATGTCATAAAATGCATTATATATTTATACGGTATTTAATTTTTACCCAAAAAATTCATTGTCTCAGAAAATTATGAAAAACTCACTAATGGATAATTTGGACATTGTGATTAAAAAAATAATATTTATTTTATCTAAATAATTTTATAAATATGTGAATTTTCACATTCAATAAAAAATCGTTATTTATTGAAAATTGAAGGGTTTTGACAGAAATAGTTTCCAACCCATAATAAAATTACATTTGGATTCATAAATATTCTACAGTAATTTATAAAAATTATATAACAATAAAATTTTATTAAAATATTATTTATTCCAAAAATTCATTAATTCATCCAAATTAATTCTTTAATAAAAAATACAATTTCAGTTTTATCGTATGAAAATATAATTCTTATCACACTGAATACATAATAATTTATAGATTAAAAACAATAAGGTATATAATCACCACTTATAATTAAAATGAGTGTTCTTATAACACTATTATAATAAAAATATTAATAAAACCTCTGTTTAATAATTTATATATTTCTAAAAAGTACCATTTTACCCAAAAAATCAATTTATCTAAATCATTATATTTTTAGGAAAAATTATTTTCATAGAGGAATTGATGGAATAAGTGTTTTATTTATAAAAGGAATAAAAAAATTAAATAATCACATGTTAAATAACCCCTTATAACACCCACATAAGACCTAAGGGTAAGGTATTTGATGGTGACAGACTCTTGGGGCGGCTTGGATAACATCACTCAGGTGGTATTCCCTATTATCTTCCACTTCTCCCATAGGAGATTCCATTAATGCTGAAAATGTTCAATCTCATCTTGTTCTTGTTCCATAGCTAAGCCTAGTGATTCTACATACTTCTTGAGCTCCGACAAATGGGATTCCTATGGAGCAATTATACTGGATGAGGCCATCACTATCTTTGACAAAGTAAATTGGATTTGTTAAAGCCCTATATTTATACTAATCACATGATCATTGTTCAATGGCTATATTAGAAATGGTAACAAATAATAAAATTATTTTAAAATCCAAAAAACATAAAACCAACAAAGTGCATATGTTTTATATAACCATTTTACATAATAATACATTCAATTAGATCAATAAGAATATTCATTAATAAAATTTTGGTTCGTTACAATCTTCCCCCATTAAGAAATTTCTCCCTAGTAATTTCAGTTTCCCACACTAAAACAGATGAGGGTAACTCTGATTCTTCACTTCCTCTGATTCCCACATAGCTTCTTCAAACATGTGGTTTCGCCACAACACCTTGACAAGGGACATTGTCTTATTTCATAGAACTTTTTTCCTATGATCTAATATCTTCAACAACCTCTCTTCATAGGAGAGGTCATTATCCAATGATATTACCATTGGATTGAGTACATGTGATGGTTCAGTTATGTAATTCCTCAAGAGTGATATATAGAATACATCATGTACTTGAGATAGGTTCGATGGGAGTGCTAGTTGTTAGGCCACTGCTCTAATGCAATCAAGGATCTCAAAAGGACCTATGTACCTAGGAATAAGATTTATCTTCTTCCCAAATATCATAAATCTATTACATTGTGATATGTGTAGGAATACCATGTCTCCAACATCAAACTCTAGGTCTTGTTGACGATAATCAGCATAGCTCTTTTGTCAACACTAAGAAACTTTAATGTGCTTCTGGATGGTCTTAACCTTCTCCACCATTTCTTCGACCAATTCTAGACCAAGTAGTTTTCACTCCCCAATAAAATGCATATATTCTAATGTTCTACACTTCTTCCATTAAAGGGATTCATAAGGATCCATTTGGATGCTTCAGTGAAAACTGTTATTGTAAGAGAACTCAACCAGGGGAAGATGTAAATCCCATCCTCTTTTTAAGTCCATTGATCACGCTCTAAACATGTCATCGAGTGTTCGGATAGTCTTCTTAGATTGGACATCATTTTGAGGATGATAATTCATACTGAAGTATAGATAAGTATTAAGAACATTTTGGAGACTCATATAGAACATAGAGGTGAATCTTGGATCTCAATCGGATACAATAGATAGTGGTACACCATGAATCCTTAACACTTCCCTAATGTATATCTATACAATTTTATCTAATGAAAAATTCTCTCAAATTACAATGAACTGTGCAGTCTTTGTAAGATGATCTACAACATCCCATATATCATTGTTTCCTTTAGATGTCTTTGAATTTATAATAACAAATTCTATGGTAATGTTATCCCATTTTCACATTGGTATGGGTAATGGTTGCATCATTCCCTTAGAATTCTTCCTCCCAGCCTTCACTTGATACAATTCTAGGAACTTTGATGTATACTCAATAATCGCTTTCTCCATGTTATCCCATCAATGATTATCTTTGAGATCTTAATACATATTTGTATTTCCTGGGTGAATGGATAAATTCAAACTATGTGCAGCATCCAAAAGTTCATTATTTTACACCATATTTTATGCAACACAAATTTATCCCAAATCTCACAATTCCTTCTTCATTAACATTGAACTCTGAGGATTTCCCATTTCTGATAGTTCCCACATTCTTATGTATCCTCACGTCATAATTTTGAGGATCCTTTAACCTTTCCAAAAGGGACATTTGAGAGATCATTTATGAAAGGATTTATGATGTTCCCATCTTTATGATTCATGTGTCTGTATTCATCAAATATAAAAAGATTGGATCCGTTTCAATTCTTAGAAGTGATAGAATCATTGGAACCTTTCTACTTATAGAATATTTCACCTTTTTCGCTTTCCTAGGGTGGTAATAGACTGAGCAGTCATAGTCTTTGATCATCTCTAACCATCTTCATTGGTGCATGTTCAACTCTTTCTGTGGAAATATATAATTGAGTCTTTTGTGATCCCTATATATTTCACACTTCTTGTGTTGGATAGTTTTTCTCATAAACATTCAATTTTCTTAAATCATAGGAAAGGACATTGTCAATGTGAATCAACACATAGCCCATGCCCTTCTTTAAATCATCACTAATTACCACAAAATGGTCTCCACTTGTGGGTTCTGTGAGCACGGGAACAATGATAATCCTCCTTTTCAACTCCTTGAAGCTATCTTCGCATTATTCACTCCAAGAAAAATGGACTCCCTACCAAGTTATCTTGGTAAGAGGGTTTGAAAATATGCTAAATTTCTCACAAATCAGCAATAATATCCCTCTAACCCAAGGAAGCTACGAATATTAGTCCCAGATGTTGGCCTTATCCATACTTCAATTGTATTTTTCTTGGATGGATCCACAGATACGTCATTGATTATAATGATATGACCAATGAATGATACCTCCTTAAACTAGAACTCACACATTCTGTACTTTTCCTAGAACTTCTCCTTTCTCAAGTTCTTCAGTACAGTGCTTAGATGCTCCTCACGCTCCTCCTTGGTTTTAGAGTATATTATAATATCATATATAAAGACTACTAAAAAATTTTCAAGTTAATCTCAAAATACTCCATTCATCAAGTCCATGAATATTTATGTAGCATTAGTGAGTTTTAAAGGTATTAATAATAATTCATAGTGCTTGTACCTTATACGAAAATTAATATGGAGGATATCCTCCTTCTTCACCCATACATGGTAATATCCTAACCGCATATCCACCTTGGAAAAGTATTGTCCTCCATGTAGTTGATCGAAAAAATCATCAATTTTTGGAAGAGGATAATTGTTCTTTATCATGATTTTTTTGAGCTCATAATAATCAATTCAAGGATGCATTGACCCACCCTTCTTCTTTTATAAGATTACAGGTGCACCCCATGATGAAGCGCTTGGGCGAATAAACCCTTTATCCATATTCTTGAGTAGTTGTTTCTTTAGTTCCTCAAGCTCCACAAAATCTATTCTATATGGAGTCTTGGATATTGTCAAAGAACTAGGTATAAGATCAATCAAGAACTCAAAATATCTTCTAGGAGAAAGACCAAGAAATTCCTCTGGAAACACTTTAGCAAATTCCCTCACAATTGGCATGTCTTCAAGGATGGTTTCTTCCTTCAACTCAATCATCTGAGCAAGAAATGCATGCTCATAGGGAAGTAATATCTATGCTTGAGATGATGGTTCTAAAAAAGATTCATCCTCCACTTTTCACTTATACAGAATTGGGGGCCGATTCTCCATATGGAGAGTGATTTACCTCTCTGGGCAATTTATGTTGGCTCTATATAGGGAAAGCCAATGTATTCCCATAATTGTATCAAATTCCACCATAGAGAGTATGAAGTGGTTCACAGGGAATTTCAATCCACAAATTGGGATAGGGGGAGTTATATTCATGGGATAAAATAATTCCCCCATTTTTCATTCTCATCGATATCTCTACTTCCATGACTTATGCTGGTGTTGGGATTTTTCTACTAAACTTTCAGGATATAGAAGAATGCGTAGAAACAGAATCAAAATGTACGATCTTTATTCTTGAATGAATATCCAACATACCTATAACCACTTATTTTTCAGGATTTTTTTAGAGGAATTGATGGAAAATGTCTCCCTTGATGCCATGGAGGTTGTTGGTTGGCTCAGAAAACCCTTTTCTTAGAGAACTAGTTTGCAATGTTCCCTGGTTCTTTGTAGTTGAAGAAATGACCAATGTGTTGAGGGCCGAACCGAGTGGTTCTATCGTATTTCACAAAATCTGGTTTTTCTTGTCAATAATTAATGTCCATATATCATTCTCTTCTACACCTACAGTATTTCCTTGTCCCCTTCAGGAAGTTTCCGGCATGCTTCTTTACACACCATTGGCAAGTGAGGTGCTGGAATTTCATAGCATTGTAGGATTTATCCATCGGACTGCTAGAATTAAATTCCACAATCCTATTATTATACTTATGATACCCCTAATATTCTCTGATATCCATTTCAACATTGGGGGAAAATAAGACAATTTCCTTATAGCTATCAAAGTCATGAAATGTTGGGGCTTTCTATAGGGAAGGTTTTATCCCACTCAAGAAGAAGTCAAGCTTGTATTTTGGGGTAACCACAAAGACAAAGTCATATCATTAAAGTCTTTTTAAGTTTTCATCGTACACTCTGATGGATTAATCATCTTTTTCTTGAGGGAAAAGAAGTCCCTTTCCATCTTTAGTCGAAGGGTGTGAGGAAAATATTAATCAAAAAACATTTTTTGAAAATCATTCCATTACAATGACTTTATCTATTCCTTAGGCTTCATATTTTATATCAATGTCAACCATGGATAAGATTAATCCTTTATACGATAAGCATACAGAATAAACTTCTCTTGTTCGGAACATTAAAAGATAGAGAATATTTTCACAATAGAGTCGATCAATTGTTCAATGATTGAGGGATCAAATGATCTATTAAAAGTTGGAGGCCCTTATCTCATGAAACTATTGATTGCAGCTTGGTCATTCTTAGAGGGGGTTGGACATTCCACTTGAGCCATGTTTCTATTCAAAACATTAGTTATGTGAAAAAGTATCATGACAATTTTTGTGATTCCTGCTCCCATCGGATTGGAAATCTCATTAGAACAGTCATCACATTGATCTTTACATCGGTTGTTAGAATGAGGCCTCCTATTACTAGACATTGGATAAAATAAAAGGATTTTTATGGGTAAAACATAAAGGGGAATCAAAATAATAAAGGTTATAACATATAAATTATATTTGTTTCATTAACTTATTAATTTATAAGCTTCAATCTATGTTATCCATGATCTACTTCCCAACATATATTCATAAGGTAATTTTTTTATTCCCTTCATATTGGTTTATAATAATATTATGAATTTACTAAAGCATATCCCTGAGGAGTGTTGAACCAAGAGTGCAGTAAGACCCTATTGTCATGCACCAGTTCTCGTTCAAGTCCAGCTCAAAACAGTTTTTTCGGGATTTACCCCAAGATACATCTGTTCGAGATCCACCTCTACTTTTTTTTGCAACCAAACAGGGATGTATTTGATTGATAAACCATTTACTATAAACTAACCAAAATTTAAGGATGTTTTTATTATACATAGTCTTATCTTTATGTATTTCACTAGGTTTTTCTAATCCTAATTCCAAAAATTACTAAACCAATACTCTGATAACAACTATAACAACCTCGCTCTTTATTTCACACTTAAACATAATTTATTACATAAACTTTTCTGTTGATACATCATACAAGATCAAGAGGTCTATTGTATTTTAGGATTAGTAACATTACATAACAACTTAAAACATGAAATACGAATATTTATTGAAATCTTATTTTACATGACCACAATATTTTTTCGTACTTAGTACTGCATGGGATAACCTGAGGATGTACATAAGAAAGGGGTGAGCTATAAATCCTAGTAATGGAATAAACAATTAATAACATGAGAATTATAATAAATTTTAGAAAATAAGTAAATCAACGGAGAACAAGAGAAACATTAACATAAAAGGCATGATATAACATGATTAACATTGCATGGAGATGTGGTAACAACATTTAACCTGATATTTTCATGAGCCAATGATCATTGCACATAGTGCATGATTCAACCCTCATTTCACATGAATTATCATGTGTAATCCCTCATTTAGCATGAATTATAATGATTCAACACTCATTTCACATAACCTATCATGATACTATTCTTTACCCAATTCATTATAGTTCTATCAGGGCACACCCTTCTTAATCATTTAATTTAATGCATAAGTGTTCCACATAGATCATACAACATGGATTCATTAAACATCATAATTTATTCCATGAATAAGAGATTTGGAATAAATAAATGTATATATTTAATCAAAGATTACATTTTCATAAATTTGAATACCCATGATAGATAATTTTCGATGGTATTCACTTACACGATGATTTTGGAATGGGAAAGTTTGGTGTAACTTCAGCAGCATAACAATGCCAAATAGAAATTGTAAAATGGGTTGATGAGAGATAATGGGGTCTCTCGTCATTTATACATGAAATAGAAATTAATGGGGTCTTGGAACATAATATAACAACATATTTAAAAGAATTTTGATTCTTAATATAAAATAATTTTTTGAATGTATATTGGGAGAGAGAAATCCCTTACGGAAATTCATCACGGTAACAGATGTACATGGGATCCATTAATGAGAGATAAATGGGTCTATAATCACTAAAACATAATAAGGGAATTATAGGGGAGGTGTTAAATCAAACCCCAAAATTTTTAATTGAAAATAATTGGGAATATCAATATAAGGAAACTTGGACATAGATAATGAAGGAAGGAAAGTGAGGATCCCTTACTTGAGTGTGTGAATTGAAGAGCTTGAAGAGGGGATTTTTGAGAGATTGGGAACCTTGGGAGGATTAGATAGAGAATAGTTCATAGTAGGGATGTGTTCCAATGGTTTTAAGTGAAGAGAAGTGGGATATTGGGTGGGTTTATAGAAGAAAATAAAGGGGAATTAGTTAATATTTCACAAAATTAGGTTTTCAAATCTATATAATTTAATTTTCAAAACCACAAACTAACCCATGGTTTTTTACCAAAGGGGTGTGAAAATTACTATTTTATAAATCCAATGGTTGAACTTATTAAAATATTTTGTTTGCTTATGTGGAGGTGAGTCATACTCTCTAGGAAATCATTTTAAAAAGTTAAAATATTTTATATGTCATGGAGGGTCCACTAAGGCGTCATAAATTAATCAAACAAATACTAAATATTGTTATTTTAAAGTAAAAACATATATTTTATGAATATCCCTTTTATAGTATTTTATTACATCACTATTGTGTCATTATGATGACATAAAACAAATTATATATTTATAGGGTATTTAATTTTTACCAAAAAATTTGATTGTCTCGGAAAACTATGAAACATTCACCGTTAGATAATTTGGACTTCCTGATTCCAAAAATAATATTCACTTATCTAAATAATTTTCTAAATATTTGAATTTTCACTTTTTAAATAAAAACCATTATTCATTGAAAATTGATGGGTTTTGATTAAAATAGTTTCCAAACTATAATAAAATTACATAGGGATTCATAAAAATTATATGACCATTAATAAAAATTGTATAATAATACTATTTTTGTAAAATATTATTTTTCCCAAAATTCATTAATTTTTATAAATAAATTATTTAGTTAAAAATATAATTTCATTTTTATCTTATTAAAATATAATTCTTATCAAACTGAATACAAAATCATTTATAGAGTAAAAACAATAAGGAATATAATCACCACTTACAATTTAATGAATTGTTCTTAAAAACTATTGTAATAAAAATATTAATAAAAACTTAGTTTAAAAATTTATATATTTATAAAAAGTAACATTTTACCATAAAAATCCATTAATCTAATTCATGATATTTTTAAGAAAACTATTCTCATAGAGGAATTGACAGAATAATACTTTTGTTTATAAAAGGGATCACACAAAATAAAATTAACTAATTCCTTGTAACATAACCCCTTATAACACCTGCATAAGACCTTAGGGTAATTTTTTCAATGGTGAGATACTCTTGGGGTGGCTCAGATAACATCTCTTGGGTGGTAATCTATATTAACTTCCCCTTCTCTCATAGTAAATTTTGTTTATTCTTAATGTGTTTAAGCTTGTCTTTGGCTTGGTCCAAAGTGAATCCTAGGGATGCTACCTCCTTCCCAAGCTCTGAAAAATAGGCTTCATATGGAGGAATTCTACTAGATGAGTTCATCTCTTCCTTTGTATGAGTAAACTAGTTTTGTTAAAGCCGTATATTTATAATAATCTAGTGATCAATGTTTAACAACTATATTGGCAATGGTAACAATTCCAAACGGTATATTAAAATCGAAAAACATAAAACCGTGGAAGTTTATATTTTTTATAATACCATTTTAAAAAATAATACATTTAATTATATCAAGATAAATTCTCATTAATAAAAGTTTGGGTCATTACATTAATTTGTTTCCAAGAAATAAAATTATAAACTAGATATTACAAGTGTATTTTTCTATCAGACAGCTCTACCTAGCCGTAATAACCCCAAAATGGGTATATTGGGTTTTAATTCAATCATTACCTATTTCATGAAAACAGACCTTCCAGCACAATTGGTTTTAAAACCCTAGTGGATATTATTTGGTAAATTCATTATCTTCTTATGAACCATTATTAAGGGAACAAAAAATGTCCATAAAATTTTATGATAGTAAATAGATCATAGATTACATAGATTGAAACCTATAAATTTATAGCTTAAGGAATAAATGTCATCCCTTCCAATTTTTATAGTTTTTGTTTTATGTGTTTAATATTTTAAAAATTATCCACCCTAATTTTACCTTTATTTTAGTTAATATATGGAAATTTGAAGAATTTATTTAACAAACAATGTGATGGGAAACGTGATGACTTACCAAATGATATTCCTAGCCTGATAGGATAAGGAATTGGGAAATTCATGAAAATGCATTCTCAATTAAATAAAAGTTTGAATAGAATCTTGGATAATGAAAACACTAACTTTACACTAGAAAATAAAAGGTTTAAATTGTGACATTTATTTAATGAAGGCCTTTGACTTTTAGTGGATCTTATGATCCCTTAATTACAGAACAATGGATCAAATCCATTGAATAGATATTCTTTGTATTTCAATTATCTAAGAAGATGTGGTCATATTGATTTTTTATCATATGAAAAAATAATTCGATTAATGGTGGACATTTATCAAAAATAGGAAGCTCAAGGAGGATATCAGAGTGATGGAGTGGAAATACTTTTCAAAAAAATAAATAAATATTTTCCTCACACACTCTGACTAATAAATTCATAGGTATTTCCTTGGCCTCAATTAAAATGATAGATAATCCATCATGGAGTATGAGGAAAAATTCAAAAGAATTACATGATACACCTCTAGATTTTTCATTAAAATATAAATTAAAGTTTACCAATTATTTGGTAGGGTAAATTAAAGTATAAAAATTATTTAGATATTTGATACTTTAAAAACTATGATAAATTTTCCTGATGTTCCCTCAAATTCAAAATGTTGATCAGTGAGTCTCAAGGGTATCCTATTACAATAGATAATAAGTAGATAATTGATTTTAATTCTATGAGAGATATGGATAAATATCATTGGGGTAATAAATTCCAACATACCACTTTTCAAAACATTTAGTAGAAGAATCAAGTAAATTTCCATAAAGGGATAGGAAAGTTCTTTAAGTCTGTGAAGGGCACCAGGCTAGTGAATACTGATGGTAAAAACCCACCAAGATGGTATAAGAAAAGAATTATCTAGTCAACCCTCATTATGTTGTATAATGTTTCAACTACAAGGAACAAGGACACTTTGCTAATCAATTTATTAAAAAGGTATTTTTAATGATAATCAATGAAAACAGCCTCCAAGGCCTATAGGGAAAGGGTGAGCTTATTCCATCACAACTACTGAGATGGATACAGAAAAAGAAGAGGTGATGGGTACGTTTTCTATTCATTCAAGTATAGTGAACATACTATTTGATTCTAGTTCTATTAATTCTTCCATATCATCCAATTTTAGAATAACAATATAAACACCACCTCAAAACATGGAAGTTGATTTATCATTAAAGATAGAAAATGGGTCAATTATTGTATCCTAAGAAAATAACCAATCCCCTATCAAAATAATTTCATTGAATTTCATAGTGAACCTTGTGATACACCCTTTAGTGGAATTCAACACTATTATTGGTATGGATTCGATTTCCTCGTATAGATCCAACAGAAATTTCAAAGAGAAGCAAATCACCATATGAATAAAAAATCACCCTCTGATTCTGTACAAGTTCAAGGAGGAGAAAATATTTTCATGGGAATCGTCATCTCAATCATTGATATTTTTACTTATAAGAAAGTGTATCTAAACCAAATGATTAGTACTAAGGAAATTATAATACTTATTGACATACCTCTTGTGAGGTAATTCGCTAATGTGTTTCCTAAATAATTATCTAGTATTCTTCCAAGATGATAGGTTAGGCTCCCAATCAAACTTATACTTAGAGATTTTCCCATATCCAATACCCTATATTGAATATACATTGTCGAATGTGAAGTGCTAAAGAAAAAACTAAAGGATTATCAAGATAAGGGCCTTATACACCCAATTCCTTCATCATTGGGTGAATTACTCCTTTTCAAAAAGAATAAAAAAGGTTCAATGAAACTCTACATTTATTATCGTGAGGTTAAAAATATCAAAATATTGAACAAGTATTTTATCCCACTAATTAATGAATTTTCAATCGATAATGTGAAGCCCATTTCTTCTCCAAGTTGGATCTTTGGTTGTGATATTATCAAGTAAAGGTAAATAAGGGGAAATCACCAAGACAATTTTCATATAATGTATAAAAACTATGAGTTCATAGTGATTCCATTTAGACACACTAATGCACCATCTATCTTCATGGAATTAATAAATATTTCCTTAGGGATTAACTTGAAAAAAATGGCAGTATTTTTAAAATACATTATTGTCTTCTCCAAAATGAAGGAGGAGCACGATAATCATTTTAATATTTTACTGAATACCTTATAAAAGGAAAACTTATTAGTGAAGTACAGAAAATGTGATTTTTTTGAGAAAGCAACTTTACTAGGGAATGTTATCACCCGCAAAGGGATATATGTTGATCCATCAAAAAGATGAGTAAATTTGAAAGTGTCCCATAAAACCATATGTGATGCAAATCTATAGATTCCTTGGATTAGAAGGGTAACATATTTGATTTGTAAAAAACCTTCCAGGATTGTAAATCCCACTAACCAAGCTAACTAAGAAGGGAGTAAATATTTGGAGGCATTATATCTACTATGATAAGTGTGATATATATACATATATCACAAAATCCTCAAGTATATATTCACATAAAATGCACTCAATGTGGGAAAATGGAGGTGGTTTGAGATGATCAAAGATTATGATTTTACGATCCATTATTTGTACTATAAAAGAAAATAAAGTTGAAGATACTTAGAGATGAAAGGATCCTACAACCCCTATCCATGATGAGGATTTAAAGCTGTATAATCTTCATGGAAATGTAATGGGTGAAAATGGGAGTAATAATATGGTCTTAATCCAACCATTATCAAAAAGCCACTCAACCATCTAATCATGAGAGGATCAAGGATTCCCAAAAAGATAATGAGGTTCTATAGAAAGAGGTATAGAATATTCTAGATATTAACTTTGATAAATATGGATTTATATGTTTTTTAATTCAAAGTTGTGTCCTATAAAAACCATTTCTTTATAGGTAACTTCTAAATGATGCAAATAAAACATTCTTCTCTATTCATTGAAGAATAGCTAAGATGTATAGAGATCGGAATAAAACCATCTAGTGGGATAACATTAAGAGGGAGATTAAAGAATTGGTATCTCAATTACTAGTATGATAAAAATTCAATGATGAACAATATAAGTCTAATTGTAGATGCGGCCATTTCCGATGCTATTTTGATAATGGAAAAACATAACCATGTATTTTGTAATAGGACTCTCCAAGACATATAAACGAAATAACATCATCTAGGTGGTAGTGGATCGCCTTACAATGTAAGTATATTTAATTTGTATCAAGGAATATTTCTCTATTGATAATGTTTCAATGATATACATAAGATAAGTGGTGAGACTATATGGATTTCTACCCTCCATAGTATCTAATTGAGATTTGAGGTTTTACTTGAGGTTCTAGAGATGACTTTAACAAGGGTTAGATACAAAGTTATGTTTCAGTATTTCTTATCCCACCCAAACAGATGGCTAGCGTGAAAGAAAAATTCAAACTTTAGAGGATACGTATAGATCTTATTCAAAGGATTTCCAATTAAGTTTGGATAAACAAATTCCCTCTAGTGGAGTTCTCATAAACATAAATTTCCATTATATCATTCAAATGGAACCTTATGAGGCTATGTATGGTAAGAGGTGTCAGACTTCGACATGCTATGATGAAGTTGAAGATAAGAAGATGATGGGACAATATCTAATCTAAGAGATGATAGATATTGTTTAAAATATTCAATGTTGTATGAAATCTAGGAAAATTCAACATAAAATATATTCATACAATCATAGAAGAGACCTAGATATTGAGGTCAAAGATAAAATGTTCCATCATATCTCTCCGTGGAAGAATGTCATTAGGTTTGGGGAAAATTCAAATCTTATTCATATATACAACAAACACTTTGAAGTTTTTTTTCACATCAAAGTTATGGTCTGTTTTTTACCAAACATTTTTATTGTTTTCAAATAAATCACTATATGGATGGGTGAGAACCTAAAAAAATAACTTTGAGGCCAAGTGAGAATAAAAAAGAGAAGAACTACAAGAAAAGAAGTGTTTCCAAGGGGATCCACCATTGTATACATGTGACAGAACCAATCCCAAACACCAAAATATAAAAAAACCAATCCAATCAAGGATACCAGTCCAAGATCAAACCCGCTCAAAATGAATACAAAAGAAGGGGGACGTGTTGGGAACCACCCAACCCCACACTAGCCCACATCACCCATCAACCTGCATGATCAGATTGATATCCTCAAATACACCAATGAACTACACCCAACAACCTCCATGATCAGAGACTCCATCTTCAGATCCACCATCACCATCCCAATTTTCAAATGAAACCCTCAACCCTATCCGTAGTGGGGGAATTCACAAAGGGAAAGGTGAAAAGAGAATAAGATAATCAGATAATGGAAAAACCAGACCTTGAAACATAAAACTAGAACCCAATAGGGACAAACATCACCAAATCATAGGAGAAAAGGTGGTGGAACACCTCAATCCCTAATAATTCCAGAGGTCAGTATATGTGACCTCATATTTACCAGAGTAGAAGATGATGACCCTTCCTTGATCAGATACCAGTGACCTATGCAGACCAACCATAACGCATAATAGAGGTATTCAGCAATAGATCAAGGCCAAAAGTGATCAAGGTCGTAGCGAGGGTAAGAGAATAGACAGGCAACAGATCTAAGGGGTGAATTTTTGTTTAAAAATTATAAACTTATCAAAATACAAAACCTCTTGAAGTAATATTATTGGACTCACAAATCGTCTGATGATCAAAGTGAAAGAATCAATATCAAAATTGAACTAATTATATCAAGTAGGTTTTTATCATAATCATAGTTTCATCGATAAAACAAACAGTATGGATAGAAAAGTACGAAGAGTGACATTATATTACTTGCACAATAGAATAGTCTTGTAAAAACATAAAATACAATATCTAATAAAAGTAAGAATAAATTACATTCAATATAAAAAGAATACACCATTTTAACTGTAGGAGTAAAGGTAGTCAATATCATTTACTAAAGGTATACACAATTTTATACTTACTCTATTGTATGTATTTTATAAATTGAAACCCCTCAATATGGTAATCAGAATAATCTTTTCTACCAATCCTTGGAATCCATCAATCATAATAATGATTAGTTTCTATCTTCTTATCCCCAAAATCTATCGATCTGATTGATCATATTCACCATCTTTTTATCCATGTAATCCCTTGATCAAAACAATGTTTGTATGTGTGAGTATAAAATAAATTTATTCTAATTGAAAACCCTAACAAGTTTTCCTTATAACTAAAACTATCTAAATTATTACAAAGACTTTGGAACCAGACATTCAATAAGAGAAAAATTTAGGCAAATTGAGTTGTGAATGTGATAATCTACCAACTCATCAAATGGTGGGCTATTTATAGGAAAAGCTCCAAGAGTCATTTCCATGATACTATTAACTACCTCAAATTGATGGTTCTTTGATAGCTTATAACATTCTGGCATAATTGAATGTCTGATTTTGTTTTTAAACACCATTAAAATGCTAAAAGTATTCCTTATGATACAAACAGTTCTTCTGTACTCCGATTATAAACCTTAGTCAGCCTTATGTACATTCTAATTTATTATAAATCCCATTGAACTAAATGAAGGTTTGTATCATGTATCAGTACCACGATTAGTCTGATGGTAATTAATTTTTTTTAGTTAAGTAGACAAGACAAAAGTTTAACAATTATTCAGAACATAGGTCTTTCTGATGAATTGGACACACCTTCAGTCCGATGGATTGGATTGAGTATTGTAATGTTAATATTATTAATACATTAAAAACATTTATATGTATGATATAAATTAATGTTTTCTATAGAAACATAATAAAACACTTAGGACATAAAAATTTAGAAAAAATATTTTTTAAGAATGTTTTTGGGATTTAAAAAACTAATGGAATAGAAAATTAAAAATTAAAACTTATAACTCAAGAATATCACCATTTTTTTAAATAAAAAAACGCAATACTTAAATAGAAAATAATAATTTTAAAAACATAATGTCCTTTGGTATTTTAATAAATTTTAAGAAATACTTTTATTATAAATCCCCCTAAGTTTATAACTACTTTGAAATATGATGCAATGTATTATAATAACTACCCATTAAAGAATACTTTTCACCCTATGTATAATAATCCCCTTTTATTAAAAATTATCCAAATTTATGAATTATTTTCCCCCTTTGTGATTTTGAGAAATGAATGGGAATGAATCCAAAATTTCTTGAAATGTTAGAAATTATAACATATGAAGCAATAAATTGAACTATGTAATCATCCAGGAATAACAATAAATAAATTATATCAATCTGTAATTGAAAAAAATTCAGAACACTATATTTGGATGAAAATTATTCCATAATAATAAAATAATAAAATGTTTTACAAAATATACATCAACAGTAAAAATGAAAATTTTATTTTTTCTTTATAAGGTTTTTCATGAAAACCGTCATCTTTTTGAACTCATGTCGTTCATTTTCATGTTTCATGACCTTTTATTCCAGAAAAGTAAGCTTCTAAAGTTCATCCTTCAAGATTTCAACCTCCTCAAAATAATTTTTTTATCAATGTTCACAAATGAAATTCAAGATTCACACAATATGAGACAGGTAATCTCCATATCTAAATTCTAAACCTTTTATTTAACGACTTTCACTTCTTTTGTTCGATCATTAGTTGAATATATAAATAATTTAAAACTATGTAAAGTAATAAAAATACTTTTGAATGAGATTTATAGGAAAAGGATACTTTAGACAGATTGAGGTTCCAGTGTGATCAAATGCCAACTCTTCAAATTAGTGGTTATTTATTGGTGAAGCTCCAATGGTCATATTTCTATGTTAGTTGCACCAGCATAAAAAAGATGGATCTCTGACATCTCACAATGTTCTATCATAACTGAATGTCCAATGTCAATTTTTTAACACCATTACAATTCTAAAATTATTACTTATGATAGAAATAGTTATTATATACTCTAATTATAAACATTAGTCAGTCTAATGGAATTCTTAATAGATTGTCTATTTGATTTAGCTAAATGATGGTTTATCTGATGTATCTATACAATGATCAATCCCATGGTAATTACATTTGTTAGTAAAGTAGATAATACATAATTTTTATTAATGTTCTAGAAAAAGGTCATTTCGATGGATAAGATGCACCATTAGTCTCATAGATCAAATTGAGTAATAAAATGTTTATATTTTTAATACATTAGAAACATATTTATTTATAGTATGAAGTAATTTTTTTTAAAAAAATATACTAAATCACTTGGGACCTAAAAAGTTAGTAAACATAGTTTTTATGAAAGTTTTTATTATTTCCAAAACTAACGGGACGTAAAAGTAAGATGTAAAAATTCTGATTCAATGAGAAGTACATACAAAATCTGTCACATGTACTGAATCTATAGGTGGTGAACCTGAAAAATGACCTTTCATATGATGATTACCCCCTGATAATCTTATATCATAGAGACAACTTTCTATAAAATGATACAATTTAGCTAATAAAAGTATTGTGGAAGAACAAAAAGTTTGAGGAGCCGACTTGGGAACTAGATGAGGGGATGAATTAGAAGTACCCTCATCAATTTTATTGTATGAAATTCAATTATGAGGGTGAAAGTTTTAAGGGAATGAAGAATGTAGCAACCTAAACTTTTACAAATGAAATTCCCATATTGAAATAATAATTTCCATATTAAATAATGTAGTCATAGAAATCAGATAAAATACTTTGGTTATTTTAGAAATTATAACCTATCATATCTAAAATTCCATTAAACCTTATAACCATTGAGAATATAGTTGGTGTATAGTGACCATTCTGATTAGTATATATTAAGGGTTATAATATAATCTAATTAAACCACATGAAATAAGTGATGGCCTTGTCCAGTAGAATCATACCCTATAAAACCCATTTAGCAGCACTTCCAAGGGAGATGGAATCACTAGTCCTTACCCTTGATGATGCCTAAGCTGATCTTAAATAACTAAAACATGAGATAAACTGTTTATGGAAGAATTCCACCATTATCAAGATCATGTCTCAAACTATGTTTTTTGAACAACCCATATAAATTGTCACAATCGTACACCTTACACTTAGGGAATATATTGGTGTAATAAGGATTTATGTATATAGACCCTAATAATATGAATTTTTAAATTTTATTTTTAATAAATTAATGATTATATTTATATATTTTTATTATTAATTTATAAATGATTAATAAGTTTGATAAATATTATATTTTAACATTAATAAATTAAATTATACTTTTTGGGGAAAAATATATAGTTTCAATTAAGACACTATTTTTGATAAATTAAATAATTTTCGTAATATATGTTATTTTAATTAAAACTATTAATAAATAATATTAATTTTAATATAAATGATAATCTAATTTAGTGAAGTCCAAAAAAAATATGTATAAGAGGCTGAAAGGATTTAGTGTCTTAAAAACAAGTATTTTTAAATAATTAATGATTTTTATTTAAAATTGTAGACTTTCATATTTTGAAAATAATTTTGGTAAAATAAATATAATATTTGAAATCATTATTTCAAAATTATATAATATTTTTTAAAAAAAATCTTAGATGGTTGAATTTTTGGGAAAAATCAAATGTGGTATAAATAAAGTATATATTATCACATCAGTAAATACAAAAAAAAATTTAATAAATACCATATTAAGAATCCAAGACAAATTATAGATCTACCCATTAAAATAATGTTTTTTATAAGTTATTTGATAAATTTTTTTAAAACATTATTGAATCAAGTAAAACCAATATTACAGTTTCAGGTTTTAAAATCAATTATTTATGAGCATAAATAAATTCCACATCACCAATGGAATTATTTTACATACATAGTTTATATTTCATAAAAAATATTGAAAACCACTCTATTTGGAAAAAAATCGTGCGTAAAAACCATGGGTATATTTCAGGTTTTTATTATTTTATTATTTAGAGTTCGAAACATATGTTCATAAATTAATAAGGAATTCCCCAATATTTTTCTATAAATACCCACAAAACCTCCCACTCGTCTTCACTAAAAAAAATTTGAAATAATTAACTCTCCATATTAATCTCTAAAACCCTAAAAAAAAATTCAAGCTCTTACTAAGCTTCTCTATAGCTTTTAAAAATTCCTTCTCAAGGTAAGGAATCCTCTCCTCCTCCTCTTCACTCAATCACTTTTTTTGTTTTATGCCTTTTAATTTAAAAATTTTCATATTTCAAAATGTTTTTATGAATATATGTTACTATTATTACGATTTTAAAATAATAATATACTCTATTTAAATCTAATTAAACCGTTTCATGAATCCTTATGTACAGTCGTTATGCTACCGAAATTATCCTACGATTTTCCAGGAAAAACATTTTTGTAGTGAATACCCATCCCAATTTTGACGAAAAAGTATTCACCTAGATGAAATTATCCTTAATTTATTGGGAATTTAATTTATATAATCTAAACTTATTAATCATGTGATTAAATGTGATGAAATATTTTCTTATATTGTATGATCTATTTGGAGCACAAATTCATGTACATGAAATGAATGTAACAAGTGGTACCAAGATTATATTTCCCTCTATTGTGTTGGGTAATGTTTTTATCTCATTAGATACCATTAATGGTGCATGATAGGTCATACTAATCATGAGATGTTATGATGTCTCGGCAGTTATCCATGACTTATGTTTATGATGATATTTTTTTGATGTTTCCCCATTTCTTATAATTCTTGGATGTTATCATCTTATAACATGTATAGTTAATTAAAATGAGTTTTATTAGATAATTTATAATAAATAATTTTAAATATTCAATTAAATTTATTAAATAAAAATTCCATCTGTGTGTAAAATTAATTTGAACACAATCTCTTGTAATACACAAGACAACAATTTATCCTTTATAACAATAATGAGTTTTAATAGTTTTCATAAATCACTATGGTAAAAAAAATTATGTTGACCTTATTAGATAATATAAATTATTATTATTCAAAATATGGAATCTATTTTTCCAAATTAGAATCATAGAAGTGTCAAAATAAAATTTAAGATCAATCCTATAGACACCATGAGAAAGCGGGTTTTCAATGTGAAAAGTCTCAAAAATTTACAAAGATTATATATCCAATTTCTATATAAAATTGATAATAATGACCACAATTATATTAATATTTGATTAATTGAACTAATTTTACTTTAAAATAAACTTCTTATATAATATATAATTATAAATTATAAAAATGAAAATGAGGTTCTTAAATAAAATTTAGTATTTCTTTTTTATTCACCGTAATGTGAAACTTTTTAAAAAAATACCAAAAAAAATCACCCTAATATAATTTTTTTATTCAAATTTTATAAATTAAGTTTATGTTCTCAAACGGATTTTCTAAAAGTGGAAAAAAAATATTTTTAAATTATGTTTACAAAGCATGATTAAACTGTCTTTTAAAAATTCTGGTTTTTATGAAAACATTTCATTTCATTTTATATAATTCTTATTTTATTTATAATTAATATACAACCATAATATTGTAAATTTAGTTATTACTATTCATACCCACCATTAAGATTTATAGGTAAAAACTACTATATTAAATAATAATATTTTAATAATATTTCAAATTTCTTTTATACTCATTCCTTCATGTCTTACATGCTATCGAGAATAAATATCATGAGGTTGTGTGTACCAAAATCAATTTAATAGATTAATTTTATTAACAATGAAATATATATATATATATATATATATTAATTTATTATGATGTTAAATTCTCTTCTAAGCATTGTGTTGCGTGTTTTTTAAGATATATAACATAATTTTCTTTTTTTAAAATCATAGGGTGTTACAAAAAATAAAATGGGCATATTAAAAAAATTAAAAAAATAATTCTAAAAATGTAATTAATTTTATAGAATTAAAAACCTATAAATATGAAATAGTTTTTATATATGTTTTAAAAATTCAATAAAAACCACTTTTTATGAAAATATAATTTGCAAGCATAAAACATTATTTTTTCTTATCCCCTGACAAGAAAACTATTTAATTAATGTTAAAAAACTTTATTGAGTATAAAATATATAAATTTAATTAAAACTATTAAATTATACTGATCAAATTAATTTATTAAGATAAAAACACATTGGATGCATAAAAATAATTTTTTCAGGAAAATTCTATTAACTTCTAAAAACATTTTGATATTAAATTCGAACATAAAATTGATTCTAATAGAATTAATTATATTATTTAAAATATAAGAAAACTAATTTAAATTTCAAGCCATTTAAAAACTAAATAGACCTTTTTATTTACATTTTTTTAATAAAATAAAAATTTATTTATATTCATGCGGAAATCAATATTATTGGAAAATTCTCAAAATTTTATCCTATGATAATTATAATATGATGATTTAAAAATGAGGTTCATTTAATAAAATAAATTTTATAAAATTTCCAATAATTATTCATAATATTTTCTCACAAAAACTGGTAGAAATATTTTTTTGAAGAAACTGTATTTTCAAGTATAAAATGATTTTACTAAACATTGAATGATTATTTACTACGAATTTACCAATACATATATATATATTTAAAGACATTTATATATATTTAGATATAATATTTAATCCTATTAATACCTAAAAATTTAGAAGATATATTTTAACTGTCACAAATAATAATATTTTAATACTATATCACAATTTGTTTAAAAATGGTGATACACTTAACGAATGTTGTCAAGGAAATTAAATTAATTAAAGAGAAATATTTTATAAAATATCATGGTTTTACAAGAAAATGTTTGTATATGTGAAAAAATATAAGTATTTTTCATTATTGTTGACTGTAATAGATTAACATAGACTTATTTCCTTGTACATAAATTTGAGATAGTTTAAATTTATAATATATTGTAAATTGGTTCGAAATGAAAAAGGAAATCAAATTTTATCGATTAGAAGTGATAGTGGTGGTGAGTTTCCAAATCTATAATTTTATAAATTCATTGAATATAATAGATATAATTTTAATTTTTTATCTCATAAGACCCCACATCGATAAGATGTGGTATAGAGGAAAAATAATACATAATAGAAAATGGCTTAGAAAATTATAAATGAGTATAATTTTCCAATTTAATTAATGAAATAATCTATTAATAGAGATTTTCATATTTGTATTAAAATTATTTTTAAACTATTTTTAAAGAAAATAACTTATTAAATCTAAGAGGTAAGGAAGCCTAAAATATGTTATTTCAGAGTATTTTGTTTCAATTATTTCATTCATAATACAATATATTAATTTGAATATTTTGAATCAAAATCATATGATAGTTTTTTTTGGATATTCCAATTCATGTAATAAATGTAAAGTTTAAAAAATAGAAAATTGTTTTTTAAAGAAGCAATTCATTCCATATATGATGAAACTAGTGTAATATATATAAAATACGATTTAGAATAGGTTCTGGAAGAGTTTAGATATTTTTACTTTACGAAACCTAAATATAATTATTTGGAACAATAAATTGAGTAGGATTGTTTCTTATATGAACAAACATTAAAAATTTATAAAGATCATTTGGTTGACATAGTAATTAGTTATATAACTGCTTGTGTTAAAACCAAAAATTCATTAAGAAATTTTTGTGCTTATTGATTTTTTTTGATTGTGCGCTTAAAAATATATATATATATATCTTTAATTTATAAAAATTAGATTATATTTATTCATTTATATTTAAAATAGTTTGATATAAATAAAGTGAAATACTTATTTAAACCCCTAATAGATAAATATTTTATTGGAACTAAATTTATTTTTTAAAATAAATTAGAAGAATCAGAAAAAATAATTATAAATATGGTTGTATTAGTTTGGAAAGGATGTCGTCAACAATAAGTAATTTATATTGAAGAATAATTTACCTTATTGGCTATATTATAATTTTTATTAAGTCTCTTGATATATTAATCTCATTAAAAATTATAATTTTTCAAAAAGAAGTTAAAAATTAAATTTTAAATGCATTTATTAATAAAAAAAAATTTGAAAAAAAACCCCAGTCTTTCTGACTGAATATAAACCTAATAATGTTTTAAATATTTCAATACACCTTTATGATTTTAAACAAGCTCCTTGATCTTGGAATGAAAGCTTGTCCAGTTTTCATTTAAATTATAATTTTGAAAAGGGGAAGTTTGGCATAACATTTTTTATTGAAATTAGTTATAAAGATATTTTAATTGTTAAAATATATTTGGATGACATTATACTTAGATCTTCATGTAGAAAAATTTTGGTAATTATATTTAAATTTAACGACAACTAAATTTTATTTTAGTACAATGGTATAACTAAAAAAATTCATAGTATTCATATATGTTAAAGAAATAATGGTATTTTCCTAAAAAAAACAATGAATTCTATAGATTTAGTATAAATATTTGTATTAGATTCAAGTAAAAGTACTCATAATCTAATGAGTACTTTATGTAAACATGATAAGGATGAATCTCAAAAAATAATTGATGTAAAAAAAATTTAGAGGCATGGTTGGAATCTTGTTATTCATAACTGATTCTAGTCATGATATAATGTTGTCTATTTCCATGTGTGTTATATTTAAAATTAAAAATAAATAATGTCATTTAATTTCTCCTAAAAGGTTTATAATATATGTTAAATGATCACTAAATCTTTGTTTATTTAACCATTATATAACTTCTATTTATTAAATGAGTTTTAGTGTTTCTGATTTTTTGTGGTTGAAAATTTTATAAAAAAATAACATCAGGCATGTGTCACTTTATTAGTAAATATTTAATTTCATTGAGTTATTAGGGGAAAAGTCTATATAATTTTTAATAGCTATTAGTGATAATGTTATGACTAATTCCTATTGTCCAAAATCTTTATGGATTAATAAAACACTTCATTGTTTTGGATTTAAATTTCAAAAGAAATATTATTTATTGTAATAATACATATGCTATTTCAATTTATAAAAATACCTTACAACATTATAATACTAAAATCATTGATTTTAGATTTAAATTAATTTTATATTATGTTCATAAAGGAAATATAACTTGGAAATATTTTTTCAACAAAAAATCAACTTGTTTGTATTTTAATATATCCTCTATATTTAATTAAGTTTTACAAATTCAATATTGAACTTAGTATAATGGTAATTTAAATTTATAGCATATGTTTAGGGGGATTTAATTCTCTTTTAAATCCAATTCATTAAATCATTTTTTGATTCTTTTCCAGCGAGTATGTTACATGTATTATATGTTTCCCCATTTTGTACTTTAGTAGTTGGATACTATTTAATTCATTGGATACCATTATATATGATTCTTTTAATATGCTAACAAGTTTTCATAGATACTTAAGGGTTATAAAGTATTTTTAGAAAGGTTTTTATACTATTTTATACAAGATTAATTTTAAATCAACACACACTATTTTAATGCTCAAGATGTTTCAAGAGAAGTAATAACTTATTTAATGAGGATATATTCTTTAGTTCAATCATCTATATTTATACATTACAAATTTTCAAATCATTTTGTGCTTAAAATTTCAGAATTTATGGTGGTTTTAATTTTTTTAAAATCAATTTCAATGTTCTCATTAGAAAAGTTAGTCTCATTCCCACTAATCATTAAGGAATTTTTCCCATATTTGATTCTAAAAATATAAGGGTTAGTTTATTTTATAGTAATAATTGTCTATTATAGTGGGAGATTGTTTTCTTATAATATATTGATATATTAAAGGTGTATAAATTTGTTTTTGTTTTTGTTTTTATTTCTTTCATTCCAATTTTAAATAAGGGGCGAATTTTTAGAATTTACATTGTTCTTGTAATTAACAAAGAGGGGGAGAATTATGAAGTGCATCATTAACTATTTATTTATGTTATGATAATTTCAAGTGCCTTTTTATTTCTTAACTATAATTTCTCACAGATTTTTTTAATCTATATTTCCTCTAACATGGGTTATACATTCTTAGTATTCCTTATGGATGAATTTTTAAGTAAAAAAATAATCAAAATATTGGTTGAAATCTCTTATTATATTAAATCTGTTGTTAGTAATATTTGAAAAATATACCTAATTTTTGGATATACCATAGTGGTCAACTAGCCATTAGTCATGTATAATGATTAATCATGAGGCAGATAGTGCATCGATTTCATATTAAAATAGTCGACTATATGAAAAAACTATTGACCATAGATTAAAAAAAATTTATATCCTTAATCAACTGTATAAACTAGTAGATAGACTATAAGTCATCAATCATAAAAAAAATTGATTTATCACATATTTATTTACAGTTTCTGACAACAATAAATTTTCAAACTATTCAAAAGACTGCAATTTGAATTTCAACCAACCATTACAATTAATAGACCATGACTGAAATATTCACAAATTCATGGATCAACTACACCCTAATTTATTACTGACCTTATGACAAGATTGGACACTTTAATTGATCGAATGAATGTTGAATATAGATTGACCACACAATCAATCTTACTGACTATTAATAAAAGTTTTGTAAATTCATAGATCGACTACACGATCCTTTGGATCAACATCACATTTATTCTGACCTACCATGAGGATGGACCATCCATAAGGGTTAAAATCCCTCAATAATAAATAAAACATAAGATTCGAGAATAAAGATGAATGTTTTCAAATATGTGTAATTTTCATATTTTTATATATTTTTAATTACTCCTTGTTTATGTAAATTAGATTAATTGATTTATTATAGAGACCCCAAACATGACGTACATGGCCATTACATTACTTTTTTAGAATAATTAATACATAACAAGAACCAACACTCAAGGACCATTATAGTTTAATGTATTTGGTAACTCGGAACATAATCTTCTAATCTTGGTGAAAGATCTTCAACATCTCCCATATAGATCTTCCCCTTTTGTTTACTTACCTAAAACCTTTCTTTAAATCCTATGGAAAGGAAAACATATAAAGGGTGAGCTCAAATGCTCAGTAAGGTTAATCATGGAGAAAATAAAACAAATCATAAACATTTGAAATTGAAAAAAAAACATGAACATAATGTTTAAACATCAAAATCTTGAGAAATAAATATTGGCAGTACATAGGGAATAGATCATAAAGGAACATTAATCATGATAAAATATCATGGGAATAAAACATGTAATTGTTGAAAACCATTAAGAAAATGATATGATTTCCATAGTATCCAAGGCATTACTGCCAAGACCATCTTAGTGGACAAAGTCCCTTACTGAATCGAGTTCATTCCTCGTTCCAATCTTGTATCTCTGAACCGGATTAACATGTCATTCCATCCATATATATCTCATGAGATATAAATCTTTACCAAATGCATTGGAGGGATATATAGGTCCCACCCATCTCATAATGAAATCATTCTTTCTTGTGCCACAAAATAAACATAAATCATTCAACATAACCCAAAGAATAAAATGGGTTTCATAAAAATCATCCCATCATAACATAATCCATCTAAAACAAATGGATATCATTTCATCATAAGAAAAGTGAAACCAAGTAAATCATAGAGATATTATAATTGAAACATACACATATGAAATAATATCATCTTAGATAGAAAATGGTTTTGATAATACACTTGAAATGAATTCTTGAGAAAAATATCATTTCTTCTTCAAAATCATTTAATTTTCACAAAATGACATGAAATTTTAAAAGAAAAGTATTTTTTGAAAATATTTATGAAATCTTGTTGAGTAATATTCATGAAAATAAGGTGTTATGAAACCGTAAAAAATTTTTCATGTCGTATAAGATAAAAAAACATTCTTCTCGTACTTTTTCCGGAAAAGTCAAAAAGTACCTCTTATGGTAAACAAAAGTAAGATTCCTTACATACCATGTAGTAAAAGTCAAAAATAGGTAAAAAGGGATTTAAACATACATGAAATCATTTTATGAAAACAAGGACATGGATGATAAATATAACCCCAGTAAATACTTATGAATAAACAATCTCAGATAAAAATGAGATTGGAAAAGTTATCACTTACCGTATGTCTGATATGATTCGTACATATCTGAACCTCATGTATAATGATTTAAATAATTTCATTTACTTATTCCAGAATCATATTCATTATTATGATATCATATATGATTCACTTAGGTATTTATATTACCCGTTCATTTGTCAATTCCATGTTAATGCAACGTTTTGGGTAATATTCTTTTCATTTATCGTACGTATTTGAACTTGTTGTTCCTGATATTATTATTACTTATATCATGATTTACTTACTTCCAGAATGTGTAACAAGAATTATATATCATATATATTCAGTATATATATATATAATAGATAGATAAATGAAATGAAACACACCGTTCATGGAGATGGTAGGTCATTTGTACGCATAAACACTGTTTTCCTTTCCTTATTGACTTGAATAGAAGTAAGTAAATAACATATACATAAATCCCGTAAAATAAATCTATCATATATTTCATGATTATTTATTATATATAATTTATAATCATTCTTTAATGGTTAACTTGGAGAATGACTCTCATCGCATCGTGGAGACGGTAATCTGTATGTACGCAAGAGCGATGATATTGTTCCCATAATTATTTAATAGAATTGGAGTGGATGATATAATATCTCATAATTATTATGATGTTATAATAACTATATATAGTTATTCTTTACACCATTATAACCATACAAGTAAGGTCGTGGTGGGAAAACTGATTACACCACGGCGTAGAGACGGTATTCCGTATGTACGCACGCGCGGTGATTTCATTTTACGTAGGATGGATAGAAGGTGAAATGGGGTTGTATAAAATTTATAATAACATATAAGTATATTAGTGATACTGATTTTATTACTATATAATGATGAAAATAAAGAAAATTAAGTTGGAGAAGAAAGAAACTTGAAAGAATCGGTAGAAGAGATTTCCTCTTCTTCTACGCACCTCCTTTAAGCTTCCTCTTAATGAACTAGAGTAAAATTTTTGAGAATAACAGAACCTCTAGAATATTTATTGGGAAGTATAGAAGAGAAATTGTAAAGGGTTTTCCGATCTTGAAGGCTCAAAGTGTTGTGAAGAGGAGAGGGACGAGGTTCCCTTTTATAAAGAAGGAGAGGGGCACCTTTGGAAACCTCAAAAATATTAATTTATAATAAATTCAAACCCCACATAAAAACTTCCAAAATGACTAAAATCCAAATCATAGATGATATAGGGTTGTAATATAATCCACCAATAAAATTTAGATAGGTTTGGAATTTATTTTAAACATTATCACCTTGATTTATCCGTATTTAATCTATTTAATTTTATTTGTGGTAATAACATTCTAAATTTTAAATTGTTATAAATAATTACTTATGTGTTGTGAATTTTACATAGTTGGATAATTTACGACATTTTAGACCATATTAAGTTAAATTTATAATTTTTAAATATTTTTGTGATTATTCAATAATTTTATATTTTTTTATTTTTATAAAATAACAACAGTGTCAATTTTGACACTATTCATTTATTTGAATTTAAATAAAATCCACACAGAAGATATGTTCGAACTAAAAGCCTTAATAGATTCATAACACGTCATATGTATATAGAAAATTATTTTAGAACATTAAATAGTTCATATAATATTTATTTTAGTATTTTTAATAACATTTATTTGATATTTCAATCAATAAATTATTTTCAACATCTCTATTGTCTCACCTTTAATGATAATTATTTAATCCCTAAAAATTCTAAATAAATTAACATTATGTAGATACATTTATCATATTTTTGGATAATTTTAATTTTTTATGTTTCATGAATTTTATCACTAAATTAAAATTATTATACTTATATGATTTAAGAGAGTGACATGTTGTCACTTTCATTGGTTTTAATAATAATTAAATTATTTTCATGGTAAAAAGTCCATAAAATTAATCTATTACAACCCTTATGTGATATGGGTCTACTTTTAGTCATCCAATAGAATTTTGGGAGGTGTTAGGGTAATTTTATAATCTTATTTTCACCCTTATTTACCCGATTTACCTTTAACAGTTGTAAATAAAAATTATCATAGTTACTGTTCATAATAAAAGTAACATATTAACATAATTTGGACCCACTGAATTCAAATATGGAATCCATTTTTCAGAATTCAAAACACATAAGTTGCAGTAATTAATTTGAAATTAATCTCATTGTTAAGAAAACGAGTTTTAAAAGTTAAAACATTGCCAAAGATTGAAATGTTTTTTACCTATGAATTCAATGTAAAATTTATGGTAATGACACACAACATATTAAATTTTAAAAATATATTATATTTATACTTTAAACCCATTAAATATTATAATTTAACCATATAAATTATTGCGATGAAAAAAATAGTTTTTAATTAAAATATAGCGTGTTTTTACTATTCAGTAAAATATGAAAGTTATCAGAAAAATATGAAAATTTTATCCAAAGTAAATTTTTATACCCTGAATCCAAAGAAGAATTTTATTTTGACAAATTGAACCTATAAACCTTTCAAAAACTAGATTTAATGTGGGTGCGCCATCAAAAGGAAGCAAAGCTGCATTTTTTGGAAATTACTTATTTTACCCGAAAATTTTATTTTGTTCACATACCATGTTTTTGAAAATGTGAAAGATGAATAATAATGTTATAAAATTAAAAATTTAGTTAATACTATTCATAATGGCTAGTCCATAATAATATTATAACAATATATCATTGTTTAGAGAAACATGATATTGCGTACTACACATGCTATCGAGCAAGGTCGTGATTGCGTGTAACACAAGCCAACAATAGTGTTTGCGTATAATATAATCTAATACGGTGTTACATATAGCACAATATAATTTTGGTGTAACGTACAACACAAGACATCAATGAAATTAAAATAATATTTTTCATAAAATCTCGGGGTGTTACATTCTAGCCCCCTTAAAATGAATTTCACCCTCGATATTCATTGGGGATATAAATGGTTTACTACTTGAAAGTTTCTTTAATAGAAACCCACATCGTAAAAAAGGAATACCAAAATTGAACTTTAAAAACTAAATTATGAAACATAACGGTTACCCAGATTAATTAATCACTGGGTATCCACATAGGAGAACATAGGTGAAAATAAGGATATGGAAGAGAAATCTAACCATAAAGTTCTGCTGGAGAGTGGTAGAGAACATGGCTATAAAAAATCCAACAATCACAAAGCCATAAAATTGTTATGATCTAAGGTACCATCTAATTCATTGGATATGAGGACATTAAGACAACATTTTTGGTTTTCAATATCTTTTCCCTAAAGTTGAAGAATAATAAAAAGAAATACTTACTTGATTTTGGTACAATATCACTGTTGTTTGTGCCTTGAACAATTTCCACATCATCTCTTAATGAAATAAATTTGACTTTGTCTTTCTTGAAGTGTTAGAAGATCATGCGATAGAATGATCGGTCATTCCATCTATCTCAAACAAAAGGTTATCAAAAGTTATCAAATATACATAAGTCCATCTATGGTGACGTTAATCATATATGATTCCAAAAATGGACTTATACTTCATCTATAATGCCTCTTAATATAATAAAACTAGTTTATACTAACCAGGGACTTCCTGTAGGCCAGTGGAAGGCAATAAAGGACTCTCGTACTTCGGTTGTGGGTTTGATTCCCACATCCTTGTCCGACGCGATGGGTTGTTGCCCATCCTACTGGTTGTAATTTTTCTATAAATACATTATTATAACATTTCATCAATAATATCAAAAAAAGTTCTATCCTAAAAAAATACTAACTTATGTCCAACATAATCCATTCCAATATTTAGGCTTATCCAAAATACATCTTTCCAAGATCATAGTATAAGAAAACAATTACTAGAAATTTCATCTGCCGAGCATGTGAATTCCATCATTTATCCCCCATATATCATATGATATATCTTGTTTGTCACATTACAAACATGTGAATACCTTAATCATGTATTCTCTTGAAAAATTAATACTCATTGAACCTTAGCGAAAACATGAATGCTCTCAAAATTTAACACTTCCCACATACCAAAATCCCAAAATTTCTATATACTCAAACCATGATATAACTTTGTCCTCATATCAGTCATGAGCTCATTTCATTTTTTCTTTTTCCCTTCTTTATGTGCATATCATCTTCTTTCCAAAAATACATCAATCATTTTTCATGGTTACCGCTACCATATAATTATTGAAAACAAATACATGGATATTCCAAAATTTTGCGATACCATAAATGAGATTCCATGATACTATTTTGAAATCCCATTATATAAAAACCTAATCATTACACAACATCATTTGCAAACTCTACATCACAAATAGTGATTGCATGTGACTTCCCTTTATCCTTTGCCTTAATAGGTGTCTCACATTGATCATCATTAACCCTTGGATTAGGGCATTGATTAGCATAATTCCCCATTTCCTTGCACTTGAAGCATTGAACTGTTGGTGGTGCATTATCTGCAGTCTTTTCTTTATTCACATCATTAGCAACTCTTTTTTCATTACTTTGACACTCAGCTACTCGATGACCTTATTTTCCACAATTAAAAAATTTTCTAGTCCCTTTAAGACAATCTCCACCATTCTTCATTCCACACTTTGAGCATAAAGAAATATTCATCTTCTTTTCACCATTATTCTGAGATTTCTCCGTGAACTCCATCTTTTGTTTCTTGTCAAAACCATGAGATGGATATGTAACACCAACTTCTATTTCTACCTTGATAGCATAACACAAAATTTCTTCATAGCTACCGAAGACTCTTGTAGCTAATTCCCTTCCATGACTTGGTTTTAAGCCACTGAAGAATCGATCAACTTTACTTTCAGGTTGGATAATAAAGCCAGATGCATACCTTGCAAGCCTTGTAAAATTCACTTTGTATATACCAACAGATTCATCACACTTTTTCTTAAGCTCACTGAAGTACTTTTCCATCTTTGTTCAAAAAATACGATGGAAGTACTTAATGAAAAATAAGTTCTTGAACTCATCCCATTCCATGGATTCAATTTCATCTTGAGGCCTCGTATTCTTAATTAGATTCCACCATTGATCAGCTTCACCTTCGAAACGGTAAATAGCCAGAATGAATTTTTCCTGTTCTGGACAGCGAAGTATGGAAAATATCTTTTCAATGGTACTGATCCATTATTCATCCACAAGTGGATAAGAAGACCCACAAAAAGAAGGTGGACGTTGCCTCATGAAGGACTCAATAGAATATTGTTCCCTTCTCTGCTCATTTGGAAGTCCAGAATGATTCATATCTTGTGTAAGTATAGAAATAATATTTTTCACTCCATATCCAATAACATTGGTTTGTTCAAGAGGACAATCATTGCATTTCCCATTACATTGATCAACACAGTTCCTTCAGGTTCCATCTATCATCTAAAACCCAAAAAGGATATTGTGAGAGGAAAAAATTATGCTAGGGAAAACTACATAATAAAGGGGGATTACATTCAATATATAACATCTTAGGGTTAATTCTAAGATTGTTACCATAATTCTATGACTATAACCTATACTTATATTTAACCTTAGGGACATCCCTAGACATACCATAGAAATATCTCTTGGGATCTCACTAAAGTTTTCGCATCCTAGTTTCCAGTGGTTAACTAAACCTTTCCTCTGATACTAACTGTAGAGACCCCAAACATGACGAACATGGACATTTCATTACTTTTTCAGAATAATTAATACATAACAAGAACCAACACTCTCAGGGATCGTAATAGTTTAGTGTCTTTGGAAACTCGCAACATAATCTTCTAATCATGGTGAAAGATCTTAAACATCTCCCATAAAGATCTTCCCCTTTTTTAATTACCTAAAACCTTTCTTTAAATCATGGGGAAAATAAAACATATAAAGGGTGATCTCAAATGCTCAATAAGGGTAATAATGGAGAAAATAAAACAAATCATATACATTTGAACTTGTAAAGAACATGAACCTAAAGTTTAAAGATCAAAATCATGGGAAATAAATCTTGGCAGTACATAAGGCATAGATCATAAAGGAACATTAATTATGATAAAATAGCATGGTAATAAAACATGTAATTGTGGAAACCCATTAAGCACATGATATGATTTCCATAGTATCCAAGTCATTGCTGCCAAGACCATCTTAGTGGACAAAGTCCCTTACTGAATCGAGTTCACTCCTCGTTCTAGTCATGTATCTCTGAACCGGATTAACTTGCCCTTCCAGGCATGTATATCTCATGAGATATAAATCTTTACCCAATGAATTTGAGGGAGATATATGTCTCACCCATATCATAATGAAATCATTCTTTCGTGTGCCACATAATAAACACAAATCATTCATCATAACCCAAAGAATAAAATGGGTTTCATAAACATCATCTCATCATAACATAATCCAAGTAAAAGAAATGGATATCATTTCATCATAAGAAAAGTTAAACCATGTAAATCATAGAGATATTATACTTGAAACATACACATATGAAATAATATCATCTTAGATGGAAAATGGTTTTGATAAAACACTTGAAATGAATTCTTGACAAAAATATCCTTTCGTCTTCAGAATAATTTAATTTTCACAAAATGCCATGCAATTTTAAAAGAAAAAGATTTTTTTGAAAATATTTTTGAAATATTGTTGAGTAATCTTCATGAAAATAATGTGTTATGGAACTATAAAAATCTGTTCATGCCGTATAAGTTAAAAAACATTCTTCTTGTAATTTTTCTGGAACAGTCAAAAAGGACCTCGTATGGTAAAAAAAAGAAACATTCCTTACATACCATGTAGTAAAAGTCAAAAATGGGTAAAAAGGACTTTATAAATACACGAAACCATTTTAAGAAAACATGAACATGGATGATAAATATAACCCCAGTAAATACTTACGAATAAATAATCTCAGATAAAAATGAAATTGGAAAAGTTATCCCTTACCTTATGTCTGATATGCTTCGTACGTATCTGACCCTCCTGTATAATGATTTAAAAATTTTAATTGACTTATTACAAAATCATATTCATTCTTATGATATCATATATGATTCACTTAGGTATTTATATTACCCGTTCATTTGTCAATTCCATGTTAATGCAACGGTTTGGGTAATATTCCTTTTATTTATCATACGTGTTTGGACTTATTGTTCTTGATATTATTATTACTTATATCATGATTTACTTACTTCCAGAATGTAAAACATGATTTATATATCATATATATTCATTATATATATATAATAGATAGATAAATGAAATGAAACACACTGTTTATGGAGACGGTAAGTCGTACATATGCATGAACGATGTTTTCCTTTCCTTATTGACTTTAATGGAAGTAAGTAAACAATATATACATAAATCCAGTATAATTAATTTTTCATATATTTAATGATTATTTATTATATATACTTTATAATCATTCTTAAATGGTTATCTTGGAGAATGAATCTCATCGCGTCGTGGAGATGGTAATCCGTACGTACACACAAGCGATGATATTGTTCCCATAGTTATTTAATAGAATTAGAGGGGATGATATAATATCATAGAATTAGTATGAAGTTATAATAACCATATATATTTATTATTTACACCATTATACCCATCCATGTAAGGTGGTGGTGGCAAAACTGATTACACCACGGCGTGGAGACGGTATTCTGTACGTACGCACGCGCGGTGATTTCGTTTTACATAGGATGGATAGAAGGTGAAATGGAATTGTTTCATATTTATAATAACATATCAGTATTTTTTTTATACTTATGTTATTAATATATAATGAAACAAATAAATAAGAAGAAGTTGAAGAAGAAAGAAACTTGAAATAATCGGTAGAAGAGATTACCTCTTCTTCGATGCACCTCATTTAAGCTTCCTCTTAAAGAACTAGAGTTGGTCTTTTGAGAAGACCATAACCTCCAGAATTTTTCTAGGTAAGTGTATAAGATAAATGGTCAGGTTTTGGCCGAGCTTGAAGGATCAAAGTCTTGTGAAGAGGAGAGGGAGGAGGTGCCCTTTTATAGGGGAGGAGAGGGGCACCTTTGGAAACCTCAAAAATATTAATTTATAATAAATTCAAACCCCACATAAAAACTTCCAAAATGACTCAAATCCTAATATTATATGAGATAGGGTTTTAATATCATCAAAAAAATAAAATTTAGACATGTTTAGAATTTATTTTAAACATTATCAACTTGATTTATCCTTATTTAATCTATTTAATTTTATTTGTGGTAATTAGATTCTAAATTTTAAATTGTTATAAATAATTATTTATGTGTGGGTAATTTTCTATAATTGGATACTTTATGACATTTTAGACCATATAAATTTTAATTAATAATTTTTAAATATTTTTGTGATTTTTAAACAATTGTATATTTTGTTATTTTAATAAAATAACAATAATGTCAGTTTTGACACTATTAATTTATTTGAATTTAAATAAAATACACACAAAATATATGTTCAAACTAAAAGATTTAATATATTAATAACATGTCATATATATCTAGAAAGTCAGGGGATCACATTAAATAGTTAATATAATATTTATTTTAATATTTGTAAAACCATTTATTTGATATTTCAATCAATAAAATAATTTCAACATAACTATTGTGTCACCTTTATTGATAATTATTTAATCCCTAAAAATTATAAATAAATTTACATGATGTATATAAGTTTATTATATTTCTTGATACTATTCATTTTCTAAGTTTTATGAAGTTTATCACTAAATTAAAATTATTATACTTATATGATTTAAGAGAGTGACATGTTGTCACTTTCTTTGGTTTTACTAATAATGAAATAATTTTCATGGTAAAAAGTCTATAAAATTAATCTATTCAGACCCTTATGTTATATGGGTCTACTTTTAGTCATCCAATAGAATTTCGGCAGGTGTTAGTGTACTTTTATAATCTTATTTTCACCCTTAATTACCTGATTTACCTTTAACTACAGTAAATAAAAATTACTGTAGTTACTATTCATAATAAAAGTAACCTATTAATATAATTTGGACCAAATGAAATCGAATATGGAATCCATTTTTCAAAATTCAAAACACATAAGTTTTTGTAATTAATTTAAAATTAATCTCGTTGTTAAGAAAATGGGTTTTAAAAGTTAAAACATTATCAAAGATTAAAATGTTTTTACATATGAATTCAATGTTAAATTAATGTTAATGAAATACATTATATTACATGGTAAAAATATATTCTATTTATACTTTAAAACAATTAAATATTATAATTTAACCATATAAATTATCGCGATGAAAAAAATTTTTTTTAATTAAAATATATCGTGTTTTTACTATTCATTATAATATGAAAGGTATCAGAATAATATGAAAATTTTATCCAAAGTAAATTTTTTTATCCTTACTTCAAAGAAGAATTTTATTTCTCCAAATTGAACTTATAAACCTTTCAAAAACTATATTTAATGTGGTTGCTCCATCAAAAGGCGGCAAAACATCATTTTTTTAAAAATTACTTATTTTACCCGAAAAAATTATTTTGATTACATACCATGTTTTAGAAAATGTGAGAGATGAATAATAATTTTATAAAATTAAAAATATATTTAATAATATTCATAACATCTAGTCAATAATAATATTATAACAATATATCATTGTTTAGTGAAATCCGTTATTGCGCACTACACACGCTATCGAGGAAGGTCGTGATTGCGTGTAACGCGAGCCAAGAATAGTCTTTGCGTATAATATAAGCTAATACAGTGTTACGTATAACACAAGATAATTTTGGTGTAATGTAAAACACAAGACATCAATGAAAATAAAATAATATTTTTCATAAAATCTCATGGTGTTACATTCAACCCCCCTTAAAATGAATTTCGCCCTTGAAATTCGTCGGGGATATAAATGTTTTACTACTTGAAAGTTTCTTTAATAGAAACCAACATCGTAAAAAGTAATATGCAAACTGAACTTTAAAAACTAAATTATGAAACATAACGGTTACCCAAATTAACTAATCACTGGGTTTCCACATAGGAGAACATAGGTGGATATATGGATATGGAAGATAAATCTAACCATAAAGTTCTAATGGAGAGTGGTAGAGAACATGGATATGAAAAATCCAACAACCACAAAGCCATAAATTTGTGATTATCTAAGGTACCATCTGATTCATCAGATATGAGGACATTAGGACTACATTTTTGGTTTTCAAGATCTTTTCCCGAAAGTTGAAGAATAATTAAAAGAAATACTTACTTGATTTTGGTAAAATCTCACTATTGTTTTTTCCTTGAACAATTTCCAAATCATCTCATAAATAAATGAAATTGATTTTGTCACCCGTGAAGTGTTAGAAGATCATGTGATAGAATGATGGGTCATTCCATCTGCCTCAAACAAAAGGTTAGAAAAATTTATCAAATATACATAATTCTATCTATGGTGAGGTTAATCGTATATGATTCCAAAAATGTACTTATACTTCATCTATCATACCTCTTAATATAATAAAACTAGTTTCTACTAACCAATGACTTCCTGTAGGCCAGTGGTAGGCGATAAAGGCTTGTCGCACTTCGGTTGTGGGTTCAATTCCCACAGCCTTGTCGGACGCAACGGGTTATCACCCATCCTGCTGGTTGTCCTTTTTCTAAAAATACATTATTACAGCAATCCATAAATTATATCGAAAAAATTTCTAGCCTTAAACAATACTAACTTATTTCCAACATAATCCATTCCAATATTTAGGCATATCCAAAATACTTCTGTCCAAGCTCATAGTATAATGAAAACAATTATTAGAAATGTCATCTACCGAGCATTTAAATACCATCATTTATCCCCCATATATCATACGATATATCTTTTTGGTCACATTACAAACATGTGAACACCTTAATCATGTATTCTCTTGAAAAATGAATACCCATTGAACCTTAGTGAAAACATGAATGCTGTCAAAATTTAACAATTTCCACATACCAAAATCCCAAAAATTTTATATACTCAAACCATGATATAACATTGTCCTTATATCAGTCGTGAGATCATTTCATTTTTTCTTTATCCCATCATTATGTGCATATAATCTTATTTCCAAAAATATTTCAATCACTTTTCATGGTTATCGGAACCATATAATTATTGAAAACAAATACATTGATATTCCAAAATTCCATGATACCATAAATGAGATTCCATGATACTATTTTGAAATCCCATTACATAAACACTTAATCATTACACAACATCATTTTCATACTCAGAATCACAAATAGTTACCGCATGTGACTTCCCTTTATCCTTTACCTTAAGAGGTTTCTCACGTTGATCATAATTAACCCTTGGATAAGGGCATTGATTAGCATAATTCCCCATTTCCTTGCACTTAAAGCATTGAAGTTTTAGTGGTGCTTTCTCTGCAGTATTTTCAATATTCACATCATTTGAAACCCTTTTTCCATTACTTCGACACTCAACTGCTCGATGGCATTATTTTCCACTTTTAAAACTTTTTCTAGACCCTTTAAGACAATCTCCACCATGCTTCTTTCCACACAATGAGCATAAAGAAAAATTCATCTTCTTTTCACCATTATTCTGAGATTTCTCCTTGAACTCCATATTTAGTTTCTTGTCAAAACCATGAGATGGATATGTAACACCAACTTCCATTTCTACCTTGATATCACAATGAACGATTTCTTTATATCTACCGAAGTATCTTATAGCAAATTCCCTTCGAATACTTGGTTTTATGACACTAAAGAATCTATCAACTTTACTTTCATGTTGGATGATAAAGCCAGATGCATACCTTGCAAGCCTTGTAAAATTTTCTTCGAATATACCTGCAGATTCATCATCCTTTTTCTTAAGCTCCAGGAAATCCTTTTCAATATTTGTTCGAAGAATACGAGAGAAGTACTTATTGAAAAATAAGTTCTTGAACTCATCACATTCCATGGATTCAATTTCATCTCGAGGGGCTCGTATTCTTAATTAGTGTCCACCATTGATCTGCTTCACCTTCTAAATGGTTAATAACCAGAATGACTTTTTCATGTTCCGAATAGTGAAGTATGGAAAATATCTTTTCAATTGTACTGATCCATTATTCAGCAACAAGTGGATCAGAAGTCCCATAGAAAGAAGGTGGGTGTTTCCTCATGAAGGGCTCAATAGAATATTGTTCCCTTCTCTGATCATTTGGAAGTCTAGAATGATTCATAGCTTGTTTAAGTAAAGAAATATGATTTTTCACTCCATCTCCCATAACAATGGTTTATTCATGAGGAAAATCATTGCATTTTCCATTACATTGATCAACATAGTTCCTTCGGCTTCCATCCATCGTCTAAAACCAAAAAAGAATAGTGTGAGAGGCAAAAATTATGTGAGGGAAAACAACATAATATAGGGAGGGTACCTTAAATATATAACATCTTAGGGTTATTCCTAAGATTGTTACCGTAATTCTAGTACTATAACCTATACATATACTTAACCTTAGGGACATCCCTAGACATACCTTAGAAATATCTCTTGGGATCTCACTAAAGTTTTAACATCCTACTTTCCAAATGTTAACTAAACCTTTCCTCTAATACCAACTATAGAGACCCCAAACTTGACTTACATGGACATTACATTATTTTTGCGGAATAATTAATTCATAACAAGAACCAACACTCAAAGATCGTAATAGTTTAGTGTCTTTAGAAACTCGGAACATAATCTTATAATCATGGTGAAAGATCTTCAACATCTCCCAAAAGATCATCCCCTTTTGTTTACTTACCTAAAACCATTCCTTAAATCCTAAGGAAAAGAAAAAATATAAAGGGTGAACTCAAATGCTCAGTAAGGGTATGCATGGAGAAAATAAAACAAATCATATACATTTGAACTTGAAAAAAAACATGAACCTAAAGTTTAAACATCAAAATATTAAGAAATAAATCTTGGTAATACATAAGGAATGGATCATAAAGGGACATTAATCATGATAAAATTGCATGGGAATAAAACATGTAATTATGGAAAACCATTAAGCACGTGATATGATTTCCATAGTATCCAAGGCATTGCTTCCAAGACCATCTTAGTGGACAAAGTCCCTTACTAAATTGCGTTCACTCCTCATTCCTGTCCTGTATCTCTGAACCGGATTAACTTCCCATTCCATCCATGTCTATCTCATGAGATATAAATCTATACCCAATTCATTTGAGGGAGATATAGGTCCCACCCATCTCATAATGAAATCATTCTTTTGTGTTCCACAAAATAAACATAAATCATTTATCATAACCCAAATAATTAAATGGGTTTCATAAGAATCATCCCATCATAACATAATCTATATAAAAAATGGATATCATTTCATCATAACAAAATTGAAAACAAGTAAATAATAGAGTTATTATACTTGAAACAAACACATATGAAATAATATCATCTTAGATGGAAAATGGTTTTGATAAAATACTTGAAATGAATTCTTCAGGAAAATATCATTTCTTCTTCAAAATCATTTAATTTTCACAAAATGCCATGAAATTTTAAAAGAAAAGGATTTTGTTGAAAATATTTACGAAATAATTTTGAATAAAATTCCAGAAAATAAGGCGTTATGAAACTGTAAAAATCCGTTCATGCCATATAAGTTAAAAAAACATTCTTCTTGAATTTTTGTAGAAAAATTCAAAAAGTACCTCGTATGGTAAACAGAAGAATGATTCCTTACATACCATGTAGTAAAAGTCAAAAATGGGTAAAAAGGACTTTAAATATACATGAATCCATTTTAAGAAAACAAGGACATGGATGATAAATATAACCCTAGTAAATACTTACGAATAAACAGTCTCGGATAAAAATGAGATTGGAAAAGTTATCCCTAACCTTATGTTTGATATGCTTCGTACGTATTTGAACCTCCTGTATAATGATTTAAATAATGTCATTGACTTATTAAAAAATCATATTCATTATTATGATATCATATATGATTCACTTGGATATTTATATTATCCATTCATTTTTCAATTCCATGTTAATGCAACGTTTTGGGTAATATTCCTTTCATTTATCGTACGTGTTCGGACTTGTTGCTCTTGATATTATTATATCTTTATCATGATTTACTTACTTCCAGAATGTAAAACATGATTTATATATCATATATATTCAGTATATATATATATAATAGATATATAAATGAAATGAAACACAACATTCATGGATATGGTAGGTCGTACGTACGCATGAACGTCATTTTCTTTTCCTTATTGACCTGAATGGAAGTAAGTAAATAACATATACATAAATACATTATAATTAATCTGTCATATATTTCATGATTATTTATTATATATACTATATTATCATTTTTGAATGGTTAACATGGAGAATAAATCTCATCGCGTTGTGGAGACGGTAATCCGTACGTATGCACAAGTGATAATATCATTCCCATAATTATTTAATAGAATTGGAGTGGATGATATAATATCACATAATATGTATGATGTTATAATAACCATATATAGTTATTCTTTACAACATTATACCCATCCAATTAAGGTTTTTGTGGGAAAATTGATTACACCACGGCGTGGAGACGGTATTCCGTACGTACACACACGCGGTAATTTCATTTTTTGTATGATGGATAGAAGGTGAAATGGGGTTGTTTAATATTTATAATAACATATCAATATATTATCGATACTGATTTTATTATTTTATAATGAAACAACTAATGAATAATAAGTTGAAGAAGAAATAAACTTGAAATAATCGGTAGAAGAGATTACCTCTTCTTCGACGCACCTCCATTAAGCTTCCTCTTAAGCAACTAGAGTTGGTCTTTTGAGTAGACCAGAACCTCCAGAAATTTTATATGGAAGTGAAGAAGAGAAATTTTCAGGGTTTTTCCAAGCATGAAGGCTCAAAGTGTTGTGAAGTGGAGAGGGAGGAGGTGCCCTTTTATAAGGGAGGAGAGGGGAACCTTTGGAAACCTCAAAAATATTAATTTATAATAAATTAAAATCCCACATAAAAACTTCCAAAATGACTCAAATACGACTTTTAGATGATATAGGGTTGTAATATTATCAACCAAGAAAATTTAGACATGTTTGGAATTTATTTTAAACTTTATCAACTTTATTTATTCTTATTTAATCTATTTAATTTTATTTGTGGTAATAATATTCTAAATTTTAAATTGTTATAAATAATTACTTATGAGTTTTAAATTGTCCATAATTGGATTATTTATGACCTTTTTGACCATATGAATTTTTATTTATAATTTTTAAATATTTTTGTGATTTTTAAACAATTGTTTATTATGTTATTTTTATAAAATAACAATCGTGTCAATTTTTACACTATTCATTTATTTGAATTTAAATAAAATACACACAGAATATATGTTCAAAATTAAAGTTTTAATATATTAAAAACATGTCATATTTGTCTACAAAATTTTTGGATCACATTAAATAGTTCATATAATATTTATTTTAATACTTTTAAAACCATTTATTTGATATTTCAATCAATAAAATACATTCAACATCACTATTGTGTCACCTTTAATGATAATTATTTAATCCATAAAAATTATAAATAAATTCACATGATGTAGATTATTTTATTAGATTTCTTTATACTATTCATGTTCGATGTTTCATGAAGTGAATCACTAAATTTAAATTATTATACTTATAAGATTTAAGAGAGTGACATGTTGTCACTTTCTTTGGTTTTAATAATAATTAAATTATTTTCATGGTCCAAATTCCATAAAATTAATCTATTCCAACCATTAGGTGATATGGGTCGACGTTTAGTCATCCAATAGAACTTTTGTAGGTGTTAGGGAAATTTTATAATCTTATATTTACCCTTAATTACCTTATTTACCTTTAACTGTAGTAAATAAAAATTATTATAGTTACTATTCATAATAAAATTAACCTATTAACATAATTTGGAGCCACTGAATTCAAATATCGAATCCATTTTTCAAAATTCAAAACACAGAAGTCGCATTAATTAATTTAAAACTAATCCCGTTGTTAAGAAAAGGGGTTTTAAAAGTTAAAACATATCCAAAGATTGAAATGTTTTTACATATGAATTCAATGTAAAATTAATGTTAATGACATAAATTATATTAAATGGTTAAAATATATTATATTTATATTTCAAAACCATTTAATATTATAATTTAACCATATAAATTATTGCGATGAATAAAATTTGTTTTTAATTAAAATATAGCGTGTTTTTACTATTCATTAAAACTTGAAAGTTATCAGAATAATATGAAAATTTTATGCAAAGTAAATTTTTATATCCTGACTCCAAAGAAGAATTTTATTTGGTCCAATTGTACTTATAAACTTGTCAAAAACTAGATTTAAATTGGGTGCGTCATCAAAAGGCGCCAAAACTGCATTTTTTTAAAAGAATTATTTTACCCGAAAAAATTATTTTGTTCACATACCATGTTTTAGAAAATGTGTAAGATGAATAATAATGTTATAAAATTGAAAATTTAGTTAATACTATTAATAACGGATAGTCTATAATAAAATTATAACAATATATCGTTGTTTAGTAAAACCCGGTATTGCGTACTACACACGCTAGCAAAGAAGGTCGACATTGCGTGTAACGCAAGCCTAGAATAGTGTTTGCATATAATATAAACTAATACAGTTTTATGTATAGCACAAGCTAATTTATTTGTAATGTACAAAAAAAGACATTAATGAAATTAAAAGAATATTTTTCATAAAATCTTGGGCTATTACATTTATTTTTTTATTACATGTTCTTCATGTTTCTGACATGAGAGAATTTGTAAAAGTATTGTATAAAGATTTATATTAAATAAGAAGAGTTCCACATGTGGTTCAATATTCACTATGTAAATTTAATTCAAATGTTCCAATTTTGAGTCTTTTGGAGTTTGAATAGATTTTCTCACATAAATTTAGTGATCATTTGAAGAACATTAATGTTGATTATATTGGAACATAAAATTTTGTATCAAAGTTTTTAACAAGTTTTACTATACTCTTTATACATATGTTTAATGATTTTTAAGAGTTCCCACATGTGTATACATTTAATTCACACTTAATGAAGTTCACATTCTAATCATTCTATGAGAAACTGGCATGGAACAACACATAAGGAGCTCATTTATGTTTCATGGGCATACTGATTTAGAAAAAAAATGTAATGGGTTTCAGTTTTGAATCTACAATTCATGTTAGAACATGATATAAAGAGATCAATTGAACCAGTTCTACACACTTGAGGTTGAGGATATTTTTCATGTTCAACTATGTGATACATATTTTGTGATCAAACACTAGAAACTCTCTCAGTTAGACTACATACTTTTTAGCCTTTGCTGCTGGAGAGAAATTTTTGCCTCAACCCTCTTTTTTGAATTATCCAAACAAGCTCTATGGTTATTACATCTTTCTATCTATATGTTTTATCAAAATTGTATTTGTTTATACTACTCGTAAATGTTAGGAATTTTGGGTTATACCACCCCAAACAAAAGGTATTCGGGTTATGTATCTTACTGGTAAAAAGAAAGTGGAATGTTGCTATGTTTCGGTCTAAATAAATGTTGGTTAGGTTATCTCCACCACCTCAAAAGGTAGATACCTAGGTTGTAACTCTAGGTGTGTAAAATTCAGACTTTAGTTTGGACTCTGTCATTTAAAATGGAATTGTAAAGGGTTGTGAATCCCTATCAAAATTCATATATTTCATTTTAGTGGGTATCATTTCTCTCTATGTTTGAGAATAATAAATATTCTATGTATGATCAATTCGATTACAGATACCATAAAAACATTTTTTTAATATTATTTTTTATTTATACTATAAAAATTATTTTAACTTTGAAAATTATGAAAAATTATTTCAAAAGTTCAATCCCCCCCGACCGTTCTCCAATATGATTTTAGGACCTTATACCAAGGAAAATCAACTTTCATATACAGAGTTTCCCTATAAAAACAATTATTAGGAATATATTCATATGGAATATTTCAAGACCTTGTATAGTAAGTCGTTCTAATCACCTCTTTAATGGTTAAAGGTGGAGTGTATGAAAATTATGGTATGTTCTCTATAGTTGATTTTGGATCATATATAGATGATCTAGAGTAGATCTAAAACCACATATAGAAGGTAGAGATCATATGTCAACTAGAGACAACATACTCTAGAGTTTAATGTACACAACTAGATTTTCAAATTATTTTCACCTTGAAAGAGAAACAAGATTCTGCAGAGGTACAGGAAGTTGGAGACTATGTTAATTGAACTATTAAAAGTGCAGCAACCTCTCCTCCATGATTCCTCGATGGAACCCTAGCGTCAATGATGGCTGCGACGGCCCCTCCCCCACCGGGGGAGGGGTCTCTTCCTCATGGTGCTTCTCAGTAAGGGTCTAAGGATAGAGTTAGGTCTTCTATCTCGTTACCTTCATCTGAGGATCAATCATTATTTGCTTGCATTTCCATCTCCCCAAAGGTTCCGGGGGTCCTTAATGGACAACTCGTGGTCCCGATTTCTCCGCAAGAGTTCAACGAAGCATCAACGCTTCTCTCTTCATCTCTGGTGGCTCGGTTCGTTTGGCATCGCCCCCCGGTTGAGTTGTTTGACAAGATTGTGAATGAAGAATGGGGATTATCTCATTGAGCGGTTGTCAGGTTGCTTAGGCCACGATAGATTCTTCTTAGCTTCTCAAGTGAGGAAGACATTGTGCGGGCGTGGTCTCGACCTGGAAGATCTATTAGAGGATTTCATTTTCATCTGATCTGATGGTCGTTCGACATCCATATGCAGCGGTATCATTCTACCACAGAGATTTGATTTCATCTACATGGCCTTCTGTTGCCTTTCCAAAATCCAGTGTTACTCACGTCGATAGGTAATTCCATAGGACGCTTCCTTTGTGCTGATCGGCGGACTTCTTCCCTGAAACATCTGATTATGGCCTGGCTATGTGTTGAAATCGATCTCTCTCAGCCTCCTCTCGATGTCGTGTGGATCGTGATTGAGGGGGAGTATATGTATTACCATTAGATTTTCTATGAATCTTGGACTAAGTTTTGCCGCTGCTGCGATCGACAGGGGCATAGTCTTCCCGAATGCAGGATGAAGGCTACAGGTTCTGATGAGGCCGACACCTCTGGTCAGTCTGATAGGCCTAGTTCCCATGTGAATGATTCAAAGGATGCTCCTAAGGAGGGTCACCTGGCTGTCCAGGATAAGGGGGATCATATCCCTTTGGGCGAGGACCTCTCCAGGCAGGTTCCTTTGGGAAAATCCCAGGGGTATTCTTCGGGTGCAGCCAGGAAATGTGGTCCAGAGGTTTTGGGGCCACTTGTTTCAGATGTTTTTGATCGGCTGTGTCATGACCTAGGTGCAAGAAGCTCGGGCTACGACATGAAAGGGTGCAGGGCAGTGCATGAGAAGAGTCCCTTTCCTACATCTGTGGATCAGATCAGTAAAAGGGTGGAGCATACAGTTAGGTAAATCCCCTGGGAATCTACACAGGCCTTCCAGGAGGTTGCTCATAAAACATCTAATTATTCCATACTGAAGTTTGATAGCAAGGGTCATGGTTCCAAGGAGGCCTCTAAATTCCTGGATTTGGAAGACAATCCCAACATTTTCCAATATATGGGTCGTGGTCTTGAGAATATTTGAGTCTCAGCCAAGACTAAGCAGGCTTCACAGACCCCCTCTTATGCGGAGAAAATCTTAGCAGGGGGGCCAATCGAGACCTCCCAGAACCGGTATGCAGTGCTTGGTGGAGATCAGTGGCTCAATTGCAAGGAGGATACAGGGTTGGATCATGGTCTAGACCTTTTAGCTGATGCAGAAACATCCCAAGAAAAAATGTTTGAGGCCTCAGACATTGATGAGCCCAAGTAGCATGTTATAGAGGAAGAATATTTTAGATCCTCAATGTGCAAAGGCAAAGACAAAGTCATGGATTCTGATGGATTAATCTCGAACAACTGGAGGGAGCGCATAAGGAAGGACTACTCCAACCTCCCCATCCCTCATATTACTAGATCTGCTAGAAAGTGAAAGTTTCCATCGAAGGCCTCTAAAAAGGCTGGTAGCTCGACCCTGAACAAGTCCAAAGTCTTTTCCCAACAAGAGGTGGTCGCTATCTACAAGGACTCAGCTTAGGTAAGTTGTGATGTTGCTTGTCCTGAGTCTTCTTCAGGCGGTGTGGAGCTGAGGGGCCAGGGGCAGAAGTATGAAGAGGTTTCTAAAGCTGACCCACAACACCAAATGGTCCCTGTGTTGGAACATAGGGATCTAATTATGCATTCAAACGAGGAATTGTTGGAGGAAACATTGGATTTAAATTCTTTGAAGAAGAATAGGCCAATCCAGGCAGCTACTAAAAAGGAGCAAGATGAGTGGGCTGACAAGTTGGCACGCATTCTTCTTAGAGGCTACAACTTAGGGAAGATTAGCAAAGAGGAGCTCAAGAAATCATGGGACAACATGGCTCTTCTCTTCGATGGCCCCATGAAGGACCTCCCTGACACGCAGGTACACGATACTCCCTAGTTTTTGTTCAGGGAAAATGCTTCCAAAAATCTCACTCTTTTCTTTAATAGATCGGTCGTATCATTTGGCTATGAAACTAGCTAGTTGTGAGGGTTCCCACATTCCACTTAAAAGTGTTTGCTCTTTGATAAAAAATTAACGTTGGATGGATTTTCATTGAACTATTCAAGGTTGTTGATGTGATTAATACCATAGAATATAGGTTAGATTTTCCTCAATGATATAATATTATGAATGATGTATTCAATATATCTCTTGTTTAAAGATAAAAATCTATCTCTTTTATTTTGATATGTGTAAAGGATTCCAAGAATCATTAATATTATTATGTTGATGAATTATATATTAAAACATTGGATCGTAGTGAGATGAAACTCAAATGAATGATGGAACCTCTGGTGTGGGTGAATTTGTATCACTATTATATCCAGGAAGATACATGGGAGTGGGGGTCTGATAAGTAGTTGACTCTGGGAGAAGTAGTTGGCTTGTTCGATAGGGAACATAGTGTATAGCCCTATGAAATATATTGGTCTTGTCATTCTACCTAACATGGAATTTAGAAACCAAAATACATGACATGTAATATAGCATACATGAATATGGGAATAGGTGTGGTACTCATTTTGTACCATAATAAAATGTGTCTTGTGCATTCAATATTTGCAGAATTTAATGTTATATACATGATGTGTGGGATAAAGTTTGGTACTCCTCATGTACAATAACCTCCCATGCTATGTGAATTTGAGATAAACAATATTTGGTCTGAACCCATATTATCTGTAGGGACAAATAGGATTATAGGCATATACTCTTTGTACACTACATGTAGTTAGATAGGGATACATGACATGTGAGTTAGTCACATAGTGTGTGTTATTTATCTCAGGATGTAACCCTAGATACCATAGTAGACATAGGTATACGGTATTTATTATTCTAAATTACATTTCATTTTTTCAATTTTCCCAAACTAGATTCAACTGCAGCCCCAAAATAATTGCCGCTACTACCAATCTCACATCCATTCATGAATAAACATATATTTAAATCTGTAAGCTTGGATGTAACACTACTAAATTTCAATATCCAACCTTCATCCACTGGGAAAAAAATCAATACCATTGGTGTGAGACTCTTGCCACCATTTTTCACCACCCAAGATGGTACCACACATCCAATCATTCACATCAATCCATCGTCTGAGAATTACACTTCTAGCCATAACTACCATCGTCAAAATAAAATATAAATCCTATTATATGAATTTTATATCATTTAAATTGAACCATTAGGTCAAATATTAGGCCTACATATAATTCCTAAAGAATAAATGAGTAATTGTGAGATAATAAAAAATAAAAAACCATCTGAAAACCATCAATTTCCATTATAGATCTATATATTGATCTTAGGCATGAAAAATTGAATAGATTAAAAGAAATACCATAAATTAATCTAGGAAAAATAAGAAATACATAAATTTTTATGTGCATACAAAAAATTATTGGATTCAAAGAATTTATTAATCTATGCCTAGAAAATAAAATAACAATGAAAAAATTATATAAATAAAAATTCTCTAACTATTAAATGGTTCTCTCATTAGTGAAGAATACATTTTCTCTAATGATTCTAGAGATCTATATCAAATTCCACACTGATGCCTTGAATACTCTATGATCTCCCACTGAGTCCTCTCCCATGGAGGCATCTCTAAAATTTTAGGGTTATCCTATTAACCATAGATATTTTTTACAATCATGTATTAATAGAGGAATAATTATGATAGGTAATTAACTAAAAATTAAATATATTATTTAATTTATTCCTCTAACTCTTCCCAAAACTATCAACTACCATGAGACCAAAGTCCAATAGAACTTATATTCTTCCTAGAATATAACCCTTATTATGGATCCACCCAAGACATTAGTTTTCTTATATGGTGATATATTCAATATTTATAAGTGTTTCATCACAAATATGGTCTGGTGATCTTAGAAAAATAATTTTAAGCACACAATTGTTTTATAACTAAACTTCTACATGCTTAATTATATAAAAGATTAGCCCTATAGAAAACACCACACCTTGGAATCAAAAGAACTATTGGTTAATTTTTCTATGTTCATCCTCCAGGGCGTGTTTTCCATTTTACCCTTGTGGAGGTCCCATGAATTTAAACTTAAAAATTTAGATAAGTCTCACTTGGGTAAAACCTAATTCACTACATCCTCCCCATCATAAAATTGTTCATACTCAAAAATGAAGATATCCAAATATTAACCGGAGAGGATCTCACATGGAATATCCAATTAGAGTCACCCCAATGTAACATGGACTTCCATCATCTGTGAAGTTTTGAGCCCTAGGAGCACTTTACACACAACTAAAAACAAGGAAATACCTCTTTTCACTCATAAAGACACATATTCTATTATACCTTGAAACATGATCTAAGGGGGTACAAGAATCCAATTTCAGTGAGTCTTATATTGACTCCTTACCCAAAACATCTACTCATTACAAGGTATCCTTTCATATGTAATGAAACAAAACTATGAACCATCAACACAAATCATAGAAGGGTCCTCAGACAATGCCATCATGAGTTGAAGTGCTCCACTATACCCCTTAAAATAGAATTATATGTGGTGTTCACATGAGAGAAAGCCACATATTTCACACTCTATGATTGAGAATTTCACAAAATTGTACATAGGAACTATAAGAGTATCTAAGAAGCTTTCAAGTTCGAACTCTCATTAGATTCTCCATAATATTATTCTCATGAGGAAACCAGATACATTTTCACTAGCTTATGGAATAAGAAAACATACACCTTCCTTCCAATCATCTACATGAACATCTATAGGAATTCCCCATCCCTGCCATGTTTTTCAATAGGCTAACCTACACTATTGAAGTTATTTTTGTTGTGTTGTCATGATAGTTTCCGAAAAACAACCAAAAAGCACTTTAGGATCAACCCTGGCCTCACTAAACCTCTCAATGAAACATTATTTCCCATTGGATGTTCCTAACCACATTAATCTGAAGTGGATCGTCCTGAATTCTTATATGACCCTACTCTATCGATTCGAGACCCCAATGTATCACCTTAGAAAGTGTTTAAAATCAAAAAACTTACTAAGAAACATATCATATTCTAGTTCATAGATAGAGTTTCCATAATATAGGTACACCCAAAAAGATCTATTGGATAATAAAAATTGTGTTTTACACTCTACAATTTCATAAACCACTCAACATGTCCCTCATGATACATAGAATAAACACTGAAGGTAGAACCAGCTTCTCCCCAGAGAAGTGGTTATCATGCACCCCATATTCTAGAAAACCCATCATCTCCTCCACTAGATAACTTCTTTTCCCACTTGAGAGTACAAATTTAGTTTATACTCAATAATACGAGGGGTGAATTAGTTTTGGGAAATTTTTGACCTTTTATAACTTTTTATTCCTTTACCTATTAGACCTTTTATGATCTTGATTCTCATATTCACTTTTCCTAATCATACACTAGAATATGAAATAAGGAATAGATAACACCTGATATTTTTACAAGGTTTACTACCAAATAAGAGTATCTAGTCCTCGGCATGGTTTTGAAATAATCTAATGCCACCCAGTCACTAGAAAATATTCTTTTATACGTTGTTACAATAATCAAGGACAATCCTTTCACAAGTGTTGCACTATAGATAATTGATAGTGCTTATGGTCCGTTCATATTATTTATTCAATAATTGAGGATAGTACCTAAATTATTTAAGTTACATTGTAATAATAGGAACCCATTTTAACTACTAAGAATTTTTATGGATGTCATAGTGATAATTTGATATTATCTTCGCTCTTTTCTTACTTGCATAAAAGAATAAAAGTAACTCTTTTTCTTCTTCACAGATGAAAAATAAATTTTAATCCTTTCTTCTTACTTTGTCCATAACATAATTCTTATTATTCATTATTAAAATATATTCATCTGATGTAGTTAATCTTTTGTCGGTTTGGAGGACTTTTATTCTCCTTCTTCTTCTATCTGATCATTAGGTACCCATTCATCTTGTGAGTTAACGCCACCAGATTATGTCTACTCATTCTGGTACTTGTATATCCTTTACATTTCAATAATCAAAGTAATGTCTCTAATATATAAAAATCAATAAATAACTCTTATTTATTAGTCAGAATAATATGAATGTATAGTATATAAGATGTATCAAAATTATTCTTAATCCCAAATAAGGGTCAACAAAGTTTAACTTTATCACAAATTCTTCTTAATCATTTTCTCTTCGAAAAGAAATATAAAATATTAAATGTAAGTTTGGGATTATCAATGTATCTTCATGAAATAATTTCATATGTGACATACATGATTTATCATTTAAACCCTAAAATATATAAGATATAATTATTCCATATTTTATGTAATATATCCCAAATCATGAATATGTGTTGAATTCAATCCTCAATTCATTCATGCAATATCTTCATTGTATGAACCAAGATAAGTATATAGTATGTGTCTTCTCCAAGTTCATTGGATTCATGTAGTATATATATATAATGCGTCTTTATTCTTTTTTTAAATAAGGATTATATGATACCACAAAATATGTTATTATTATTAATAAGAACACTTTTATGGAGAAATTGTGAAACCAAAAAGTACAACCAAACTGTCAAACACAATAGCACATTACAAAATTATTAAAGACCATATTAACCCCATTAGACTTAATATCCTTAAAAATTTTACAGGAGAGAGATGTTACTTCTTTTACAAGGTCATCTCTAATAATTTCTTCAAAATGAGAGGCCAACTTACCCCACGATCACAAGAACTCCTACTCATCTATTTTCCTGTTGTTGAACCCTCTCACTAGGATTAGGTGTTGTTTTTCAATCCAATCGCTTTGTTCCTAGTTCAGATCAACTTGAATCGATCTTTCTTGCATCCGTTCCATAGCCTCAACAGAAGCACAGATGGATACCACCTTTTATGCCATCACCTCCTCGGAATTTAATAGCAACTCCCATAGATATTCCGTGATCACGGCCTCCCATTTTTTCTCCCAATAAATCCCTTTCACTCCCACCATGGCAGGTGGGACCGATTCACTAACTTGCACCTCCACTTCCTTTGCGCCTATCTTTTCAGTTGGACCGGTTCCTACCTCACACCGCATACCTAGGGAAGTAGCATCCTCCAAAACTGTTATCTCCTATTGTGTATTCAAGTTCCTATCCTCATGTTGATCTCCTTCCTGTGAGGATTCATTCTCATGGGACTCAGATACCAAGACATGCAGTACATCCACTCTCTCCACTGATTAAGACTCGAGATCCATGGGTTTCCCCTATTTTTTGGCCTACTGGGTCTCCATCGCTCTAGTATGTTAATATTTGTAATTGCGTCCCTTCGGTTTCGACTTTGTAGAAACAATGAAGCACCCTTGGTCCATATTCTCCTTATTCCCCTTCTTCCATCTTTGGTTGTGCAAGCCTTTTCCCGCACCTCCCTATCCATTATTATCAAATATTTGTCCACCACCCTCAGACTCAATCTCATATGAACCCTTGGAATATCCTTTGGACTCCCCCTAATTGTACAAACTCCCAAAACGGTTGTTGAGGGCAATGCAGGGTAGAGCTCCCCTCGAGTTGAGGTCTTTCATGGTATCCAGTGGCATGCGTTCCCCAAGTGAAATTTTCTACCACTAATGACCTAACTTTGACTTTTTATTTACACTAAACACCCTTTTAGAGACCATGCTATTGTTGGCCCTCATAGCCATTGCATAAGTGTTGGGTATTTGACTTGACATAGCCTTGAAAACTGATCCATCTAATTCAGCAGCTCCAACAGCCTCCCCTCGAACCAGAGTGAGAGAAATGAGTGTGTCCTGAATGCCTCCATCCACTTCACTGGCCTAAGCTCCCCTTCCCTAGTACTATTATGAGGGGTATTATCCAGGTCACCTCACAGCCTTTTGTAGACTTATGACACACTAGGGCCTAGAGGTAAGGCTATATGTGGTTTGTGCTACCTGGCTCCGCCCGAGAACTCCACCATCTCCAGAACAACCCCATACACCTCTGCTTGCTCATCCCTATAGTCAAAAACCTGTATCTTCTGATTCTCAATAGATTCATCCAGCAATACATTCCCCTCAAATGCACCGTCATCCTCTGGCTGAACCTTACGACCATGGTGACAGATAGTGACCAGGTGCCCTATCTTGTGACAACCCTGGCAGAAACCAGGCCACGATTCGAAGACAACCCTTTGTTTCCAACAAAAATCCTCTCCAACTGAAATCCACAACCACTCTATGGGTGACTTTGAGACATAATCCTTGAAACAAACTCGAATAGAAATAAGATGGAATATCACTGGCATCCAACTATCTGAGCATGGAAATATGCCAACCATATTGCTTAACATCCTGATAATTGTGGAGTTCTCAAAAAGAAGAGGTAAATCAGGGAAGCCTACCAAAACTGAGAACAAGGGTGCATCACGATTCATTATGAGTTTGATATACCAATGAATAAGAATGTAGCTGCATCCATTGATTTCATGATGGGCTTAGGACCAAGCGGTAATCAGATCATCCTTCGAGGAGAAACAGATCATTAGGTGATGTCGATCGAAGAGTCCCACCACCGCTCGCTCCTAAAGATCCTGTGAATCAAATACAAACTAGTTGAAAGCATCAACAGAGGTTTGGGGACCTCTGAATCGGTCCAAGAGTGTTAACCGATGAAGATCTGAGGCCTCATTGAACTCTTCGGTAGAGAGAGAAAGTTGGGCGAGTCGTTATGAAGATCAAAGACCATAGGGAAAAGCGGAATAGATTGAATGGGGGGAAGGGAATCCAGGTTCATGAAACGGGAGAAGGACTGAGCCAACAATAGGGGAGGAAGACCTACCCCCCCCCCCCCGGGGAGGAGGGGGTACGAGCCACGTATATCTCCTCTAGGGAATGTCCACTGGGGGTCGAGCTCCGCAGAAGCATCTTCTTAGGATCATGTTATAAAATGCTTCATATATCCTCTTTTCATTCATGAAATCCATGTATGGATCACAGATTATGATTATCCTTCACATGAATAGAGAATGAGGTTGTTTTCTCCTTCTACTTCACATAACTATCGTAGGTTTTGAGATCCATCAATTTTAGAAAATAGTAGGTTCTTCATGAGATATCCTTTTATCTTCATGATAGTTGTGAGCTTTATAGTTCTTCTTGGGTAACTATGGAGGTGAGGAGGACATGTTTATTTTTCATGAATAGATTATGTGAGAACTTTTCACATAAATAGTTTCATGTTGAATTGTTATAGAGTCTTTTTTTCATATATGTCTCTCATATTTCATCAATGGATATCGTCTTTCATACCCCATTATATATAAAGGAGGAACCACTAAAACCACCCATCTAAGAAATATGTTGTGTCTGATAATACTGGAAAGCCACAATTGATATAAAATAATATTTTATAATATTAAACAGCATGTTGTATCCATCTTATCACATGTTTTTTAATTCAATATGGAGTCTTAATGTAATTATCTTCAGGTGATCTTCCTTTTTATTTTGTATTGAAACAATCATGTGAATGTATTAAGATCATATGAAACTCCTTGGATCAAACATATTACATTTCTGGATGAATTAATGGCCACCTAAAACATATTTTACATTTATATGTATAATGTTTCTTCGAATATGTTCATGTATGGATTCTATTTATTGAGTGTGTCTCATTCACTCAACTTGATCATTGAAGATTATTCTCAGTGCATGGTCTCATCCCCGGTGGTGGCTAGACATAAAGTATAATTGTTGAGTCATGCTACATGGAAAGTGGAAGACAATTACTCTGTAGATAATTGAGTATCATTGGATCGGTGAAAATAGGATTGTGCGTGTTATGTGTGTATATTTTTTTAACACATTAATTGTACATGTGTTGTACTCATCCCACATTGGACTAGAGATTGGTTGGTCAGTACTATAAAATCCATTCCAATCCGGATACCTGTTAAGTTGAAACCAAGGATCGGTACCTCAAACACTACACATACTAGATGGGGTGGTCCACACCCTCTTTCCCCACCGTGCATCATCATATGTACCTTGTGGGAGTTATGTCTCTCGTATACTTGAAATCCCTTCACTAATATGATCCTTTAGAGCATAGTACATCCTCTTACGAGCCTTGTTAATTGAGTATACCCTCTCCCCAATTGATAGGAACATTTTGGTCCCACATGTGTGGTTTGAGGTGGTTCCTTGGTTGGTTATGGATGACCATATTTTTTTAAACACTAATAAAAATATTTCACAAAATTATAATATAACTCCCAGTTAAACTCAAATGAAAAAGATAAAATACTCAAATTTGTTATCTCATGAAAATAAATATTTACATGGTCTTAGAAATAAAACACATGAAATAAAAAGATATTGCATGGTCTTCTCTTCAATTCCCTCTTTCTCATCTTCATTTCATCATCATGAGAAATATTATTTCTCATGGTCAATATATTTCTAATTCATTGTTGAAAAATTGTGTTTATTTATAAAAAACTTTGACATGTATCTTTGAGAAATATTACCAATTCAAAAACCATTACATTTTATACTAAAAGTCTTCAATAATATTTCATAATAGAATAATTATTGATCTCTTAATTTATTATTTCATATTACATCCATGATATATAAATATTTTTACAAGTTTTGGATACTTCAAATGAAATTTCTAGTATCTTCATGTTTATAATTTCTTCAGAATACATTCATTAATGAAATATTTCAATTTCATTGAAAACTATTGATAACTATTAAAAACTGCTGGAAAAAAAGGAAACTCACACACAAAGAGGACTCAATAATATCACCCTGTGTATTTATTAGAAATACCTTCAATGTTATTTTTAAATGTTTATGTCAATATGTGAATCTCTACCCTTTACTTTTCCAAAATTTCATTTCACTTTATGTTCTCATTATTTTAAAAAATAAAAAACATGGGAAAAGGGTACCAGGTTATTATTAAAATCTTTTTCATGCATTATTTCACTCTATTTCTACATAATTTGTATTGGGTGTATAAAATAAGTGGATTTTATTTACAAAAAAAATTCATTACCAACTAATATTGACACCATGTGAAAATGAAAAATTTTAATCTTTTATTTAAATTTTTTTCAATTTTATTCAAGTGTGAAGATATATTTTGAGATATAAAGCATTTGTAATAATGATTAACTTAAAACTCTTGAAATCACTTCAATAAATTGATAAAAAAACATTTAAGTGCTATAATCAGGATAAGCGGCCTTGGATCACTTTCATATTTTCATTTTTATTATGTTATTACTTAATTAATTTATCTCCCTATGTATAAGGATTTTTATCATGAGAAAAAAGGATCAAAGATTAATTAAAGAAAATGTACCTATTTTAATGATAGGATCTCCAAGAAATTACCCAAATAATTATATTCACTCAATGAAAGTATATTGGAAGCTTATTAAATATTCTCCAAATGTATCCTCCTAAAAGAGACATTAATTAAAATATTTATAATGACAAAATGATTAAAAATATATGATTTAGAAACATCATTTTGTGAATAAATCAAAAATGAATATTCTATATATGGTTGTATTGATTTTGACATCTTCCATATCTTCACCCTGACAAACTTTCTTCAATTTCATCCATTGGAATTTTAAAGGTAAAATCAAATACATATAGTAAAGTCTTACACATTAATGTCAATACATGATAGAAACCACCTAAAAAATCAATAATGATCCTATTATAAGTTTTTTTAGTAAAATAACTTAATAAATTCTCCAGAATGAAATCTTTATTATCATAGATATCCATGAATGGTATTTATTCATTATCCCGGGTTTCCCCCTAAGATTATACACCAACTTTAATTTCATTTATTATAATAATAAAAATACAATATAAATTTTAACAGAATAAGTTGTATGTTACTTGTTTCTTAATGTGAATGTAAATGTTGAGATGGTTTTCTCAACTAGGTTGCTCGATTTCCTTTGGTATCTGTGTTTTCACCTCTGAACTTCTATTATGATTTATATTAATAAATCATGGATCTCTTCCCATTGTATTCTATATTTTGAATAGAATTTTTCCTCTTAATATCCTTTAGGTATGATTAATTATTAACCCTATTAATGACTTATTATTTTTATAGTGGAATAGTGTAACAACCTTTTACAATATGAACTACCTTCTTAAATATCTCACACAAAACTTCTTTAACACAAGAATTTTCTTTTGTTAACAACCACCCATGTACTTTTTCTTAATCATGTGTAATATTTTATATTTCTTTTTCACTATACATTATATATTCATCATCCATCTTCCAAATTCCCTCCAAATATTTTGTCAAGATTGCTAAAAATATATTAGGCACATTGTTAGAAAGTTTGGATTTACCATATGGGTTCTTCTGAGTTCAATCCTTAATATTTTTATTTTGGATGAAAAATCTTACTTCAAATTATTGGGTTATGAATCCAATTTCTTCTCACTATTCCTATATGAAATATTCTTGGGATAATTTTTTTTACAATGTTTTTTATACTTAATTCACAAGGTTTCTTATTATTTCATAACCAAATTCTATGGCTTATTTTCTTATCATATTTAGATACATGTTGATATGATCATTTATAAATCATGTGTTCACTTCCATTTCTTGTATCATAGAATTTCATGCTTTCCAAATCTGTTTAAAGAATATAGAATTTTCTAAACTTATGGGTATTTCTTATCTATATTTATCTTGTTCCCACTTGAGAGGGGATTATTTAGTGATTTTGTATTTAATGTATTGTACAAATAATATAATTCAAAATTCACTAATACATTATAGAACTAATATTGACCCAAAAACCTTGATCATATTATAATTTTTTTATATTGTTTTTGGGTCTTCATTATAACTTGTTTGGGTCTTTGTGGGAAAAAAACTTCTGTATTCATTTCTATATCCACACTCATAATGGTGGTAGGTCTATCTTTACACTTATTCTTTTATACTTGTATATATTTTTTCCAACCAATAAGATTCATGAAATCATATTTATAAAAAATATTATAAGATGGTATTGATGGTATATCTTTCATCAAAGCTGTTAGAGAAAGAACATGGAACAAATTCGTGATCTTTTTATAACATTTTGGAGGTCTTTTAACCTTATAATTTTCAAATTAACATTTAGTACATGTAAAAACATTATATTTATTTTTTAAATACTCTATATGTGTCTTATAAAGATATTAAAAATTAACTTACGTTTCTAGACATCTCATACTATTGTTTTTCATTCCGATCGTCAATCATAATCACATTTTCTTCACTAACATTCATCATTTTTCTAACCATCTCTTCATGAAGCTTAAATTTGATTCAAAATAAATATTCATGTTCCGCGATCTTCTTGGATTTTAATTTGAATTTAAAATCCTTGACTACAATGATGTTTCCCAATTTTTCGTTATGTGTATAGATCTGTTCTTAAATTGTCATTTGGGCTTCCTATTTCTCTTCAACTTAATTGATTCATTTGGATTCACATTTTGAAGAACTTTTTTCAAGATCCAAATTTGATCCATGAAAGGGTCAATTTATTTTGGAGGTATTTATAATATCTAATAAATTTCACCATAAATCATTTTCAAAATTATCTACTTCTTCATACATAAGTGATATATTCATGTATACATAAAAAGACTCCACAAACAAGAGAGGATTTTCTTTAGGAATGTAATGAAGAATATCTCTTAATCTATCAATATATATACATTGAGAAGATATAGATTGATCATCATCACCAATTATTCTAGGATCTCAATATTGATGAAACTTTATACAATAATTTCACAAACCTCGAGATCACTAATAATTATTGACTCATACCATGTAAGAATGTTGTCCTTTTCTTTTGTGGAAACATGAATCATCTACTCTCCACTTTCCAAGCCTGGTCTTCCTTATTTTATAACATATCAGGGAGAAATTGATACTCCCTATTATATATAAAAGTGGTAAAATTAATGATCATTATTTTCTATTTATTTCTCTTATTCATCATTTTCATGGTAGAAATGGAATTATTCTCAGAGATAATTCAATCTTCAAAAAAATTAAATTCCATTTTAATATAGAAAAGAAACTAATTTCTGTAAAGGAATATATATTCAACATAGAGAATACAATATTGGTTAACCAACCCTTTGATACCAATTGAGAGTACCACTTCTAGATATACTAAACACTAAGAGGGGTGGGATTGAATCAGTGTTGGGAACTTTTTTATCCTTTTATAACTTTTTCTAACTTTATCTCTTAGACTTGTTAGGATCTTCTTTCCTATATTCTATTTTTCTTATCATATATAAGTATATAAAATAAGTTAATGATATAAATGATATTTTTGAAAGGATTAGTACACAATAATATTATCCAATACTTGGAATGTTTTGGAATAAATACAATATTATGCAACTACTAGAAAACAACCCTTAATATGTGGATATAGTAATCTAGGAATATTATTTCACTTCTCTCTCTTAATACTAAATATATAGTGTGTGGTCATAACATGTTTTTTATACCGTCACTGAAGATAGTATCCACCTTATAAAAGGTTATTTGTAACTCTGTGAAATTCTTTCATCTATTGAGACTTTTGATGTATTTTACAATACTTCGTAGATCTTCTCGTCCTAATTTTATTACTTTCACATAAATATACAACTAACTCCTCTACTTATTCACTGTAGTAAAATGAATGTTTCTCCTTCTTTCTCCTTTCTTCATACAGAACTTTTTCCATCCAATTCTTATGTATAATTTAAACCAATAATTTTTTTCATATGGTTTCAGATCAGTGGAACCATATTTTCCTTATTCTTATTCTACCTGATCATCCAATACCTATTTGTTTGTTGTTTTAACATCATCTGATTATGTATATTTAGTATGTTACTTGTAAATTGTAACACCCCGAGCTTCCACGATACGCTTCTCATTCAATAATGCAATAGCTTGCATTGTACGCAACTTCGAGTTCTAAAACACCGCGACAAATCAAAGTAGCCGTTATGAATAGTAATAACCACTTTTTAAAATTATTGAAATTTTATATTTCAAAATGGAATTCATTTTTGTATTCCTAATATCAAAATAATGATATTGTCGCTCGTGCGTACGTACGGACTACCGTCTCCACGAACGCGATGAGATTCATTCTCCGTCGTATCCATTCAAGTATAATTATCATTTTATGATTTAAAAATAATGTTTAAGGACATGATATCATTCTGGATATGAATAATATACAACCTATCCATGAAAAACAAGACTTACATGACAAAACATATAAAAGAAAACGAGTAAGTTAACACCCAAAACAACGATAAATCTAAGATATTGTTAACAAAGCAATGTTAAAAGATCATATATGATATCATATGAATGTATATGATTCTTGTATAATTTAATAACAATTATTTCACCATTATACAGGAGGTTAACCTACCCCAACCAAGGAAAAGTACAAGGTAAGGGTTTACTTCACAACCTCTTCATTATCCAAGGTTGTTTATACATAATTATCTACTGGGACCTCGTTATCATCCAAATCCATGTTTCTTAAAAATGTCTTTCAAAACATTTTTACTATTAAATGGAAAATGGGTTAAAGTCTTTTATACCCTTATACGTTTTTGAAAAGAATCTCACCGTCGTTTTCCAAACAATGTACTTTTTGACCTTTTTGACAAATTTAAGGTAAGAAAATTTTCAAAGTAAATGTATTATTTTATAATTATGGGACTTTTAAATGATTTAAAAAAAAGGAGAGTTATTTCTCTCAAATAGCTTTGATTCCATCCATGTCAACATCCTTTGATGGGTTTTAAGTTTAATTGAAATTGATTTATGATACAAAACTTCCATTGAGCATTTCGTGAAATATTTGACTGAGGATGTGTTATTTTATACCATCCATAGTTTATGGAGAAATTATTGACATTTCGTATGCTAGTTTTAATACGAATATTTATGTTATGTTTTAACCTATTCATATGAGGAATGTATTGGACTTAATAAGTGACGGGTGGAGCCCGCTATAGCTCCTCGATGCATCGGTAGGTCTCATGAGACAACTAGACGTGGAATTGGCCGAGGCCCTTTCCCAATTTGATTTATGGTTTTGGCCGAGGCCTTAATCATTTTAGATGTCTTGGCCGAGGCCTTGACAAAATGTTTCAGAATGTCCGGCATTATACATTCCCTCATTATGAAAGTGGTTATTGATATTGCATGTGATTATTCGACCAGTAGAATATCCATGTGAAGAAGTAAATGGCATTATCTCATTTTACTTTTGCCATATTATGTTGATGTTCAAGTTTAAAAGGCTTTTGTTTTAGTTATACATTGCCTTAAATGTTTATGTTTATTTACGAAAGCTTCCGCAATATTGTTATCCTTACTGAGCATCTGAGCTCACCCCTTTCAATGTTTTAATATTTTCCAGGATGTGAAGAAGTATTTTATGACTGACTTGCAAGAATAGTCAGTGAAGATATGAGTGTGGGATATGAAGACCATGTTATTGTAGTTTGTTTAATTTTGATGTAATGAAAGACTTATGAATGTATCTAGTGTTTCCAAGGCTACTAAACTAATCGGTCTTTCGAGACTTGATCTTTTGTGATCATGCCAATGTTACGAAGTAATGCACCGACTCTGGGTAGCTGGGGTCGGGGCGTTACAGTTGGTATCAGAGGCAGTTTAGTACTAACCTTGGAAGCTAGATTTAGATAAACTCTGATTAGAGCACATAGCCCGAAGATAGACTTTGAGGATTAGTATAGAAGAACTTACTAGAATTTTGGTATTGTAGAGATTTTGTGAGTTTTCCAAGCAATACATCCCTGTCTGGATACGAGCAGGTAGAGGAGGCTCTGGCACAGATGTACCTAGGGGTAAAACCCGAAAACACCGCTTTGAGCTAGACTCGAACGGGAACTGGTGCACGACAACGGGCCTTGCTGCACTCTTGGTTACGACACTCCCGGGGGATATGCTTAGGATAATTCTCATTTTCTTTACAAACCACTATGAACGGTTATGAGTATATACTTCCTCAAATAAAACCTTTTTATGATTATGGATTATATCCATAAATAGTTCAATTTATGTTAAGTATTTTACAAGTATGGAATTATGTATTTTTGATTCATAAACTAATCTGGTTTATGCCATTGTTTAGAAATGGCGCCTAGTAGAAGGAATGGAAACTGTATCAATGCACGAACTCCGTGTAGGGATTGCCCTCCTGCTCAAGATAATTATTGTGGACCTGGAGATACAACTGGTGCTGATCAACTTATTACCATACTGGGACAACTCACTCAGGTTATGAATAATAACCTTACTCGTATGGAGCACCCTGATCCGCAACGTGGAGGATCAATGCTAGACCGTTTCATGAGGCAACAACCACCAACCTTTAATGGGAGTACAAATCCTATAGTAGCTGAGCAATGGATAAATTCCTTAGAGAAAATATTCCATGCCTTGGGGAGTAGTGAAAGGGAGAAGGTTGTCATGGCAGTTTACCGCCTCACTGGAGATGCCGATCAGTGGTGGTCACTGATTCAAAACACAAAGGAAGATGATGACGTATCGAATATGGAATGGAGGGAGTTCAAAGATATTTTCTTAGAAAAATTCTTTCCTCGTGACCATCGAGCAGATATGGAAAGGCAATTTCTGAGTCTGAGGCAGAAGGAGGATGAGAATGTCGCAAAGTATGAGGCTAACTTTACAAGGTTAGCGAGGCATGCTGCCGATTATATACGTAACCCAAGGAGTAAGATTGATCGTTTCTTTGATGGGTTAAAACCATTTCTCCGTCGAGCTTTGGTATCACAATCCTTCTCATCATACGAAGATATTGTCTCGTGTGCTATCAAGACCGAAAAGGAATTCTCTAAGTCTTATGACAACAAAGTAAAGCAAGAGAAGAAGAGAACGGTGGAACAAGAGACAGATAAAGGGAAAAAGGGAAAGAAGGATTTTCCATTATGTGATAATTGTGGGAAGAATCACCCTGGTACTTGCCTAAAAGGAATGGGAGTTTGTTATAAATGTGGAGAAAAGGGTCACCAGGCTCGTGATTGTAAGGGAAAGAAAGAGGCTGTCAAAGTTGAATGCTACAATTGTAGAGAAATGGGTCATTATGCAAATGAATGTCCTAAGCGTCAGGGAAACTTACCTCAGAAAAGGCCAAGGGATCAAGGACAATCTTATGCTGTTACTACGGTTGAAGCAGAATAACTAATGTATTGGTGCTTTTGGACTCATGGATTATATTCTGGTTATTAGAATAATGTGATATATATAAGGATTGTACTGCTGTACTTGTTGATTTCAGTAAGGTTTTAATATGATTAAGGTAATCATATTTTTAGTATGTGACAATAAGAGAAACTAATATTTGTTTGGGGAATCTGATAAATTGATTTTGGAATTAAGAGACCTTTTAGAGAAAGTCTGGATAGAGGTATTTTGGATAACTATAAAGGTTGGAGTGGATTAAGTTGAACCTTGGATAGTAAATTTAAGGTTAAAAATTTTCTGGAGATTATTCTTGGAATACTATAGTTTTATGAAAAGGACAACCTGCAGGGTGGGGCATAACCTGTCGAGTCGCACAAAGCTGCAGGAATCGAACCCACAATCATAGTGCGACAGGCCTTTATTTCCTACCACTAGCCTACAGGAAGTCCCTGGTTATTACAAATAATTTTACTAATTTAAATGGTATGTGTTAACATTTGGAACCTTATACAATTAGGATAATAATAATATTTTTGAGTTCTATTATCTTTTGAGTGAAAGATGATTTGAAGGTTGAAACTCTAATTGTCAAGCATAAATATATATATACCTATCTCTTATTCAATGAATAAATTAATTCTTAAACTTTAGTAATGGGATATTAAAACAAAAAAATGTGTTATCATAATACCTTATGTCTGGTTGAACTGATGATATTTTAAATCAACATAGATTGAAGGCTTTGAGGCCCTCAATTTGACAGTTGATTGTGATTGATGACCTCAATCACTCCCTACGAATATTTACGTTTTTCCTCCAATTATATGTCTTTAATTTCCACCAATGTTCACCTTATCGAGATCATAATTTGGTGGTGACTTTCTTATTTCCATTTTCCCTCTTATTAAGGCTAAATTTTATTAACCTTATTTCCGATGTGGGTTTTCCACAAAGGTATTTTCTATTTTCAACCTCTTATATCAAATTGCGAGGACGCAATTTATTGAAGGAGGGGAGAATGTAACACCCCGAGCTTCCACGATACGCTTCTCATTCAATAATGCAATAGCTTGCATTGTACGCAACTTCGAGTTCTAAAACACCGCGACAAATCAAAGTAGCCGTTATGAATAGTAATAACCACTTTTTAAAATTATTGAAATTTTATATTTCAAAATGGAATTCATTTTTGTATTCCTAATATCAAAATAATGATATTGTCGCTCGTGCGTACGTACGGACTACCGTCTCCACGAACGCGATGAGATTCATTCTCCGTCGTATCCATTCAAGTATAATTATCATTTTATGATTTAAAAATAATGTTTAAGGACATGATATCATTCTGGATATGAATAATATACAACCTATCCATGAAAAACAAGACTTACATGACAAAACATATAAAAGAAAACGAGTAAGTTAACACCCAAAACAACGATAAATCTAAGATATTGTTAACAAAGCAATGTTAAAAGATCATATATGATATCATATGAATGTATATGATTCTTGTATAATTTAATAACAATTATTTCACCATTATACAGGAGGTTAACCTACCCCAACCAAGGAAAAGTACAAGGTAAGGGTTTACTTCACAACCTCTTCATTATCCAAGGTTGTTTATACATAATTATCTACTGGGACCTCGTTATCATCCAAATCCATGTTTCTTAAAAATGCCTTTCAAAACATTTTTACTATTAAATGGAAAATGGGTTAAAGTCTTTTATACCCTTATACGTTTTTGAAAAGAATCTCACCGTCGTTTTCCAAACAATGTACTTTTTGACCTTTTTGACAAATTTAAGGTAAGAAAATTTTCAAAGTAAATGTATTATTTTATAATTATGGGACTTTTAAATGATTTAAAAAAAAGGAGAGTTATTTCTCTCAAATAGCTTTGATTCCATCCATGTCAACATCCTTTGATGGGTTTTAAGTTTAATTGAAATTGATTTATGATACAAAACTTCCATTGAGCATTTCGTGAAATATTTGACTGAGGATGTGTTATTTTATACCATCCATAGTTTATGGAGAAATTATTGACATTTCGTATGCTAGTTTTAATACGAATATTTATGTTATGTTTTAACCTATTCATATGAGGAATGTATTGGACTTAATAAGTGACGGGTGGAGCCCGCTATAGCTCCTCGATGCATCGGTAGGTCTCATGAGACAACTAGACGTGGAATTGGCCGAGGCCCTTTCCCAATTTGATTTATGGTTTTGGCCGAGGCCTTAATCATTTTAGATGTCTTGGCCGAGGCCTTGACAAAATGTTTCAGAATGTCCGGCATTATACATTCCCTCATTATGAAAGTGGTTATTGATATTGCATGTGATTATTCGACCAGTAGAATATCCATGTGAAGAAGTAAATGGCATTATCTCATTTTACTTTTGCCATATTATGTTGATGTTCAAGTTTAAAAGGCTTTTGTTTTAGTTATACATTGCCTTAAATGTTTATGTTTATTTACGAAAGCTTCCGCAATATTGTTATCCTTACTGAGCATCTGAGCTCACCCCTTTCAATGTTTTAATATTTTCCAGGATGTGAAGAAGTATTTTATGACTGACTTGCAAGAATAGTCAGTGAAGATATGAGTGTGGGCTATGAAGACCATGTTATTGTAGTTTGTTTAATTTTGATGTAATGAAAGACTTATGAATGTATCTAGTGTTTCCAAGGCTACTAAACTAATCGGTCTTTCGAGACTTGATCTTTTGTGATCATGCCAATGTTACGAAGTAATGCACCGACTCTGGGTAGCTGGGGTCGGGGCGTTACATAAATCCTCTATTGTACAATAATAAAATGGTTGTATCAAGTATTAAAAAATAAATAATTTCATATTATTCTCTAGTTTGGTTCATATAAATGTGTAGTGGAATGTATATCTCATAATTCTTCATCATCCCAGATAATAATCAATAAATATTAATTTAGTCACAATTATTTATTCTTATTTTAGTCTTAAAAAATATTAAATATTAAATTTTAGTGTCTGTGTCTCAATGTATCTTAATTAAATCATATATTATATGAAATTCATGATTTATCATGTCAACCCTTGCACATATAAGATATAATTCTTAAATATTTTTTGTTTTATATCTCAAATCATGTATATGTGTTTCATGTAATCTTAAAAGCATATTTGCACTATATTCTTCACATAAACCAAGGAAACTACATAGTATGTGTCTTCTCTATGTAATTTGGATTCACATAACATATATTGAAATATATATGTGGTATCTAAGTTTGTTTGTGAGACAAGGATTATGTTAGACAATGCTTCATATATCCTCATTCTCTTCACAAAAACCAGGTTTGGATCATGAAGTATGCTTCCGTTTTTCATAAATAGAGCACATTGTTGTCTTATCCTTCTACTTAATGTGAGAAGGTTTTTCTATGAGATCATTCACTTTGTGAAATTAGTGGGTTCTTTTTTGGATATCATTTTATCTTCACAATTGTTGTGGGCTTCCCGGTTCTTCTTCGCATAACTAAGAAGTTTTGTGGGATTTTCTTCATTTGTATTAATGGATCACATGATAATTATTTATGGTAATAGGTTTGTGAATATTATTATATATTATATTTTTTTAGGGTTCTCCCTCATATTTCATCAACAACTCTCGGCTTGGGTACCTTAGTGTCTATAGAGGAGGAATCACTAACTCTAACCATCTAAGAAATATTCCATGTCCAATAATAGAGGTGATTCACAAATTAATATTAATAAATATTTTAGTATTTTACACATCAAAGAAATTTCATCTTATCACATGACTTCCATGACACTGAAAGGGTGGAATCTTCTCATAATTAGATTAGTGTGATCTTCCTTCTTCTTTTGAAATGAAATGGTCATTTTCATATAATAATATTGCATGAAAATCCTAGTCTCTAACTTAGTACATATATAAGTGAATTAATGTACTCCTATAACTATATTTTCATTTTGGGATATAATTTTTCTTTGAATTTATTCATGCATGACTTCTATTTTTTAAGCCAATGGCATTAACATGGATTAATCACTGAGGATGGTTCTTGTTGCATGGACTGATGGTCGATGGTGGTATGACATTGAGTATCACTATTGATACCTTATTTCTAGAGATAGAAATATGATGGATATGTGGATGTTAGAGTTGTGTTCGATTAGTGAATATCAGATAATTTGTGTTATGTGTATATATTTTTACTGTGTGAAAAGTGTTTGTGTCGTGATATTCCCACATAAAACTTGATTTTGGTTGGGAAGTTATATATAATGAATTCTGTGTTTACTATATCTTGATATGGAATTAGTTTCTAGCACCTAGAACACTACACACACCACATGGGGTGGGCCACATCAGATTCTCCATGGTGCACCACCACGCACACCTTCTGAACATTATGTGTCTATTATACCAATAAGGCATTCACCCATGAACTCCCGATGGGTTTTTTGCATCCTCGTGACATAATTGATAATTGATTAGACCTACATATCATAAGGTAGAACCCTTTAGGTCCCTCATGTATGGTTTGAGGTGGACATTTTTTTAACACCCATAAAAAAGAGTGAACAAAATATTAATAAAACACCCAATAAACCTCAAGTTCTAAATCCAAAAAACTCAATTTCAATTCCTCATGAAAATAAATATTTTCATGTTATTCTAAATAAAACACATGTAATAATAAGATATTTCATTGAATTCATGTAAATTCTCTCTTCTTATTCATAATTTTATCATCATGCCAAATATTTTTTTTGAATGGTCTTCATATGGATCCTTCATTATTACAGAAAATATGTCAATTATTCGATATCATTGACACATGCCATTGAATTTTATGTCTGGTTCAATGACCATCAAATTTTACACTCAAACTATTCAAATAATTTTCTTAAGATAATATGAGTTGAGAAATTACTTTATTTTTTATCATCCATCCAAGATATTGAAACTTTTTTACTTGGCTTGGATACTTTATCCAAATTTATAACTACTTATTCTTTATAAATTAATCAATATATTGTCATCAATGAAATATTTAGATTTCATTTAAAAACATTAAAAACCAATAACAACCATTTACCAAAAATAAAAATCACACACAATGTCAGGTCGACACCACTATACCACTTAGTCAATATCACCATTGTGGGCCATTATCACATAAGGGAATAGCTTGGGGAAACCACCATCGATCAATAGTGACCAACGTCAACCTCTCTTTGATAAACATTAAATTATTGAAATTAGTTGCACAAGTAAATCCTCCAATATCTTGAAAGAAGTGTCCAATTCTATATGGGTTGAACAATATACCTCTATTGTATTACTCTGATTTAAACTATTTCCATGGGTTCAACATCATGAAGACCCAATTTCACAATAATTTCATAAATATCACCATGAAAGTATACATTGAAATAAATAATATCAAGGTAAGTCTAGAGAAACTTATTCAAATTCCTAATTGGACCTTCATAAAATTGATACATTGAAGTATTTGGTATATACTCTCTAAGACTATAATAGGGGGTTGATCACCCCACTCTACAAAACTCAAATCAATATCTATAAAAAGTAGGTCGGTGTATACATTAACCTTTAGAAAAAGTTCAACAATGATTTATCCTTAAAATTCATCCATGAATTACTCCATACACATGGAATGTTCATTCTAATCCATGTACAAAGAAAAAAATCCATGATAACCACCATATAGGTAACTGATCATAACTACCAACGGGCTAGTCCTACTCACCCCACCAGAGGGGTTTTTCTCACTACTATAAATAGGTCTCACCTCATCAACTCAAACAACAAGACCTCAAAAAACTTGTAATATATAACCAAACCATAAATGAGTTGGGTATAACTAAATATTATTTTATATGAAGAATCCTCTAAAATACCACAATATCGAACAAGGATAGACTCATTTCACCCAAGATGGAGTAAGTGAATGAAGATCACCATTAGAGTAAACACTCTTTCTTACCAGGGTCTAGAAATGGGTCCCACTATAATCTATATCTTTTGAACATATGGTTCATGATGATTAGATCATAACATCAACATCTAGTATTAGGGTTCATAATGAATGATAATGAATCGTACCTTGAACTATAACTTTCAATGCTTGATCATAGTCATCCATCTCACGCATCATCCGCCATTTATGATTGTTAGTACTCCAAACATTTCTAGAACATGCCTAAGTTGGTTATAGTGCGAGTGGATTGATGAATCTTCCACCTTAAAACACCCTCACACCATGGTATCATCCCTTAATCAACTTACTAATATAAAACACTTCATGTTAGGAAACTATATTTAATTGGAATATCTTATATTTCAATTCTATCCCTCTAGAAGGTCTATCTACATCACCACTGGTTTTAAATTGATGAAACACCAGCATACCCCCATTCTAGGATTTATTTTCTAGTAATTTTTAATATGTTAATGCTCACTCTAGGTGCTCTGATATAAGTGGTGTTTTATGGAAACACAACCACATATTGATGACTCCTCCACTATAGTCTCTCCGTGAACCACTAAACTCGAATGATTTCATTACTGATCATATTTGAGAAACACCTCACTATTTTTTGAGGAACTTGATGTTTAATATAACGTGATCAAACCTACCTGTGGAGGTTTAAATAGCATTTTATAAGTCTCATTCTTAGAAAAACCTCAAACTTCATCCATGATAGAGTAGTCCTGTTAAATTTTGTGAAAAGAAACTCCATCCATTAAGGGATTGTGGTTTTATATAGGGATATTGATAAAATAATTAATGTATGACTTATAAATACTAGAAAAATTTTAAATTTTAGTCTTTGACTATGGAAAATTTGTTTTTCCCAAGGATCAATCTTCCCTCATAAACTCCTAAGGCCTCTATATTTGAATAATCATAGTATATCTGATCTATGAGTAATCCCAAAAAATTAAATAGCAACATTCCCCTTCTCTATAATAAATATATGAACCAAAAACAAGAGGGAAATTTATAATTCCGTAGATCACCTAAAAAGTGCATCTCTCAATCGAGTGTTAGAAAAAACACCTCATCACTCACTATCTAGTGGTAAGACTCCAAACTTTTAGGATGGGATTTCCATGAACCTACCTTTATATAGAGGATTTCTATCAATGGGTATAATATTTATTAGATATGGTGAACCCGTAATGATTTGAAAATATCTGAATTAGATAACACAATTATAATATGAATGATCTTAACTAACCACTTTATAATGTATGTAATAACTTGTTTATACCCTATAATTGATGTCATAGATCTTTGGGTTCACTAACAGGTTAGCAGAGTCCTAGAAAAAGGATATGCTGGTTGTCGCTCCTAGACTAGTCTCCATGGTTTAATAAAATAGACAATAAACCATGAAAGATGATTATATATAATTAAATTAACTGTATACAATAGATATATAAGACATCAAGTAAAAATACATCACCATTACAGAAAAATATATATACAAACATCCAACGAGTCTCAAATACACAAATCTCGGAGAAGCACATCCATGCAGTATGAATTCCTGGATCGCCCTCCAAACACTATGGACACTACCACTATCATGGATTACCCTTCTCTATATTCCATTTCCAAACCACACTAAACATTAACAATAAACAAGATACACTTTCTCTATGTATACTCATCCCATCTCTAAACTAGTGCATTAACTACACAATCACAACACATGTGTAAATAATACCCATGTAGTGGTTAGAATAAACATAGATATTAGACTATCTAAATATCACAATGTAATCATAATGAAATGGGTTAGCTCAAATCCTATTGTGTGAGATGAGTAGGAGTAAAATACTGAAGAACATCTAAAACAGCATGTAATATCAAATATCTCTATACAAATTAGAATATAATATAATTTAAAGTAATAATAATCTATATATTCTATATAGAAATATTTATCAAGGATATAAGAAATGTCCCCGTCATTTCTTTCCCAACCCTTGATAGTCATATCACATGAGAAAATAAAAAGGCATAAAATATTTAAGTGACTACAAAGCCTGAAGATGATATTCAACTATAACGCCACATCTTAAACGAAACCCCTTGATTGGTAAGAAGTCACAAATCATAAGGAATTTTGTATCTTTGAAACATTCAATAGTCAAATCTTCATCATAATCCCTGAAGGGGAGGTCGCACATCGCTAAATCACGCTAATCAAATAAAGGATAACTCTATCTACTTTTCTTCAATATCATAGAACCAGATAAGTAACTACACTATTAATTTGAATAAAATTATGTTACCACTCTAGATATGTAGTGGGGGATCATTCCTCATAACAAATGTGCTTCAATTATAGTAATCTATTCTTTTTAAATAAACAAATGTACAGTACGCATAGTTTTATTCAAGAATGTGATTAATACAAAAATAATTAAATTTTATAAATTTAATTATATTCAATTAATTTAAATTTTAAAATAATAACATAAAATTTAACTTAGGTTGAAATTTTGAGATTTTTTTTTGAAAGGATTCATTTGTCGGTGAACGGTGAAAAATATCAATTTTTTCAATACTATCATTTATTTTCATTAAATCGTGAAATTTAAAAGAACAATTATATTTTGTATTTTGTATTAATATATAATTTGATCTATTTTATTAATAATAATCTATTTTTAATAAAATTTTATCATGATTTTTATATAAGTTAATTTTTATGCATAAAAATTCATTTTTCAAAAAACTAGTTTTCAGTGGGTTTTACGAATTTATATGAAAATAAATTTATTACACATATAGAGAATAAATATTGAAAAATGGATACCCTATTTTGAATCAAGGCGTTAAAATTTAGTAAATAGGTCCCCTTTATTTTTAAGCATTATGAATAGAACCCGGGGTAAAATTTATCACCTTAGTAAAGGTTACTAAGGCAATTAAGGTTACAAATAGTGTTATAAGGCATTAAAATCAACCCAAAACTTACCTTAATTTTATTTTATAATTATATTCCATCTATAATTATAAAACCATATAAATATGACTTTTTTTTATTTTTACTATGACTTTCAGTTTTATAACATTTAAGTAAAATATAGTAAAAAATGTCACTTTATTTATTTTAATATCTATCATATTTTGGGATAGAGAAAAAGAAACTTTTTTTGTTACAAAATGTTTCATTTAAATAATAATTAATTTTATTTTTCATGGTAACTTATTTTTATTATTTAGTTATTGAATAATTATCTTTTATGTTATCCAACACAGATAGATTATTTATTAAATTATTTTAAAAATAAATCAAATGGTTTTAGAAAATTTAAAAGTATTGCAATTTTGATTAATTATTATGTTCCATGAATTTTATATATAAATATAACATATTTGGGTTGTTTAAATGTTTAATATTTTAATACCTTTTATTTCAATTTGTTTTCAATGTAAAATTAAATAAATATTTAGAAAAATGAAATTAATTTTATTTTATAATAAATAATATTATATTAAATTATTTAAAATTTAAAAAACATTAAATTGGTATAATTGAATGGGATATGGTTTTAAATATAATTTACGGTCCATTTATGGTTCTATTATTCTTTTAGGGTGACATTTTTCACACATAAATGATTGGAAACCATGATATTATTTTAATTGTCAAAAGTGTTAATTGGGGTTAAAAATAAAAGATAAGGGTAAAAACATAGCCCAAACATGTCAACATTTTATTTTATGAGATTATTTTTACTCATGAACATATTATATTGGAATAGTTTCAATTTCATTACATTTTTGTATTGAAAATAAACTTATATTAATTTAATACTTTTAAGTATTTCTAAAAGTTCCCCTCCCCTCTCTAATAAAAAGACACTCATTCTATCTTTTATTTACAACGCATTGAGAATCTTATCTTGAAAAACCCATATACATTTATCTTATAAAAATAAGTCTAAATGTTCTATATTTTATGGTAATTCGGAAAGACCATCCCTTGATCCCTTAATAGGATATGTAAAGGATATATTTTAAAGAAGAGGTAGTCATATTTAACAACTATTTCACGTTTATTTCTTCTTCTTATTCCTCTAAATATGTTTATCCCATTTTAAAAATAAATCTAGTACCATATATATATTTATTTTTTATTATGATTATGTTATAATAATATTCTATCTCTTTTCCGTCCTATAAAAAGAGAAAACATTACTCCTGTGTATATACGGCTTAACATCTCCACATATGGGTTTAGTTCTTTTTTCATTTCCACATTAAATAGATTGTTATAAAGATGTAAACAATTAATATATATATATATATATATAATATTTATGAAATTATAATATCATATCTACATTCATACCTTCCAAGGTGTTGGAAGACAAAAACATTTCTCATGCATACGTGTGGAATAACACATCCATGAAAAGATATGATTCATTTTTCATTTACTTTTACATGGTTAGTAATAAATATATATTTCATGAATATATATGATATGTATGATAGAAAATTTTATTATTTAAAGGTGAATTATTATTTAAATTTCTTTCCTTCTATCAATTTAAAAGTGAAATTTGTGTTCATGCGTACGTATGACCTACTGTATCCATAAACGGTGTGATTGATTTTTCCCTATCTATATTTTATGGATGAATATAAATAAATATATAATTAATATATATATGATATATATATCAGGATTAAATGAATTTATATGATGTAACTATACTCAATGTATAAGTACTAGAACATTTGTGACAAAACTTGTGTGATGAAAACAAAGCATTTAAGACCCAATACAATGTTATTAATGAATGTTTTTAAAGGGTGGGTGATAATATGTTGTAACAGGATCATATATGATGTTATAAATATGAATATTATTCTGGTATAAATTAATAAAATTAGAAAACCCTTATACAGGAGGTTAAAGTAAATTCAACTAAGGGGAATCATGAGGTAAGGGATTTCATCTAAGTTTCCACTCCATTGTGACATATTCGGTATTATAAACCTATTTACTTTTATGTGGTGTATATACTACCCATTTGAATTATTTAATATGAATAAATATTTATTCATGAGGATTAATGATTAAATTCAAGTTTTAATTCTATAGTAATGTTTAAAATATAATTCGATCTTATTTATCTTTTTGATCGAGTAAATTTTTCTTAAATGACCATATTTTTCACAATTATTTTACAAAATTCCTTTTTATTACTCAAATGATTTATTGAGGACATTTTAAGTTATTAATTAATTTTGAAAAGGTTTTAATGGAATATTTATAATCTTTTCAAATGGATCATTTTTTATTTATTTAAAAAAATCAAAAGGAATGTATTATTTTTAACTTATGAAACTTTAACAGGATTTCCCACTACCATAACTATTTTATTCTATTTTGATTATTCTCAAAGGACTAAATTATTTTAAAAATAAAAATCTTTATTAAAACATACTTTAAATGTTTTTCTTATACTTTATTATAATTTTTAAACGACTATATTTTACTGTAAAATATACTTTTCTAATGGTCAAATTTAATATCTTGATTAATTTTCTGGTGATTAACATTCTCATGAAACATTAAATTTATTTTGAACATTGGAAATTATATATGTATTAAATATCTATATTAATTATTTCATGGATATGATTATTTTCTACCATATATCATTTATAAAAACAGTGTTTTACATTGAGATATATTTTATTGACTGGTGAAATATTAATATTTCGTATTCTTTACTCAATAAGGATATTTGTTGGTATATCTTATTGTTATGAATTATATTTAATATTTGAGTCATGAATTGGACATGTAGTGATGGTTGGGGCCTAAAATTATATATCCCCTAGATGCATTGATAGGTCTCATCAGACAAATGAGTTGGATATCCTTATTAAATTGGTTTTTGGTGTATGCCTACCCATAATTTAAATTATCTTGACACAAGTCTATAGAAGTAAAGTTATCATGATCTATGTTATAATGGTATCCAAAATTATGAATTTCCTTCATTAATAATTCCATTATTATTATCTATGAGATTATTTCATTTGATATTATCCATGGATGCATTTTTTTCTCATGTTAAGGATTAAACAGAATGTGTTTTTAGTAACTTTTCTTACCCTATTAATTATGCCTTTATTTACATGTAATATCTTATGTTGATCTTAAAACTGACTAAAATTTTGAGATCACCCTTTTTCCCTTTCCTCAAGATATGATGAAGAAATATTTTAATGATTTTCAAGGTTTTTAATCATTTTCTTTTGTTATATTTTATATTTTATATCCAATAAAAAATTTGAATCGTGTATGTAATTGGTTCTTCAGGACTACTAAATTGATCGGTCCATCAGGATGATATCCCTTATATCTTAGGATAATTTTATAAAGTATAAAATATATTATGGGTACTATAGTAGGGGATATTAAACTACATATAATAGGGAGTTTTGTAAAATCATTGGGAACTAGATTTTAAATTTATATAGCAAACATGAAAATTATTATAATTCCTTATAGTAATTGGGAACTTTTACCATTAATGAAATTTAATTTTATGGATCAATATTCATGATGATTATAAGATATCTAAATCTATGTCATTTTTCAGGGATAAATCATAATGTAAGAAATGGAATACAAACCTGTAGTCAATTTAGGGATTTTATTACTAAGGAAGCCAATACAACTAGTGTTAGAGTTGAGCATATCAATGCCATATTATGGAAGCTTACCTAGGTTATGACTAATAACCTTTCACATAGGGAACAACATGATGTTACATGAAATGATACACCTATAATGGATCATTTAATGTGGTATAAGCCTCTATATTTTAGAGTAACTACTAATATAGTGGTCTATAAAAATGGATTAAGTCCCTTGATAATATATTTATATATTTGGGATGTAATGAATTTGAAAAGTTTATTCTAGTAGTGTATTTTATTAAATTTGATAGTGATCTATTGTGGTATTTTATCTAAAATACAAGGGAGGAATATGAAATATAACACATGTAATTGAGATCTTTGAAAGTAACACTCCTTGAAAAATAATTCACTCTAAGAAAAAGAACTGAAATGAAAATAAATTTCCTTAGCTTAGATAAAAATGAAGAAGAAAGTATTGTAAAATATGATGCTTCCTTTAAAAGTATAGTAAAAATTGTTATGTATTATATATATAATCCGGAGAGAGAAATTTATCATTTATTTGAAGGCCTTAAGACAAGCCTCCTAAGAGTATTGGATTCTAAAAAAACATTATCATATGTTAAAATCGTGTTATGTTCCATAATAATAGATAATGAATTTTATAGATTCTATATCAAAAATGAAAATCAATAAAATATTATGTTAGATAAGAAAAATTAAAAATTAAAGCATCACTGAAGAATATTTGAACACAGAAATATACATCAAGTGAAAATTATTGAAAGAAACATCCTAGAAAATACTAGAAGGAAATTGGAGTTTTTTATAAGTGTAGAGATAAGGGTCATCTAGATAATTAATTCATGGGGAAGAAATAAATAAATTATTTCTAGTGCTTAAACTATATATAAATGGGGAATTATTCACACCAATGTCCCATGAATTGAGGAATCCTACTAGAGAATAGGTCAAGGGGGTCGACAAACCTTATGTGATCACTATAGATGAGATTGTAGTTTATAATGATGTAATGGAAATTACTTTAATCATATCCAAAAAAATCAACTATTTATTGTATTGGGGATCTTCACTCTCTTTTATATTTTATATTTTTCAAATAAAATTATATGTTTCTTTAGAACCTTAATTAATGTGTTTTTAGTCAAAACCCCTAGTGAAAATCTCACCACAATAAGAATTTTTCAGTCAGTTCCAATTATTACATTTAATCATTCCATATTTGAAAACATTATTATCATACCAAGGATTGATGTTGATGTAATACTTGGTATGGATTGTTTTTCAAAATTTAAAGAAAAAAATAATTTCTATGAGAAAAAGATTATAATTTATTATGAGGATAGATAATTCCTTATCTTTAGTGGGGATACTACATCATATGAGTCATGTCTAGACCCCCCCCCCCCCCCCCCCTCTATTAGCTCTTTTAAATTAAATTCTCAAGGAATAATACGAGACATAATCTATATAAATAAAAAATAATATTTAAATTGACAATATTCCTATTTTTCTAAAATATGTTGATGTATTTCCTAAAGAATTACATAGATATCCAACAAAATGTGGAGTAAATTCTTCCATTGGTTTAATACATAATTTGAAATATATATAAAATACTACCTATACAATGGACACTATAAAATTAGTAGAGTTGAAGAAAAAACTATAGGAGTTACGTAATAGGGTATTTATACACCCAACTGTTTCAACTTGTGGATCCTTCATTCTTTTCGTTATGTAGAAAGACAAATCTATGAGGTTTTGAATTAATTATATGTAAATAAATGTTATTACAATAAATAACTAGTATCCTTCACATCTCATTGATGAATTCTTCAATCAACATCGTGGTGCTCAAAATTTTTCAAATATTAACCTTCGACTTGGGTATCATCAATTGTGAGTATAGAGGGATGATATTCCATAGACAAAATTTCATATTAGTTATGGAAAATGTGAGTTTACATTACTTCCATTTGGATTTTATAATTCACCCTTGGTTTATATAGATCTTATGAACATTTTATTCAATAAATATCTTGATAATTTTATTTAGGTATTTATTAATGATATCTTTATGTAATCTAAAAGTTATGAGGACCATGAGAATCACTTTCATATCATTGTTGAGACTCTTTGAGTAAAGGAGTTATGTAATAAATTTAGAAAATGTGAATTAGTGTTTTAAGAGTTTATTTTCATAACCATATTTTCTCTAAGGATGGAATATCAAATGATCCTATTAAGAAAAAAATCCAGATAATGTCCTACACCAACAACCATTACTGAGGTACATAGTTTCATTGGATTAAGAAGTTACTATCAGCAATTTTTTTTTAATAACAATTACTCATTGGATAACTCCTTAACCAATCATAAATTTTAATTGGTTAAGTTCACATGGAAAAATAAATATGAATAATTTTATTAATAATTAAATATGATATTGATGAATTCCCTTATTTTAAATCTATCATTAAGAAATGATTTCTTTGTGATATATAGTGATGCATTGAATAAGTGACTTTGTTGTGTCCTTATGCCTAAATATAACATTATTTATTACATATCAAAGTAGTTAAAGACTCATGAACAGAACAATCCAACACATGATCTTGATTTGGTATCCATAAGAAATGCTTTGAATATGTGGAGAAATTATATCTATGGTGAAATAAGAGAGATATACACAGATTGTAATAGTATAAAATATATATTTTCATATAAAGATATCAAATGGGGAAAATAATATGGATCAAGATAATCAATGATTATGATTTCTCAACACACTACCACCCATATAATGAAAATAATATATTAGATGTGCTGAGAAGGACATATCATGGATTTCAGACTAAAATGAGGATTGATAAGGATCCTGTGTTAATGGATTTAATGGAGATGGATATATAAATTATTAGAAATGGGGAAAATCACCCTTTTTTATATGATTATCAACCCATATTTATTATAAAAGATAAAAAAATTAGCATGATGATGGGAATTTTAAAAAGAAAATTAATTTCATTAATGATGGGAAATTGGAAGACTTTTTATTTGAAGAATTAATTCAAAAATTTGTAAAGAGACTATGTTTTCCATCTGTAATTAAGATAAAAGTGGAATTATTATATTATTCTAATCGATTTAATTTCTCTATACACCCTATTACAACTTAGATGTATAGATATTTGAAGGATCATTTTAGTGTGATAATATAATGTGATAAATTTCTAATTACATATCAATATTTTTTGATTGTCAACTTGTGAAGGCTATGAGGCATTATCCTAGAGGATTCATGAAAACTAAACCTATTCCAATATATAAATGAGACGACATTACAATGGAATTTTTCCTTATATTAACAATGACTCCTAGAAACAATGACGTAATATGGGTTATTATTGACCACCTTACCAAATCTATAAATTTCATTATTATAATAGAATATTTACCTCTTGAGTGGCATTCAAGACTCTATACTAATCAATTTTTAAGAGTTTATGGATTACCTACTTCAATTGTGTTTTTTCATGATCCATGATTTACATTGAAATTATGAAAATGTCTTTATAATGATATGGATTTTGATATTTATTTGAGAATTTACTATCACCATCAAACTGATGGACAATCTAAAAGAAGTATTTAAACATTATAAGACATGTTATGTTCTTAATAACTTGAGATTAAAGGTAAGTGGGATCATTATTTACCTTTTGTGGAGTCTTACTATAATAATATATTCCATTAAATTGTTGAAATAGTGTTGTATGACGAATTATATGTTAAGAGATATCATACTTCAACTTATTAGGTTGAATTTAGTGAGATAAATATTGTGGGCCCAAAACTTATTGAGGATATGATGGTAAAGGTAATGAATATTCAAACCCATATTATAATAACTCAAATCAAGAAAATATCTATGTTGGTAAATGAAAGAGTGATTTGGAATTTCAAGTGGTAGATCATATTTTAATTAAATTATCTTCATGGAAGGGTGTTATAAGGTTTTTTAAAAATGTAAAAAGTATCCCTAGTTACATCGAGCCTTTTCAAAATATAGAATAAATTGGAGTGGTGGATTGCTATTTGGAAATGACATCGAGACTCTCTAAAGTAAATTATTTTTTACCCTTAACTTTATTAAGGACATACTTTCAAAATTAGACACATGTTATAACCTCTAATTAAATAGAATTAAAAACCGATTTATCTTATTGTGAAGTGCTTATCCATATTCTGAACACTAGAGAACAAGTGTTAAGGAATCAAATGACTTGGTTGATAAAGGTACATTAGAGAAATCATAAGATAGAAGAGGTTATGTAGAAACCTGCAGAAATTATGATATAGAGATACCCAAATCTATTCATTATGAGGAATTTTTCAAATTTCAAGTATTTGTTTTTGAGGAAGCAATAATGTCTCAACCAAGCTTCAATTACAGTAATATTTTCCTTATAAAGAAAAGATAGCATAATGAATATAGTTTTATTGAAAAATGTGACTAAAATTTGAATTTAAAATTTTTAAAAATTTCATTTTCATTAATTAATTTCATTTTCGAAACCACCATATAATTATTAACTTAGGGTAAAATTTTGGTATTTTTCTGAAATTATTGATTTTTAAAAAATAGTTAAAAAATACTAATTCTTCAAATAATTTCATTTATTTTCATTAAATCGAGTAAATTAAAAGTCCCATTATATTTTTAATTTGGTATTAAAGTTACATATGATAAATTCTATTTATAATAATCTAATTTGAATTAATAACTTTCATTATTTGGATATAAGTTAATTTTTATGATTAAAAATGAATTTGTTTTAAAAACAATTTTTCATTGTGTTTTACATATTTTTATTAAAATAAATTTCTTCCACTTATAAAAAATTAATCTTGAAAATGGATAATATATTTAGAATCAGGAGGTTAAAATTTTGTAAATAGTTCCCTTTTTATTTTTTAATCATTATGAATAGTAGTTGTGTTAAATTTTATCACATCGATAAAGGGTAAATCAGAAAAATAATTTTGAGAATAATGTGATAAGTAATTAAAAATTAACCTAGAAATGTAATAATTTTATTGGATGAGTCTATTTTATCTAGAATAATTAAAACTTATAAAATATGACCATTTTCCATTTGTATATTATTTTGAACTTTATAATATTTAAGTAAAATATAATGTAAAAAATATCACTTTATTTCTTTTAATATAAATAATATTTTGAAAATGGGATAAAAACAAATTATATCTAATCCTAAATTATTATTTGAAATATTAATAAATTTTTATTATGATGGTGATTTGTTTTTAATTTTTAGTGATTCAATAACTACCTTAAATGTTTTTCAATGCTGACAAGATATTTGTTCAATTAGTATAAAAATAAAATAAATGATTTTAAAAATGTTAAAAGTAATATAATTTGAATGATTTATTGTGTCCCACAAATTATATAGATAAATATAATATATTAGTGATATTATTTATTTTTATATTCTAATTCCTTTTTTATATAGTTTTTAAATTCAAATAAACTGAATACTTCCAAAAATGACATTAATGAAATTTTATAACAAATAATATTATATTAAATGATTTAAAATACTTAAAAAACTTATCTTCATCCATGTGAATTGGGACTAGTTTAAAATATCAGTCTTGTTCCAAATTATAATAATTTGTCCTTTTATGGTAACACTCATACCCCTTGAAAGATTGAAAATGTTTATATTATGGTAATCATCAAGAGGGTTATCATGGGTTAAAATTAAAATATAAGAGTGAAAAAATAACTAAAAAGTATTTAAATTTTATTTTAGGAGATTATTTTGACTCATCCACATCTTATATTCTAAATATTTCAAATTGAATCCATTTTTTCATGAAAAATAATTTATATTAAATGAATATTCTTTAAGTGATTCCAAGAGTTCCCCTACCATCACTTACAAAAAAAACCCTTATTTATTTTCTATATGCCACAATGAAAAACCCAACTAGAAGAAACCCTGAATATTTATCTTCTCAACATCCTTATAAATGCCCTAGAGGTACTAGTCTTTCTAAAAGACAAACCCTTGGCCCCTTAAGTGTTGATATGAAGGAGGTATACAAAAGAACAAGTAATCATATTTACCAAATATTTGAAGTTTATTTATTCTTATGCTTCCCCAAAATCTATTGAACATATTCCATCTAATTTCCATCCTATAAAATGACAAAACAGTTCTCATGCATATATATGGCCTACCATCTCCACATAGCAAAGTAATTACTTATTATCACCACTTTACATGGATAGTTACAAATATGGAACTAATTAATATATATGTATATATATCTGTGTGTGTGTGTGTGTGTGTGAGTATGATATTTATTAAATTATCATGTTTTTTGAATTATAATATCATATCTACCATCTAATCATTTAATCTGTTGGAAAACAATAATGTTGCTCATGCTTACTTGTGGACTGCCACCTCCATGAATTGATGTGATTCATTTTTTGATTTCATTTGCATTGATGGTAATCAGGATATAATTAATGAATATATATAATTATTCTATAAAGGTGAATTATTATTTACCATTCTATTTATCCATCCATCTTAAACTGAAAACATTGTTCATGCATATTAACGGCCTACCATCTCCATGAACGGTGTAATTCATTTTTATATTTATATATTTTATAGATGACTATAAAACAAAAAAAACACAAATGTATGTGTTTATAATGAATATATATGATATTTATATCATGATTAACTTTCTATAGATGATGGTACCTTAATCAATGTATAAGGACCAGAACATCTATGAAAATACATTTGAGTGGAAAAAAAGTAGTTAACACCCAAAACAATGATAATAAAGAAATATTTTTAATGAATGGGTGATAATAAGATCATATATTATGTAATAAAATTAAAAATATAGTTCTGTTTTAAATTAATAAATTATTTTAAACTATTTTATTTGAGATAAAATCACGTTCAACTAAGGGGAATTGTAATTTAAGGGATTTCATCTCATTTTCCACTCCATTGATACCTAATTGGTATTATACACCTATTTACTTTAATGTGGTGTATATAATGACTCTTTTAAGTATTTAACATGAATGTATATTTATGAATGATGATTAATAATTCAATTTATGTTAATCTTTTGAGAGGAATGTTTAAAATAAAAACAAATCTTATTTATCTTTTTGATCAGGTATATTTTTCTTCCATATCTATATTTATTGAAATTGTATTAAAAAATTTAGTTTTTTACTAAAATTATTTATTAATAAATGATTATGTTATAATTTAATTTATAAATTTTTTAAAATTATTATTTATAATTATTTCAAAATGTTAATTTTCAGTTTTCTTTTAAAAAATTTAAAAGAAATGTTTTATTTTTAACTTATACAGGTTTAATAGACTTTTTTACTTCCAAAACAACTTCTTCTTTTTATCTTATTCTACGAGTTTTTAATTATCTTAAAATGATAACACATTATGAAAATAATTTTAAACAATTATCTACTATTTTATATTATTATTTTAAAGAAATAATTTTAGTACAAAATCAAATTTTCTAACGGTCATATCTCATCTCTTGATTAATTTGGTAGTCATTAACATCCTATTGAAACTTTCACTTTATTGTGATCATTTGACATTAAATTTCACATTAATATCCATATTACCTACATCATGTATATGATTATTGACTAAACCAAATATCATTTCTGTATATTGTGTTTTACATTTAATGTTATTTGATTGAATGGGGAGGTATTGATATTCCATATTATTTACTCAATATGGATATCATTTTTTAAGAAATATTGTAATGAATTAAATTAAATATATGTGGAATGAATTGGAAATGAAGTGATGGGTGAGATTGATAATTATATATTCCATCTATGGATGTACATGTATGATGAGATAAACTAGTTGTACAGCCATATTAAATGGGTTTTTTGTGTATTTCAACCCATAAATTTCGTAGCACAAGTCCTAGGCAGTAAAGATATCATGATATATGAGATCATAATGGAAAACCTAATATATTTCCTTTATTAGTAATTCAGTTATTATTATCCATGATATTATTTCATTTGATATTATCCATGGATATATTTTTTTCTCATGTTATTGGTTAAATGGAATGTGTTTTTAATTATTTATCGTCCCATATTGATTATTCATTATTTACACATAATATCATTCTCATACTTAACCCTTAATGGGTATTTGAACTTGCCATTATTTTTTTCCTTTCCCTAACATATAATAAATAATTATATGAATGACTTTCAAGGATTCTGAATATTTAATTTTTTTATTTTTTATATTTTATTTTAAATGTAAAATTGAAATCATGTGTGTATATGTTTCTTAAAGACTACTAAATAGATAAGTACTTTAGGATGAGATCCATTATATCTTATGTAAAATTAATAAAGTAGACACTAGCTCTAGGTTACTAGGGTCGGAGCTGTTATATGCCTCAGGATTGGTTTTACAGTAGTCAAGGGGGTACCATCCCTGGTAACGGACTCAATCCCCCCCCCCCCCACAGTGCTCTTAGACGGTGCATACAGAGCCATAGATAGAGAACTCATTACCTAGTTTTTTATTTTTGGGTGATTAACCTATCATTATAGATGAATTGTGGGGCCCACACCTCATTGGAATAATCCTCATACGATGGGATACTAGCACCAGTATCACTCCTCAGATCACACCTGAGTCTCTATGTCAACTATATGATATCAAAAGAATATTTTATATTTACATTATCATGTGATACATATTTAATATAAATAAAGAAAAATGTTTAGAGTACACTACATTGATGTCAAAAACAAATCCCTAAAAATGATATATTATTTTATGGTCAGTCCAGTAGAAGTACACAACAAGTTCCATAGGGAACCAGGTGTGTCTCCCTAGGCAGTAGTCTGACCTTTTGTTTCCACCTCACATGTAATATAGAAACCAACAATACACCGTTTGTAGGGTAATATACATGGAATTTTTGATATCATACATGGAATGTGGGATTAAAGGTATTACTCTTTGGGTACCATAGTATTTCATTCCATGTGAATTTGAGAAACATGGTGTGTATGGTAATGAACATAGAGTGTGGGACCAAGGGCAGTACTCATTATACACCATTATCTTCTATGTAATGTGAATTCAAGATACACCACATGTGATCCTAACCCACATAGTTTGTTGAGAAAAATTGGATTCTAGGTATGTATTATCTATAAAATATATTCATTTATCTTGGGATATGTGGTGTGGGGGTTAGTAACATAATATGTGATATTTATCTTAGACAAAAACCCTATCCACCGTAGCACTCAAAGCACACAACATGTGGTCTTCCAAACTACACATTGTGTAGTCAATTTTCACAAACCAAATACAACTCTAAAAAATCATCAATTACACTACTGATCTCACCTTCAATTGCACCAAAAATTCTATACAAATATCAGATCATGGATTTAACAACAACAAACATCAATGTATGACCTTCTATAACTGAGAATGAAAAGCAAAAAACTCTTTGTGAGACACATATCTTCATTCATCATCACCCAAGAAGATACTACTCATATATTCCTTTTCATTCCTAAATAAAGTAAGAATTAAATAACATTCCAAAACTAATTCCATCAAAACTGACAATCACACACTATTCAGAAGTTTGATCATGTTCAAATCCATCCAAAAACATAAAATAATCATCCTTCCCATTAGATGATGATGAATATGTGAAAAAAATATCAAAAACCCAAATAAATAATAAATTTAATATCATTGCTGGTAATTTTTAACTCATCCATTCAACGTAGGAAAAAAATAATATAACAGAATAAAATTAGGTATAAAAATCAATCCAGAACAAATAATAAATCTATAAATTGATAAGGCCTTACACAGGTTCAGGGATTGGAAAGTTACATTCATACAATATATTAAAATAAAGTTGGAATTAGATATTTCCAAAAAAAAATCATTATTAATGGTCCAATCATTAGTTGAGAATACATTCCCAGCGATTATATTGGAAATATCCATCAAATTTGTTATTTCTGCCATGAATCCTCTATGAACTCCCATTAAGACCTCCCTCATGGGGATATCTCTCAAATAACAATGTTATGAGAATAACCCTATATATTTTGTATAATGAGAGATAAATAGATGAATCGTTAGTTCAATGAAATAATTAATCAAGTGTAATAATTATTTAATTTATTCCTCTAACTTTTCCCACAACTTTGAACTACCTAGGGACCTGATACAAATAGAAATCACATAGTCCCTAGGGTAAAACCCTCATTCAATATCCAACAATGGTGTTAGTTTTTCAATATTGAACTCTATTCAAGATATATAATGGTTTCATCACAAATAAACATGCATGATATTAAAAATAATAATTTTAAACTTAATATATTTTTATCATGGCCCCACCACAATCTCAATTCTATGTTGGCTCATAAGAGGGAATAAAAAACACCCCATAATCAATGAAACCATCATACAAGTTTTTCATGGTCATATAATGGGGTAAATTTACCATTCCATCCATGGGTAGGTCTTTATACATTAAAAATCAAAATATATATATGCCTCACTTAGGTAAAACCCTAGTCAGTATGGTTTATGATTCATCATGTTTTATAACATGTTTTGAAAAGGAGGAAAAAGAAAAAATTATTTTACTCAGGAATGAAAAATTTTTCCAGTTGTTTTCAAAAATTATAAGGAACCAATATTTTTCCTCCATCAATGGAATATTTTAAATAATTATGTATTATATTATAAAAGTTTTCTAAACACATCTAATACCATATAAGATATCGATACAACAGTTTATTTTTAAATATTACTACATAGATGAAATAATTTTTCCCCTTATATAATGTTTTTTATCTTATCCTGATATACAGAAGATAATATAGTGAATAAAAGGGTAATGGGAGTATTTTTTATAATATAAGTTCAAAATAAACTAATAATGAATTATCCAATCCCAAAAATAATGTGTTATATCAATTTTATAGAAAATTATTGATGGAATGCATTCTCATGAAGATGGTAATGCATATAAAAAGTGTTCTGAGTGGAAATTATAATTTATTAGCATCAAAACATTTTATATTTTTAAGTTAAAGAGTATGAATGTGTTCATGGAGTTAAACAATAGGAATATTATTCTTACGTCTCACCATTATTTAAAATATATTTATTTATATATTTTACTAACTAAGATTTTATTATGAGGGTTTTATAAAATGGACACTTAGGGATGTTAAAGGAATTACATAGAAATGTAATCGGGATAAGAGATCCCAAAATATGTAGAAATCATAAAGAAGATTAGATGACATATCATATATGATATTTCAGATTGGTTTTTATGTATGGTTTTCTATATATTCTTAGAGGAGTTTAAGAATATAAAATGTATCAATTTGTACAAAACATAATCTCCACATTATCATTCATTTATATTGGTTTCATATATATACATCACGAATAGAAATGATAATTGTCCTCTCAAAGTAACACATTGAGTTATTCCTAATCAATGATCATCATGTATTATTATAGGTTGTGATGAAATTTTAAGGATATAATGAATACAATTCTTATAGTAAGATATATAATATACTCATGATGTAAAAACATGTTCTGTGTACATGATGAATAACTAAGTATACATCATTTGGAGTTTTATACACTATGTAATTGGTATATTAGGTGTATATAGTTCATAATTGGTGTCCCCACTATCTATAATTGGGGTGATACACCAAATTATAACCTTCCTAATTTTATATATTTCTTATGAAAGACTTTAGGCTTAGCTAATTAGGGGGTAGTTGGTTATATTTTTTCATGTTGCCTATTAAATCTTATCCTAGGTAGGATTTTTCCATTGATTGCGTAACTTCTCAGTTCTGGGTGCCACCCAAATGTTAAAGGTGCCCAAAAACCGGTTGGTCACATGACCTCAAGTGCATTCCCCAAAATGCAAGATGCTTCTGACTAGTAATGAGGGTCATAGTTTGATAATGGGGAAACTACTCCCTCATTTTCATAGTATACATAGTGAAAAGAAAATAGTAAACAATACTAGAAGAAATAATACCATATAAAAAAGTAAATAGTATAAGAATGGTAATAATATAACAACTAGAGCATATATAAATGATGCATGAAACATGTGTCTAGGAAAGTACCCAAACAAGTCTCAATTTTGGAAATACAATACTGGAACCAACATATATAAAATCAGTAAACTTTAACAGCATTACAAGCCCCATTTTGGTCTCATGCTCTCCAGCTCCAACGGCAATCAAGTACCTAATGAATAAGGGCACTTTCCCTTATCTATACATACAACCATATAATCTTTTTGGGTCCAAAAACATAACCCCAATAGGGTGTGAGATGAATCACAATAGGCAACCACCAAAATATTTTTGCCTAACTATCATTGAATATATATATATATATTAGGTAATATATAGATATAAAGCAATAAACATGGAATCACTCAAAAGTAAACAGTCCTACTGTCTTAAATTACATTCATTTAAAATTTATTATTCATCTGGTGAATCATGTAAACCTTGGAATATAGCCTAATCTTGGTATCCCTTATATAAGTAGAAAGACAGACGTCTCAGAAGACCATCTAAAAAATCTAGTAAGATCGGGTCCAAGATTGTGCTTTGGCATGGAAGCCTCATCAGAATCATTCAATTATTCAAAAACATCCCTCTATAAAATATCATTAAATAAATGAATAATGGCTCTCTACGAAATCTCCCATTGTCTAACCCCTTTGGTCCCCCATAGCACTAATCTTTTACAAACGACCACTCGGTCATCTCTCACGGTCAATAGCCCTTGGTCCACATGTCATCAATAAAATAAATCAACCACCTGTCAGCTCTCATAGTCAAGGACCTAGGATACCACATTCATTAAATCTAATAATAATTATCACCTAGGAAACTCTCACGGTCTAACCCAATTAATTATAAATGAACACATGGGCAGCTCTCACGGTCTAACCCCTTTTTGGAGGCCCCCACAGTCCAATCCCCTTTGGTAAACAATCACAATGCATGAACATAGGAATTTCATATAATTAAAAAATCAATCCTAACAAAACAAGGCAGGGAAATAAGGAAAGCCTATAGAAATCCAAGTCCAAATAGTCATAAATAATCAAACAATGCAATGCACCCATTGGGTGTCCCTTAAACAAGGTATCTGACCTTATGTGTAGGTAACAACCATTAATTAATCAACCAAACCATAAAATGTATTAGACATGGTTAAATTCCAATCAGGAAATATCCCAATATGGGTATGCAACAATTTTTACATATATTATCCTAAGATGAACAACGAAAGGCACAAACCACCTACCTTGATGTCATATGATCTATAATCTTGAACATCAACCCTTCAATCAGCTGAAAATGGTGTAGATCTACAAACTTTTGAAATTTTTTTGACCATGAATAAATCAAGAGAGCTGAGTAATCTGGAAGAATGGCTCTATGATAATTTAGAGTTCACTAATGGGATTTCAATGCACTTGAAGGTTTCTCAATCGGAGGTCGAACAGAGAATCAGGAGGGGTTTTGAGTTCATTGTCCATTCCATCACTCTCTTGTACAAACCAAGGGAAAAGAAGATGTTTATGACAATAATACATGACCCTGCACAAATTTATCAAATAAAAAGAAAACTACATAGCATGTTTGTTAAATGTACATGTCGTGTAGTGACCTTAATTGGCCCCACCTTAAGCGGTATGCCATCTCACCACATAGCCATGTACTCAGCCTTTACATGGCGAGTATGTGGCTCTATGCGGTACCTAGGTACATGTAATGTACTCATAAGTATAGGGTGTGTACTTAGGAAATTCTCATTTCTTCCTTTTTCCTCAAAAACGACCCAAAATAAAGATCCATACCAAAAATACAGATCCATGTTCTTAAAAAAATTCCCCCTTAAGTAAATTTGTCCCCAAATTTCCCTTCAAAGTGTGGTGAAGAAAAAGCTTCAAACAACTCTAGCCACTGTGATCGTACGTCGGCCTCCCTCTCCCAAGTCTCATCATGCACTCGGACATGCTGCCATAGCACCCATACTATAGGAACAAACCATCCACGGGGAACCTTCTTGTTGTGATCTGCAATCTGAATAGGGTGATCCTCAAAGGATGCATCCACCACTAACTCAACCTCTTAGGGTTGAAAAAAAATGTTATAGGTTTGAAAATTTACATCGTAGCTGAGAAACATGAAAGACATTGTGAATATCCACATACCTCTGAGGTAACAGAAACTCATAGAAAACCGGCCTGACTCTCTCCAAAACCTCAAATGGCCTGATATATATCAGTGAAATCTTCCCCTCTCTCATAATCCTCCTATTTCCCAACCTTAGTGTGACACGTAAGAAAACCTGATCTCCAACCTCAAACTCTAAAGGTCATCTCTGTCGATCAGCATTAGATTTCTAGATAGATTTTGCAGTATCCATCCATTTCTGAATCAACTCCACCTGATCTATGGTCTCCTAGACAAGATGAGGTTCCATCATAGCTACCTCTCCTACCTCAATCCAATATAGGTGTAATTGGCATGGCCTACCGTACAATTCCTTATAAGGTTCCATCTGAATTGTTTTCTGAAAACGGTTATTGTAGGAAAACTCCCCTAGGGGTATGTGTCTCTCCCAAGATCCCCCAAAATCTAGGATGCATGCTCGAAGCATGTCCTCTAGAACCTGAATCGTACGCTTGAACTAGCCTTCTGTTTGGGGATACTAAGATGTACTCAGAAGTACCAGTAACACCCTGAGATTTTATGAGAATTATTCTTTTTAATTTCATTGATTTCTTGTGTTGTACACTACACCAAAATTAGCTTTTGCTATATACAACACCATATTAGCTTGCAGTATACGCAACACTATTCTTGGCTCGTGTTACACACAATTTCAAGTTTTTGTTGTAGAAATTATTCTACGAAACATTAAGTATAGATTTTGTTTAATTTATAAATGAAATAAGTTTTTAATTATGTTATACGCATCACCAAAGGGATCTTGCACTACACGCATCCCTGACTTGGCTTGCATTACACGCAATTGTGACTTTCCTCGATAGCGTGTCTAGTACGCAATACCAGGTTTCAGAAAACAAAAATATATTGTTATAATATTATTATGGACTAGTCGTTATGAATAGTATTAACTAAATTTTGAATTTTATAAAATTATTATTCATATTATACATTTTCTAGAACATGGTATGGGAACAAAATAAATTTTTCAGGTAAAATAAATAATTTTCAAAAAATGCATTTTTACCGCCTTTTGATGGCGCACCCACTTTAAATCTAGTTTTTGACATGTTTATAAGTTAAATTTGACAAAATAAAATTCTTATTTAGAATCAGGATATAAAAATTTACTCTGGATACATTTTTTATATTATTCTGATAACTTTCATATTTTAATGAATAGTTAAAACACGCTATATTTTAATTAAAATCAAATTTTTTCATTACAACAATTTATATGGATCAATTATAATATTGAATGGTTTTAAAGTATAAATAGAATATATTTTTAACATTTAATATAATTTATATCATTATCATTTATTTTACATTGAATTCATAGGTAAACTCATTTCAATCTTTTGCAATGTTGTAACTTTTAAAACATGTTTTCTTAACAATGGGATTAATTTTAAATTAATTTCTGCAACTTATATGATTTGAATTTAGAAAAATGGATTCCATATTTGGAATCAGTAGGTCCAAATTATGTTAATAAGCTACTTTTTATTTTTTTAGTCATCATGAATAGTAACTACGGTAAATTTTATTTACCATAGTTAAAGGTAAATCGGGTAATTAAGGGTAAATATAATATTATAAAATTACCCTAACACTTGTCCTAATATAATTGGATGATATATTTTACCTTAAATCATTCTTGGGTTGAAATGGAATCTACTATAACCCACTTGTATTTGATTAAGACCTTTTTATTTTATTTAAAGGAAAGTGAAATGTCTTACTCAAACTTTAATAATTATATTATTTTTAATATAAGGTTATACAAAATATAAATTTGATTATAAATACCCATTTGAAATATAAAAATATTTTCTTTATCATGGTAATTTATTTGTAATTTTTATGATTTATTTAATTACCTGAATATATTATACATTAATTATGAATAAATTAATTATTTATTGTAAAATCAATAATATAGTTTTTATTAATATAACGATACCTATCAAAAAGACAAAAAACGTGACCAAACATTATTAGTCGGGTATATATATACCCTAAGTATCCAAGGGTATATTTTTAGACCATTTGGAGCCTTATATAACCGATTATGACATTTATATTATTTTATTTTAAATGATGTCAAAGATGTCACCTTCATAATTTAATAAATATAACAATTTAAATGTTGTGATTTTAAGATGATAAATTCGAGTAAAAATATTATTATGAAAGGTATTATATTTATATTTATCATAGGATTTTATTTTTAATTTTTTATGCAACAAATAAGTATATTAAATAATTATACAAAAATGTTGTAGTAAATATTTTATTAAGAGATATACAAAATAAATGGTTTTAAAAATATTAAAATAAATAATATATGAACAAATTAATGTTCCCCATGAATTTTTTTGATGAATATGACATGTTATGGATCTATTATATATTTTGGTTCTAAAATATATTCGGTGTGGTGTTTATTTAAATTCAAATAATGAATAGTGTCAAAATTGAAACTATTGAAATTTATAAAAATAACACATTGTTAAATTATTTAAAAATCATCAAAATATTTAAAAACTATGAATTGAAAATTATATGGTCTAAAAGGTTATAAAGTATCCAAATATGAAAAATTGACAACATTTAAGTATGTATTTATAATAATTTATAATATATAATTTTATTACCACAAATAAAATTATATAGATTAAATAATGATAAATCAAGTTGATAAACTTAAAACATTTCTAAATTTTATTGGTTGATGATATTACAACCCTATCTCATCTTATCTTTGAATTGAGTCATTTTTGGAGGTTTTTATGTGTGGTTTCATTTTATTATTAATTAATATTCTTAAGGTTTCTAAAAGTGCCCCTCTCCTCTCCTATATAAGGGAACCTCCTTCCCTCTCCACTTCAAAAACATTTGAGCCTTCAAGCTCGGCCAAAACCTTCCCATTTTACTTCTACACTTCCATAGAAACCTACTAGAGGTTTTGGTCTTCTTTAAAGACCATATTTAGTGCCCTAAGAGGATGATAAGAGGAGCCCCGTCGAAGAAGAGGTAATCTCTTCTACCGATTCATTCAAGTTTCTTTCTTCTTAAAATTCATCATCTTTAGTTGTTTCATTGTAAATTAATACTATCAGTATCACGAATATACTGATATGATATTATAAATATTAAACAGCCCCATTTCACCTTCTATCCATCCTACAGAAAACGAAATCACCGCGCATGTGTACGTACGGAATACCGTCTCCACGCCGTGGTGTAATTAGTTTTTCCACCACCACCTTACTTGGATGGGTATAATCGTGTAAAGAATAACTATATAAAGTTATTATAACATCTTACTGATTCTGACATATTATATCATCCACTCCAATTCAATTCAATAATTATGGGAATGATATCATCACTCTTGCGTACGTACGGATTACCGTCTCCATGACGCGATGAGATTCATTCTCCATGTTAACCATTTAAGAATGATTATAAAGTATATATAATGAATAATAATGAAATATATGACATGATAAATCTAATGGATTTATTTATATATATATATATATATGACATCTACTTACTTTCAATCAAGTCAACAAGGAAAGGAAAACAGCGTTCGTGCATACGTACGGCCTACCGTCTCCATGAACGGTGTATTTCATTTCATTTATCTATCTATTATATATATATAATGAATATATATTATATATAAATCATTATTTACATTCTGGAAGTATGTAAACCATGATATATGTAATAATAATATCAATAACAACAAGTCCAACCACTTACGATAAATAAAATGATTTTACCCAAAATGCTGCTTTAACATGGAATTTACAAAAAAAGGGTAATATAATGTCATCAGTGAACCATATATGATATAATAACAATGAATATGATTATGTAATAAGTAAATGACATTATTTAAATCATTATACAGGAGGTTCGGATATGTACTAAGCATATCGGACCTAAGGTAAGGGATAACTTTTCCAATCTCGTTTTTATCCGAGATTATTCATTTGTAAGTAGTTAATGGGGTTATATTTATCATCCAAGTACCTGTTTTCTAAAGATGGTTTCATGTATATTTAAAGTCCTTTTTACCCATTTTGACTTTTACTACATGGTATGTAAGGAATCATTCTTTTGTTTACCATACGAGGTACTTTTTGACTTTTCTGGAAAAATTACGAGAGGAATGTTTTTTTAACTTATACGGTGTGAATGGATTTTTACGGTTTCATAACGAATTATTTCAATGAAGTTTCTTCTTAAATATTTCAGGACTATTTTCAAAAAAATCATTTTCTTTTATAATTTCAAGGCATTTTTTTAATAGAACATTATTTTGAAGAAGAAAGGATATTTTCCTCAAGAATTCATTTCAAGTGTTTTATCAAAACCATTTTCCATCTAAGATGACATTATTTAATATGTTTATATTTCAAGTATAATGTCTCTATTATTTACATGGTTTCAATTTTCTTATGATGAAATGATATCCGTTTTTTTATATCGATTATGTTATGATGGGATGATGTTTATGAAACCCATTTTATTCTTTGGGTAATGATGAATGATTTATGTTCATGTTGTGGAAAACGTAAGAATGGTTTAATTATGAGATGGGTGGGACCTATATCTCCCTCCAATTCATTGGGAAAAGATTTATATCTCATGAAATAGACATGGCTAGAATGGTAAGTTAATCTGGTTCAGTGTTACAGGACTGGAACGAGGAGTGAACTCGATTTAGAAAGGGACTTTGTCCACTAAGATGGACTTCGCAGCAATGCCTTGGCTACTATGGAAATCATATCATGTGCTCAATGGTGTTCCACTATTACATGTTTTATTCCAATTCTATTTTATTATGATTGATGATCCATTATGATCTATTCCCTACGTACTGCCATGTTTTATGTCAATGCTCAAGATTTTGACGTTTAAATATTATGTTCATGTTTTGATGTTAAAATGTATATGGTTTGTTTTATTTTCTCCATGCTTACCCTTACTGAGAATTTGAGCTCACACTTTATATGTTTTCTTTTCCCCAGGATATAAAGAAGGTTTTTAGGTAATAAAACAAAACGGGAAGATCTTTATGGGAGATATTGAAGATCATTCACCGTGATTAAAAGATTAGGTTCTGAGTTTCGAAAGACGCTAAACTATTACGGTCCTTGTGTGTTGATTTTTTTTATGTATTAAGTATTCTACAAAATTAATGTAATGTCCATGTACATCAAGCTTTGGGTCTCTACAGTTGGTATCAGAGGAAAGGATTAGTTAACCTTTGGAAACTAGGTTGCGAAAACATTAGTGATATCCGCAGATATATTTCTATGGTATGTCTAAGGATGTCCCTAAGATTTAGTATAACTATATTTTATAGTCCTTGAATTATGTTGATGATCATGAATAACCTAGGGTGAACCTAAGGTGTCCTGGATTAAATAATGTGTGATAAGATAGACATCCCATAAGTGACTTTTAATGATTATGTGGTTCCCTGTTATTTTAACTGTTTCTTACACCAGGTATTTTTGTTTTAGTCAACGGAGGGAACTATAAAAAATTGGGTCAACAATGAATCCAATGGAAAAATTGGTGACTGTGATCAATGAATTGCATAATGCATAGAAAGAAAGATTTTGTGATTATATCGAATCAGTCATCGCGATATATGATTAACAAGGTGAACTTTACTGGTATTCCTAATTCATCAAATAAGAGGAAGATGTACTTTTATGCATGTTCTCATGTTGAGGAGCATAAATATATTAAGATTGAAATTTCTAAATAAGTGAAGAAGAACCTTGATGAATACATAAAAATGGAGGGGAAGATGTTATCTGTGTGGAGAGAAGGGTAATAGAGTGACAGACTGTTATGGAGTTCAATGTCTTATCGGTGGAGAACATGGGCATTACCCAACTCAATGCCCTGACATAAGAGGTTACTTCTAAATCATGGAAGTACTTATTCCATGACAATCATTGAAGATGATGGATTAAAGTTTTTATGTATTGGTATTCAATAATAATGTTGTTGAGGTACTTTTATGGTATATTGGAATATCTATGTATTGGTCCATTGTGGTTTTCCATAAGAATTTGGCATCAGTAACCATGAAAAGTGATTGAAATATTTTTGGAAAGCAGATGATATGCGCACAATGAAGTGATAAAGAAAAAATAATATGTTTGATAGTATTCATGAGCTCATGACTAATATAAGGGCAAAGTGATATCATGGTTTGATTATAAAGAATTTTTGGGATTTTGGTATGTGGAAAGAGATAAATTTTGAGAGAATTCATGTTTTCACTAAGGTTATATGGTAATTCATGTTGCAAGAGAATACAAGATTAAGGTATTAACATGTTTGGAATGCGATCAACAAGATATATCTTGTGATATTTGAGGGATAAATGATGGTATTCACATGCTCGGTAGATGAAATTTCTAGTAATTGTCTTCTTTATACTATGAGCTTGGACAGAAGTATTTTTGATAAGCCTGAAGATGGTAATGAATTAATTTAGACACAAGATAGTATTATTTTAGGCTATAACTTTTTTTCGATATAATTTTTGTAATGTTATAATAGTGTCGTTTTAGAAAAAAAGGATAACCTGCCGGACTGGCGACAACCTGGCGCGTCAGACAAGGCTGTGGGAATCAAACCCACACCTGAAGTGTGACATACCTTTATAGCCTACCACTGGCCTATAAGAACTCCTTGGTTAGTATAAATTAGTTTTAATTTATTAAGTGGTATGCTATATGAAGTATAAGTACATTTTAGGAACCATATACGATTAATCTCACTATAGATGGACTTATGTATATTTAATAACTTTCGCTATACTTTTGTTTGAGATAGACGGAATGACATATCATTCTATCACATGATCTAATAACACTTCACGAAAGACAAATTCAACTTCATTTCTTTAAGAGATGATGTGGAAATTATTCAAGGCACAAACAACAGTAAGATTGTACCAAAATCAAGTAAGTGTTTATTTTAATTAAACAATTCTTCAACTTTAGGGAAATGATATTGAACAAAAAAAATGTTGTCCTAGTGTCCATATATCTGATTAATCAGATGGTACCTTAGATCATCACAAATTTATGTCTTTGTGATTGTTGTTTTTTTTTCATAGCCATGTTCTCTACCACTCTCCATCAGAACTTGATGGTTGGGTTTCTCTTCCATATCCATATTTCCACCTATGTTCTCCTATATGGAAACCCAGGGATTTGTTAATTTGGGTAACCATTACGTTTCATAATTTAGTTTTTAAAGTTATTTTTTGGTATTCCTTTTTACGATGTGGGTTACAATTAAAGAAACTTTCAAGTAGTAAACCATTTATAACCCCGACGAATTTCGAGGGAGAAATTCATTTTAAGGGGGGTAGAATGTAACACCCTGAGATTTTATGAGAATTATTCTTTTTAATTTCATTGATGTCTTTTGTTGTATGCTACACCGAAATTAGATTGTACTATACGCAACACCGTATTAGCTTGCAGTATACGCAACACTATTCTTGGCTCGTGTTACACACAATTTCAAGTTTGTGTTGTAGAAATTATTATATGCAAAATTAAGTGTAGATTTTGTTTAATGTATAAATGAACTAAGTTTTGAATTATGTTATACACAACACAAAAGGGAGTTTTCACTACAAGCATCCCTGACTTGGCTTGCATGACACGCAATCGTGACTTTCCTCGATAGCGTGTGTAGTACGCAAAACCGGGTTTCACTAAACAACAATATATTGTTATAATATTATTATGGACTATCCTTTATGAATATTATTAACTAAATTTTGAATTTTATAATATTATTATTCATCTTACACATTTTCTAGAACATGGTATGATAAAAAAAATAAATGTTTCAGGTAAAATAAGTATTTTTAAAAAAATGCAGTTTTGCCACCTTTTGATGGCGCACCCAAATTAAATCTATATTTTGACATGTTTATTAGTTTAATTTGAAAAAATAAAATTCTTATTTGGAATCAGGATATAAAAATTTACTCTGGATAAATTTTTCATATTATTCTGATAACTTTCATATTTTAATGAATAGTAAAAACACGCTATATTTTAATTAAAAACATCTTTTTTCATCGCAATAATTGATATGGTTAAATTATAATATTGAATGGTTTTAAAGTATAAATAGAATATATTTTTACCATTTAATGTAATTTATGTCATTATCATTTATTTTACATTGAATTCATAGGTAAAATCATTTCAATCTTTTGCAATGTTTTAACTTTTAAAACTCGTTTTCTTAACAACGGGATTAATTTTAAATAAATTCCTACAACTTCTGTGATTTGAATTTAGAAAAATGGATTCCATATTTGGAATAATTAGGTCCAAATTATGTTAATAAGCTACTTTTTATTATTTTAGTCATTATGAATAGTAACTACGGTAAATTTTATTTACCACAGTTAAAGGTAAATCGGGTAATTAAGGGTAAATATAATATTATAAAATTACCCTAACACTTTTAATAATATAATTGGATGATTTTATTTTACCCTAAATCAAACTTGGGTCGAAATAGAATCTAATGTAACCCACTTGTATTTGATTAAGACCTCTTTATTTTATTTAAAGGAAAGTGAAATGTCTCACTCAAACTGTAATAATTAGATTATTTTTAATATAAGGTTATATAGAATATAACTTCGATTATAAATACGCATTTGAAATCGAAAAAGTTTTTATTTATCATGGTAGTTTATTTGTAATTTTTAATAAATATTTAATTACCTTCATTGCTTATACATTAATGATGATGAAATTATTTATTTAGTGAAAATCAATAATATAGTTTTTATTAAAATAACAATACCTATCAAAAGGACCACAAAGTTGACCAAAAATTATTGGTCGATTATATCTATACCCTATGTATCCACGAGTCTATTTGTGGACCATTTGGAGCCTTATAAAACCGATTAAGACATTTATATTATTTTATTTTAAATGATGTCAAAGATGTCACCTTCATAATTTAATAAATATAACCATTTAAATTTTTTGATTTTGAGATGATAAATTCGAGTAAAAATATTATTATGATATTTATGATATTTATCTTTATCATAATATTTTAGTTTTACTTTTTTATGAAACAAATAAGTATATTAAATAATTATACAAAAATGTTGTAGTAATTATTTTATTAAGAGATATACCAAATAAATGGTTTTAAAAATATTAAAATAAATAATATATGAACAAATTAATGTTCCCCATGAATTTTTTTGATTAATATGACATGTTCGGGATCTATTATATATTTTGGTTTTAACATATCTTCTGTGTGGTTTTTATTTAAATTCAAATAATCAATAGTATCAAAATTGGCACTATTGATATTTTATAAAAATAACATATTATTAAATTATTTAAAAATCAAAAAAAATATTTAAAAACTACAAATTGAAAATTATATGGTCTAAAAGTTTATAAAGTATCCAATTATTGGAAATTGACAACATTTAAGTTTGTATTTATAACAATTTATAATTTATAATTTTATTACCACAAATAAAATTAAATATATTAAATAATGATAAATCAAGTTGATAAACATAAAACATGTCTAAATTTTACTGGTTGATGATATTAAAACCCTATCTCATATGATCTTCGAATTGAGTCATTTTTTGAGGTTTTTAAGTGGGGTTTCATTTTATTTTTAATTAATATTTTTGAGGTTTCCAAAAGTGCCCCTCTCTTCTCCTATATAAGGGCACCTCCATCCCTCTCCTCTTCACACACATTTGAGCCTTCAAGATCGGACAACCCTGGCCCATTTCACTTCTACACTTTCATAGAAACATACTAGAGGTCATGGTTTTCTTTAAATACCATCTTTAGTTCCCTAAGAGGACGATAAGAGGAGCCGCGTCGAAGAAGAGGTAATCTCTTCTACTGATTCTTTCAAGTTTCTTTCTTCTTCAACTTCCTCTTCTTTAGTTGTTTCATCATAAAGTAATTCAATCTGTATCACTAATATACTTATATGTTATTATAAATATGAAACAACCCCATTTAACCTTCAATCCATCCTACGGAAAACTAAATCACCACGCGTGCGTACATACGGAATACCGTCTCCACGCCGTGGTGTAATTTGTTTTTCCACCACCACCTTACTTGGATGGGTATAACGGTGTAAATAATAACTATATATTGTTATTATAACATCATACTTATTCTGAGATATTATATCATCCACACTAATTCAATTCAATAATTATGGGAACGATATCATCGCTCGTGCGTACGTACGGATTATCGTCTCCAGGACGCGATGAGATTCATTCCCCTTGTTAACCATTCAAGAATGATTATAAAGTATATATAATGACTAATAATGAAATATATTACATGATAAATCTAATGTATTTATGTATATATATATATATTACATCTACTTACTTTCATTCAATTCAACAAGGAAAGGAAAACAACGTCCGTGCGTACGTACGACCTACCATCTCTATGAACGGTGTATTTCATTTCATTTATCTATCTATTATATATATATATACTGAATATTTATGATATATAAATCATGATTTACATTCTGGAAGTAAGTAAATCATGATATTAGTAATAATAATATCAATAACAACAACTCCAAACACGTATGATAAATAAAAGGATTTTACCCAAAACGCTGCTTTAACATGGAATTTACAAAAGAACGGGTAATATAAAGTCATAAGTGAACCATATATGATATCATAATAATGAATATGATTCTTCAATAAGTCTATGACATTATTTAAATCATTATACAAGAGGTTCGAATACATATGAAGCATATCAGACCTAAGGTAAGGGATAACTTTTCCAATCTCGTTTTTATCTGTGATTGTTTATTTGTATGTATTTACTGGGGTTATATTTATCTTACATGTCCCTATTTTCGAAAAATAGTTTCATGTATGTTTAAATTCCATTATACACATTTTTTACTTTTACTACATGGTATGTAAGGAATCATTCTTTTGTTTACCATAAGAGGTACTTTTTGACATTTCCGGTAAAAGTACGAGAGGAATGTTTTTTTTAACTTATACGGCATGAATGGATTTTTATGGTTTCATAAAGACTTATTTAAATAAAGATTCCTCTAAAACATTTCATGACTATTTTCAACAAAATACTTTTCTTTTAAAATTTCATTTTATTTTGTGAAAAAAATGATTTTGAAGAAGAAAGGATATTTTCCTCAAGAATTCATTTCAAGTGTTTTATCAAAACCATTTTCCATCTAAGATGACATTATTTAATATGTTTATATTTCAAGTATAATGTCTCTATTATTTACATGGTTTCACTTTTCTTATGATGAAATTATATCCCTTTTTTATATGGACTATGTAATGATGGGATGATGTTTATGAAACCCATTTTATTCTTTGGGTAATGATGAATGATTTATGTTCATGTTGTGGAACACGTAAGAATGATTTAATTATGAGATGGTTGGGACCTATATCTCCCTCCAATGCATTGGGTAATGATTTATATCTCATGAGATAGAAATTTTTGGAATGGTAAGTTAATCTCGTTCAGTGTTATAGGACTGGAACGAGGAGTGAACTCGATTCAGAAAGGGACTTTGTCCACTATGATGGTCTTAGCAGAAATGCCTTGGCTACTATGGAAATCATATCATGTGCTTAATGGTTTTCCACAATTACATTTTTTATTCCCATGCTATTTTATCAGGATTTGTGATCCATTATGATCTATTGCCTACGTACCGCCATGTTTTATATCATTGCTCCAGATTTTGATGTTTAAATATTATGTTCATCTTTTGAAGTTCAAATTTATATGGTTTGTTTTATTTTCTCCATGCTTACCCTTAATGAGCATTTGAGCTCCCCCTTTATATGTTGTCTTTTCCCCAGGATATAAAGAAAGGTTTTAGGTAGGAAAACAAAAGGGGAAGATCTTTATGGGATATATTGAAGATCATTCACCATGATTAAAAGATTATGTTTCGAGTTTCCAAAGACACTCAACTATTACGGTCCTTGTGTGTTGGTTTTTGTTATGTACAAAGTATTCCGAAAAAAGTAATTTATTGTCCATGTATGTCAAGCTTTGGATCTCTATAGTAACTATGTACCCAAATCCCTCTGTAGTCCCTACCAGACATGAGATATAAATCGTTCGTTCTTTTATGAAATGATAGAGTGTGAAACCCCATGGAAACGTACAATCTCTCAGATGTACAAATTTACAAGATCATAAACACTTACGGTTTCCTTGATCAGTAAGAAATGTGAAAACATCATGATTCTATCAACAATAACCCAAACCGTATCATTCCCATAAGGAGTCCTTGGTAAACCTGTCACGAAATCCATCACAACATCATTCCACTTTCACTCAGGAATGGGTAACTATTGTAATAGCCATTCTGGTCATTGATACTCCACCTTCACAATCTAATAGGTGGAATATATCATAAAAAACCAACAATATTCCTCTTCATGCCTAGCCACCAATACTGAAGATGTAGATATCGATACATCATGGTCTCACCAGGATGGACAACAAAAACAGAGGCATGAAAATATCAAAATTGCTCCTATCATATGTCTGTTGACACCCATATATGACCATTAAAATGAAAAACCTCATCCTCACCTACGGTCCACCTATGAGTAGGTTCCTCTCCTGACACACTCTTTCATAGGATTATTCCTTTGGAATCTGATAATTTCCTCATTCTCACTAGATCCAGTAGAGTAGAGGAAACAACTATAAAAGAAATAAATGTATGCCCCTATCTGTCGTGAACATCCAAATGCATCTCAGAGAATAGAGCAATAAGCTTCCACTCACTAATAGCCTCCTGAACTGCTTGTATCTGAGTCTTCTTTCTCAACGCATCTTCCACTACGCTGCCTTTCCTAGGCGTTTAGGAAAGATCAAGGTCAAAATACTGATGGTAGTCAACCCCACTTCACTATCTCAAATTCAAATCATGTTGAGTAAAGATATACTTGAGGCTTTTCTAGTTAGTGTATACCACAAAATACTCTCCCAAAAGATAATGTCTCCAATATAGTAAAGCATGCACAAATACATCCAACCCAAGATCGTGTGTTGGGTAATTACTCTCATGTGGCCTCAACTACCAATACCCATATGCAATGACTCCTTCCCCTTGCATAAGCACTACTCCCTACCCGACACCTAAAGCATCGCAGTAAATGGTGTAACTTTTTCCTAACTCTGGAAAAATCAATATTAGTGCTGAAGTTAATCTCCATATTAGCTCTTGAAAGGTTGAATCGCAGGATTCTGTCCACAAGTACATTTCACCCTTCTTAGTCAGGTCTGTCAGTGGTGCTGCTAAGTGTGAAAAGTCCTATATAAAATGCCGGTAGTAACCACCCAACCCCAAAAAACACCATACCTCAAAAATGTACTTTGGCTACTCCTAGTAAACTACTAATCTCACTTTCTAAAGGTTTACTAATACTCCTATCTCTGATATTAAATGACCAAAGAAGTGAATCGTGTCCATCCAAAAGTTTAATTTTGAGAGCTTAGCATATAAATAATTCTCTCTCAGTGTAATTTTTTCCAACACTTTAATCGGGGCATGCCCATCTGTCCATTTGAGGACAACAACGACACGCTAATTATTTCCCTGCTTTCTCACTTTCCAAAGGTGGGTGACATATGTTGCTTATTCAGGGACTATTTCTCCTTAATCGAAATGGGATGATGGGATGTCGGTTCTTTCTTTCGTGGATTCCTCCTCGGAAGTCGTCACCTAGTCCAGGTCTCCCTTATATATTAAGACATTGTTCGTGAAACTCTTCCCATTTCAATATCTTTATGGATGCCGGTTAATTACACTGCTTCTGTTGGGACATTCTAAGGGGTACATCAAGGGCTGCAACCCTCGTTCGGGTGAGTATTCACGTTGGACAACACTGATGTGTCTGGACGCTAGAACACTAGAACATCTGGATTTCTTACCCTTATGATAGGGATTCTCAATGGTGCAGAAGCATGAGCAATCCCATGTCAAATACGGGGAATTATATTCCATAGGCATGTCTCTGAGGTTTTATTTATCTTTCTATGTTTAACACAGGGTATTTCGCGAGATTAATGTCTATAGGAGACGGATCGAACAGATCAGAAAATTGATTGGAGTGGATTAGATGGGAACACTGATGCAGGGGCTAATGCGTGGTTAGTTACCTAGGTGCTACCAAGAGTAGTGAAGAGGTAAATTGACATGTTCTCACCAGGAAATAGTTTCTATGGTAAGAACCATGTTAGATAATGGATGGTTAAGTAAATTGGATGGAGAATGAGATGGGGTCAACTCGAGGGTGATGGTGATGTTGGTCTTGAGCCTCGAAGAGACTTCCTACATATCCCTATAGTAGGGAATCAATGTATGCGTAGTTATGGATGGGGTATAGGATTTCAATGTGTTCATAAGACTATGATCTGATGATATACTGGGTCTTACGCATGGTTAGTTGCCCGAAATTGGTCTGACACCACTAGTACTGACAAGAGATATGGGTACCAACGGAAGTGATGGAAATGGCTCACCACTGGTTTTGGGATGAAAATATCTTACCTCTAATCGTGGTTGAAAACAGATTACTGCTGATTGGGGGACAGTTTAGTGTCATGTGGGACAAAAGGGGCACATAGTTTGACGTCATGCAGGATAGGGGTGGACCGATGTGGAGTGGTCGGGAGCAATGGGTGTTGGGATTGAACCTCGGGGAGGATTCCTATGTACCTTGCCTTGATAAGGATCAAATTCCACATAGTTTAGGAAATGTTTTGGTGAACCGACGTGAAGTGGTCAAGACGAATGGTTGTTGGGCTTGAACCTTAGGGAGGCTTCCTACGTATCTTGCTTTGGCAAGGATCAAAGTCCATTTAGTTCAAGAAACGTTTTGGTGAACCGACGTGAAGTGGTTAGGACCAATAGTTGTTGGGATTCAACCTCATGGAGGCTACTTACAAACATTTCTTTGGAAAGGATCAAAGTCCATGTAGTTCAAGAAAAGTTTGGGTGAACCGACGTGAATTGGTTAGGACCAATGGTTGTTGGGCTTGAACCTTAGGGAGGCTTCCTGTGTACCTTTCCTTGGAAAGGATCAATGTCCACATAGTTCAGGATGGTGTGTTTGGGGCTTACACTCTAGGGTGGCCCATGGAGGATTCCATGGTCAATTATTACTCTAAGCCCACGTGAGTCATGCTCAGTATGAAAAACAAGAGGCAGCAAAGACTTGACGATCACGTTACGAAAGGTGCATCCATGGAAAGCAGAGTGGGGATTACATATGGTTAGTCACCCAAAATGGAAACATGGGCTTATGTTTAGTTAGAAGACTAGGGAGATAGATATTGGGACTTATTCCAGGATGGAGTCTCGGTGGCTACAAATCCCAAAGTGAGAGGGAATTGGTATGAAAGAGGGGAGGGCTCTAGTGCCCATCCCCCCTCTCTGGTCCTTGGCCAGGAAGAGGATATGAGGAGTAGGGATGATTCCTCCTGCAAGAAAGGCTAGGGACTTGCACAAATATGGTTTCCCTTTCCCCGTGGACAGAAAATGCTTCGGTAAAGAAAATATCATTCCATGTGAGGAATGTTCTCACTCCAATGGAGACCAGTGGGCGTAGAGAATGTCCGAGATGGGGCACCGCACATATGATTCATGAGGAAAGTCTATAGTTTAACATCATGTGTTGAGGAAGATGGTTCTTGTCAGTTTAACATCCAGCAGCTCAGACAAGTTGGTTTCACTCCGCTCCCCTAGGACTTACATGGCTGGCACACCTTAACCCTTGGTGAAGGGAAGGCACCAGAAATTTTGTAACGAGGGGGTGTTATGGAGTGATCCAATAAGCAGTCCACATTATCATGGCTATGTAGAGAAGCAATATCCATCAGTGTTCCTATGTGAAGAACCATTAGGCGAATTAATTCAACGGGAAGCAATGCCTAAGGTACTTTGAAATTACTCTGTGCAAACCTGGAGGGTCACACGAGAAAAGGGTGTACGACACAGGTGTGTTGCGTGTAAGAGTGGATCAAAAATAGTTCCCTAAGGTAAGGACAACACATAGATAACACAAGGAGTTCCACACTCAAGATGAGAGGTTTTACACAAAAAGTAACCGTTGCATGAAAACCAGAAGGATGCACACAAAATGAGAGGTTCTGCGCAGGTCGAAACAGCTGCATGCAAAAGAGTTCTGAGGTGGTGAGAATCTTGCACGCAAGAGGGATCTTTTTTGCACAAAGGAATTGGGGTAAAATTAAATGGATGAGGATCACACCCAAGAGGGCCCACCAAAATTAGGACCCTTAGGGGACCTGTCGCGCAAGATCCAATACCTTGAAGCAATATTGTTTTTTGGGAGGTCGCAGAAGAGTGGTCTTTCACACAGTAGAGCGTCGCTTTGTCTTTTTCCACTATCCTCAAAGGGTGGTGGATGCTTCATTATATAGATTATGTCCACATAGGTAGCATGCAAATGTAATCTTGCTGTCACATTGTTCGTGGAAGCATTTTTACACTAGAGGAAAGTTAGCGCGCCTTCTGGACTTTTGCGCGCCAGCCCCTTTGGCGGTTTCAGGGGGGTTGTCATAGAAACCAAACTTGGCATCGCATGGGGCGTGCAATGGGACCATTTTAGGTCCCATTGGGGGTGAACAATTTTTCATACCGGGAGGAGTGTTACGAGCAACCCCACATCCTTGTGCGCCATTCCCTTTAGCGGTTTTAGAAGGGTTTCCACAGAAGCCTGCCCGGGATGCCGTATTGGGCACACAAGATTTTGGGCGTCGGAGGGACTTTTGTGTGCATCCCTTGAATCTTCCATACACTTGCATATTGGGTTGAGAAATATTCTCTCTCTCTTCCATATACATTTGTTCTTTATCATCCCAATGTTGGCCCTATCATGAATTTGGAATCATCAAATTCACCCCCCTCAGAATCGGAGCTAAAGTGGGGATGAAGTTTGGATTCTAAGGGTCACGCCCAAAAGAGGGGAAGTGCCCATTCAGTGCACCCAAGAACGCGATTTAGGCGCACAAACCTCTTTCACACATGTGGAAGATGCGTTCACACCTATAAATAGGCTTAGGGGCCCCACCTAGGCCCCTACTTTGACTTATTCTGCATGATAGGTGCTTTGATATCATGCGCAAAAATGGTCTTGAACGGCGTGTAAGTTTCCATGGCCAACTACAAGTTTTGAATGATATCTGACCTTTTCACATAGACCACTACTCTTTCGTGTTGTCGCATTTCTTGTGCATTTAATCTTGCTTCTTTCATGACAATCCATTAGAATTTAACAAATGGGCTCCCAACAGACTGATGTTGAGAGGGAGGTCGCAGCCGCTGTAAGAAGTACTCAAATGATCATGAACCCTCAAATTCTCTATGTAATGAGGGTAGTGTCTAATAAACAGATTCTTTTTGGAATGCTTACGCAACCTGAAAAATTTTATGTTCGGATCGATAGCCAACTATTATGGAACTTCGGCCTTCTGGAAGAGGTTTTGATGCCCAGTTTCCAGACGGATAAACCGCATTCCTGGGTGATACACGAGGATAGTATCCCATATTTCCATATTACAAACAAAATCCATCCTGCTAGGAAAACATAGAACACAGCCATATATTTCCTAACTCCAAATACCTGTATGGTCGTGGGAAGTGATTCGGTTCTCAAGGAATCTTCTGTTCTTTATGCAAGTACTTTCTGAAGTAGTACCACATACAAGATGAAGGGTTGGGAGGAATGATATTTCAGATCTAGGGGAAACTTCACCAACTAATGGGCATGGGTGTACTGGGTATGCGAGACATGTGAGAAATTTGGGCCGGAGATGCAGTCTATCGGGCTTTTTAAAGCTGTTTGGATGTCCCAATTCCAGTTATACCGGCAGCAGGATCTGGTAGAGAACTTATTCAGTCATTGGTCCCCTGATACCAACACCTTCCACCATTACCATGGGGAGGTGGGCAGCAGTCTCTGGTATGTCCACTTTATTGGGGAAACCACCTTGGAGGGGTACTAGTACGATGAGTTCCTCTCGATGAGGAATGTTTGGGGGGATAAGACATGCACCCCTTTCCGGTCATGGAACCTACTTGAGCTATCTAAAGAGGAGTTGAAAATAAAATATATCCTAAAGGGAATATTCTATTTAGGGTGTTTTAGTATTTTCCTGATGCAAGGCATGTCCATAAAACTTTCAGGCTGAGGGAATCAATGCCCGAACACATCTCAGAGGGGAAATGTAGGATTATATTGGAGGGTCCTAGAGGCTGGAGAGTACCAATCATGGGGATTTGGAATAAATTAAAGTCATTAACCAAATGTAAAATATGGTGTGTTTATTTCTACATTCTTGAGAGGATGGATACTGCCCGTGAGGGACACAAGGATGGGGGTCCTCCCAAGGACACTAGTGATGGCTGGAATTATGGCAGCAAAGAGCAAGGTTAACCTGGGGGTGACAGTGTTGGCCAGGCTGCACATCATTTTGGGGCATATCTCGAGGGGATGTATGCTCAGGAGGATATGTGGACACTTATAAATTCTTCATGGCTAGTTCGCTACCCACTATGGCTGGTGGGACTTCTCAAATTAAAATCTCCCCTGGTAACAGTATGGGGCCATCCCTCTTGAACATTGTCGAAATCCTCCCACTAACGCTCAGAGAATAGGGGATAAATCTCAAGATCAGCAGCCACACCCACTTTGACTTTCACCCTTTCCAAACCCCATTCAGTTAGATGGTAGATGATGGGTGGGTCCATTAGAGTAGAGGGAGTAACTTCATAACATTCTAGGTGGTCTACTAGTAGCCCGGATTGATGGTGAAATCTTTTGAAAATCATACATGTCGAACAGGTTTTCCAGGTAGTTTGCGTGTATGCAACGGATGCCGAAGAACGTATATACAGAGGATCATGAAAAATGGATTCCTTGTATTCTCTACCAACTATGGCTTATGTTGATGATTGCAGGCTTGGGAAAAGTCATCACTCTTCCCCCCACCGACGTCAGTGCAGGCTTGTAAACAGAGTATGCCAAACACTGGAAAAAACATATCTTGATGTGATTCTTTGGAAACACATCCGACTAATAAAGGTAGCTAGTTTAAACCCCGAGGAGCAGGGAGGTAGATGATGTACAATCAGAGAAGTGAGTCAAATAATGGTCCAGGTGGCTAGCATGGCACAGGTCGATACTTCATCAATAGGAGCATCACAAGCTAGGAACGTGCCTCCACCTTCTGGGGAAGGGTGGTCCTGCATACATCCCCAGGGGCCAGCTAAGGACCTTCCGGGAAAGCAACTTAGGTACCTCTTGAATCCAACAGCCGATTCCATCTTCCCTTATCTGGGGTATTCATGGAGAACACTGTGGCAGTCCATGTCAACTGAAGAATTGTGGTAGAGGTCTGTATGCACCGAGCATGATATTCAAGACCTAGGGTGCATCCTGATGAAGGATAGGGTAAAATTTCATCGTCGGCACGCATAACTAATAGTTATGGATATGTACGTATCCCCACGGAGGCGGTCTGAAGAACTGCATCTCCTGGTGAAAGTGATGCTTGGCCAAGAAAATGACCCAGAATAGTTTCCATCTGGAGATGAAAGTATAGAGGAAGAAGATGAATAGGAGGAGGAGGAGGAGGAGGAAGGTGAAGAAGGTGAAGAAGGTGAAGAAGGTGGAAATGAAGAATAATAGGAGGATCATGTTGAAGGTCTTAGTGGTGAGGGGCCTTCAGAAGCTCCCACTCATCGGTGATTCTCTCGGGAGAGCGGTGAAATCATATGCTCCGGCGTAGAACTGATAGAGTAGCTTGAGGTAAGTTTGAATCTTATATCCACTGGCCTTTATCTTTCACAATCCAAATCCTTAAACAAAACTCTATCCTATTTAGGAATACAAGGGCAAGGGTGCCCAAGAAGCCTTCCCCATAGGGGATGAAGATGCGCCTATGGAGGCCGGGGAGCATTCTCAGGAGCCTGTCCTCAGGACCGAGCATGGTGGGGTTCCAATTATAACAGGAGTAGAAGACAATGAGCCATAATAAAGAGAAAAGATGGAGAACCCTGAGTCCCCCTCCATTTCCAAAGCTCAAGAGGATCTGGCACTGGTGATTGAGTTGACAAGTGTCGAAGGCTCTCCTGTGAAAGAGATCCTTCCATGACATAGGCATTGGAAACTACCGTGCTTGGCTCCCGTAAGCCTTTATCTTCACTAGCTCTGTTCATTATTGGGAAATTCATTGAACCAAGACACTGATCCACAATGCAGTGATTGCAAGGTTGTAGGCTCCATAGACCATTGGGTCTGGAACAACTACAAGAACCCCACCAATGACTATATCAACTCTTGCAGGAGAGACCATTCGAGGTGGCCTCGCCCCTGTACTTGAAAAAATGGAGGTTGTAATAATGGGTGGTAATGTTTTCAGAGTGGATTTATATCCCGAAAAGGTTGAAGACACTAATGATGAAGGGGCTCCTGAAGAAGACCATCCCACTGAACTCCTAGCTGTTTTCCCCAAATATAAGCCCACGGACCCTGAGGGAAAAGACGATTCTGACTCGGACGGAGCTGAGGAGAGCCATATGACATGACAAAAGTAATGTAAGTGCATAAAATGCTTTCTCATCCAGCCACAAGTGGAATGGATAAAATGGATGGGATCGCACCGCACTTGGTTGTGATTTCTCTGTGCTATAGGGGTTGATGCTCTCTGTCTTCATCTAACAGTTTGCGACTTCATGGATGAGAATATATGGGATAACAACCAATGCTCTGACATTTCCCGGTGCCAGAAAGAGTTAGTGAATACCCAATAATTCCTGAAGGTGGAGCAGGAGGTTTTACGCCTTGAGGAGCAGACGAAAGAAAGGGAGGTATTCATCACAAACTACTCCGATCTCATTAAGAAACTGATGGCCCGGATAGCGGATGCCCTAGAGAAGATAGTGGAGGTGAGTCACAAAATTATTGATCTTCAAACTGAATAGGAGTGAGTATAGTCTAGGGTCAATGAGAAGTGTTCTGCGATCACTGAAGAAGAGAAGGATATCAGGGGGCAAGAAGCAATGTTGCGGGCCATAATACATAAGGTGGCAACACTGGAGCAATCCATCCAAAATGTTGATCCTGAAGGGCCCTGTATTGGCCGAACTCATTAAGTTATTTTTCTTTGCTTCCTCTTATTAATAACTGCATGCATGAATAGAATATTCACTTTCTTGTTCAGTTTAATGCATTCCATCCATAATCATAAAATAATTAGCAATCCATCTCTAAGCTCATGTGGGTCATGCCTGATGTGAGAAAAAAGGGAGGGTCGCATCATCACTTCATTTGACTGTGGGAACGCTGACCAAATTTCAGCCGTGTAGGGTATAAAAGATCCCTCTGGGATCTCGAGAAGAAAGGGGGAGGCCTTAATGGAGAATGAATCTCTCAGAACCATCAAATTATCACCTTACCAATGTACTCTAGTGCATGAGCGGGGTAACTCCTGGGGCGTTGGGATTGGTCCAAACATAAGGGAGTGGAAATTGTGGATCATGATACCCAAGATTCGGAACATTGTAGGGGTGACATGGAAATTGTGGATAACTATTAATCATGTTCAAAACATAGTATCCCTATTACGTTAGCATAAAATGGGGATAAAAAATGAGGGTCGACCACTGACCATGTTTGAAACGCAGGGCTTGACTCAAAATGTTACCCATTAGTCTTCCAGAATGCACACATATGACAGAAGTACAACCATAGGCCGAGCATCCATACTATTAAGGGGTTATTTTAGATGTGAAAGAGGATGGGGGTCTAAATATAGGGAATGCAAATCCTGGAGTGTGGAGTGATGGGTTGTTCGAATGGAGTCCAACACTCTTGAAATCACACCACCGTGGTGGAAACACATTTGGTGGGTGTATCTGTCTGGTCAGGGATCAATCATACTTATGAATAGGACCTCTCTAGCAAAGACCTGAAATTATTTTTATTTTTACATCATACCAATAAGGATGATAGAAGCGTAGTATAAACATCCTATAGTGAGGATGATGCACATAGTTTAAACGTCATACTACCTTGACAAGGATCGGACCCGAGGGGCTAGAAGGGTAAATGAACCTGGGGTTGGCCCCAATGCAAAATGATTGTTCATTGATACATATCCCATAAGTATGATAATCAATCCAAATGTAGTTATGAGAGCATAGTTTAACGTCATACGGGAAGATGAAATGCATGTGTTCTATGGCTGCTCCAGTACACATCCTACTAAAACCCCTAAGCCTGCATGAGTCATGCTCGATGGGGGAAACAAGGAGTAGTGATGGGACATTCCTATAATAGGAAGTCACACATTTGGGGTAGTGGGATGCTAGGTGAGTGAAATCCCCATAATGTTGACCCATCTTCTTAATTCACCTAGATGTGTGAAGGGGTAAAGCTGAGGATGTTGGAATTCCACTTAAACATAATAAAGTGAAAAAATGTGAATCATGATGCTCGAGATCTGGCCCACAATGATGATGGTGTGATGATAGGGGATAAATGTTGACCATGTTCGAAAAACAGTATCCATATTTCATTATACTGGAATGGGGACAGACAAATGAGGGTCTACTGCTAACCATGTTCGAAACACAAGACCTGTCGCAAATGTCGTCTGAGGTCATCAGGGATGTTGGCCCAAGACGGTAGGTAAGCCAATGTGGCATGAGACTAGGCTGTAAAGGGGGGTCCCTTCTAACGTGGAAGAGGATAAGGAGCCAAATAACGGTCTCATGAAGCTTGAAAATAGAATGAGGGGAAATCCTCGTGTAAATTCCACACTTCAGGATCTTCGTCACAACGCATCAAAGTATAATAATAAGACCTGTCAAATAGATAGAGTCGAGCCCCCCTCCTAGGACAAGGTTCTTGTGGTTGCACGCTTCTAACTTAATGGTCATAGGATGGGCCATAAAATGGGGGATTGATTTAATGGATTGTGCATAGAATACCGATATATCCAAACCTGACGCACAGTTCCCATAGGGAGATCTTATTTTAGGGTCATAGAACTCGGAACAGGTTGGAAAAAGTCATGGGAGGAACATGGTCCGACAATTTTAAAACCTGACATGAATGAGAACCCAAGAGGTACTCGACACCACATGCTCCTAAAATAGTTCAGGCCAAGGGGCTAAAGAGATGGGGTAGAGTTTTAGATTCCTGGGGCTGGACCCGGAAGAAAAATGTCTGGGCATTCCTACTTATCTCATTGGGATGGGAATCAAGCCGTACGTAGTTCTGTAAGATGTCATGCAGTTTAACATCTGTTGGTAAGGATGTGTAGTGGTCTTATTTTATGGTCATAGATCTAGGACCATGATGAACTGGTAGAGGGAGACATGTGGTGAAGTAATTATTAAAACCCGATGTGAAGGAGGACAATATGAGTTTGTATCACCACAATGTGCTCCCCGGGAATCATCTTGGTCAGGTGTCCAAAAGTGAAAGTTAGGCAGTTCCTGAGGCAAAGTGACTGAGCATTCCTATGTACCCTATGAGGATGGGAATAAATCCATACGTATTTATGAATTTGGCATGTTAAGATACTAGTGACAAAGATAATAAGGTCATGTGGTTCTGGACCTCTCACCAAAAGAAGTGGCATTTGATAGATCATGTATGTCCTTTGGGATAGATGTGTGGTTTTTTTTTTGAAGCGATAGACCTAGGAGGGAAAGTGTAGACATATCCAAAAGAATCAAGCCGTATGAAGGCATTTACAAATGGTATGGTGTGTGACTGATGCCAAACATGATGTCTTCTTGAATGAGGACACCATGATGCAGGGTCGTGTTTTCATCGTGCGGCCAGGACAGTAATGTCACATTTTAGGGTTGTTTGATGGGACCAACTATGCATTTTAATGTCGTGCAGTATAGACACAACAGTTTAAACTCATGTGGGACTAGGTACAATAGTTTAAAGTCATATGGCGCAGACATATTCAGGAGAAACGAGGTTCAAGAGGGGATGTGCACGGCGTGATAAAGCATACCCGACGTGAATGAGGATGAGGTCCACATCACACTGTGCATTATTCTAAGAAATAAACCTCAGGACTAGGGGCCATAAAAGGTTATAGAATATTGGGCAGGAGAGACTAGTTCTCAAAAGGGAAGTGTGTGGTGCAGCTCTTGCAAACCTTGTGTGAATGAAGACAAATGTCCACACATGCCACACTATGCAATCCTATACAGGTCAGGGCCTAAATGGATGAACAGAAGTGATAATAAGTGAAATTTGTGCTAGACCCAAGACAAGATGTCTGATCATCCCTACGTATCCCATAAAGATGGGAATCAAGTCATACGTAGTTCTAGAAGATTATTGGAAACAAGGGCAGAAGAGTTTTTTGCAACACATGGGATAAACATAAAGGGGAAGTCGGTGTAGAGCCCTGAATGATGCCTTGCTGCGACTTTGTCCTCCAAATGTGCAATTGCTCACTGAGGGACTATACCAAGAGTGTTGAAATTCAACTTCGACATGATGAGGTAGAAAATTATGTGAATCATGAAACCAACATTTAAGGCTTGATGGGGTTGGCGTGATGATGGAGGATAAATATTGACTGTGTCCAAAACACAGCATTCATATCATGTGACCTGAAATGGGAACAAAAAATGAGCATCAATGGCTGAACAAAGTCTCCATGCGGGACTTTTATCAATTTTTTGTTCAAAACCCTCATGGATGATGGCCCGTAAAGGTAGGAGAGCCCTTGGTCCAAGCATCCATGCCACTTGGGGGTCCCTTTGGATGTGAAAGACAATGAAATCCCAAATGAAGGGGAACTTGAAGCCTAAAAATGGGTGAAATCATGTCCAAGTAGAATCCATAACTCTAGGCTCTGAACTACAGTACTCCTTGGCACATTGAAGAATCGGCAAAGAGGGTTGAGGGACCCGACTTAAGAGCAGCGAACATGAAAAGATGAGTGTAGGGAAAGGGAGAGAATGGATCTTAGGAGAGGGAGGTATGTGGTGTGGTTGTTACAATCCTAACATGAAAGGGACCCAATACAATACCACACCGTGTACCCCTCCCTTGGAAGGACTCAAGCCAAGGGGCCAGAATGATAAGGAGGTTTCTAAGACACGAGGTTGGACCTGAAGATTTAGACGTTTGGGCTGTCCTACGTATCCCATACGGATGGGAATCAAGCCCCGTGTTTTTCTAGAAGATGAGGGATGTCTCATGGGGATATGTGGGGCATTTAAAAATATCCCGATGTGAATAAGGACGTGATTCCATACCAAGCCGTATAATCCTAAATGAGAACTCGGGCTAGGGGGCCGAAAGGGTTGACGGACCTAAGGCAGGGTGTCCAGGCAAACTGTAGCCATATGACCTCACATGAGAGTATTGCCTTACCTCATCTCCTAATCCCATGTAATCAATGCTCGGGGTGGTAAATAAATATTAGGACTTGGCTCTACCCATCATATAAGGGTTCGACAGCTGGAATCACACTCTAGCCCGAGGCAAACCGAAGCATGAAGAGATAGCGGGGCGGAATGAACCACTACACTCAATGTTTGGGACATATGGTGGTGGTGAAAATGGAAAAGGATACTTGTTGTCCAGATTTGAAACATAGAATACATATCATGTGACTTGAAATGGGAATAGAAAATGAGCGTCAACCGCTGGCCATATTCACAATGTAGGACTTGTACCAATTTTTTGTTCAAAACCCTTGACAACGTTGGCCCATAATGGTTGGAGAGACCTTGGGTGGAGCATCCATTTCACTTGGGGGTCCCTTTAGAAGTGAAAGATAATGAAGTCCCAAGTATAGGGAGTGTGTGAAGCATAAATGTGTCTGTGCAATTTAAAGTCAAGTTGGGCAGTAGAAGAGGTGGAGATCTTCAAGGGAGAGGGATACATGGTACAGTCATGATGAACTTGACATGAATGAGGGAAAAATCATGCACCACACAATGTGATTCAACCCAATATCATGTTCAAAAGTTAGGGGCTCAGCCTATGGACGAAATTCCCGGCCGTTCCTATGTATCTCATAAGGATGGGAATCAAGCCATACGTAGTCTTGAAGGCCATAAAATTTAACGTCGTGTGGTGAGGACATGGGAGGAGGGAATAACGAGGGAGGGAACATGGTGAAATCATCATAATCCTAACATGATTGGGGCCAAATATGACTACATGACACCATATGGGATCCCCCAAATGAAATATACCTAGGGGAGGTCATAGAGGAATCTTGGGGATGGACTCAAGGCGAAGTGTTTGAGCGTTCTTACGTATCCCATAAGGATGGGAATTAAGCCATACATAGTTCTTGTGGTTTAACTTCTTGCGGGATGAAACATAGTTTAATGTATTGTAGGACGACATATAGTTTAATTTCTTATAGGACGACATACAGTTTAACATCATGCGGGATGATATATAGTTTAACGTCATGCATGACAGTATAAAGTTTAATGGCATGTGGTAAATTTTACAGTTTAAGGTCATGTAGGACCAGAAATTTTATGGTCATGTTGGATCGGACAGTTTAATTTCATGTGAGACCCTTCTTTCTTAGGAAAATTATTACTTGAGGAACTTGGAATTTGTAGGAGGAGTTATACACTCGCCATCCATGGTAACCAGGGAATATGCCCGGTTAGAGTAAACCTTGTGAGTGATGTAAGGTCCTTCCCATTTGTGCTCCAACATGGGTGGTATCCTTCTAGGTATCATTGGTTTCCTTAGGGCCAATACCAAGTCTCCTTGAAAGAAATACCAGACACAAACTTTCTTGTTGAAAGCTCTAGATATCTTGTTCCGATGCATTTCCAGATTGTACAGGGCACGATGCCTATTCTCATCTATCGCTTCCAACTCATATAGATGGATTTAGGATACTTTATATGGTGATTTATGATCATAGACAGTTGTGCACAATAAGGTAAATTGAATCTAGATGGGCAAGACGACCTTCGTTCTATACACCAATGAATATGGGGTCACCTGGGTGGAATTATGAGTCATTTTATAATAGTCCCAGAGGGTGTTGGGGAGCTTGTTCAGCTAACTCTTCTTGTTTTGACCAACCATTTTTTGCATAATGTTAGAGAGTGTTTTGTTGAAATCCATGATATGTCCATTTTCTTGAGCATGATAAAGGGGGTATGGTTAGAATAGATGTTGTAATTAGATTACAGTTTCTTCAGCTCAGCTGCCCAGAAATTCATGTTGTTATCAGTGAGGACGGTGTGAGGGACTCCAAATCAGTAGATGATGTTGGAGCTCACAAATAAAATGATGGAATAGGCCATGACCTCCTTGAGTGAAATTGCCTCCGCCCACTTGGATAAGAAATCCATAGCGGTCAAGATGAACCAGCACTGGCGAACCATCACCTGGGGATATGGTCTCACGAAATGGAGTCCCCGTACCACAAATTTCCAAGAGTACATCGTAGTGTGGAGAGGCTCCGGTGGCCGATGCATAAAGTTGGCATGAATTTGGAATGCATGGCACCTTTTGGTGAACTCGATGTAGTCATGGATCATGGAGGGACAAAAATACCCTAGTATATGGATCTGGTGAGATAGTTTTGGCCCGGTATGATGAGCCCCGCAGGAACTGACATGAACCTCCTACATGACTTGGGAAATCTCAACTCGTTGAATGTAGCAGAGGAGAACCCCATTAAACCCGCACTTGTAGAGGATGTTCTCAGGACCAGAACCGTCCTGGAGGGTAAACTGTAATGCATGGCATCAAACTATCTCATGATCATACCGATCTTCATTTAGATTACCATTTTATAGGTACTTGACAAAGGAGGTTCTCCAATTAGGATTCACTTCAATCACTACATCTGAAGGACCTTGGGGTCCTGACATGGAGGCGACGGTGGTAAGGTGGCTTACCTGCAGGCTTTCATTTTCATCTGGAGTGACGAGAGCAATGAATCTCTGGTGTTCCACATGGATAATCAGATCATTCTATTCAGGCTCTACAAGTGATGCGGCTAGGCTGTCCAGGGAGTCAGCTCAACCGTTCTGAGATCGAGGTACACGAGTAACCTCTGGACAAGACGTGAACTAGGACAATAGCTGGAGAGTGTGTTCCAACAAGGGTACAAGCTTTGGATTTCTAACGACATAGTCATTGTTGATATACTTGATGACTAGTTAGGAGTCCCCTTTCACATGAAAATGGGTCACACCAATCTCAAGGGCTAGCTTGAGGCCAGTGATGAGAGATTGATACTCTGCCTCATTGTTGGTAGAGCCCTCTGACAACAAGAATGAATACGGCATAATATATTGTGCTAGGCTAATGAAGACAATACTCAGTCCTACTCTATTGATCCTGGGGCCATTGAGCCTTATGTCAGTGGGGCTCTGGGAAGCACCATAGAAGTGCATTTTCCATCATGGCATGGCTTGGTATACCGAGAGAATCACTTCATTGGGGAAATCGAGATCCAGGGACTGGTCTGCAAGATATGGATGGGCGAAAAGGAAGTATTCCAATGCTTTCCCCTTAATATCCTTCTAAGGAAAAAAATTGATGTTGAACTACTGAACGATTACCACCAACTCAAATATATTTCCTGTCAAAATTTTACGGTTTAGGACGTACTTTAGTGGATCTTCCTAGGAAACCAGTTGTACCTCATGATGTTGGAGGTAATGTTGTAATTTATATACTGTGAATACCAGTGCAAGGAAGATCTTTTCGATAGGGTAGAATATTGTCTCTATATCAAGGAGCATGTGGCTAAGGTAGTAAAGATTGTTCTATGTCCCCTAGTTGTTCTTTTTGGCCAGAAGGGCTCCGAGAGACCATTCTAGGGTGGTCACGTAAAGGACCAGGGGATTTCTGGAGACATGTTGCATTAAGACCAGAGGCTGGAGAAAGTAATTATTGATTTCCTCAAAAGAAATTTGACACTCCTAGTTCCACACATAGACAGTGCCTTTCTTCATCAACTGAGAAAAGGGATTACACTTCCTGGATAGATTCACGATGAATCGGTGTATGTAGTCCAAGTGTCCTTGGAATCCTTGAATCTCTTGGATGTTGCTTGGGGGGAGACATCTGACTAATGGCCTTGATCTTCTCCGGGTCAATCTTGGTGCCCTTGTATTTGACAATGAAGCTAATAAACTTTTCATATGTGACCCCAAAGGTGAATTTCAATGGATTCATCTTCAGGTGACGAAAACATAGGAAGCCTAACACTTTCTTAAGGTCTTTGAGATGGTCCGGATGCTGGTGAGATTTGACCACCAGATCATCTACATAATATTCCACCAACATTCTGAGGATCGGCCTAAATATGCGATGCATAGCCCACTGATAGGTGACAACTGTATTCTTTAAACTGAAGGGAATGACTTGGTAGAAGAAAGTACCTTATGGTGCCTTTAAGGCTGTAGAATCCTCATCCTCGGGGGGCAATTTGGATCTGGTTATAACTGGAGTACCCATCCATGAAAGAGAGGGCTTGGAACCTAGTTTTAGCGTTGATCAACAATTCTGTCATAGGACGGGGAAAATCATCCTTCAGACACTGACGGTTGAGATCCCGTAAGTCGATGCAGACTCTGATCAATCTGTTCTTCTTCCTGACTAGAACAATTTTGGCTACCCATTTTGGGTACTATAATTGATTAATGAAATTGGATCTGATGATCTTATGACCTTTTTCCTCAACCATGGCACCATGAGAAAGGTGCATCATTCTTGGAGGCTGCTTGAACCCGCAATGATTCACCGAGAGACTGAGGCGGTTGAAGGATACCTGAGGATCTAGTCCATGAATCTCTTCATAACTCTAATAGAATATATCATGGTGTTGTTTGAGGAAGTCTATGCACTGTTGTTGCTCCTAGAGGGGCATGGAGGCACTGATAAATATGGGTTTCGGGTCTACCTCACTACCGAGGTTCACCTGCACCAATTCGTCGACCGTGGTGGAGACATCCTCTTCAAAGACAGGGGAGAATACTCTAAATCCTATTCTTTCACATATTGAGGAGGTATCCTTGGAAGGAGGAGTTTCCTCTGATTCGCTAGATCTCGATGGGAGGCTAGTACCATCCTGATCGGTAGTGGACAATGCATCAGGGAACTCCTGTGCTGCTGAAATTATAGCGATGAAGGATTTTGATCTAATCTCATCTGGTCTTCATCCTAAGAGTCCATGCTTGATGATATCAAAGAAATAGTAGTGCGCCATATTGATCTGGTTAATTCTAACCCAACGAAACAAGTAAGTATGACATATTGTCATTACCTTCGGGTTGACATCTCGGTACCTTATGGGAGTAGGAGGCTCCGGGATCACCTGAGCCCGATTTGTGTAGGAGTATGAGGTGATCATCCAGAGTCTCTTAGACTTGGGAATTTGTTCCCCCTAACTCCTAAAACAACGAATAATTGTCCCATGTCTGGGGTTGTATCATCCAATAAATGGATTGGAAATATGTAGGCATCATCTAGATCTGTCCATGGGTCAGTAGCAGCCGTGGCATTCTCAACCTTGTTAGCCTAAATCTGCTTTCCTTTTCTCTTGTAATAGTCGGCATCCAGATAGAGGTCTTCAAAAGATTAAAATAGATGTTCTTCACCTTGTAGCAATCCCACTTTTCCATTAATGGAGTACTTCAGGCACTAGTGATACGATGAAGGAACTGTCGCATGCAGGTGGAGCCATGGCCTGCCCATCGACGCATTATAGGTGGTGTCCTAGGAGAAAACCATAAACTCAGTGTGGGAAACTAAGACACATAATTGTGTCTTCATGTGGATCTTTCTGACCGGTGTTTGTTCCATCCTATCATAACCTTGGATTCTTAGGTCATAAGGACTCAGATCATCCTCAGAAAACCCTAGTTTTCAGTGTCTGAGTCATGATTAGGTTGATCCGAGATCCCATGTCAACAAGGCAGTGATGAACCTCCATGCCATTGAACTGGACGGTGTTTTATAGTGGTCAGATGTTCCCTTTTATGGGAGAGCCTTCATCTTCTCCAGATAATGATATGATGTCGTGGCATTCAACCTGATCGACCGCCTCAGCATGAAAGGATTCTACGGAATCTACCTCTTTCTCAAACTGGAGGGGGATTCTTAAAGCCTTGGAGAGGGCCTCACACATATCTGATGATAGGAAAAGGTCCTAAATGATGAAGATTTTTTTTGGAATGCAAGAAAGATTCTTGAGGACATTGTACTTTCGTGAAAGGGATGTACTTATGCTTAAAAAAGTTCGCTCTATGACAGGATGTATGGTGGGATCTGCCAACTAGGCCGGTGACTGACTGGTGCTAGGAATATCTCGCTAATCACTAGTCGAAGCATGTGGAGTGACTACTTGATGAGGGCCCAATGACTGAGACCGGTCTGTAGAAAAGAATGTCTGATCATGATGCAATTGATGTGGATCTTCCTAATCCAAAAACACGAACAGTAGTGAAGGCAGACTTGATGACACCATATGAGAAGGTTGCGCATGCTGAGCTATGCACTGGGCCTGCTTCCTGGTTTCGGTAGCTTGCACATCCTAGATAGAGATACTGACTGTGGAACTCCAAAAACCCATATTTCCACAGCTCCATCAACGCTGACGACGGCTGGGGACATTGGGAGGAACCTTCTGGAGCTCCTCATCGTCAGTAATTATTTAGAAGTTTACCAGCTCTATGGTATTAACCGAGGCATAATCGTGACTTTCACTCAAAGATTCATCCTCTAATGGATGGATTCAATGAGGAATAACTAAATCTGGGGGCATGAAATCGCTGAGATTATGGGATGATGAAGACATTGGTGAGGGACTTTCTTTTGCCTTACACCACTAGTGTTTGCTCTTCTGAGTAGGGGACGGCTGAGATGACGATGGAGAAGTAGTATCTATGGCTTCTAAAGGCTCTGGTTGATTTAGGCATGCACAGATGACACCATGGGAATAGGTGACTATTTTACTAGCCATCCAGTCATCATACTTCTAGGACCTATGGTTAGAAACCTGATGCCACTCACCTTCTCTATCACTGCTACTATCTAGCCTAATGAAGACACAATCCATCTATGCTAGAGCTGGGCCTAACTAGACAATGTTGTTATCCACCTGGTCTAGAATCTAGTCTTTAAACACGTACCACTATTTTAGGGTGTTCCTCAAGATCCAGTGATAGGGGTGGCAATTAGGGTGATTAGTGAGGTTTGACTTTTCTAGCTACCTACATTCAAGAAAATGTACAATCCCATACTCCAAGGTACCTCAGAAATAACCGAGGACTTGATCCCTCTTGAACAAGTTGGTTTGGTTCCTCCTGTTTGGGAAGAGGGGGCCTGGGAGCCTGACCCTGACAAAGGGGTGGAGGAGCCTGTCAAGGAGGTGGAGCTTGGTTATCTCACCTAGGCAGTGGAAGTGCATTACGCTGGGGCACCTACCGATTCTGAGGTGGGCACTTCTGGGCCGGAGGCTCTGCCTGAGGTAGAGGGACTCTATGAGGCTATGGAGGATACTCCACTGGTAACAACTCTAGTTGTCTGGGGCCTCTATTTGAGCCATTACGACAGGCTTGGTCCTAGAATCCCTTCTCACATGGATTGAAAAAGGAAATAGACATGTCCATTTATCCTGTTGAAATGCTTCTTCTAGGCACTGAGTCTTATCAGAGAAGCCTCAGAATCCCCCATTGTAGTTCTGGGTGATCAAATAGAGGACCAGTTTTATCTTGACATTCCCTACACACATCATCAGCAGTTTCTCTTGAGTTAGTGGAATGTGAAGACAGTATGTGATCCATTTCCATAGGGAGAAAAAGTACGCAACATGCTCATCTGGACTCTTCTTGCACTTAAATAGGTCTTCGATAGTCATCTTATGAGTGGTGGAATTGAACTGGTATAGAAATTTCCAACGGAGGTGTTTCCAGCTGGCTACTGATCTGATGGGGAGTTGGTTGTACTAGAAGAACGTTTTCCCCTCCAATGTATGTACGAAACATCAGAGTTCGGTGGACTCCTACTATGCCGGAGTTCCCAACATGGGCCCACACCTTGAGATGAAGTGGGAAAGATGCTATGGCGGGTCCCCTGTCTCGTTGAAGGGGGGAAATGGGATTTCCGAAATCTAGGGGTTCTGGCATAACATCTGCCCAAGTCGGGTAAGGATTTCCATCTGGCGGGATTTCCACCTATCCTATCTCCGACAACTAGAGACAGGCAATGAGTCCTTCCATTGTATTATCTAGGTGGGGGTTCATATCTTGACGGAGATACTTGACCACCCGTGCGTTGGTAGGTTATTCAACATAATAAGTAGACCTAGTGGCTCATGGAGCAGCTGGAGGGATGACCTATGGAGGAGATGGGGAAATCTGAGCTAGATCCCAGAGATTTTATCATCGCTCCAGTGGATTTGGAGACACATAACATTCCCTCTTTCTGTATGTTCTAGCTTCAAACCTGTTTGGGTGGGCATGATGGTCAGGGTCACCTGGAGGCAATTTGTGTAGGGGAAGTTGTGGCTGCCCCTCCTTCCCTGGATGAGGATCACCTTAGTCTGGTCGTTGCTCTAAAACAAATTTAGCAAGGATTTTGTCGACTATCTTCTTGTGTTCAGCGATTTGTTGATGCAATGCAACTTTTTTGGGATCATCTTCCACCTTCTGCACTGATCCAGATGGTTCGGAGGGTTTGACAGCTCCGAGGTGATGCTTACCCTTGTTAGGATTTTAGCTGATGACCAATGCCTTAGTGGTAACTGGAAGAGCCAGCATTTTATTATGTTGATTATTAATCATTCCCAATGGGTCTAAATGGTGTGAAACTCCCTTCAGGGGGAGGTCCTCTCCAAGAATCTCTAGCTCATTCTCACCCCCTGGTAGGTCGGTCATGTTAACTGCGACCCTTCCTGAAGGCATGTCCTCTATGTTGCCTAGAAAATGATGCTGGCGCCAGATGGAATTGAAATGGAGGGCCGTGTACTACCCCCAACCATAGATTTTCACATGGGGATAAGCCTCCATGATTATCCGGTGGAACACTTTAAATCTCTGGACGCATCGTTGTTGGAGGATCCTATGGCGACTTGGTGGCTCAGGGCATTGAGCCACAGGGAGTGCGTCCAAATCAACCAAACGGAATTGTTGGTCGATGACTTCGAAGTGTTCCTGTCTCTTGGGGTAGGCCAATTGTATATGAAATTTATGGAAATGAATTACCCATATGGTCTGGTGAAAGAATCCATCCTCATACTGGGTGAGTGCTTATAGAACCCTGGTATTTGGAACTACAACTAGCCAAAACAACTCTGAGAAATGGTCCATTGTGAGAATATCCCACAAGATCCTTGTTCCAGATTTAGGTTCTTGCCCTTCATTGCCACACTGGTCAAACGGGGGTGGCTGGGGAACCAGTAGCAGTACTGAAGAAGTCCATTGAGATGGTAGGATGGCTGGCAGAGAATACGGTGAGTGAGTTGACAAACCACCGCATCTCGGACAAACCACCACATCTCGTGCTATCCACTAAACAGTGTAGTGACTTAGCCACCACATCATGGTAAAATGGGTTGAAAACCACAGTTTCCATCACAGGTAATACGGATACTAGCGATGGACAATGCTACTACTCATCCACCATTGGTACCCAGAATTTCTCTATGTGATCTCTAGAGGATGTAGATAGTTCTTCTGCTGATGATGGTGATGATTGCATGGATGGAACCAGTGAAGCTACCAAATTGTTTTCCTCCAGTATGTACCTATGGAGGGAGGCCATAATTCGATGGAACTTACTTTATGGAAGTATGACACCGATGTGCCATGTTCCTGCCCCAACCCTTGACACAGAGGATCTAGGCGGGGGTTCCATTGTTTATTCGTATTTCGACTCAGAATTTGAGAATCATACTAGTTTAATCTCGGTCTGAATCTTCTTGGTATTCTTTTTATGGCTTCAATGATCCTCCCTCTTGCCCTGGGATGGATCTTTGGGACAAGGTAGATTTCTGGTGTGGGGAGGACCTTTGGGAATACTAGTGTTGGGGCATAGAGGACTTCCGCCTGAGTGAGTTGGGATGCGAGAAGCACCTAGACATATATCAAAGGGAATACATGGAATACCTCTATTCCCACTAAATTATGTGTGGAGGTAACCTCCATGGAAATCATTGGAGTGGGTAGGACCTCTTCTGGAGCTGATAGAAGCACAAGTAGGACCTCCATGCTTGTTTCTCGGGGCAGCATCAGCACGAGGAGGGTCCTCATACTGGTCAAGACAAACAGAGGTAGGACCTTCATGCGGGGTGCTGGTGAAGCAAAGATGACCTTCACTCCTATGATTTCTGAGGTGAGGAGGACCTTTCCCAGTAGCTTCAAGGACATGGGGAGGGCCTCCACAGTGGAGATTGACTGGATGTGTAACGTCCCCACACCGGCAGCCTATGGCTGGAGGAACAACTCCACACCTAATGTAATGAGCACATGAGAGGCTTCTGAACTATGTGTCACTATCATGGGTAGGAGCCTCATTCAGATCTAAGGTAGCATGGGGTGGACCTCTACACTGATCTTGGATGCGGGGAGGACCTGTTTCCTCGATTGTGGTGGTACGGGGAGGACCTTCGTACTGGGTGCCATTGCTACTGCTTGGTCTGTGGCGGCTGCTTCCTACGCTAGCGACCAAGAGAGTCAACCCAACCTACTCATGAGGCAGTTGAGGCCTTGATTCGGGTCGGGTATATAAGTGCCCTTAATTAGAGTACACAGTAGGATGATGATATATGCCAGGGGTGGCATGATCCACAGTAGTTGTTGATGTTGGCGCCCCTTGGTTGGAGTCCTCCTCAGCCTATGCCTGATGTAGTCATTGGGTCAGCCAAACTGAGGCTGGCGGTGTAGGCGCATGGCTTACCTATTCATCATCTCATGGGACCGGGTGGTGGTGTTGGCGTGGCCTAGTGGGAGCCCTTCTTGGGAGCCCCTGAAATAGTATCCCGGTTGGGCTGGCCCATACATTCCCAACCTCATCGGCGTAGGTGAGGGAGCCATCGAAATGTTCTGAGGAGATGCTCCCAAAACGGTTGTATATCGGAGTGGGGAGGAGTGGCTCCCTGCATGGCCCTTGGGGGTAGTGGTGGCGACGAGCCGCAGAAGCCTCTAAATCCTAATGGGCTATATCCTGATTCGGGATAATCCCCTCTTCCTCATATCGGCAGATGAGGTCATTTATCACCCTTCGTTGAATGAATTCTAAAGGGGAGATGGGGCATGGGCGCCTAGCAGTTGTGGTTGTGGATAATTTCACAGAAGTGGTGGAACCACGCAGAGTTTCCACATTGACATTGCCCTTTCCCCAGCGTCGGTGGATGGGAGGTTATTGGATTCCTATTGCAACAGCTTGGGTGCTGAAAAGCATGGATATTAAACCATTATTTTTGAAATAAATAAATCGACATTCAATTCCCCAGATCCATTCTGTCTTCAATGGATAGTAATAAGGATCCACACTGACAACGTCGCAAGCCGGGATGTCAAACATTTTAACTGCCCTAACATCTAGTTAGTTTCACAGCAGGACCACTATTTTCTTGGTAGGACCCGATGCCGAATAGCTTGATCTAGTGGCACGCTAATTCAATGATGTCTCAAATGCCACAAATCTCCATATTGTGGAGAAGAACTTCATGTCGGGTTCACCATTTCTGTTTCTGACGCTTTCCCTAGGGCCCACACATCCTTCTGTTTGAGGACAATGAGGACGCGCTGATTGTTTCCCTACATTCCTACTTTCTAAAGGTGGAAAGCATCCATAGCTTATTCAGGGATGTTTGCTCCTTGATAGAAATGGGATGATGGGATGTTGGTTCTTCCTTCCGTGGATTCCTCCTCACAAGTCTTCCCCTAGTCCAGGTCTCCCCTGTAAATTAAGAAATTGTTTGTGAAACTCTTACCAGTGTCATATCTTCATGGATTATGGTTAATTACATAGCTTCTGTCAAGACATTCCAAGGGGTCCATCCAGGGCAGCAACCTTCGGTCAAGGGAGTAGTCACGTTGGACATCACTGGTGTGTCTGGACACTGGAACACTAGCACGTCTCGATATCTTCCCCTTATTATAGGGCTTCTCAAGGGGGTGGAATCCTGATTCATCCCATGTAGAATGTGGGGAATTATATTCCATATTAATTTCTTTGAGGTTTTCCTCATCTTCCCATGTTTAACATAGGGAATGCCACTAGTTTAACATCTAGAGGATATGGATTGAGCTGATTAGAACACTAACTTGAGTGGATCAGATGAGTGCAACCCCTGGAGGGAACACTGATGTTGGGGCTAATGCATGGTTAGTCACCCAGGTGCTTCTAAGAGCAGTGAAGAGGTGAATTGACATGATCTCACTGGGATGTGGCAGCACAGGTAAGAACCATGATAGATAATGGATGGTTAAGTTAAGTGGATGGATAATGAGATGGAGTCAACTTGAGGGTGATGGTGATGTTGGGATTGAGCCTCGAAGAGACTTCATACGCATCCCTGTAGCAGGGAATCAATGTCTGTGTAGTGCAGGATGGGATATAGGATCGGGGTCTGTGCAGAGGATAGCGACTATATGATATATTGGGGCTTACGCGTGGTTAACAGCCCGAAGTTGGTCTGAGGCCACTGGGATGGACCAGAGATATGGGTCCCAATGGAAGGGATGAAAATGACTTAATGAGAGGTTTGGGATGACAACAGATTACCACTGGTTGGGGTTGACAATGGATTACCGCTAATTTAGGGACAATTTAGTGTAATGCAGGATAAAAGGGGAACATATTTTGACATCATGTTGCACGGGGGTGGACCGACGTGGAGTGGTTGGGACTAATGGGTGTTGGGCTTCAACCTCGAGGAGGTTTCCTATGTACCTTTCCTTGGTAAGGATCAAAGTCCACATAGTTATGAAAATTTTTTGGTGAACCGACGTGAAGTGGTCGGGACCAATGGTTGTTGGGCCTGAACCGTAGGGAGGCTTCCTATATACCTTTCTTTGGAAACAATCAAAGTCCACGTGGTTCAGGAAAAGTTCTAGTGAACAGACATGAAGTGGTCGGGACCAATGGGTGTTGGGCTTGAACCTCGAGGAGGCTTCCTATGTACCTTGCCTTAGCAAGGATCAAAGTCCACGTAGTTCAGGAAAAGTTTTTTTGAACTGATGTAAAGTGTTTGGGACCAATGGTTGTTCGGCTTGAACCTCAGGGGGGGCTTCCTACATACCTTGCCTTGGCATGGATCAAAGTCCATGTAGTTCAGGATGGTGTGTTTGGGGCTTACACTCTTGGGAGGCCTGAGGTGGATGCCATGGTCAATGCTTACTCTAAGACAACCTGAGTCATGCTAGGTGTGAGAAATAAGAGGCAGCAAAGACATGACGATCACATCACAAATGGTGCATCTCTGGGAAGAGTATTGGGGCTTACACGTGGTTAGTCGCCCAAAATGGAAATAGGGGCTTACATGTGGTTAGCATCCCATGGAAATGGAGATTGGTACTTACTCCAAGATGGAGGCCCAGTGGTGATAAATCCCAAAGGGAGAGGGATTTGGCATGGAAGAGAGGAGGGCCCCGGTCCCCATCCCCCATCTCTAGTCTTTTTCTAGGAAGAAGATAGGAGGAGTAGATATGCTACTTCCTGTAAGAAAGGATAGGGGATTACACCAAGATGCATGCCCTTTCCCCGCGGACAGACACCAATCCAGTAAAAGGGATCTCATTCCATGTGAGGAATGATCTCACTCCTGTTGAGACTAGTGGGTGTAGAGAATGTTTTATATGGGTCACCTTGTGTATGATGCATGGGGAAAGGCTAAATTTTAACATCATGTGCGGAAGATGATGGTTCTTGGTAGTTTAACATCTTGCAGCTCGGACAAGGTGGGTTCAATCCGCACCCCTAGGACTTACATGGTCAGCATACATTTACCCTTGGTGAATGGAAGGCACCTAAAATGTCATAATGAGGGGGTGTTATGGAGTGATCCAATGAGGGGTACACGTTATCAAGTCTATGTGTAGAATCAATAGTCGTTAGCATGCCTATGTAAATAAGCATGAGGTGAAGCAACACCATGGGAAGCACCGCCCATGGGACTTTGAAATTACTCTGTGCAAACCTAGAGGGTCGCATGGGAAAAGTGTATGCGACACAGGTGTGTTGCGCATAAGAGGGGCCCAAAAATGGTGCCTTAAGGTAATAACGGAACATGGATCACACAGGGTGGGTGTGCGCAAGATGAGTGGTTGCATGAAAAAAAGAATGGTTGTGCGCAAACTGGAAGGATGCGTGCGAAATGAGAGGTTGTGCGCTGGTCCGAACAGCAACGCACAAAAGATGTTCGATGGTGGGAGAATCTTGCATGAAAAATGGATCTTTTACATGCAAAGGACTTGGGGTAAAAGGAAATAGATGAGGATCATTCTAAAGAGGTCCCACCTGAAGGAGGACCCTTAGGTGACTTGTCGCACAAGATCCAATACCTTGATGCCATAGTGTTTTCCACACAGTCACCGAAGAGGGGTCTTTCGTGCAGCAAAGTGTCACCTCTTCTTTTGTCACAGTCCCAAAAGGGAGGGGGACACTTCATTTTATAGACAAAGACCTAAGAGGTTGCGCGCAAGGGGCACTCCATGCAAACAATCGATTGATGTCGCATCGGGCACGCAAGCGTTTGTGTGCCGGAGGAAAGTTGGCGCGCCTTCCAGACATTTGCGTGCTGGCCCCATTTGCGGTTTCTAGGTGGTTGCTGTGGAAGTCGTTCTTTGGAATAATATGGGGTCCCCAAGTCCCATTTGATTTTATATTAGGCATAAAAGATTTTGCGTTCTTGGAGGATTGTTTCATGCAACCCCACGTCCATGCATGTCATTGCCTTCGGCAGTTTCGGAGGGTTTTCCACTGAAGCTTTCCCATGACTTCATATTGGGTGCGCAAGATTTTTGCGTGCTAGAGGGACTTTTGCATGCATCCCTTGAATCTTACACGCACCTACGTCTGTGGTCATAGAATCTTCTCCTTCTCTTCCAGATACATTTTTTTGCTTTATCATCCCAATGTTGGCCCTATCCAGAATTCAACGTCAACAGTACTCATTTCAATCTCAATATGTATTGGATTTTTGTGTCATGTGTGACAGTACACCAAGTTATCATCCACAAAGACTACAACAAAAAAATCTATTTAAGGATGGAACAATTAGTTCATCAATTCCATGAAAACTATTGGTGCATTCATGAGACCGAATTTCATAACCAAATACTAATATAGACCATACCGACTCTGAAAGTTTGTAAGAGGTATATCTGATGGTATAAAATGAAAATTATGGTAACTGGATCTCAAGTAAATCTTCATGAACACCTAGGCTCCTCGAAGCTGATCAAATATATCATCAATCCTTAATAAGGGATATCAGTTCTTGACCGTCAACAAGTTCATATTTCGATAAACCACAAAAAAATTGATGTTACCATCCTTCTTCTTCTTAAAAATGACAGGAAAACCCCAAGGAGAAATATTGGTTCAGATGAAAACCTTTTCATGTAACTCCTCTAACTGCTTCTTAAGCTCTTGTAACTCTGGTGTATCCATCCTATAAGGAATAATGGACACCAGTGCCACTCCTGGCACAAGTTCAATGGAGAAATTTGACTCTCTCTCCAAAGGTAAACCTGAAAAGTCATCAAGAAAGAAATATATGAAATGATCCACCATTGGAGGAAAGTCCATGTATGAAGTCCCCCAGTCATCCAGATATATACTAGTAATCTGGGTTGTAATTCCTCCCAACCCATGAAGCTTGGGTCCCTCTCTACTATCCAGGACATCCCATTCACCCATGTGTATAAAAGACCCACCCTCTTGTGACGTGAAACTCACCCTGCGGCGATAGCAGTAAATAAAGGCCTGAAAAAATACTGGCCAGTATATTCCATGAATGACATTGAAGCATGTCATCTCTAAGACATAGAGGTCCCATAAGAAGTGACACCCACCAACCTCCAGAAGACAGTCCATGCACTGATGTACACTAGTCGTCGTAATCCCCAATGAAGTGTCTATCATCATAACATCCTTATAAGTAAAGATATAGAGCAAAAGGATCTCCACAAAAGCAACATATATTAAACTATAGGAATCCCTGTATAGAAAAGATTAAAAGCTAAAACTGAGGTAACCAGAATCATACCAATAACTGTAGATGGAATGTGATCTTGATCCTACTAGGTCTGATCCATCAAAAAAGACTAACCCGTTCGGCGACCATGTGACCCTGTCTAACTAACCTTATTTGATCCACCCTCCTATCACTGAAAATCTATCATCTGGATATCAAGGCTAGGACTACCTCCTCAGCTTGTACGGACTGACAAACTCCAGTTCCCTGACTGATGAGAAACCAGTGGTCCTGCTTCGGAATATAGATTCATAACAGATCCCTTATCACTCACTGCTAGTGATAACATCTAGAAAAAACATTGAATATTTCCCATCTTAATGCTAGATCAGCACTTGACCGGGTCCTTCGGGCAATGTGGTATCATATTCCCACTCTTTAAGAACTGGTAGCATACCACCTGGCTACCTGAAAAAACATCATGTGAAATCTCCCTATGGTGTTTCTTTCTATCTATTGAAGGAGTACCACACATAGATATTGAACCACCCTAGCTCGAAGCTACCTACTCCCTCAGATTATGCTCGATAATCTGTGCCTAGTTTACTATAGTTGTCACTGAAGTCATCCTGAAAACATTTACCTATGATTGGATGTCAAACCTAAGACCATCCTCAAATCTCATTGCCAAAGATGACTCATCACCTCTCAAAATAGGTGAAAAGCGCAAAATCTCTATACGGTGAAAAGAATAATACATCACCGAAAAAGAATTGTGTTCCAAATGCATTAACTCTCGGGCTCGATTGTCCATCAATGTCTCTGGGTAGAAATAATCATAAAAGGTCCTCTGAAACACTTCTCAATCCATATCCCAATGACGTCCCTCCTTTGAGATAACATCCCATCATCTCTTGGTGGAATCACAAAGCAAGTACATCATGAGTTTCACCCTCCTCGCTTGAGGTGTCTTAAAATTCACAAAGATGTAAATCATGGACTCTGACCATGACTCGTTATCATGTGGTCCTCCATCCCATGAAAAAGTTATTGGATGATACTGTTGGAAACCCTTGTCAACTCTGTCATAGTCGGGGCATGATGTGGTGCTCCCTGAAAAATCTGTATCATACTAAAAAATCTGTAATGGAACTATGCATCAGCACCTACACCCAGTATAACATCTGGTTCTCAAAGGAGCTTGATGGGAGGATATGATGGTGGTCCCTGACCAACCATTTCTGGTGTCTGATCTTTTCATTGTACCTGGCATAAAACCTGAGGACGTCTTGGTGGCATGGATCTGCATGGTTAAGTGCACACCTCAGTACAAGATTATCAAGGACACTGAGTTAGAAGAGAAATAATAGAATAGTATAAGGAAAGCATTCAAGTTTTACAAAAGAGGGTTACATGGCGTGGAGAACCACTACACGGTGTGTTCCCTTATTCTTTGACATGGGCATTTACCTCTGCCAACCAGGTTGTGTAACACCCCATACACACGACATGTCCATCCTAAGACATGACATGTACTTGAATTTTTCCCTTCTACCTAGGTTCTTCTACATGGCTATAAATACACAGTTCTCTTCTGATGTAACACTACATAGTGTGTTCACCCTATACATGATGTGTACTACTTATGTTCCACCCACCCATGTCATTAGTAACATGGATGGATTCAAGGTTTATTTCCACACGACATGTGCAAGCTATACACGTCATGTACCTCCTGAATTTCAGCCACCTGTGTTGTTAGTTGCATGGCTGGATACATGGTCTCTTACAGAACAACGGTTACTCCTAGTACATTTCATGTTCTACAAAACTTTTAATAACCTCATGTCTCTTCCCACCCATTTAGTCACATGGTAAACAACTACACAACGTGTACATACTATACATGGAGTGTGCATAATAAAAAAAATTCATCCATTATAGAAGAACATATGGAAAGTGTTCATAACATCACATGTTGTGTTATTTGAGTTTCTAAACAGTAAGCCTCTGAATCTTCTCTGGAATCCATAAAAACATAAAATTTGAGTAATGCATGCCAATTTCCGATCCAAGAGATCCCATACTCTACGCAAATCAAATTTTGGCATCCTTATTAATGTCATATCATAAGAGAATCCAATTAAATTTCCAACATGATCCACCAAATTCTGACCTAAGAGGGCCCATAACACCTCAAAGACAAAAGATTGGTGTTCATCCAAATGAAACATTATATATACACATACTCTACTAAGATAGAATGTAATCTAGCACGGTATCAATCATAATATCATTCATATCTTGCACAACATCAATCACAACAACATGAAATCATTGATTCATCCTAAATGGTGTGAAAAGAATGCATAACATGTGATCTATAGCAAGTACGTATTTAATGCATGAGATGGAATACCCTCATCTCATCGAGATTCAGTAGAAATAGAACCACAATGATATAAATCATAACATCACAAAACAGTTGAATCGCCCAATGGTTAAATAAAATCACCTATAATAAGTTCATAACCATAAAAATTGCAATATTTGAGGTAACATAGCTTTTCCTTTTACATGGGTTAACAACCCCAAGGAATATCTTATTAACAACCACATGTTCCTTCCTATCCCAGTCTATAGGCTTTAAATAGTAAGGCAAAGAAAAAAATAACTCCTCTGATACCACATTGTAAAATCCCAATTTTAGGTGCCTCCCAAAGGTCAAAAGTTTCCTGAACCCAGTTGGTCACATGACCTCAAGCGCATTTCCCCAAACACCAGAGGCTACCAACTAGTATTGATGGCCATTGTGTGATAATGGAGAAACTATGCCCTCATTGGCAGAGTATACATAGTGGAATGAAAATAGTAAACAATAGCGTAAGCAATAATACCATACAACCATGTAAATAGTAGAAGACTGATAATAATATAACAACTAGAGCATATATAAACGATGCATGACACATGTGTTTAGGAAATCATCCAAACAAGTCACAATGTTGGAAATAAAATACTGAAACCATAGTATATAAAATCAATAAACTCTAAAAGAATCACAAGACTCATTTTGGTCCCAGGCTCTCCAGCTCCAACAGCAATCAAGTACCCGATGAAGAAGGGTGATTACCCATATCTATACCTACAAACATATAATCTATTTGGGTCCAAAAACATGACCCAAACAGGGTGTAAGATGAATCCCAATAGTCCAGCACCAAAAGATCTATGCCTAAATTTCAGTGAATATATATAGCAGGTAATATGAAAAAATGATGCAATAAACATGGAAGTACTCAAAAGTAAACCATCCTAAATTTTTCAATTACATTCATTTAACATTAACTATTCATTCACTGAAACATGTAAACCTTAGGATCTTCCCTAATCTTTGTATCCCCTATGTATGTAGAAAAACATATGTCTCAGAAGACCATATAAAAAATGTATTAATACCAAGTCCAAGCTTGTGCTTTGTCTTGGAATAATCATCACAAGCATTCAATTATTTAAAAACAAACCTCTGGGAAAGTTCTCATTGTCTAAACCCTATAGTCTAACATATCATCAACTTAATGAATAATGAACCTCTGGTAAATCTCTCATAGTCTAACCCCTTTGGTCCAACATAGCACTAATCATTTACAAATGACCACCTAGGTAGCTCTCACGGTCAATACCCCATTGTCTACGTATTATCAATAAAATATAATGACCACCTGGAAGCTCTCACGATCATTTCCCTAGGGTCCAACATTCATTTAATCTAATAATGTTAGGTACACCATGCTAAATACCCTGAGAGGGGGGCGGTGAATCGAGGTATGACAGATTGAAACAAATTCCCCTTGTTGATCTTGTTTTTCTATTAGACAAAACCCTCTTCTATCTCCTTCCCGATCTAGAGTATGAATAAACCTTCAAGAATGCACAGGACACAACGATTTTTACTTGGTTCACCCTCACTGGGAAACGTCCAAGGATCATACACCGATAGTGTGCCGATGTACCAATTCCACTATAAGCGCACTACTGTTTACAATTTCGAAGCGGAATCATTGTCCCTCCTGGTTTACAACCACTCACAATTTGAGAACTCACTGCTCTCTCAACTCAAGTGAGCTCACTACTTCTTCAGAAGATCCACTCACAGTTTATAGACCTGTATGTCTCTTCATTTTCAGGAATGAATACATCCTCAACTGTTGATATATTCTCTATTGAAGATCAAAGTTCATCCACTGATGAATACCCCTTTTCCCATGAACACTGGGCAACTCACTTTGGAAACACCTTCGCAAAGAACCCTACTTCGCGAGGCTCCCAATTTCACGAAGCTCAAACAAGCCTTCGTGAAGCTCTTTCCTTTTGTGAAGCACTCTCGCGAAGCACTCTCATGAATCTCAAGCCTTCGCAATGCTTGGGACGTCGCGAAGCTCCTGTCTCTTCATGAAGAACACTCCTTAGAGAACACGGCCTCACGAAGCGCACTTCTTTCGCAGAGCTATATTAGCCGCCATGAAGCACCTCTATTTTGCAAAGAACACTACCTTCACGAACCACCTTCGTGAACTAAGAGAAAAATAGTTTCTATGAAAACTCTCTAACTCTCTCAAGGGGGTCGACCTGTATTTATAGATGATTCCACCGACCCTCGACAATTCCACGCGACGTCAGCGCCACATCATCGCCAATCGCGAACCTCTGAAATTTCCGCCGGAATTCTCTCAAAATTGCAAAGCACGTCGTAAATTCTCAGATCGTGGAGCTCGTTGTAATCGCAGATCGCTTCATCAATATTCTTTCACGCCTTTGTCGCGATGCTCCCTTGCAAAGCCCTTCATCACCGCGATGCGCTTCAACTCTATCATTCGTGATGCTTGACGTAATCGCGAAGAATCACCGCCATCATTCTTCTGGTTTTCACAAATTTCATTCATGAAGCCTCTCCTCAAGAAATTCATTCCTTTTCCATATTAAAATATGATATTCATGGAAATCCTATTTTCGCTATGCTCACCCAACTCTGAATTTTGGACCCCAAAAATTTGGCAAACACTGGTAAACGACGCCACCTTGTACAGCTCTTTTGAACTGCCTCCAGATCGTCTGTTCCATTGTCATGGTTCTTTGTCAACATGGATTGTCAACAAATTCTTTGGAACTTGACAATTATCCATGGAAACCTGCTTTGTCAACAAACACAAACAACCCAAAAATGTTTCAATGTTACCTTGAGGGATTTTCCCCAACAATCTCCCCCTTTAGGTTTGTTGAAAACTCTTCATAACTCTTATCAGAATGATTTTATGCATGTTGAAACCTCACTAAGTCTCCTTCCAACCGTTACCACCATTATCCTCTTGCGATTCTGATAGCGTTCAAGGATTCACTTAACACATGCTTTAATCCCACATGAGCAATGCTCATCGTGCGAAACAAGAGTAGTATGAAAAGTTCATCAATGAATCACTTCATGTCAGACCCAAATTGTCGATTCCGAACTGATACCAATTTATAAATCGATACCAATTGTTGAACCACACTGATACCAATTTGTGATAGTTAGACACCTTCTCTCACCATTCCAACATCACTGTTTTGCTTTTATCACGATCCTAAGTTGTCGTGATATCTATTGTTTGATCGATCACTTCTAGCATCGTCATATTTAATATTCTCCCCCTATCTCATTGCTCTCCCCCTATTTTGTTGCTCCACCAGTCAGCTTCTCCCCATATCAATCATGATTTATCAAATTTCCACACTGTCTCCCCCTTGAACAATCATTATTTTCTCCCCCTTTGTCAACGAACCCAAAGGGCACTCCTTTTCAGTCTATAACAGGGGAAAACACATATTAAAACATTAGTGAAAAACAAATCACACCTCGGGGAGAGGGGTTTGTTCCACTTCCACACTATTTTAAGTGCGGGGAGTCGACTGAACTCCCAGATCCAGTCGATACCTTTCAAATGCTTCCTTGGGTAAGGCCTTTGTCAAAATTTCTGCAACCTGTAGTTTTGTAAGCACATACTCCAACTTCACCATTCTTTTCTCAACCTTCTCCTTGATAATATGATACTTTATCTTAATGTACTTTGTCCTTGAGTGATGGACTAGACATTTTCTTATATTGATAGCACTTGAGTTGTTACACTGGATTCAGATCAGAGACATCACTTCTACTCCCATATCCTCAAGTTTCTGCTTCATCCACAATAATTGTGTGCATGCTTGGGTGGCCGCAATATACACAGATTCTGCGGTGCTCAATGAAATGAAATCGTGCTTCTTACATAGTCAAGAAACACACAAGCCACCAAGATAAAATGCACCTCCTAAAGTTGACATCCTTTCATCCGCTGAACCGGCCCAATCTGCATCTGTATATCCCAATAATTCTGACTAAGATTTTCCATTATACATCGAGCTGAATTCCATTGTGCCCTTGATATACCGAAGTAGTCTTTTCACTGCAAGTATGTGGATTTCCAGGGGATTACTCTGATATCTCGCTGCTTTGCATGTGGCGAATACAATGTCAGGCCTTGTTGCAGTCAAGTATAGAAAACTTCCAATTATTTGCCTCTATTCTGTGATATTAACTGCCTTGCCATCCTCATCTTTGGACAATTTCATCCGAGTAGCTACCGGATTTTTCATCTCCTTGGAATTTTCCATTACAAAGATTTTCAAAACCACTTTGGCATATTTGGATTTTGATATGAATGTTCCATTACTTCCTTGTGTCACCTATAGACCAAGGAAAAATGTTAGCTCTCCAATCCTTGACATTTCAAACTCACTTTTCATGAATTCAGAAAACTGTATGCACTGAGATTCATCTAATCCGCCAAATATTATGTCGTCGATATAAACCATGACCATCATCCTTTGATTAGTATTTTTATTGAAATATAGATTGTAATCAACTCCCGCATGCTGGAAACCATGCTTCTTCATGTACTGATCAAGACTTGAGTACCGTGATCTTGGTGCTTGTTTCAGCCCATAAAATGCCTTCTTTAGTTTGCAAACCTTATTCTCATCCTCATGAATGAGAAACCCATCTGGCTACTCAATATACACTTCTTCCTCCAGAACCCCATTGAAAAATGCATATTTGACGTTCATCTAGAACATTTTGAACTTTCGTTGCACTGTGATGGCTAGGAATAATTTGATTGTCTCCGGACATGAAACCGGTGAAAATGTCTCATCAACGTCTATTCCCTTGATCTGGGAGTACCCATTGCACACTAGTCGTGCTTTGTTTCGAATCATTGTTCCATATTCATTCATCTTGTCGTGATAGACCAATTTAGTCCCAACGATATTCTTATCTGTTGGCCTCGAAACAATTTCCCAAGTCTGATTCTTCTCAATCTGATCTATCTCATCATTCATTGCTTGAATCTAGTTTTCATCTTCAGCTGCATCAGCAAATCATTTCGGCTCAACCTGAGATAGGAAATATTTCTGATGTCGTGACGACATTCTTCTTTTCTGAACCGGATCTAACTAATCACCAATGATATTCTGCCTGTAAATTTTAGCTCGACTCATTGTCTTCTGTGCAGATATAGATTTTACTTTCTCATGCTCATCATCAGTATCATCTTCTAAATCAACATCATCCACTTCTTCTTCCCCTACGTTGCTTTATTCCTCATCACTCTCATCAAGAAATTGTTCACTGTGCTATTGAATGATCTCCTCATTCTCCACTATAATGATATCATAGATCTTAACTACTTTTCCCGGCCTTTTGTTAAAGAATTTATATACCTTGATTTTTCCTGAGTATCCATTGAATATCCCCTCATCTCCTCGTGATTCATATTTTCTATATTTTTCCTTGTGGAGGATAAAACACTTACATCCAAATATTCCAAAGTATTTCATTGTTGGATTCTTTCCATACCACATCTCATACAGAGTCTTTCCTTCCTTCGGAAACAACAGAGACCTGTTAGAAATGTAGATCGATGTCAAAACTGCTCCCTTCCAAAATTTCTCTAGTATATATTTTTCAATGAGAATCATTCTGGCCATGTTTTTTATGATCCTATTTCTCCTTTCAACAATTCCATTCTGTTGGAGAGTTCTTTCTGAAGAAACTTGATGGCTTATCCTGTGTTCCTCGAGATAATCTTCCACCTGACTTTTTGTGAATTCAGTACCATTTTTAGTACGAAACTTCAAAATTTTCTGTCCAACCATCCTTTCACACTCCCTTTGGTACTGTTTTAAGCAGCTGAACACACCAGACTTATGGGCAATAAAAAATGTACATTCCATTCTTCTATAGTCATCAATGAAAAGAACGTAGTACCTCTTTCCGTCAATTTCACTTGGTGTGATAGGCCCACAAACATCTACATACACCAATTCGACCACTCTTGTTGAATTATTTTCTTTTGCCTTATACGTCTTTCAGATGAGCTTCCCTAATGGCATGCATCGCACGTGTGAGTACAATCACATGATAGCTTGGGTAGGTCTCTTGCAACATCACACTCTACCGGATCTTCCAGGGATTGCTAACATATATGACCAAATCGTTTATTCCACAACTAGTTTTCTTTCTCTCTAGATAGAAAGCACATATCTTCTTCTCCACTTACCAGGTAGAGATTTTCTTTTGTCCTTTTTCCATATAGAACCATTGCTCTGTATCTTCCTTTGATGATACAAACCTTCTTAGTAAACCTTATATAATATCCTGAGTCACATAGTTGACTAACACTGAGCAAATTGTGACTGAGGCCTTCTACTACTAAGACATCAGCATATCTCATCTATTTTCCCCCCAAACTTGGCCTTTCCTGGTACAATTATCTTAAGACCTTCATCGTTTCCAAACTTGACAACTCCCACTTTGTCATATTTTATACATGGGACAAGATCCTTATTACCTGTCAGGTGAGATGTGCAACCGCTGTCAACGATCCACACACCAGAGCGATCTGATGCTTTAAGGGCAATTTCCTCCACCACTTCCTTCTCATCCTTTCTCTTCTTGGTCCATATTTTTTTCTTCGTACTTTACATGGATTGAGATATCTGATCTTTCTCAATGTATAATGGACCTGCTTCATCTTTCAAGGCTGCAAATCTATTTTGCATTTTCAACTCACCAGTTGGTTCATTGATCTGCTGCTTGTGGACATTTTAATTCTCCTTTTGAACATTCCTATATAGGGTCAAAGTGAAATAACTAGACATGTGCCCAAATCCTCCGCACCAAAACAGTGTCCTTCAAAATATGTTCTGAAGAATTTTTCTCTATTTGGCTTCCACCATTGTTCTTGTGCCCTTCGATATCTCTTGGCTATGGAACACACATACTGTGAATGTCCCATATTTCCGCAAAAATAACACCTGATGTAAAGTTCATTCCTTTGAGTGACTTCTGCACTATTATTTTCCCCTTGGGATCTCTGAATATACTGATTCTTCCTTGTTCCCAAATCAACTTTCAATCTCTTAGTGGGTGCTTGCGGTCTAACCTCAATTTTTCCAACATTTTTTTCAGTCAAGCCCTGAATCAGCCTTAACGTCTGAACTCAATTTCTTCTTCTTTCCTACTAAACTACTAGGCTCCTCTTTCATCTTTTCAGTCTTTGGAATGACCTTCTTTCCCAAGAATGTGTTGGGAATCACCGGTTTTTCCTGGTCTTTAACTTTACTCCAGACTGACAACTTCCTCTTTAAGCTCTTTGATACGCTTGAAGTGATCTTTCCTTGTGTTTTTCAAGCCATCGATCTCCCTTTGATGTTCTTTAATCTTGATTTTAAACTCACTAACTGATTCTGAGTTCTCTGTTGTTGATGACTTGAGTTTCTCAACTTCATCCATCAACTTAGACTTCTCTTCTTTCGGCTATTGCATATAGAGTTTGGCGTCACAAACAACTTTTTTAGATTTCTTTGCTTGGGCTCTGCAAACATCTATCTTCTCAAGAGCAGCTTCTAACTCAGTTTGCAAATCAACTCTTCCTTTAACTTCTTCTTCTTCATCAATGTCAGTTTCTTCCTTCTTCTGAGCACTACCGACAACTGCCACCATATCATTTTTCCCACAATCATTACAGTTTTCAATCTCCTTATCCTCTTCATCCTCAGACTCATCTGAACATTCAAATTCCCGTGAAAGAAGATTCTTCTTCTTGAAGAAATTTCTCTTGAATTGTTTCTTCCCTTTCACAAACGCTGAAGACTTCTTCTTGGGAATTTCTACTTCATCATCATCATTATCGTTTTCTTGAAACTTCTTGGGGCACCTTGCCGAAAGATGGCCAACCTTTCCACATCTAAAGCATGCTAGTGGAAGTTTCCCTTCAAACTTTCCTTTTCCTCTTTGCATATTTGAAGAAAGGAAGACATCACCTCGTCTGTCTCTTCTTCTTCATGAGAATCTTCAATGGTGAGCTTCTTCATGGCCTTGAATGACACTTATTTTGATTTCCACTTTTCCACAGAATCATTATCATGATTTCTCATTTCATATGCAACAAGTGTGTTGTGCAGGTTATCCATTGTCATCTCTTTCAGGTATTTATCTTCCAAAACTGAAACTTTCGGATTAAACTGAGGTGGAAGTTTCCTTAGGATACGCTTCACAATCTTTATGTCTCCAATAACTCCCTCGAGACCTCGCATGTCCACTACAACAACATTTACCATATCAAAGAATGCATCAACAGATTCATTCGAGTTCATCCTCAGATCTTCATACTTGTTCCACAACACTTGCAACCTCACTTCTCTAACCTTTGTATCACCTTCATATATGTTCAACAGCTTTTCCCACATAGCATGTGATGTTTTTCATGACATCACCTTTGTATATATATAATTGGATAGGGCTCCCCCTAGTTCATTGATTCCCTTTGCATCAGCATCCAATTCTCTTCGCTCACCTTCTGATAAAGCACCACTATTAATATCAGTTGTGATACCGTGCATTGCTACTATAAACACATCCATTCCTAATGATCGGATGTAGTTTTTCATCTGATTCTTCCATAGCTGGAAATTGTTCCCATCGAAAATCGGAATCCCTTTATGATTAGTGACCTCCATTTGAGATAGAAACACTGATATAAACCATTCGCTCTGATACCAATTGTTAGGTCCACCAGGATAAATACCCTCAGAGGGGGGTGAATCAGGGTATGAAAGATTGAAACAAATTCCCCTTGATGATCCTGTTTTTCTATTAGACAAAACCCTCTTCTCTCTCCATCCCGATGAAGAAGATTAATAAACCTTAAAGCATGCACATGACACAAAAATTTTTACTTGGTTCACCCTCACTAGGCTACGTCCAAGCAGCATACACCGGCAGTGTGCCAATGTACCAATTCCACTATAAGGGCACTGCTGTTTACAAGTTCGAAGTGGACTCACTATCCCTCCTGGTTTACAACCACTCACAATTTGAGAACTCACTGCTCTCTCAACTGAAGTGACCTCACTGCTTCTTCAGAAGATCCACTCACAGTTTATAGACCTGTAGGTCTCCTTATTTTCATGAATGAATACATCCTCAATTATTAATAGATGCTCTATTGAAGATCAATGTTCATCCACTGATGAATACCCCTTTGCCCCTGAACACCGGGAAACTCACTTTGGAAACACCTTCGCAAAGAACCCTACTTCAAGAGGCTTCCAATTTCATGAATCTCAAAAAAGCCTTTGCGAAGCTCCTGCCTTTTCATGAAGCACTCTCGCAAAGCACACTCGTGAAGCTCAAGCCTTCAGAATTATTAGGTCGTCGCGGTGATCCTGCCTCTTTGTGAAGCTCACTCCTTAGAGAACACGGCCTTGCAAAGAACACTTCTTTCGTGGAGTTAGATTAGCCACTGCGAAGCACCTCTCTTTCGCGAAGAACACTACCTTCACGAACCACCATCGCGAACTGAGAGAAAAATATTTTCTATGAAAACACTCTAACTCTCTTGAGGGGGTCGACCAGTACTTATAGTTGATTCCACCGACCCTCGACCCTTCCGTGTGAAGTCAGCGCCACGTCATCGCCAATCGTGAAGCTCCGAAATTTCTTCTGAAATTCTCTCAAAATCACGAAGCACCTCAGAAATTCATGGATCATGGAGCTCGTTGTAATCGTGGAGCGTTTTATCAATATTCTTCTGCGCCTTCGCCATGAAGTTCCCTCGCAAAGCCCTTCATCGTCGCGATGCGCTTCAACTCTTCCCTTCGCGAAGCTTGACGTAATCGCAAAGAATCACCTCCATCATTCTTCTGGTCTTCGCGAATTTCAAACCATTAATCCTCTCTTCCCGAAATTCATGCCTTTTATATATTAAAATATGATCTTCATGGAAATCTTATTTTCACAATGCTCACCAAACTCCAAATTTTGGACCCCAAAAATTTGGAAAACACTGGGAAACGGTGCCACCTTGTACTGATCTTCTGAAACCCCTCCAGATTGTATGTTCCATTGTAATGGTTCATTTTCAACATGGATTTTCACCGAATTCTTGGGAACTCGACAATTCTCCAGGGAAACCTGCTTTGTCAACAAACACAAACAACCCAAAAATGCTGCAATGTTACCCTGAGATATTTTTTCCCAAAAAATAATAATGATCACCAGGGAATCTCTCATAGTATAACCCCTTTTGGGAGGCTCTCACAGTCCAATCCCATTTGTTCAACAATCAGAATTCAAGAACACAGGCATTTCATATAATCACCAGCTCCATCCTAACAAAAGAAAGCATGGAAACAAGGAAATCCTACAAACATCCTAGAACAAACATTCATAAACAATCAGACAAGGTAACTCACCCATAGGTTATCCATTAAACAAGTTATCTACCCTTATGCATAGGAAACAACCCTTAATTAATCAACCAAACCATAAAAAGTATTAAAAAGTGTTAAATTCCAATCAATAAATACCTCAATGTGGGTACACAACACTTTTAGCTTATACAATCCAAAGAAGAACAATAAAATTCACAAACCACCAACCTTGATGCTGTAAAATCAATACTCTTGAATGTCATCCCTTGAATCAATGTAAAATGGTGTAGATATACAAAAAGTTGAAAATATTTCAACCTTGAATAACTCATTAGAGATGAGGAATTAGGAATAAAAGATCTAAGGGAATTGAGAACTCACCAGTGGGATTTCAACACACCCAACGACATCTCAATTGGAGGTTGGACGGAGAATCAAGAGGGGTTCAGAGTTCATCAGCCTTTTTTCACTCTCTTGTATTAACCAAGGGAAGAAGAAGATGTTTCTGAGGATGAGACATGACCCTACACTGATTTATCAAATAAAAAAGAAAACCTCATGGTGTATTAAGTAAATATACACGTCGTGTAGTGACCTTAATCGGCCCCCACCTTAAGCGGTCTTCCAGGTCACCACACAGCTATGTACTCGACTATTACATGGCCAGTACACAGTTGTATGCGGTACCCGGGTACATGGAGTGTACTCATAAGTACACAGTGTGTCCATAGAAAATTATTGTTTCTTTCTTTTTCCTCAAAAACAACCCAAAATAAATATCCATACCTGAAATTAAAATCAGGTTCTTACACATTGGATGAGTATGACATATAAGCCATCAATTGAGATTGATTGACAAAGTGTAGTATCACATCTAAATTCAATATATGATTTTATTATCTATTCATGTGAGGTTAATATGATTTCCTTATGCATAAGTTCAATGGAATGTGATGTATTCATCATCCTAGTCAGTCTATACTCAAACAATTGAGAACATATGAGTATTTTATTTGGAAATGAAATATTTTTCATCCCAATATTACTAGATATATTAGACAAAGGGATCATATGAAAATGAATTATTTTATAGGATTTAGGTAGTATACATAGTTATAGAGATATATTTTTTTGATACAGATTGTATTAGATCCCTCTATAGAGTGAGTATCATCAATTATTTTCAAGTGGCCACAATTTTCTTGCATTTATGTATTTTTTGATACATATTTGTTATAAAATATACAATGGATCAAAGGGTTACACATTCTAGTTGACTGAATGAGTACTGATTTTTAATTAGAGAGATAGTTGGGAAAAAATTAGTATTAATTAAAAAGAGTTGGGTATGGTGAATTCATAAGGTATTGCATAAGATGTGATTCCAGGTGAAGTTTATAGAACCTTACCAAAAGTATTTTGGAAGATATTCAAAAGGAATTTTTAATGTGATTTCACAATTTTTTATATAATATAAAATTTAATGGGAAATATAACAAATCATATGAGACTTTAATGCAAGTGGGAGATTTAAATAGATATAACCTAATGCCCTTGTGTTTCTGATGCACAAGAACTATCTCATAAGAGACAATTTTTTCATATCATAAGTCATTTTATAAGTTATTATTTCACTATTATTCTCCAATCATAGGTTATAATTTAGTATTATTATTGGATCTAATATTGTTCAGATAAAAATCATTACATGTTAGTAAATCAATAATAAGTTAATATTTTAATCACCTATTTATTGGTTAGCATTTATTCATTGTTTCATAATATTATATGCTCAGTAGAAGTAATGTATTTGTGTGATGAATGCATGGTTCGTTGTAGCATGGAATCATACATTATAAACATATGATTTAATGCATGTAATCATCCTAATGGATATATTAGGGTGTAAACACCATCATGGTTGGGTGGTTCATTCATACATGAGTTTTTAATGATTCATTCTCTCTTATTTATTTTATTCCATATTGTCCCTTAGCTTCTATTAGATGTAAAATATTGTGGGAGTACAGAGATTCCAACTCTATCTTCAAGTGATTCAATCCAAACTTTTCAAACATGTAGCATCCTATAAATTTTTGGGTTATTTTTTCCATAAAGAATTTGAATTTTTAGCTTATAATAAGGGTGAATTTTGTGAACATGGATTTAGATTGTAATCTTGAAAATTTAAACATCTTGGATAGATGTTTTTATTTATTCATGGTTGTTTTTTAGGTACATTGAGGAATCATAGGAATGTTAGAGGGTTTTTCCATGGTTTGTGGTAGAGATTTTTCTATAAGGGGTCATAAAAATATGAAGTGTACGAGTCGTGTCATGACAAGGTTAGACTGAGGACCATCCCCCAAATAAAAGAAACTTTGTACTATGAAGGGTGACTGAAGAAGATAAAATCATATATATAAGGATCAAGTTTTGGTGAATAACACCATGTTTTCATGAGAATTTTTAAGTATTCCTTTTTGAAATCTTACATGGTGAAAGGAGGTCACTATGTGACCCTTAGGATCATTCCATCACAGTTTAAATCTTTGAGTATAATTTGGAAACAAGTATGTATTTCCTTTGTGGATTTTTTTAGGAAATTGCTAGTAATGTCATGATCTCTAAGACACACGAAGGATTTCTGAAGGGGAGGCATTGTGGTGTAGAGTGTGAGGATTTCAAAATAACTCAATGTATTAGAAATCCATTCCATAAGTGGTGATTCCATAGTGTTAAGGACTAGAATTGATAGTTTTAGTTATTCTTAAAGTCATCAACCTACACCATTACTAGAATACACATGTCATGATATTTGGGAGTGTGGGATATTAGTTATGCCTAAGATAGGTGTGTCATTACATGACTAGAGAGGTCAAAAAAAGTGGGGTGTCCATGAATATGGCACTAGGGTATGAACCATTGGGTTATTCCAGAACCTAACCCTAGGTTGGGAATTTTTTATAATTACTAGGGTTACACCATGATGTTACCCTTTTAATGTTTTTTAGTTGGGGTGTGACATCCCTGACCCGGTTCACTCATAAGTAACTAAACCTGATTGGACACATTACCTCAAGTGCCTCCCCATATGCTTGAGGCATCCAACTAGTAGTGAAGGTATATGATATTATTGTGGGGATATTATACCCTCAAGATCAAACTGAAGAATAAATGTATCATAATAGTAATAAAGAGAAAAGGCATAATAACATCTAGTAGTGGATGATTAAATCATCCAATCATAAAATAAACTTGTAGAAAGAATATCTTGTGACATGTACATAATGATGTTGGTCATGTCATTCTATAAAAAATTGGGGATACTTGGGGAATAGAGAAGAATGTTTATACAGAATTCTTTGCAAAAAATGAACAAAATACCCCAAGACATCTCTACTAGAATCACGAGCATAGTCTCAATCCCCTATTCCAATACTCCATCCTAGAACACAAAATCGGGCTTCCAAATCTGGATCATTCCCTTTGTCTCTACCAGAAATCATGATGTCTGTCTAGGTAATAATCAATATCCCCAACAGGGTGAGAGATATACACACTAGGCCACCACCAAAATTTTCTATAAAAAAATCAGATCCTTGTACACAAGTTGTAATAGTGTGCGGTTATAACGGGAATAATGTTGTAAAATAGGTGATTTGACCTAGTATATAATATCATGATATACAAAGTAGTCTATAAATTATGAATAACTATATAATAGAGAAAGGAATCAGTTATGGCTCATGTCAGTTTGTTAAGTTTCAAGCAATTATGTCATGTTCCTAATAGTCATGTATCAAACCTATAGGGGCCAAGGCCTAGGCCCAATGTCCAAGGCATCCTCATTAAGTCCCAAGATCTCAGATATATAAAACTATATGTAATATAGACCTTCATGGGATAGGACCCAGGGCTAATGGATGAAGGAATCCTCTTACATTTCATAGATCTCATCCAAAGATAACTTGATAAAGACTTGGGTGGAGTCCAAGGATCATTTTCAGGCAATCCGAGCCATCTAGATCCACGGTTACAATACAAGGTATCCGATATAGAATATTTAAGTGGTTCATTTTTGACATACCATATAATCTATTATCAATGTAATATATATAATTGTTAAAGTGGTCCATGTTAGTGTTTTTTCCCATTTATCAATTAAATTTATCATAGTCTATGTTTTACCATTTAATGTGCAAGTGACAAGGGAGGAGGCCATGTTAGTGTCCATGCCTTTTATCAATTACATTAAATGAATTATAGAATGGATCAAGGTTATATGTTATTGTCCATTCCATTTATCAATTGAATTTATCACATTCAATTATTTAATCAATTCCCATACAAGTGATAATAAGGAGGGTCATGTTAGTGTCTATGCCACTTCACTAATCAAATACATAGTTATGAATCAGCTAATGGAATTTCTGTTACATTCCAAAACTCCTATTTATTCCATTTCAATACTCCTTTCATTCATAAATTCCAAGGTTTTATAAGGGGTATTTAACCATTAAAAATTAATTTAATTTATATATAGGTCCCATTCATAATTTGTGATCTCAAATCACTCCCAGGGGGAAATAATCATAATCAATATAAAAAACCCATCTCAAGGGTGGTTTGGGTTGAGGTTGACCGAATCTAACCATGAATAAGGGTGTCAGTACATGCCTAAATAATATTTCAAACAATAAATTTAAAGATCTATTAATTTAAGGAGAAACATGTGTAAATTATGGTGTACGACACAATGGGAACAAAGTATAAACACCTAATCTATTAGAGAAAAGGTATAGACCCCAAACCTTATATAGGTAGTACTCTCCTCGTACATTATCATCATTTAACTCTAGCTAGAATTAGATAAATTAAATAAATAGATAAATTCTCTAAAAATAGGGCATATTATCTTTCATGGATTTAGCATTCCATATGGTGAGATAATTTAAGAAAGGAAGTGATATGATTTTATAACTCACCGTTATCTATCCAACACAACTGAAGGTGAATGATTACAACACCGTATGAAGAACATAGATCAAAGACTAGGTGGTGGAGAAGATGAGGGTTCCAACATGTATATTTTTGTAGCTTAAGAGGGGGATAATAGTGTTTAAATTTTCAAATATATATAGGAAAAAAAAGTTAATTTTATAGTGTCTTTCATGATTATTAGGGTTTAGCCGCAAGGTTTGGCCAATCCTTATTCCAACAGTGCAGGGTCACTGCCAAAGTGGCACTACCCATGTGGGATATGAGAATAGTTTTCCAAAATGGGTGTATCCCAGGGGAATCCCCTCTATAGTTTCTCTACATCCCCTCATACATTTGTTTCTCCTCCTATGAACATTTAAACTAACCATTCACCTTCTCTTATTGTGCCTCATGGTTGAGATTCACGGTTACTACTAACTATGAATCAACCATGATTATCGTGTTGTTTCTCCAAAAAATAGAGCTCCAGGATTCAAACAAGCTCCATACACTCAATAACTCTTAATAAATCCCTTATGAACTTTCATTAGGATAAAAATAAATGTTTAAATTAGAATTTAAAGCATATATACCTCATAATAAAATCCATGATGTTACAAGCTTCCCTACTTAAAACAAATCATCCTAGAGTTTCTCGTCTGAGGGTGATAAACATCATATAAGAAAATATATAGCCATTAAACATGTACATCATTCTCTCTCTCTCTATCCTAAGTATCATCCTACACACATCCATGTTTCTATAGAACCCAAACTAGAGGAACTGACCTGCCTTGGATAGCCTTCATGTTATGATCAACAATATGTTTAGGATGCTCCCTAAAGAAAGAATATACTTCCAACTCAACCTCATAAGGATAAAGACTATATGATGGGTCTCTTTGGTAATGGTGTAACTGAGATACATTGAATCCATATATCATGGAATGGTACCTTTGAGGTAACTAAAACTGATAGGATAGCAGCCTGACTCTATCTAAAATATCAAATTTCATAATAAAAAAAGTAGTAGATTCTCCTATTTATGAATCCATTTATGCCAAATTCTAAGAGAAACAAGAAATAAAAAATGATCCCTCACTTATAACTCTAGTGTTCAGTGGAAGCAATCGATGTAAGACTTCTTCCTAGAATGATTTTTATCCATAAACTTCTTGATAAGCAATACAAAATCTAAAGCCTCATGAACAAGATGATGTTCTATTAGTGATGAATCTCCAGTATCTTTCTACCATAGAGGATAAAGACATAGCCTACCATATAAACCCTCATAAATAACCATCTGTATAGTCTCTTGGGATATTTCATTATAAGAGAACTCCATGTGTGGTAGGTGTTTCTCCCAACAAACCCAAAAATATAGAATTCATTACTAGAACATGTCCTTCATTACCTGTATCATACACTCAGACTGATCTTTGGTATTTGGGTGATATGTTATACTCAATAGTACCTGTAAACCCAGTTCCCTCTATAACCCATACTAGAACAGTGAAACAAAATGATAATTTATGTCTGATAAAATAGTATGTGGAACTCTATGAAGTCTTATGATCTCTATAACATATATCATTCCTATATTATCCACTAAAAAGGTCTCTTTGATAGGTAATAAGTGATAGACCATTTTAAATCTATTTATGATCACCCATACTATGTCACAGACTTGCGGGGACCTTGGTAATCTCATCACCAAATCCATAGTGATGTTTACCATTTTCACTCGGGAATGGTGTATGACTGTAAAATCCCTACTAGCTGTTGGTGTTGCACCTTCAACTATGAATAGGTGGAACACTAAGTAACAAAACCAGATATCTTCCTTTTCATACCAGGACCTTAGTATTGGGGGCGTAAATCATGATACATCTTTATAAGGCCAGGATGTTCAACCCAAGTAGAGGCATGTGAATCTGACATCAATTAATCTTAGATTTATATCAGAATCCATATGCATCCATAAATTTGTAAGACCTTGTCCTCATCAATGATCTAACCAAGTGGTGGATCCATACCTAAAACGATTTCTTGTAGGGACAATCCCTCTTTATAAAAATGCTCCCTCATATTCACTCTATCCAGAATCAATGAGTTCATGGTTAAATATATGATAATAGATTACATGTGCTTCTCCTGAACGTCTAAGTGCATCTTAGAAATTTTATTCATCAGTTTTCACTCACTAAAGACTTTCTGAACTGCCTATGTCTTAGCATTTTAGATCAGAGCATCAGCTACAATATTTCCTTTATCATGCATATAACAAATATCAAAGTAAAATGAATATAGCTATTCAACCAATTTTCATTTCTTATGATTCAATTAACACTATGAAAATATATAATTGCGGATTTTTTGGTTCTTATACACCTCAAAAACACTCTCTTAGTAAATAGTGCCTCTAACTGTGAAAGGAATGAACCATAGATTCTAGATTGAAATCACGTTTCAGGAAATTACGCACATGAGGCTTAAGCTGATGAGACCCATACACCAAGACCTGATCTCCCTCCACTGTAACAACTCCCTATAGGATTCCCAATGCATCATTTTAAACCATGTAGACTCCATTTGTCTTAGGTAAAATAATAATCATAGCTAAAGTCAATATCCCTTTTAGATCATGAATTGATCATTAATATTCTTCATATGACTTGTATTTCACACCACTTTTAGTAAATTTTATAATAGGTTCTACTAGGCATGGAAAATTCTGAATAATGTGATTATATATCCAGTTATCCCCAAGAAACTCCATATATCAAAGTCTTTCTTAGGATTTTCCTAGTAAAAACTACTCTCACCTTCATTGTGTCAATTGATCCTCTTATCTCTAAGATGATGTCAATTATGAGGTGATATTTTTCAATCCAAGAAGTTTTATTTAGTGAGCTTATAATATATTTTGTTCTCTCTCAGTGTGCTAAAAATTATATCAAGATGTGGGCATGTACATGTCGAGTATTTGAGTACAATAATATATCATCCTTGGAACCTACCACAAATGAATCTGGATACTGGTGGAAAACCTAATTCATCAAAGTAATGAAAATTACTTCTATGTTTGTAGGACTGGTCAACATGAAAAAATAATCAACAAATCCATATCAAATATATAATATTTTAAGTGGTATATTTGATAGTATAACACACACCTGATTTTATCCCAACCTTAAATCGATATTGGAGAAAACCATAACTCCTTGTATCTGGTCAAAGAGGTATTCTATATGTAGTGGTGAATATCGATTCATAACCATATTTTCGTTCTACCAATTGTAATCCATTCAGATCCAGAGGGTACAACCCTCTTTATTTGAGAAAAGGATAGGCGAACCTCATGTGGTAAGTATTGTATCATATAAACCCATGTCTTCCAATTCCTATAGCTACTTCATGAGCTCTCGCAACTAAGTAGTAGTCATCCTGTAAGGATGAATTTATACAAGTGTTTCTCCTCTAAATAGATCAATAGTAAACTCTACCTTTGTATCAGGAGGTAATACAAAAAAAATCATTAGGGGAGACATCCATAAATATGTCTATTATAGGAGTTAAATTTTCTTAAAGTGTTCCTAGATCATCCATATAAAGGCTAGCAATCTGTACTATCACTCTACCCATGCCACGGTGGTCAGTTCTAGCTCAAATTTCTTGGAAATATCATTCACCTTTGTGAATATAACTATAACCCTATGGTGATGTGAAGTAGACCCTCCAATGATAGAAATGAACAAAATCATGATAAGGAGATAACAATTTCATCCTCTCATAGATGAAGAGGTTCCATAGAAAATTATATTTTCTTATGTCAAGGGGCACTTCGTGCACTAGAATACACTCTCTACTATAATTCCTAATGGAGTATTGAGTGTCATCACTATAAAACAATAATCTATATCAAGGAAAAGACTCTCCATAGTTTCAATATATATGAAATAGTTAGAACCACATATATCAAATAGCATAGAAAATATGATAGAGGCTACAAAAATTATAACTATAACCATAGATGGACCATCACTCATCTCAACAGGGATCGAATGAACTACATATATCTAGCCTAATATGTCTCTCTGAGATATATCTTGACTTCTTTGTATAGGAATTATCTACTAGTGATGTAAATATTATGTCTCGCTCTCATAGCCATGACCGCCCCCTTGACCTGAATAGTTGGCAGTGATTCAACTCCCAAGTTGACATAGATCAATGGATCATGCTCCTAAAGGAAAGGATAGTTTGGATCCTCTTCCACTAGAAATAAGTTTTAAATTATAATAAACCCCATTTTGATGACCTATCCTACCATAGTCTCTACACTAAAATCGATATCTATCATAGTAGTGATTTATATGACCCTACATTTCACACTGGTGATTGATCACATGGCTACTCAGGTGCATTCTCTAACTAATGATTCTTCCTAAATAAAACTAGAATAAATTATTCATATTTATAGTATAAGTATTTATAGGTATAAGATATGAAATTACCCATCTCATACACATATTCTCTCTTGTATTAATCTTAGTAAGAAAGGCATAGTTCACTATATCTGTGATGGTGGTCAAACGATACATTTTCACCTCTGATTGGATGTCATGCCTGATACATTAATTGATTTGCATAAAACTAGATAAATATTCACCTAGAATAATAAAAGTAAAATTATAGAGCTCTATGAAATGATCATAGTGGTCCATAACTGATAAATCACCCTTCTCCAGGTGCATAAACTCTCAACCTCTATCATCAATCAGCATCTCGGGAAAGAAATAATCATAGAATGAAATCTGAAAATCACTCTAAACTATTGCCCAATGTTGATCATACTTATTTACACATCCTGTCATATCCATTCTAAATCACTTATCATTTAAGTTGTGAGATTGAATCTTGTCTACAGAGGTGTCCCTTGAGGCTTGAAAATTGATAGCATGACCTCTATCCATGACACCACTACCTATGGACTACTATAACCTAATAAACATTGCCAGGTGATGATACTAAAACTCTCACTTTAACTCATCCATATTATGGGTAAGTCAAGATGATCCCTACATAATCTTAATGGTCCAAAATAATCTCTCTTGAAACTGGGAATCGACACCCATATCAGGTATGATAGGTGTTGCCACAAGTGGAACTACTTGAGGTACAACTGGTGGATTAGGGACTATCACTTACAGAGCATGGTCATATCCACCCACCTAGATCACGACTCAAGGACATCATGGTTTCATATCTCTACAAATTCAAAGAATTTTCATCATAATAAATTTTGTAATGATTTAAATCACAAACATAAGAATAGGACAGATACAAGGCTTTCTATAGAACAATCACACCCCTATTTCAACTCTTATAGCCAGGTCTAGGTGGTATATAAGATCATAAGGGTCATAAGAGACATTCCATACTACCCAATACTAAAGTTAGTTAAAAGGTAAGTTCTATGAATTGTATAAGTGGTTCTGCTATATGAAGTTTCAATTATAAGTTATAGATTAAAAAACCCTTTAGGTTTTAATTAGAATGTCATTTGATAGCAACTGAATCATTTAATTTCCAAATAATGATTAGTTCGTATGTATATTATACATATATAATCATCATGGTCTAGTTAGATGAATTACCATTCCAAATTTATAGATTAATTGCTATATAAATTCCAATTTAAATGTCATCTAACTACAACCAACCTCTATATCGGTTAAATTAGATGGTCATTATTCTCAATTTATAGAGGCACACACAATCTTTAAATTGAAATTGGCCTCCATATAATCACAACCAACTATTATTTCATCCCATGTGACCTACGTATCATGGATCAAACATATGATAATTGGTTTTATTAATATTACACCATAAATCTATATGTAAAAAAATTAGATTGATGCATACAATTTAATTACCCAAATAGTAAGACAAAAGTAAATGATGCTCTAAAATAACTTTATAACTTCCTGAACCTATTTTACTCATAAATAAATGAACCTGGTTGGCCAAATTGCTTCAAGAAAGCCTCCCCATATTCCAAAGGCTACCAACTTATAGTGAGGTTCCATGAAGTATAGAGGGGAGACTATAACCCCATGATTATACTGAAGCATAGTGGTATCATAATAGTAATAATAAGATGAAGCATAACAAAATCTAGTAGTGGAAGGTTGAATAATCCAATAATATAATTACATAGTAAAAACCATATCCAATTTCATATATATAATGTTATTGATCCTGTAATGATAAGAAAATGGGGATACATAGGTAATATAGTAGTGTTCATATAAAACAAGCTAGGTAAAAATGAAAAAAATACCCCAAGCTATCTCCACTAACATCACGAGCATAGGATCAGTCTTCTTCTGTCATAATCAATCCTAGTATAAAAAATCAGTGTCCAAAGTTAGAACCATACCTTTCTCCCTACGTGAAATCATGAAGTCTAAATGGGTACCAACTGACAACCTGAACAGGGTGTGAGATATACTCAATAATCCACCAGCAATGGTGTATATTAAAAATCGTGTCTGTGCATACAAGATGTAACAGTGTGTAGTTATAAGAGGAATAAAACTATAAAATAAGTAATGTGATCCAATATATAATAACATTATATAAAAAAAAGTCTATAAATTATGAATTATTATATAAAAAATCAATTAATCAACTATGACCAATGCAGGCATGTCAAGTGACAAGTAGGTATGACATATTCCAAATAATCAAGTATCGTACCTATAAGGGCTAGGACCTGGGTCCAACATCCATGGTGTCCTCTTTGATTCCACAATTTTCATCCATATAAAACATGATCTACCATATAACTACAGGGGTTAGGAACTTAGTCCCATGGATGAAGGCATCCACTTTAAGTCCACATAGCTCATCCATAGAAAACTTAGTAATGATTTTGGTGGAGCCTAAGGAGGGTGAGTATGGTGGTCTGAGCCATCATGATCCATTGTAATAGTCCAAGGAATCCAGTATATCATATTTAAGTGGGTCTTTGGTGCCATACCATATCATCCATTTTCAATTTAATCTATATAATTATTTCATGTGGATATGTTAATTTCCATGACCTTTTATCAATTGAATTTTTCATAATCTATTTATTTTCCATTTCACATATATGTTACAAGGTAGGAGGGCCCTTTTATCAATTCCATTTAATGAATTATATAAGGGATCATGTTTTATTGATGTTTTCCATTCCATTTTTAAATTGAATTTATCACATTAAATTCTTTAATCAATTCACATATAAGTGATAGGGAGGAGGTTCATGTTTGTGTGTATTCTACTTCACTAATCAATTACATAGTTATTCATAATCTAATGGATTTTACATTACATTACACAACTCAAATTTAATCTATTTCAATAATAATTTCATTCATAAATGAAAAGGTTCCTCAATGGTTTTTTAACAATTAATAATTCATTTAACTTAAATACAATTCGCATTCATAATTGACAAGATAAACTCACCCCAAGTGTGGCATAATCATAATAAATATAATGAACTAACCACAACGGTGGTTTGGGATGAGGTTTAAAACCTAAATCCTTGTGTAAGGGAGACATAAAATGTTTAACTCATAGTTTAAAAAATCAATTTAAAGTTTTATTAATTTAAGGAGAAACAGTCTATAAGACTTGTGTGTGGCACAATGGAAACAAATTATAAACACCCAAACTTTTAGAGAAAATTTATAAACCACCTACCATAGATGGGTAATACTCTCCTCATCTGTAATCGACCTATAACACCAGATAAAATTGGAGAAATTTATTAAATAGATAAATTCCTTGAAAATGGGCATATTATCTTTCATGTATTTATTATTTTATATGTTGAGATAAATTATGAAACAAATAAAGAGGATTGAAGCACTAAACATTAGCTATCCAATGCAACTAACGGTGAATGATTCTAATTCCATAAAAACCTATATCAAAGCCTAGGTGATGGAGAATATGAGGGCTCTAAAATTTGAGGTACTATTCTTGGAGTAGTGTATAAGAGTGTTTTATATTTTAAAGATATTCATGGAAATATGTTCATTTTACATGGTCTTTAGTCAGATTCAGGGCTTGGCTAAACTGTGCGCCAACCATGTGAGGTCACTTACAAAGTGTCACCACACATGTGGGATAATCACATGGTTTTCCAAACCATGGGAGGCTCATGAAAATTCTCTTTTAAGTTTATCTATAGCTCCTTAAATGTCCATACATCCTCCTATTCTCAATTAAACTAAACATGCACCTCCTCTTGTTGGGATTCATAGTTACTACTAATTTTGGGCCAACTATGCACCTTAGGTTGTCTCTCTAAAAACTAGTGATTTGGGCTCAAAAAATCCTTAGAAACTCCTAAACTCTTTCTCGGTCCCTTAGAAACTTTCATTAGGATATAAAAAATTATTTCAATCAAAGTTTAAAGGATTTGTATCGCATAAGAAAATCCAGGATGTTACAAGTGGCATGTTTATAATTTTTAGGTCATCCCCTTCTCTTTTTAAACTGAATGGGAACTCAGGAGAGGTAATTTAGTATGAATATTAATGTTTTTTCTTCCCATTAGATCCCCCATGTTTCTCCTTTGATTCATGGTTAATTGAGATCTTTCTTAATGCGCTAGAGCTAGGGAAACACCCCCTTTATTATTATTTTTCTCTATCTTGGTTTCTCTAATTTTGAGTGGTTTCATATATATTTTTTTATTAATTTTCCAATAGGGTATTGAAGAATCATCTTGAAATAATTTATATTAATGTTTCAGTGGATTGAGGATGTAAATAAAGGATATATTAATCTATCACTCTCTTTTCATTATAGGTGTGTATTTCTATAAATTTTATAGTGGTTTTTACAATTTTGGAATGGAATTTGTGACTAATTGGATATCATAGGATGAGTATTTTATTTGTAAGAATTATAGGATAATTCCATGGGAATTTGATAAATAGTTTCTTAATGCTACGACCCTAAGATTCCAATATATGGGGTTTTTGTTATTATTCTTCATTGGTTAAAATTAAATATTTTTTAAAATATTTATAATTAGTTATTGAGTCATTGTATCTTGAGATACTGGAATGGGAGAATAGATGATATTTTTAATAGAAAAGATGGTTGTGGAATGCCTGGATTATAGATGGTTAATACATTTTTTAGGTATGTGACCCCTTTAAAAAAATATATATATATACATTATTATATGTACTTGCATTCTTGTTCCTTGGGATTTTTAGAGAATTATATAAGGGGGGATGAGTGGGTATACATGAAGAATTTATAGGGCTTCCATGTGGATAACCATGAGGAATAGGCTAGTTGGTAATGAGGCATGGGTGTTTTGTAGAAATGATAGGGGAATAGTAGTGGAACCTAAAACCTACTTGAGTGAGAGGAGGGAAATGATAGTCATGGGTATAGAAGTCTTGGTAAAGCAATAGGTTTTGGATTTATGTTTAATCAGTTAATGGAAAATAGAGATCACTCTCATTAGAGCATTCCTACTACCAATTCGTGTGAGTAAAGAGGAGGCATGGGATCCACTAAAAGTTGATCTTCCAAGGGAGTGGGATGAGAGAATTGTATTTTCATGTATAGCTAATATAAACCCATTAAAATCATGGATAGTGTAAAATTATTGTTTCATGGGTAAATCGAGTAGGATTTTAGGTAGTCTGCATGTGAAATTAGTGAAAGAAAGTATTGGGGATTAGGATCAAGAGTCTACTGAGACACCTCAGGGTGTGGCTAATTATTTTCCTTGTGTTAGGGATAGAGTTGGGGTTAATATTTTTTCCATGATACTATGTGGGATAGTATATTTTCTATGAGGGGTTTATTGATTTGGTGTAGCCTATTATGATGTAATGGTTAGGTCATTATGGTAAGGTCAAAGAATGTTGATCTATATGTTCTACCCTCTTACTAAGAGCTAGGTGGGGTAAGGGTGTAGCTAGCTAAGGTTTGGGATTCCGGGGTTTTTTCCCATATTATTCTTTTTTTTATTCATGTTCTGACTAAGTTATAAAGTAGTTTTGAGATCTCACACAGATTGAGAAGGTGGTGGTATGATATCTTATATGATATATGGCACATGATGGGATGTGAGACCATAAAAAAGTGTGAGGGTAGATGTTTGTGATGTGATACATTATTTTTCATAAGACCTTACCATAAGTAATATGGTATTGGTCATGATATGATAAAGACACTTGGACCGTGTAAGAGGGTAGTGGTCAACATTTAATATTGGACCTCACCCTGAGTGAGAGGATGGTTGTATGTGATGTGATGTGTGACATGGTATAAGGTCTCGCTCTAAGTGAGAGGGTGGTGGAATAGACCCCCAAGTGAGAGGGTATTGGTCCAGGATGTGGTATGTGTTTTGATGTGTAACTTGGTATAAAGTATCTTAAAATTATAGAGGATGGTAGATTATGAATTTATGATACAAAAAATATTGGCTATGTTGCGCCTTTTCACAGATGAGTTTCTAGTATTCTTGGTACTATCCATGGCATGTCATTCCCTTGATGGGTTTCTAATGTACCAGTGTTTATATATGTTACAACATTCCCATTATGGTGTTATTATTGTAATGGTTTGGAAATACATAGTCTTGGATAAGATCGATGTCGGTGGAGTTAGGTGTTATGGTGGCATGGCTAGTACATGGTGACCTAACAAAATTTCATGCATGATATATATTTCCACATGAATTATTTTATCATACATTCATACATTATATATGATATCGTTTATAATGGGAAATTAGTCATAACCAATTAAGTCTTATGTTCACACACTACATGAGAATCATGGTGTGTATATGATCCTTATGTCTGGTTTTCTGCTTATATGTGGCATGGGGGGTCTGGTTTGACAATCTTGGTGGATGTTGGGAGACTCTTTTAAGGGGTAACTAGAAATTTATCATTGAGTCTCCATTGTTCTTTTTTCTATTTAATTTGTAATTATTATCCCAGTGTGTGACCCTAGTTTTCTGGGTATGTTGAACATATCTATCATTTATGATATATCTTATTGTTATTTATTTGTATTAGTGGTTTTGTTTTATCTATAATTCATTATGCTTACTCTGATTTCATATAACTATTCTATGATTTATCTATTATTTTATGTGATGTTCTAGGATTATTGTATCATTGTGTTAGCTATATAATATCAATTATATTTTTAAACCTATGTAATATTTGGAGGCATATTTTGAGGTTATATGGATACCCCCACTTGGCTGTCTTATGGATGATCTAGTTCAGGGCTTTACAAAGTGATATCGGAGCATTGTTTTTCATTAAATTACTATTTGGGATTGGTACATTGAGGTATAATTTAACACTGATTCTTGGGATGAACCTTATGTTTGGTCAAATATGACCTACTTAAAAGTAATTTCCATGCTACCAATGATAGGATTTTTGTTTATTACTTTTTTTTGTTATAATTGATATGATTATTCAAGTGTTATGTTCTAAGTGAGTTTTTATTTATGGTTTTACTCTGGGCCTATGGTTTCAGGATACAGTGTCCATGCATCTTCTTAGGGGTATAGGTAACTTGAATATGTTCATAATTTCTTGTCGTTATGAAATAGTTTTCAAAAATAGAGAAAAATGGTTTTATTAAACTGTTAAAAAAATAAGAGTTATGAGAATTGAATGGAATATGACTAGATTAATTAAATCATTAACAATAATTTATTTATTGCTTTCCAAAATTAATTGTCTTTAGTTCCATACATAATTGAGATTTTATTTTTTATTTTTTATGTGTTTTTTATATGATTCTATTTGTTCTCTTTTTAGAAGAAATCCCTAGAGTGGATAGACCGGGATTTGAAGCACCTTATGATAAGATCTAGTTATAAGTGACTACTTCTAGTATGATAGGTTTGGGATGATGATAGACCATTGATTGGATCAATCTAGTTATTTTTATGTCATTATGGTAAGACTAATGTGTGATAATTTTTCATGGATCCCCAATAAATTTTTTCTTATTTTTCTAACAATGCAATATTGTGTACGCCCTAGGGTTGATCTCTTGAAGAATCCAATCACATGAAATATCTATCTATTTTAACTATTTATAAACTAAATAATATACTACTAAATTATACACCATTATATTGAGAGTGGTATGAAATGCATGATATAAAATTATAAATATGTATTAATGAATGAAAAACATAAAGAAGGACACAAATAAGTCCATGAGAAGGGTTTCTATTCTGGGGATTTCATAACAATGTTAACATTATTCTTAAAATAACTCCCAATATTATAATCAATTTAGGGATTAAGACCTATAAAAATACACCCTTCATGTTTAATTGTTATAACCCCATACTGACACCTCTATGTATGTAGAGATACTCTTCTTAAATCTGGTTATGATACCTCTTCATTGACAAACACTATTCAAGTCATAATCCACTCTATTCATGAGTTAAATAGTTATGGGAAGAAATATTTATAATAAGAATAATGAAATAAATAGTATATAAAATTTGTAGAATACTCACCATAATAAACTTAACAACTATTGAAATTAGTTGAATAGAAAAAAGTGTGAAATTCAAAATCCCAAAAACTGAATAATCAACCACAACTTTACATTGAACAAACACAAAAGTTAGTTCTCCAAATTTAAAAAGTGAATATATTATTATGGGAGGGAAAAAAGAATAAAACAAGAGAGATAAATAAGGGAACATTAATATATTGAATTGTAGAAAATATTACTACCACTAAACCTAAAACTAAATAGATTGGTTTGGACCTGATTCTTTTTAAAATGATATAGAAAGAGTTTAAATAGTACATTTAACATTGGTTTTCCATGCTTCATTAGGTTTGAGTTTCATGGAAATCGATCCATACATGCATGGGTTCCACTTTCTTCTTGGTGGTAGTTGCTATAGTGCTTTTTTCCTTCCCGTGTGATATCATAGTATTAACTTTATGAATTTTCATCTTATTTTTCATCAATTTATCCTTCCAATGTTCTTAAATTTTTCATGTTGTATTTTTTGCACTTGATTAATGAATTCATATAAGATATAAACTGTAATTTAAGCAGTTGAGAATGAATCTAACATCATCACCATGCCATAGAAGTATTCTTTGTGGTATAATGATTGAAAATTTTCAACATGAAATGGTATTGTACACCACATCTTCCTCACTATTACATGGTTTTACCATATAAGTCATTTTGATTATTTTACAGTAACCACAGCCTTAACCATAATGTAGTGGTCTTTGGTTGGATATTTTTAAGTAATAATTCTCTTTCACAATATTAATCCCTTTTATCCTATGGTGCACTCATCATTTCACATAGATAAGCCTCTTACACGAAAAAAAACTCTATAATTCCAATTGTGAAAATGATCGTGCTATTTTTAAAACACCACGGATCATATAGATTTATTTATGAAGGAAACATTAATCACTTATTTATACAATTAGTTTAACATATTTCACCACACTAAAGTGGAGAATTATTTGAATGCAGTATGCTAAAGCTAGGTAACTTTATAGGGAAACTACTTATTCTCTTCTTCATACATATGAAACCACAGATAGAAACCATGCCCATATAGGTGATCATTTTGAGTTTAGATTTCATTTTGTGAGCCATAGGAAACCCCTCTATAGTATATCATTTTCCATTTCATCCAATTTATTTGGAAGAATCCTTCATAATCATTTTAAAAAAGTTAAAAGATGTATTTTATAATAAATTGTGTTAATGAATAAAAACAATTAAAATCCATGAATTTATTCATTTTCATAAATATGTACAATTTATTCTAAAAAACAAAAAATATATATAATTACCATAAAATTGATAACATGACGGGATTTTATGAATTACCAGATAAAATATGTTAAAATATGAGTTTCATCACACCCCTAAACATAACCATTTCACTCCTATGCAATAATTTAAAAAACTATTAAAACAAATTTCTCCTAGTAGAAATGGTAACACAACTCATTTATCTTACCCCAATAAAATAACATGCCTCTTATATGGATAAAAATCTCATAACTCCTCTCCAATTATAAAATTCCATTTAACTCCATACAAATCCCGTTGTGTATGCCATACCTACCACCCCAGAAATGTATTTTTCATTCACTCAATGATTTTAATATATATATTTACTCATTCATAATGCATGAATGATCTCCATAGGTTTGTTATCTTTCTATTATATCTTCTTCATAAATTCCAAAACATGTCAAACATGAGGGATTTTTCTTGGGTTGTTCTATGGATAAGGATCGGTAGGTGAAAAATAGAAAACATAAAATGTAAAATGAGGAGGGTTAGGTGCTGATATGATGAAAATAAATAAAAACAATTTTCATCAAGAAGGGTATTCTCCCAACTTGGCTTAAAAATTATTAACCTATAAAGAACAATTTTTTCTTAGGAATTATATACTTCATCATTTCAGTAATATGAAAATATATTTTCCATATTCTATCCTTTTAGTAGATTTTTCTCCATTATCAAATTTTCAATTTCAACTCAAATTTATGTTTTTTGGGATGAAAGGATTCTTTTAGTCTTTAAAAAGTTGTGAACTTGTAATGAACTGAACTTTTTAATTATATTTGTTTCCTAATATTGTGTTTTATTTTATTTTATACTCAATAAAAATATATCATTTAATTAATGATGTGGGTAAAATTAAAATGTGTCCACTGGGTTTCGACTATTATATGACCGTTGGTCAATATGACCATTGAAAATTATAATATTAACGTTGTGTTTTTTATAAATACAGTTGTCTTGGATAATTAATAAGGAAATAAGAATGAATTGCCTCATCCAGTATACTTGAGCCTAATGAAGCCCATCTGTTAGAGCTTGGGAAGGAGGTAGCATCACTTTGCTTTGCTCTGGACCAAGCCCAAGCCGAACTTCAACATATGAAACTTGAACGGAATCGTCTAAGGGAGAAGTTCAAGCCGATAGAAATCACCACTCAGGAAATGTTGTCAGAGCCCCCCCCCCCCAAGATTCTATCACCATAGCACACCATACACTTAGGTCCTATGATGGTTTTATAAGGAGCTATGTAACGAGACCTTAGCTGCTTTGTGTAATAGTTTTATATAAATAAAATTTTTATTTCTTCTTATGGATATGTATGTGAATATAAAATATCCGGATAAATATAGGATGTGTCTGATTGATGAGTTTAGGAAAAAATGGTATTTTAAAATATTTTTGTATTCATTAAATAATTAATAATGTGAAATGATTTTCAAAAAATGGTCTTCTACAGTTTTGATCAGTGAGAAATTTAGAGTCTAATAAGATCAACATGGTTTTTAGTGAATAGTAAAGTAAGAGTAGTAACATACCCATATGAATAGTAATTTGACCAAAAAAATAGAAACTTCACCAATGAATGTATAAATATATTTTAGACATCTAAAAAGTGAAAAAATGACCATAGTTTATGTTTTGGTATTTTTGTACGCCATAAATATTTTATTTAAAATTTTATAATTAATTTAATAATATAAAATTGAAATTTATTTTCATAAATTTTAATCATAAATTTTTACTTCATTGTCTTATGGGTGTACGATATTTTTATGGGACCTTGATTTCTTTTTTATGGTGTTACAAAATGAGTTATAGTTTTAAAGTTGTATTTTTGGAATAAATAACTATTTTATTTAAAATTTAAATTAAAAATATTTTGAAAATTATTTTCATAAAATGGAATTCATTTTTGAATTTAGAGCATCGATATTAGGTTAGGGTGAAGTTTTAGTATTTTTCTAAAACAGTTGAATTATCGGTGAATAGTAAAAATGCAGTTTTGAGTTTCGGGTGTTTAATGGAATCATTAATGATGTAATAATGATGTAATATTTATGTTCGACTTATGAATAGTGAGATATGCTATGAGGTGTCACAATTGGCCAATACCATGGGAAACACCATGGTCAAGCCCATGGTTTTGCAGATACCACCGATGAGGTGTCCCTTAGAAATTAATAATTTAATCACTCAATTTTCCTATAAATACCAAGCCATTTCCCTCATTCATTTCATTCCAAAATCATCCCCAATTATGTTCTGGTCTCCTTACCTCCCAAGTATTCCTCCCAAGGATCCCTCAGGCCTCCCAAGGTCTCTACCTTCAAGCTTTCGAAGTTATTCTTCAAGGTAAGGGATCCTTTCATCATCCCCTTTTAAGTCATGAATTCATTTATGTTGTGTCTTCTAGTTTCCATATCTTTATGTTGAGGGTAGGTTCTTATATGTTCTCATTACTTTCCATTTCATGTCCAAATGATTATAGAACCTTTCTTCTCTCATCAATTTGTTTTCTTAATTTTTAAGTGACGTCGTTAGGCTTCTGAATTTCTTGTAAAAGAATTATCATCTTCTCTTTCCTTTCAAGATTCCTTTTCTTGTGGTATGTCATTAAAATATCAATACAATGTTATTATATCCATTTAATTATGTATTTATATTTTAATATAAGTTATTTATGTGTGTGTTACCCTTGTACCCTCTCTTTTTATAATTTTCTAAAACCATGTTATATAGTCGTTATGCTGTAGAAATTTCATCTCAAAGTTTCTATCTCTTTCTCTCAGGAAACCATATTATTTATTTATGTGAATACCCAGACCTATTTCATTTCTATGGGTGTTCATAAATATATTAAAATGATATATTTTATTCTGGAATCGACATACATATAACCCTCACTCCCTTTCCATGGGTTATAAATGATATAATGATCTTATTTTTTAAAAGTTTTAAAACGTCAGGATTTTGAAATGAAACCCATTTATTTTATTCTCTATGGGTTATTTATGAAATTTTTTATTATGATATATGTGGCTCACATGAAAGTAAATAAATATTAAGGGTGCGCCCTGATAGCGCTCCAATTCATTGGGTAAAAAAATTAATCTCTAGAGATGAATAGTTTCACGATATCTTGGGAAATAACCTTGGTAATTTTTATGACACCTCGGGGATAAACCTTGGTGATATGTTCATGAATGTCTAATTGAAATTTTGAAGCCACATATTCAAGTTATGATTCATGTTCTTTTTATTATTATATTCATATTCTTCCATTTATCATGTCTTTATGACTTTTATCATGTTCTTATTAATATTACTCAAGATCACATGTCAAATGTTTCACTTGTTTTCCTTACTGAGCCTTCTTCTCAACCTTAGTATGACTCCAATTTATGTGATGCAATAATTGTACATAGGATGAACCTATAATGAAGCCCTAAAAGTGTATTATAAGGATTTTTTATATTGTTTTCATGTATTATGTTCCTGATTTCCAAGACACTAGACTTTAAAGATCCTTTTTTTGTAAAATGTAATGAAAAAGTTATGTAATAAAAAGGAGTTATGCCATAGTTGGTATCAGAGGATAGTTTAGTTATTTATGGAAATTAGGATGTGAAAACATTAGGAAGAACCCTTTAGAAAAGTTTAAATTTAGGAAAACTTCCTCGTATTTTGATGAGTATTGAGTAAGTGGTTTATCAAGAAAATATATCCTTGTCTGGATACGAGCAGGTAGAGGTGGCTCTGGCACAGATCCAAATAGGGGTAAAACACGAAAACACCGATTTGAGCTACACTCAAACAGGAACTGGTACATGACAACAGGCCTTGCTATAGTCTTGGTTATGACACTCCAGGGGGATATTTTTGGTTAATCATAAGCTTTTTATGAATCATTATGATGGATTTATAGAGAAATGTAATTGTTTAAAGAAGTTTTAAGATATAAATACTTTATAGTTTAAAGATTCGTAAATTAAATAAGTTTCTAATTAAGGTTTTATTCTTTTAGAAATGGTGGGCAATAAGAGGAACCGTGAAAATAGTGACCACAATGGACCATGCGCAGACGGCCCTCCGATGGAATCTAGAATGGAAACATTCATGCGAATGATGAACCAACTGACTCAAGTTGTGGGAAATAATTTGAATCAAGCTGAGAGACCGATATCGCCACGAAGGGAACAACATTATATTGAGTATTTTATGCATCAACGACCACCAATCTTCAGTGGATCGACTGACCCATTGATTGCTGAGTAGTGGATCAGCACTATCAAGAAAATCTTTTCTGTGCTCCACTGTTCAGAGAAAGAGAAGGTCACCCTGGCTGTCAATCGCATAGAAGGAGAAGCTTATCAGTGGTGGGAGATGATTAAAAACACAATTCCAAGATTTGAGGTTGAAGATATGGAGTGGTAAGAGTTCATTGGGATCTTTTTCATTAAGTATTTCCCTCTTTCCATGAGAACAATAATGGAGAAGGAGATTCTCGAGCTGAAGTAGATGGAGAATGAATCTATGGGAAGCTATGAGATAAACTTCACCCAACTTTCATGATATACCTCTATCTTTTTCATGGATACAAATGGTTAGGATAATAGATTCTTTGGTGGACTGAGACCTCATATGTGGAAGAATCTTTCCAATAGAGACTATGATAGCTATGAAGATATCGTGCGGAGTGAGATGAAGGTCGAACTGGAGTTTGGTGAGATAAAGGGGTCTCATATATCAATTGACAAAAAGAGATCGATGGGTCCCAGCTTAGGGAGGACCTTTGATCAGGGAAGAGGAGGCTAGAAAGTGAAACAACCCACATTTAATAAATGTGGGAAGAAGCATTTGGGGAACTGCCTGCTTAGGAGTGGGAAAAGCTACAAGTGTGGAAGAGATGGCCAATTATGAGGAATTTCTGAAATGAGGTGAAACCTCAACTTCCAAACACTGAAGAAAAGGGTAATATGGTGCAGGCCCTACCTGATGTCCAGTGCTTTATGTGTGGACAACTTGGTCACTTTTCCAATCACTGTCCAAATTCTAGGGCAGTGGATATGAACCATGATCTGCCTCAACAAAGGCCAAGGGAGCAAGGTCGTGCTTTTTCTATCACGATAGTAGAAGTTGAAGCTCCAAATGATGTGGTAGAAGGTACTCTTGTTGTTCTTTCAAATCTAGCATGTACTTTGTTTTATTTTGGTTCTACGTATTCTTTTATTTCCTCCAAGTTTGCAACGATTTTAGAATCAACACCCGACTTGCTAAAAGTAGAGTTATCCGTCAAGACTTCTGGTGGGATTATCCAAGAATCGTCGGTGTTTAGAAACACTTGTATTTATTTGGTGAGCACAATCTTATAGAATATCTAGCAGTCATTCCCATGATGGAATTCGACATTATACTAGGGATGGAATGGATCTCAAAGTATAATTCTAAGATCAAATGCATAATGAAATATCAGTAGTCCTGATTGGAAAACCTATAGTTATCTTCAAAGGAGAGATATCTCAACCTGATCTTTTTCGAGAAAAACCTCCTATATCCTTCTTTATAGAATTGATCGGTGAAGAAGAAGAAGGAAATGAGAGTTTGAGGATAGAAAATGTACCCATCGTCCAGAAATACATTGACGTATTTCCTGGGGAGTTGCCTGGACCTCCCCTAGAAAGAGAGGTAGAGTTCTCCATTGAACTCATACCTGTATCTCATCCAATATTAAAGACCGCATAGAGGATGGAAAATGTTTATCTGGAGGAATTAAAGAAACAACTCTAAGATCTTTTGGATATGGGGTTTATCCGGCTGAGTGTGTCTCCTTGGGGAGCACCTATTCTCTTTGTGAATAAGAAGAACGATGGATTGATGCGGCAATGCATTAATTATAGAAAATTGAATGGAATCAAAGTAATGAACAAGTACCCTCTTCCAAGAATTGATGACTTATTTGACCAACTTCGTGGGGATCATTTCTTCTTGAAGATTGATCTTCGATCGGGTTTCATCAATTCAGGGTGAAGAAAGAAGATATTCCAAAAACTGCCTTCCGATAAAGATATGTGCATTATGAGTTTTTTGTTATGCCTTTTGGACTGACTAATGCACCTGCTATTTTTATGGATTTAATGAATAGAGTATTTAAATACTACCTTGATAACATTGTGGTAGTTTTTATTAATGATATTCTGATATATTCCAAAAGTTGTGAGGAGCATGATGATCATCTAAGGGTTATTTTTTAAACTCTACAGAAGGAGAGACTTTTTGGAATGTTTGGTAAATGTGAATTCTGGTTACAACAATTTTCTTTCTTGGGGCCCATTGTTACCAATGAAGGAATCATAGTTGACCCTACAAAGACAAAAGTTGTAGAGGAGTGGCCTCATCCTACAATAATAACTGAGATTCTTAGTTCCCTTGGATGAGGGGATAATATAAGAGGTTTGTGAAAAACTTTTCATGACCTTATAATCCATTAACCAAGTTAACTCGAAAAGGGTTCATGCTCATCTGGACAAAGGAGTGTTGGGAAAGTTTCCAAGAGCTAAATAAGAGACTGTTACTGCACCTATGTTAACTCTTCCCTCAAGTGGATAAGGATTCGTCATTTTTAACAGTGCATATTTTAAAGGGCTTGGGTGTGTCCTCATGAAAATTTACAAGGTCATTACTTATGTATCTTGATAGTTGAAGACTCATGAGCAGAAATATCCTACACATGATCTGGAGCTGGCTGTAGTCGTTTTTTCTCGGAAGATATGAAGGCACTATCTTTATGTGGAGAAATGTGATATATACACAGACCATAAAAGTTTGAAGTATATTTTCAAACAAAATGAATTGAACATGAGACAAAGAAGATGGTTGTAACTCCTTAAATACTATGATTGTTCAATTCATTATCATCCCGGAAGAGAAAACAAAGTCATTGATGCATTAAGCAGGAAAGACCCAGTTGTTCTATCCATTTTGAGGATTCAAAGAGATCCTTTGATCAATGACCTAGTAAAATTGGACTTGGGAATTATAAAGGAAGGGACATCATCAACCCTAACCCAAATGATTTCTCAACCATCACTACTAGAGAAGATCAAGAATTCTCAGAAAGAATATCCTTTATTATAGAAGAATTTTGAGGCTATGAATGATGGGAAGTTTCCTAAGTTCAATACTGATCAAGAAGGTGTACTGAAATTTCGTACAAGACTATGTGTTCCATCTATTCTGGAAATAAAGAAGGAGTTGGTGGATGAAGCTCATAGGTCTACATTCTCTATACATCCTTGTAGCAAAAAAATGTATAGGGACCTTCATGATCATTATTGGTGGGATAATATGAAAATAGTGATTACTAACTACACTTCAAGGTTCCGGGTATGACAGAAAGTTAAGGTAGAGTGACAACTTCCTAAAGGGGTATTGTAACCACTACCCCTACCAGCATGGAAGTGGGACAATATCACTATGGACTTCTTCACTAGTCTCCTGAGAACTTCCAAATAAAATAATGTGATATGGGTTATTTTGGACCGTCTCACCATGACTATCCATTTTATCTCAATTCGGGAAGATTTCTATCTTGATCAACTTTCTAATATTTATGTTAATGAAGTGGTAAGGCTACATGGAGTTCCACTTTCTATCGTATCTGATCATGATCCAAGGTTCACATCAATGTTTTGAAGAAGTCTTCAACAATCTCTGAGCACTGAATTGAATTTTAGTATGGCCTATCACCCCTAAACTGATGGCCAATATGAAAGGACTATTCAAACACTCGAGGACATGAAAAGAACTTGCTCAATGGAATTTAAAGTTGGATGGGATCAACATCTCTTTTTAGTTGAGTTCTCTTTAAAAAACAGCTTCCACTTGAGCATTCAAATCGCACCCTATGAAGCTCTATATGGGAAGTGATATAGAACTCCTACTTGTTGGGATGAAGCTAGTGAGAGAAAACTTATTGGGACTGATCTTGTGCAAGAGATGATAGAAAAGTTCCATGCCATCCAACAACACATTAAGGCTACTCAGAGTCGGAAAAAGAGCTATGCCGACAACCGTCGAAGGGACTTGGAGTTTGATGTCGGTGACAAGGTGTTTCTTCAATCGGAAGAGAGTCATGATGTTTGGGAAGAGAGGGAAGCTCATCCCTAGGTACATTGGCCCCTATGAAATCCTTGATCGTGTGGGAGCAGTGGCCTATCGACATGTACTTCCTTCAAATCTAGCACAAATTCATGATTTCTTCCACTTATCCCTCTTGAGGAAGTACATACGTGACCCATCACATGTACTAAACCCAGAGGTGGTACAACTGGAACATGACCTCTCTTACGAGGAGAAGCCAGTGGAGATCTTGGATCGTAGAGCAAGGTTCTACGCAACAAGACTACCCACCGTGTTAAGGTGTTGTGGAGGAACCAAAAATGTGAAGAAGCCACGTGGGAACCAGAGGAGTCCATGAGACAGAAGTACTCACACCTTTTTCCATCAGAGGCTATGAGATAAAATTTCAGGGACGAAATTTCTTAAGGGGGGAAGAATGTAACGACCCAGACATTTTAATTATATTTGTTTCCTAATTTTGTGTGTTATTTTATTTTATACTCAACAAAACTATATCCTTTAATTAATGAAGTGGCTATAATTAAAATGTGATTGTTGGGTTTCGACTGTTATATGACCGTTGGTCAATATGACCATTGGAAACTATAATCTTAATGTTGTGTTTTTTATAAATAAGTTTATCTTGGTTAATTAATACAGAAAGATGATTGAGTGGCCTCATCTAGTAGACTCGATCCATATGAATCCCATCTTTTGGATCTTGGGAAGGAGGTGGCATCACTGGGCTTTGCTCTGGACCAAGCCCAAGCCAAACTTCAAAGTATGAAGCTTGAACAGAATCATCTAAGGGAGAAGTTCAAGCTGATAGAAATCACCACTCGGGCAATGTTGTCTGAGCCACCCCAAGATTCTATCACTATAGCACACCTTACACTTAGGTCCTATGTTGGTGTTATAAGGGGCTATGTAACGATACCTTAGCTACTTTGTGTAATCATTTTATATAAATAAAATTGTTATTTATTCTTATGGAAAAGTTTGTGAATTTCAAATATCCAGATAAATATAGGATGTGTATTATTGATGAATTTAGGAAAAAAGGGTATTTTAAAATATTTTTGTATTCATTAAATTATTAATAATGTGAAATGATTTTCAAAAAATGGTATTCTACAGTTGTGATCAGTGAGAAATTTAGAGTCAAATAAGATCAACTTGGTTTTTAGTGAATAGTGATTTAGGAATAGTAAAAGACCCATATGAATAGTAATGAATAGTACTTTGATCAAAAAAATATAAAATTCACCCATGAATGTATAAATACATTTTAGACATCTAAAAAGTGAAAAAATGATCATAGTTTAAGTTTTGGTATTTTTGTACGCCATAAATATTTTATATACAATTTTTATAATTAATTTAATAATTTTAAATGGAAATTTATTTTCAAAAATGTAATCATAAATTGTTACTTTATTTTCTTATGGGTATACTATATTTTTATGGGACCTTGATTACTTTTTTAAGGTGTTACAAAATGAGTTATAGTTTTAAAGATGTATTTTTGAAATAAATAATGATTTCATTTAAAAATTAAATTGAAAATATTTTGAAAATTATTTCCATAAAATGGAATTCATTTTTGAATTCATATCATCTGTATTAGGTTAGGGTGAATTTTTGGGATTTTTCTAAAATAGTTGAATTATCAGTGAATGGTAAAAATGCAGTTTTGAGTTTCAAGTGTTTAATGACATCATTAATGATGTAATAATGATATAAGATTTCTGGTCGACTTATGAATAGTGAGATATTCTATGAGGTTTCCCAAGTGGTAAATACCATGGGAAAAGACCATGGGAAATCCCATGGTTTTCCAAATACCACTGATGAGGTGTCCCTAGGAAATTAATAATTTATTCACTAACTTTTCCTATAAATACCAAGCCATTTCTATAAGGCCCCAGCCTTAAACCTTACTTAATCTTGAATCATTACAAGATTACACATTGAGGATCTTTTCAGGTTTAGAGTTTTAGAGAATTAGATCATGAAACTTGCATTACATTCCACATTTAAACAATGTGGTTACATAAAAGACAATATTCATTCTTCCCATCAACGGAAACATATTTAAAATATATCACGGATTCTTTCTTGACATATCCTTGACACTATCATCACATCATGTACCATTCCCTTGACCTGTGAAAAACATTTCAGAAACTTGGGATGAGCATAAAAATCTCAGTAAGGGTTATAAAAATATAGAAAAGAATCATGAGTTCATAAATACATAAGAATGAAATCATACTTTACCCATAAAACAAAGGCACTTTAACATACCTCATCAAACCATGAATAAATCATAGAAAACATAAGACATAAAGGTAACTTGAGGCATTCATAACATTCTTACATAGGGAGTAACCCTCTTGGTTACGTTTGGAATACCCATCACAGTATATTCCCTAAATCTCTTCGGAGAAACCTTAACGTTTCACTCCTTCGCGTTACCCAATGCATTGGAGAGCTATAACGGGCTCACCCACCCTTAGTTTATCACGGAACCACCCGTCTTCATAATAATGCCCAAGAACCATAACATAATCATATCATATAAAACATGCATAAAGGAAACATAAAATTTCTACATTTCAATCACGAGATATCAATACAACACATTGATATAAAAACATTATGAAAACCTTTTTCAATACTAAAATAAAAGAAAATTAAAACATGGTATTTATTTTTCTTTTAGAAAGAAGGTATGGCTTGTAGAGGAAGCCGAAACTCAAAAAACGGTCATGACAGCAGAGAAGTCGTTGTCGCCGCATACGTACGACAAAAACATTCGCTTTTGTCGTTTAGTAAACGCTTCGTATAAAAAAGATTCCTTTTGAATAAACATAAAAGTCAAAGGGGTTTATACACCGTATAAAAGAAAGTTGTGTATAAAATAAAATATGCCTCAATGAAAGGAGATTGAGAAGAAGTCCCATACCACCTTGAAGCTTTTAAAATTTTAAACCATTAATATCAATATAAATAAATCCTTAAAACCATTTTGAAAACATGGATATTAATAAGAACAAATAATTAAAACAATTAAAACGATATTTCGGTTAAAGGGGTTTTACCAAAATCAGAGACACTTGAATACAATAATTGAGGAATAACATTCAGTCAGAACTTTATAATATCATGAGAATAAATGGATTTATGATATAATACTCCAAAGGACAGTATATACACCATATAAGAGTGAATTGGTGCATAACAACAATGAACCCTCAATAGAAATGTCAAATGTGATGAAATCCCTTATAAAGAAGGTACCCTTAAATTAAGGACAAATCAATCTCAAAAATATGTGTGAAAAATATAAATACAACCAATATAAGTGGATATAAAGTGTAAAACAATAAAATTTCATTCACACATATTCAATGGATGACATATTCAATGACCACATGTTGAACCTAAAGAAATCGAAATTGGGTTAAAAAGTTCCCTTGACAGCCTAACGGCATCACATCAAAATGAGTTGATGAGAGATAAAAAGTGTATCTCATCACTTGGACATAAAATTTACATCAATAAGGATATATGAGAACATATCCCAACATAAAAATATGTAAATTAAAATACCCAACAAAAGAAGTCTTTTAAAAAAGAGGAGGGTGAAAGGTTCCCTTACCGACTTGGGTATCTTTCAAAACATACACCCCATGAAAGAAGGACAATAGATCATTGATGTAAATACTCATAAACGAAAGTATATTACACAAAGAGTATAATAATTGGCAGTACATACACCACTCAATGGAATTTGTGGCAAATGTAGCATAAATCTCACGGGAATAAAAGTGAGATGAAAAATCCCTTACGAACTCTCGGCAGCCTAACGGCGCCACATAAAACTTCCGAATATGGATTGATGAGATCAAATAGGGTATCTCATCACATTAAAATAAAATGTACAGAAAGAGGAATATAAAAGAACATCCCCCAACATTACAAAGAGGATCTTAAAAGAAGTGACATAAAGGAGAGTACTTAAAAAGAAAGAGAGGTTAGATCTCTTACGAAAGTTCGGCAGCCTAACGGCGCCACTCAAAACTTCCAAAATGGATTTATGAGAGGGAATAGGGTCTCTCTTCACATGAACATAAAAATTACAGTAGGAGTAATATAAAAGAACATCCCAATCATAAGAAATATGAGCTTAAATGAAATGACATAAAAGAGTGTACTTAAAAGAAAGAGAGTTGTAGGATCCCTTACCTCGGGTCCGACTTGACTCGATCGTTCTTTAATCTCCTGAATAATAAACTTGAGTTAATTTCTACTTGATTAAGAACCTTTTTCAAGCTTATTATTCCTTTTATATCACTTATTTCCTTATTATAAACACTATGTAATCATTAAGTTAATACTATTTGTTTTTCCGATATTTGGTTCTTAAGTCGAAAGTGGACTTCTTACAATTACATGTTGTTCATGTGGCCAAATGTTTATTATATCCAGAATTTAATTCATTATTTAGATATCATATATGTCATATATATCCAGTACATGCATGAATTTATTACATTACATAATTATTTAGAGGTAAGAAATGAAATGCACCGTTCATGGAGACGGTAAGCCGTACGTACGCATGAACGCTACTTTCATTTCTATTTCGTATTTTATAGAATGGAATAATAATTATATAAAGGTATATTATAATTCCAGTATAATATCAAATATAATATCATATTTCCATCCTTTATACATCCCACATATGGTATTTTAACGAATCAAATCACTTTGAGGGGGCGGTAGTCCGCACTTCCTTAAATGAAGATATCGCGTATACCCATAATGGAAGCCATAAAGTTAAGACAAAAAATGAAAAATACAGAAGCATAAGTAAAACATAAACATATTATATATCATATATAAAAATAGTGACATCATAATGGCCACCTTTTAAGGTGTTAAATGAGTATTGAACAATCATCGTTTCGGGAGGCAGAATTTCTCCATCCACGGAAACCGTATGTTCTTTAACCATTTGATGTAGTTGTGTGAGAGTGTAGCTCGAATAAATCTTATAACAACATCCTAGTATATTGAAGATACTGTTGTTGTTACAAAATAAGAAAATAAAAAGAGTTTAGGGGGTTGGAGAAGCAAAATAAAACAAATGAACATTAGAGAATGAATTACCTTTAAAAGTGTAACTCCTTTTGATTTGAGACAAAAGGCTTCCTTTGAAAGGATTATTCCCAAAGGAAATCCTCTAGGATTAGGAGAGGGATGTGGAGAGAGTAAATGGGCAGGGTTTGGCCGAGCCAAAGGCTTGAGAAGTGTGTGAAATGAGGTAGAGGTGGGGGCCTTTTATAAGAGGAGAGGAGGGGCACTTTTGGAAAGTAAGGAAATATTACTTTATTTGAAAATGTGTTTCGGTTTTAAAAGGTCCCACATTGATATAATTAGTGGATAAGGTTATAAGAGTTCGAAATCCACCCATCCAATATGTTTTGGACATGTGTAATTCATAGATATTACATTATATTTCCATTTTATTTTAATCGTTAAATAATGATGTCATCACTGCATCATTATGATGTCATAAATAATTTAATTGATTTAATGTATAAAAATTATACAAAAATTACTATGATGTATGAAATGTTTTTATCTTTCCAATGACTATTTATAATCAAAAATATGACTTGTATAACCCTACTTAAAAATTGTTTTAGTAAAACATATCATGTTTGTGTCAATTTTACTTTTCCATTAAGTAAAAATATATTATTGTCATTTTCCAACTAAAGTGGCTCCATGGGGTCCCCAAGTTGGCCCATGGCTTGTCTCGGTCGGCCATGACTCACCCAATAGGTGTAGGACAAGTGTCATGGTGTTTTCACATTCTTATAATATCATTTTTACCTTAAACTACACTAATTACCACTAATCGCGATTAAAAACTTAATAAGTTACTATTCACCAAAAAATTATTTTTATCCCATTGAACAACATTTTACTTCTTAATGAAAACCATGTATGTCGGATTTTTGAAATTAAAAACACAGAAGTGTTAAAATTTCATTTAAACGAAAAATCAGCTTTTATAAGTACCACTTAGTGGTTTCACTATTCATCAAAAATTGAAGTTTTTCAGAAAATTACCAAAACTTCACCCTAAGCTATATTTGATATTACGAACTCAAAAATGAAGTCCGTTTTAAAAAATTCAAAACATATTAGTCACATTAATTAATTTAATAATTAATTCCCGCTGTCAGAGCAAATAGCGTGTTTTTATAAAACAATAAGTATCAAAAGATTGACACTAGTTTAAGTCTGATTTCAAAGTGAAATTAATTCCAACGACCACTATCGGATTTAATGGTAAAAATATTTTCTAATTTCACTTTAAAACCAATTCAATATATTATATAATCATATAAATAAATTAGATTAAAAAGAGGTTTTGAATTAAAACACAACATTTACACTATTCATTAAAAAAATGAACTTTATCGGAAAGATACCAAAAATTTACACAAAGTAAATTTTGATGTCCCGATTCTTAGTAAGAGTTTTATTTGGTCCAAAAAAATGTTTAAGAGTGAACAAAACTATATTTAATAACAGTTCTTCATTAAAAGGTGATAAGAGAACCTTTGGTGAAAACTAGGGCATATACGCCTAAAATTGAATTCTTTACGTATTTTAAGCCTTTAGCTTTTATTGGATAAATGTAAAAACATTTAAAAAACATATATAATCATATTTTAGTTATTTCTATCCATTCCCGCCAATACAACGGCTACATGTTAACTACCATTTGAAATAATATAATTTTATTATTAGAGTGCAACGTAAGATTCCCAAGAAACTCGTTGTTGCATGTTGGGTACGCCATCGAGCATAGCGTCCCCTTTAAAGTCATATTAATATTTTATTCAAAAATATGGATAAATATGAAAATTTCATATTCATTATTTACTTGGGGTGTTACATCCTTCCCCCCTTTTGGGAATTGCATCCTCGCAATTTTAAAATTGCGCTTGAAAACATCCTTGAAAGTCCCACATCGGAACAAGAGTTGGTAAAACAATCACTTTAAAATAAAGAGAGATAAGTACAAAGGTCACCCGAGTTAACCAATACTAGGATTCCAAGTATGAAAATATGGACATGGAGGAAAAAACAAAGGGACATGTCCTGATGGAGAGTGATAGAAAACAAGTTTAGGAGAAAGTTAACCACGAGAAAATCACAAACTTGTGATGGGTTAAACAGTGTTGGGTTCCCCAGTAGGAAAAGTGAATAGACAACATTTTTGTTTTAAGTTACTTTTTATTTAGTAATTTATTCACAGGGAAACATAATCACTTATCATGTTGACTTTCTACTCATATTTTCTCCAAAAGGTGAGTATTTAGGAAGGCTTGTTCACATTAAGAGTACTATAATCAACTTCTAGAGAATCACCTAATCCACAAAAGAGGACTATATACTTCCCATGTCTTTAGGCTTTAACCAAAACCAAAACCAAAAAGGCTAGTACAAGATCAGATAATCCAAAAAAGGATAACCCTTTATAAAAAGAAAATCTATTCTTAATCTCCAAAATTTGTCCAACAAAACCCAAAGTTCGACGAGGACCATTCTATAATAAATTTGTCCATAAAATTATTCAAAGTAAACCAAACTAAGATTGAAACCCAAATATTTGAAGGATTTAGTCACATAGTCTTCCAAGTTAAATCGTAACATTTATCTCCAAACAACATCAGTTTCTCCTAAAGTCCCTTATTGAAAAGTAATTAACCTAATCACATATCCTCCATGATAGGTTAATCATTTTCATAAATAACCCAAAATCATCTTACTCTTAATTCATAAAATCATATAACCAGAAAGAATCAGTCAATCTAACCAGGGACTTCCCGTAGTCCAGTGGTAGGCGGTAAATACCAGTCGCACTTTGGTTGTGGGTTCGATTCCCGCAGCTTTGTCCGACGCGACGGGTTGTCACACGGTCTGCGTGTTGTCCTTTTTATAAAACTCCAAAAATAACCCCAAAATGTTTTAAACTCAATAGTTTCCTTATACCTTTAATTTTCATCCAAATTCATTATGATCTCAACACCTTAATTCTTGAAGTCTTATTTCACCACCATAAGATAAAATAAAACAATTCCCAAAATGAATAACATCATACCTTGATCATGGCATCCACTCGGTCTCATCGTCATCTTGCTCACGTAGGTAGAAGTCCCATGCATTACAACAATGATTTAGAGATCCTTCAAAATCATTTGCTTCCTCTATCCAAATACACCTTGTGCAAAATGGGTCATATGGGTGTTCACAGAAAAACAGTTTTGGAAAATAATCATGTATGACATATAATTCCAAAACATCTGATAAAACATGATTTCTAAAAAATAGTCGGACTGAAATTGAGTTGAAAATTTCTATCATTGGTCCTTTTAAAATACCATAAGTATGTGATGTGAGACTATATTTTAAAAGCAAATATAAATAGGTTGCGCAAGGGTCTCCTTCCTCAGCACCATTTTGAAAATCATAATATGCTTCTAATTCTTGTGATAAGGTAAAATATTTGAAAATACCTTGATAATATTTACCTCTCTTGAAAACATGAGAATATTGTGAAAATAGTATTTTTCTAAAAACAACCCATGATCCACGATGATAACGAGGTATAGCGGAGGTGTTTGATATCTCAAACAAATGCTTGCAAGTGAGTTGTATGCTAGAAAAAGTTTCACAATCATCTGAAGATGACTTTGCAATAATTATTGCAAGCATGTCATCAGGAAGAGATAGAAATGTCGTTTGAGATCCTCCTCCTTCCATTCGTAACCGACTTTTCTTGACCTGAAAAAAAAAATTTAAAACAAGGATTTAACTGAAATAATAGTTATAGGGACTGATCATGTGCCTCACAAAAACTCCTAATCCCTAAAGTTGTCTAAACCGACCTTTGATACCAACTATAAGGCCCCAGCCTTAAACCTTACTTAATCTTGAATTATTACAAGATTACACATTGAGGATCTTTTCAGGTTTAGAGTTTTAGAGAATTAGATCATGAAACTTGCATTACATTCCACATTTAAACAAAGTGGTTACATAAAAGACAATATTCATTCTTCCCATCAATGGAAACATATTTAAAATATATCACGGATTCTTTCTTGACACATCCTTGACACTATCATCACATCATGTACCTTTCCCTTGACCTGTGAAAAACATTTCAAAAACTTGGGATGATCATAAAAAGCTCAGTAAGGGTTATAAAAATATGGAAAGGAAACATGAGTTCATAAATACATAAGAATGAAATCATACTTTACCCATAAAACAAAGGCACTTTAACATACCTCATCAAACCATGAATAAATCATAGAAAACATAAGACATAAAGGTAACTTGAGGCATTAATAACATTCTTACGTATGGAGTAACCCTCTTGGTTACGTTTGGAATACCCATCACAGTATATTCCCTAAATCTCTTCGGAGAAACCTTAACGTTTCACTCCTTCGCGTTACCCAATGCATTGGAGAGCTATAACGGGCTCACCCGCCCTTAGTTTATCACGGAACCACCCGTCTTCATAATAATGCCCAAGAACCATAACATAATCATATCATATAAAACATGCATAAAGGAAACATAAAATTTCCACATTTCAATCACGAGATATCAATACAACACATTGATATAAAAACATTATGAAAACCTTTTTCAATACTAAAATAAAAGAAAATTAAAACATGGTATTTATTTTTCTTTTAAAAAGAAGGTATGGCTTGTAGAGGAATCCGAAACTCAAATAACGGTCATGAAGGCGGAGAAGTCGTTGTCGCCGCATACGTACAACAAAAACATTCGCTTTTGTCATTTAGTAAACGCTTCGTATAAAAAATATTCCTTTTGAATAAACATAAAAGGCAAAGTGGTTTATACACCGTATAAAAGAAATTTGTGTATAAAATAAAATATGCCTCAACGAAAGGAGATTGAGACGAAGTCCCATACCACCTTGAAGCTTTTAAAATTTTAAACCATTAATATCCATATAAATAAATCCTTAAAACCTTTTTGAAAACATGGATATTAATAAGAACAAATAATTAAAACATTTAAAACGATATTTCGGTTAAAGGGGTTTTACCAAAATCAGAGACACTTGAATACAATAATTGAGGAATAACATTTAGTCAGAACTTTATAATATCATGAGAATAAATGGATTCATGATATAATACTCCAAAGGACAGTATATACACCATATAAGAGTGAATTGGTGCATAACAACAATGAACCCTCAATAGAAATGTCAAATGTGATGAAATCCCTTATAAAGAAGGTATCCTTAAATTAAGGACAAATCAATCTCAAAAATATGTGTGAAAAATATAAATACACCCAATATAAGTGGATATCAAGTGTAAAACAATAAAAGTTCATTCACACATATTCAATGGATGACATATTCAATGACCACATGTTGAACCTAAAGAAATCGAAATTGGGTTAAAAAGTTCCCTTGACAGCCTAACGGCATCACATCAAAATGAGTTGATGAGAGATAAAAAGTGTATCTCATCACTTGGACATAAAATTTACATCAATAAGGATATATGAGAACATATCCCAACATAAAAATATGTAAATTAAAAGAACCAACAAAAGAAGTCTTTTAAAAAAGAGGAGGGTGAAAGGTTCCCTTACCGACTTGGGTATCTTTCAAAACATACACCCCATGAAAGAAGGACAATAGATCATTGATGTAAATACTCATAAAAGAAATTATATTACACAAAGAGTATAATAATGGGAAGTACATACACCACTCAATGGAATTTGTGGCAAATGTAGCATAAATCTCACGGGAATAAAAGTGAGATGAAAAATCCCTTACGAACTCTCGGCAGCCTAACGGCGCCACATAAAACTTCCGAATATGGATTGATGAGATCAAATAGGGTATCTCATCACATTACAAAAAAATTTACAGAAAGAGGAATATAAAATAACATCCCCCAACATTACAAAGAGGAGCATAAAAGAAGTGACATAAAGGAGAGTACTTAAAAAGAAAGAGAGGTTAGATCTCTTACGAAAGTTCGGCAGCCTAACGGCGCCACTCAAAACTTCCAAAATGGATTTATGAGAGGTAATAGGGTCTCTCATCACATGAACATAAAAATTAAAGTAGGAGTAATATAGAAGAACATCCCAATCATAAGAAATATGAGCTTAAAAGAAATGACATAAAAGAGTGTACTTAAAAGAAAGAGAGTTGTAGGATCCCTTACCTTGGGTCCGACTTGACTCGATCATTCTTTAATATCCTGAATAATAAACTTGAGTTAATTTCTACTTGATTAAGAACCTTTTTCAAGCTTATTATTCCTTTTATATCACTTATTTCCTTATTATAAACACTATGTAATCATTAAGTTAATAATATTTGTTTTTCCGATATTTGGTTCTTAAGTCGAAAGTGGACTTCTTACAATTACATGTTGTTCGTGTGGCCAAATGTTTATTATATCCAGAATTGAATTCATTATTTAGATATCATATATGTAATATATATCCAGTACATGCATGCATTTATAACATTACATAATTATTTAGAGGTAAGAAATGAAATGCACCGTTCATGGAGACGGTAAGCCGTACGTACGCATGAACGCTACTTTCATTTCTATTTCGTATTTTATAGAATGGAATAATAATGATATAAAGGTATATTATAATTCCAGTATAATATCATATATAATATCATATTTCCATCCTTTATACATCCCACATATGGTATTTTAATGAATCAGATCACTTTGAGGGGGCGGTAGTCCGCACTTCCTTAAATGAAGATATCGCGTATACCCATAATGGATGCCATAAAGGTAAGACAAAAATGAAAAATACAGAAGCATAAGTAAAACATAAACATATTATATATCATATATAAAAATAGTGACATCATAATGGCCACCTTTTAAGGTGTTAAATGAGTATTGAACAATCATCGTTTCGGGAGGCAGAATTTCGCCATCCACGGAAACCGTATATTCTTTAACCATTTGATGTAGTTGTGTGAGAGTGTAGCTCGAATAAATCTTATAACAACATCCTAGTATATTGAAGATACTGGTTTTGTTACAAAATAAGAAAATAAAAAGAGTTTAGGGGGTTGGAGAAGCAAAATAAAACAAATGAACATTAGAGAATGAATTACCTTTAAAAGTGTAACTCCTTTTGATTTGAGCCAAAAGGCTTCCTTTGAAAGGATTCTTCCCAAAGGGAATCCTCTAGTATGAGGAGAGGGATGTGGAGAGAGTAAATGGGCAGGGGTTGGCCGAGCCAATGGCTTGAGAAGTGTGTGAAATGAGGTAGAGGTGGGGGCCTTTTATAAGAGGAGAGGAGGGTCACTTTTGGAAAGTAAGGAAATATTACTTTATTTGAAAATGTGTTTCGGTTTTAAAAGGTCCCACATTGATATAATTAGTGGATAAGGTTATAAGGGTTCGAAATCCACCCATCCAATAAGTTTTGGACATGTGTAGTTCATAGATATTACATTATATTTCCATTTTATTTTAATCATTAAATAATGATGTCATCACTGCATCATTATGATGTCATAAATAATTTAATTGATTTAATGTCTAAAAATTATAAAAAAATTACTATGATGTAGGAAATATTTTTATATTTCCAATGAATATTTATAATTAAAAATATGACTTGTATAACCCTACTTAAAAATTGTTTTAGTAAAACATATCATGTTTGTGTCAATTTTACTTTTCCATTAAATAAAAATATATTATTGTCATTTCCCAACTAAAGTGGCTCCATGGGGTCCCCAAGTTGGCCCATGGCTTTTCTGGGTCGTCCATGACTCACTCAATAGGTGTAGGACAAGTGTCATGGTGTTTTCACATTCTTATAATATCATTTTTACCTTAAACTACACTAATTACCACTAATCGCGATTAAAAACTTAATAAGTTACTATTCACCAAAAAATTATTTTTATCCCATTGAACCACATTTTACTTCTTAATGACAACCATGTATGTCGGATTTTTGAAATTCAAAACACAGAAGTGGTAAAATTTCATTTAAACGAAAAATCAGCTTTTATAAGTACCACTTAGTGGTTTCACTATTCATCAAAAATTGAAGTTTTTCAGAAAATTTCCAAAAATTCACCCTAAGCTATATTTGATATTACGAACTCAAAAATGAAGTCCGTTTTACAAAATTAAAAACATATTAGTCACATTAATTAATTTAATAATTAATTCCCGCTGTCAGAGCAAATAGCGTGTTTTTATAAAATAATAAGTATCAAAAGATTGACACTAGTTTAAGTCTGATTTCAAAGTGAAATTAATTCCAACGACCACTATCGGATTTAATGGTAAAAATATTTTCTAATTTCACAATAAAACCAATTCAATATATTATCTAATCATATAAATAAATTATATTAAAAAGAGGTTTTGAATTAAAACACAACATTTACACTATTCATTAAAAAAATGAACTTTATCGGAAAGATACCAAAAATTTACACAAAGTAAATTTTGATGTCCCGATTCATAGTAAGAGTTTTATTTGGTCCAAAAAAATTTTTAAGAGTGAACAAAACTATATTTAATGACAGTTCTCCATTAAAAGGCGATAAGTGAACCTTTGGTGAAAACTAGGGCATATACGCCTAAAATTGAATTCTTTACGTATTTTAAGCCTTTAGCTTTTATTGGATAAATGTAAAAACATTTAAAAAACATATATAATCATATTTTAGTTATTTCTATCCATTCCCGCCAATAAAACGGCTACATGTTAACTACCATTTGAAATAATATAATTTTATTATTAGAGTGCAACGTAAGATTCCCAAGAAACTCGTTGTTGCGTGTTGGGTACGCCATCGAGCATAGCGTCCCCTTTAAAGTCATATTAATATTTTATTCACAAATATGGATAAATATGAAAATTTCATATTCATTATTTACTTGGGGTGTTACAATTTCCCTCATTCATTTCATTCCAAAATCATCCTCAATGATGTTCTGGTCTCCATACCTCCCATGGAGTCCTCCCAGGGTTCCCTCAAGCCTCCCAAGGTCCCGACATTCTCGCTTTCGAAGTTACTCTTCAAGGTAAGGGTTCCTTTCACCCTCCTCTTTTAAGTCATGAATTCTTTTATGTTGTGTCTTCTAGTTTACATCTCTTTATGTTGAAGGTATGTGATTATATGTTCTCATTACTTTCCATTTCATGTAAAAATTATGATATACCCTTTATTCCCTCATCAATTGGTTTTTTTAATTTTTAAGTGACGTCGTTAGGCTGTCGAATTTCTCATAAAAGTAATCACATCTTCTCTTTCCTTTCAAGTTTCCTTTTCTTGTGGTATGCCATTAAAATATCCATACCATGTTCTTATCTCCATGTTATTCTATATTTATATTTTAATATTAGTTATTTATGAGTGGGTTACCCTTTTACCTTCTCTTTTGATTATTTTCTAAAACCATGCTATATAGCCATTATGCTGTAGAAATTTCGTCTCAAAATTCCTATATCTTTCTGTCAAGAAACCATCTTGTTTATTTATGTGAATACCCAGACCTATTTCGTTTCTATGGGTTTTCATAAATATATAAAAGGGATATATTTTATTCTAGAATGTACATAAATATAAACCTCACTCCCTTTCCATGGGTTATAAATGATATAATGATCTTATTTTTTTAGAACTTTTAAAACGTCGCGATTTTGAAATGAAACCCATTTCTTTTATTCTCTATGGGTTATTTATGAAATTTTTTATTATTATATATGTGGCTCACATGAAAGTAAATACATATTATGGATTCACCCTGATATCCCTTCAATGCATTGGGTAAATAATTAATCTCTAGAGATGACAGGTTTCACGATACCTTGGGGAATAACCATCGTAATTTTCATGACACCTCAGGGATAATCCTTGGTGATATGTTCATGAATGTCTAAATGAAATGCTGAAGAGACATATTCATGTTATGATTCATGTTATTTTTATTATGATATTCCTATTCTTCCATTTATCATGTCTTTGTGACTTTTATCATGTTCTTATTAATATTGCTCAAGATCACATCTAAACTGTTTCACTTATTTTCCTTACTGAGCCTTCTTCTAATCCTTTCCTTGATGTATATCTCCAAGTTATGTGATTCAGTAATTATAAATATTATAAACCTATGATGAATCCTTAAAAGTTTATTAGAAGGATGTTTTATGTTTTTTTCATGTATTATGTTCCTAATTTCCAAGACACTAGACTTTAGAGATCCTCTATTTGTAAAATGTAATGAAAAGTTATGTAATAAAAAGGTTAGATTCCATAGAACTCCTATTCTATATTTTAATGATATTTTGGTCCAATTATCTATTTTTAAAAAATGAATTTTCTCCATAAAATATCATCAAAAATAGCCATTTATTTTTATTTTAGTGGAAATAGATTATTCATGTCTATACAACACAATATAAATTACCAGCACCCTTAATATCAATAATAGTCATTAATTTAACTTATAGGGTTGGATATAAATGGGTAAATGGTGTGTAATGTGGCTAGCTAACAAGGTATTTCATGTATATTAGGGTCTTAATAATTTCTGCATGTAAATACATTCCAAATAGGATTTGAATATAAAAAGGGATTTCAAAATGCTGCCTCAATCATACTTAACACATTAAATGAACTATAACATCTTTAAAAAGGATAGTATCATCATATTCTAGATCACAATACTTGACTTAAGACTCTCATGAAATATTGAAAAAGTAAATAATATGTTAAAATTATTATAAACCTGCTAGGTTGGTAATGATATTTATTTTGCAAAGTACTAGTGTACATGATTTTCAAAATAAATCAATAATATTTAAAAGAAAATATTGTAAATGAGGAAAAAAATTCATATTAGTTATTATTTAAAACCATATACATTCAAATCCATTAGTGAGTAAAAAATAAAAATACGAAATAAATTTTATAAGATATTCAATTAATATTATTATGCAAAAAACACCCCAAATATTAAAAAAAGGAAACAAAAAATGAAAAAGTATAGAATAAAACAAATAAAAGAAAGATAAAGATAAGTTTACATCCCCTATGACTTAATATTTAACAACCATTTTTTAGACCAACAAAATCAAATGAAACTTTATTTATAATAAAATATTAGAAAAGAAGAAACCTAAGATTATTTAAAGTGGAATATTTGAGTTAAGATAATATTTTTGGCTTCATTAGAAATTAATATCAATAAAAACATATGTAATTTATTGAATGAAAAATAAAAAAAAAGAAAGGGAATAAATAATTCGTTCAAACCCTTATCTGGGTACTGGTTTTTATCTATCTTCATTTGGGAAGTGACGTTATCTTATTCTTCATATGATGGTTGATGTGGCTGGAATGATTTTAGCCACAACATCCACTTTATTCCAGTGCTCTTCAGTAAGCACTGGTGGTTGTGGAATTCATTGATAATATACTTTAGGTATATCCCTAAAGAAATATGGTACAAATTCTACAGTAGGGGAGGAGAAAGAATGGTTCATCTTCCTTTTCTTTGACCAAAACATCATTGGCCTCTTCCTCATATAGGTCTTATCCATTTTTGTTGTGTAAAACAATTTATCAAATGGAATGTTAGTGAAACACACAATTTTAATATAATTAAATCATAATGAATCAACAACTAAATATTCCCTTTCATATAAAGTATCTTGAAACTTGATCTCTTCTAACAAGGTCACTAGGAACTTAGTCTCAGTTGTTGAATCATATTTTTAATCATCCTCCAAGAAAATCCATGTGTTGGATGAATATGAAAATTCAAAGAAATGGGATTTAATACTCAATTAATATTCAATAAAAGAATAATGAAATGATTTTTTGAAAATATTGTCTTCCTGATTAGGATTCACTTTAATTTCGTATTCTTTACCTAGTTCCACTTGGAGATTAGTTATTGGATTTGGGGGAAAGTTGTCAATATCCTCCAACTTTCTTTTAGTTATACCAGTTTGGAAATATATTATTCTAATGTGAGTGATAGGTAAGGGCCTATAAGTGACATCGGTCACTTCACCCTCTCACCATAGGGTTTTCCTCAGAGGTGATATGGAGGGGGGATGATTTTGTGGGTCCTCACTGGTTCCTCCCCCCTCCCCTTCCTATTTCTATATTTATCCTCCTCTCCATTCACTATTCTATAGACTTTCTTTGATTCTAGTATCTCAATCTATTTTCCTTATCACTAGTTTTCCATGGATGGGTTCAATGTCTACTTTCAAGGTGGTGTCGTTATTCTTCTTGAAATATCTATAGGGATGTTTTGATGGTCCTGGTGATGATTACTTGTTGTTGAATCCCTTTACCACTACAAACCTACTATGACCTTGGGTTCCTTCATGCCTCTCCAAGGATGATCTTTAGTAGGAGTAAAAAATTGTTTTGGGGTTAATGGTTTTTGCAGTAAATGGTTTTCTAGGCACTTTTAAGTTGTCTTGATCCTTTTTTAGCTTTTGGTTTCAATATTGTCAATGATGACATCATCTAGAGGCCTCAATCACTCAAATCCCTACTCTGACCTCAATTTCCTCTACTCCTCTCCTAGTCAGATCTAGATTAGTGATAACAAAAAGGTTTTAGGATATGGGATTTGGCGGAAAACAGTATTCCTTTCCCAAATTGAGTCGATTTTCTCATATAAAGATGATCTGGTTCCCTTACTCTTTGATGATGGTACTTTATGAGGTGGAAATGGAAATAAAAATGGATATGATTTTTTTTATGGTTTTTTTGGTATTTATTCATTAAAGTCTATAGTGATGGTTTTTTTTTCTACGAGCGATGGATATATTTATACTTGTTCGGTGAAGGTTTTTGGTGGGAGGATGAATGAATTTTCCCTTTCTCCCATTGATGAGGTTATGTGTATGTGATTTTATGTTATGATGTGTTTATGATAGAAAAAATGGAGTTATATGGAAGAATCATGAATCCAACAATGGTTAATTTTGATAGTGAGGTTGAAAGGTTGAGGGGAGCTTCGATGTTTTGATTGCTCTTGTCATAAGCTCCAGGGGATAAGGGAGGTAACGATGATGATGGAGTACCCATGCTGATGATGGTAGATAGAAGGTGATATGAACCTAGTTGATGTGGGTGACTCATTGATCGAGGAATCGATTTTTTTGTTTGTCTTTTGAATTTCAAATTTCATAACTGGTTACTGTATCTTTGGAATCCCACCTGAGTTTTTTTGTTACCACTCAAACTTAAACTAGCTATTTTGAAAATCAAAAAATAGAATTTTTTGATAGTGAGAGGTAAATTTTCACACCTCAGTGTTAGTGTTTATTAATTTCATTCATTTTTTTTTTGTTTCAGTGAGATTCTTTTAGTTTTTTTGGTCCTGGATGTTTTTAGTGGTTTTGATAAGTCCCTGGAGGTTTCAGGTCGGTTACATGTAGGTTCTTCATCATGTTGCATTGTATCCCTTGGATACCATGTTGTAGAAATCCACATTTACTTTGAAAATTTTCAGAGGTGATGGGTGATTGTATCATAGTTCATAGGATACTTCATGGATCTTATTTTAGTGGTATCTTATATCTTAGAGCATGGACTATACCATGGGATGTCTAGTCTTTCAAGTGAGATATTCCCCTCAGAAGAAGGAGGATACAACATAAGGAAGGGGGTCACGCCATATGGGTCTGGTCAGGATGTTTCTTGCATCGAAGGTTTAAGGATATGATACAGTGGCATGGGGATTGGGTTTTGGGGTTTCTATTTGGTGGAGTTGTGTTGCACTGTGCTCATGGACCACATTTTTGTGCGGTCATAATGGTGGAGGCTTACAGTGTAGCCTATAGGGATTATGCCACATGGGTTTATTGACTAGGTAAAGGGCCTATAGATTTTTTTAATGGGTCTAAATCTAGGTTTAGAGATCACGCTCTAGAATGGATCTATAAGGGTGTTCTTTGGTATGGAAAGGGTGACCACACCTTATCCCTATGTTCTAAATTTTATATTTTGTATGTTTATCAGTTTTCCTTTATGATCGTTTTAGGGGTATTCCCCTTCCTCTTTCTTTCTCTCATGAATTCTATATATTTTTGAAATTGGTGGTCCTCCCATCCCTCTCCTTCAATTCTATGACCTTTTTTCTTTCATTATATGAAAATTAGAAGGTATGCTTCTCTCTTTTCTCTCTTCCCTCTTATCTCCTCCAATTTTACTTGATTTTATATACCTCCCACAAGACCTAATCATTATCTGGTTTCAATCTCAAACTCAATATGGGCTATATGTAGTGGGTTTTGGTTGTTAGATCTTTATCGAGGTATCTTGATCTTGTTTTAGCATTCACTGTTAAAGGAATTGACTTCCGAAACAATTTTCATTGAACCATGGTAAGTGTTTTTATGAGATTTATTTATTTTAAATTTAATTTTATTCATGATATTTATAAATATTTAATTAATTAAATCATTACTATTTTTTATATTTGAAGTGATTTTATAATTTTTTGGAGTGATTTTTCGCTTGACATAATGGGTGTTTCAAGGGATTTTGATTTCTAAAATGATTTTTTATTTCCAAGTTATTGTAAACAGGTTTTAATAGATTTTCTAAAACAATTGGATTCATTACAATGAATTTGGACCTTTTGGGTCCAATGAGTCATCGATTCTAGAAATTTACCTGAAAAGGATGGAAATGGTTCTTACTTTGGAATGGTTTAAAGATCAGTTTTTAATGAGTTATATTAACAAAAATGATTTGAAATGACATTCAATGGGTTGGTTTTTAAATTTTGTGTTGAAATGGGATTCGAAACAACAAGAAATTACTTGGACTTCTAATTCGATTTTAATAAGGTAATTTTTCCCCTTCGACTAGTTTTCAAATAGTATGTGTATTCCATACCCCCTTGAGCCCCTATTTTTTATGCTTGATAAGTATTATTGTCCATGGTCCATGTTTTATATTTATATTGTGATATATTTGATGTGATCATAGTTGTTTCTCTCAAGGTATTTGAATGTGGTGGGGGTTTATTACATATGTTTATGATGCATTTATTGATTTCCTTGATCTCTCACATATTACTATTTGACTTACATTGTGATCCTAGAAATATTTGTGAGGGGTTGAGAGGTGATTATTGTATATTAATATTTAAATAGAATAGATCCCCAATTGTATCAGATACCAATGGAGAGTTCCACTAGTTATGTTAGTTGACATAATCTGGTTGGTTTTATATTTATGACTGCATCAATAGGTTGTGAGATAATTCTTACCCAAGTATGTTGAGGGTATCCTCACAAAATTTTTTATAAATTACCATGATTATTGATGATTCATATTAGGTAACCCTCTCTATGTTCCCTTTCTTGATTGGAACACATGGAACTGTAAATTCTACTTACATGCACACTTTCCTTTATGATATAGTTCCATGGTGATATATTTTGGTTTCCATGCATTCTGATTATTTTATAAAAAAAATTAAAATATATTTAAAATCTTGTATTTATAAAGTTAATTCAAAAGTGGATTTGAAAATGGATGATTTTATAAAATATGGTTCAGAAAAACAATAAGTGATTATTCTCATTTAAAGTAAAATAAAATGATGTTTATCAAATATAAATGAATTTGATGTTAAATTTTTATTTATATATGTATGAAAACCCCCTATTTTAAAAATTATACATCAAACAATCATAAATGAATTTTCTTTTTAAAGTAATATCACAAACTCTTTAGTGAAATACTACTGTGGTAGGTTTCAGTCAAATCCTACATTCACCATTCAATATATGCATCTTCTATTGTTTATTTTAAATTTCCTTATATGTGGTTTCATTGTTGTTGGGTTTTCATGTTTGTTGGATTGGGATTGGATAGTGACTAAGATTAAACATGGAGTTTTTTGATAGAGGTTAGTTTGGGTTTTCATTTTAGTTTCTTTTGGGATGCTTATATATTTTTCTTGAGGACCAAGATCAATTTTTTTGTTTATTTAATAGTAATTTTATTTTTATTCATATTATGTAATGTTGGATATATTTTTTCAATTTTTTTATCTTTAAGTATATTATATTTTTTACTATGTATGAATATTTTATTATTATTTATCTATTTACTTAATGGCATGGATTTCCAACTTATGGATGGGTCATGATAGATTTATGATTTAAATCCTTGTGTTTTTTTATTTGGATTACAAGGGTAAAATTTTCGAAATGATTTTGTTTTGATTATCTGGAAAAATTTTCTAACCACAAGTGATTGGGAACACACATCAGGTATGTCATGGCCCAGCTCGGGTGTCTACATCCAATGGGTGGCCCAGTTGGTACATGACAAGTGGAATCAAACCACCACTTATTATTTGGGGTGTATCTAGTTAGTATAAATGTTAGTATTTTTATTAGGACATGTGTTAGGGTGTTGAAAAATGAATGGAAATATATTTTTTTCACCAAACCATGTGTTTCAATGGGTGTTCAAGATTTGATTATTGATTTTGAGCTCAATTTTAGTGTTCTTTAAAATATATTTATAAGATTTAATTGTATTTTGATCCTCATTTTCATGGTATGAGTTTCCATGGGGGTATAATTTACTATTTTTGAATGGAATAGAATGTGATTATAGGAATTATGTTGTCCATCATGGCCTGACAAACCAATTAGTGACCAAGTGCTTGATTTTGGAAACATTTCTGGAACGTTTTCTTAATGGGTTGTAGACACCATGAAATGTATTCCATGCACTTTTTCCACAAAATGTCTTCAACTGGGCTTGAAAAGTTTCAGGTGTGACTCTTCATTTTTCATGGGCATTAGTGATGGTTGTAAAGGCATCGGCCTGAAGGGTTGGGACTACTGCCCGACACTGATCCCATGCAAGGGTGCGGGGGTGCAGCCCCCATGGTATTGAGAATTAAATTTGGCTAAGTCCCTAAAGCACCGCCCAAGGTACATATGTAAAAATACATGTGCGCCACCATGTTGGAGCTGAATGAAGAAATTATTTTGGATAATTCCTCAAATTGGTTCCCCAGATAGGCCAAATCATCGGCGGTGCACAAGCCACATGTACCCCACAATTCTGGCATGCCATATACTTGCGCGTCCAATCTCAATTCACCCAGGGTGTCCTATTTTCCTATAAATAGACCCTTGGGGTCCTTATTTTGGAATATGAATTTTCCTTAATCCCAATTGCTTCTCTGGTCTCCTTAGTACTTCACCCAAGTCTTATGAAACCTTTAAGGTAGATATTTAATATCTAGAGCAGAGGAATTGAATGAGGATCATCATACTTAAGTCCCTTTAGTGTTTGAAATCAATAACACTTGTGTTCCTAAACCGCCAAACCTCCCTAAATCAGAAACACTTGCACGCCACCAATTCCTCTCAAAGGAACTAGAGCACCCCACTTATGGTAATACTTATGAATACTCTTGAAGGCATGAGTCAAGTCTCTCCCATGTATTAACATCCAGGTTTTTCATCACTTAAGTTAACATCCGGTCACCCAAGACTACTTGAACGCCCATACCTATAGGACATATACTTACTTGGGTTCCCTTCTTTTTATTCACCTAATCCCTTCAGTATATACAATCCTTTCATCGAGCCTTCTTCAAAGACATTCATGGACAGGCTACTTATTCATTGGATACCTTATCAAAAAGGGGTTGTGTTGAAACCTCCGCCAAAACCTCTTGACATGTCAATTAATTGGGAAGGTCACATCAACGTGTATCCTATTTGGGTTTGTATATCCATAGTCAAAGTTTTCCCACATCAATTTCGTAATGGGGTTAGTATTCATTGAGTTTCTGTGGGTTTTTATATCTATAGTTACATGGAACTTTCTCACAGGAACTATGTTGAGGAGTTCTCGGTTGAGAGGATTAGGGTTTGGGTTATGAACTCCCCTTTTCATCTATATGACCAGAGACTCTAGTTCCAAATAAGAATTTTCAGGGTCACACTTTCTTTTCTAATTAAGAAAATGAGAAGTCTCCCTCTTCTCCTAGGATCTACTAGGGAACTCCCACTGAGGTAAGCCCCAAATTTCTGAGAGTCAGGCCACATAACCTCCAATGTCATTCCCCATTGGATGGTTCATTGATCTGCACCCTCTCCCACTATCTCCTCATCCTCGTATACCCTCCTCATCATAGGCATGTCCTCTTCCATTAGTGGAAGAGGAAAAGTGTGTGTGCGCCTTTTTCGAATCTTTGACATCCACTTATTTCTCACATCGATCATGACTCACACGGACTTAGATATTTGTCATGACCACAACATTTTCACAATCACCTCATCTCTTGAACTATGAGAACATTGATTCCCATCATAATTGGGATACATAGGAAGCCTTCATCAGGGCCTGAGCTCATTGGATATCCTCTTTAGGAATCTAACCCTAATTTCCAAAATTAGGTAATATTCCTTTGGATAAATCCCCCACCTATTTCTCTCAAAGGGTCATACACCCCTATGATATTAAATGATCTATGAGAACTCTGATTCCCACCATAATTGGGATACGTAAGAAGCCTTCCTAATGCCCGAGCTCCATCTCTTTTCATCCATAAAAAAGGAATCCTTTTTAGGAAGTAATCCCAAACTCATTTCTCTCAAACGACTACACTCTCTTATGAGAATCATCGAACTATTTGGGCTTTGATTCTCATCCAAATAAGATATATAGGAAGCCTCTCAAGGTTCAAACAAAACACTTCAAATCAACACCATTCTTCTAGGTCCATATTCCCAATAGGGTCTAATCCAACTTGGAAGCCCATATTCTTTCCAAGTTCCTTAGCCTACATAGGCATAAGTCCCACACCAAACCTTGAATAAGCAAATTTTTCTTATATTTACTTACCATGTGAGATTAAACTATACATCTAGGTCTTTATTACATAACCTTAAAAGGTATGATGTGTCCCATTAAGTGGCACCAAACTATGAGGGTTCTGATTCCTTTCAAAAGGATACATAGGTATCCCATTTATGTGTATGATCCCAAAATCAAAACAAACTTTCGTCTCCCTGGACGATAGTAAATTCTAGATTTACCCAATGAGTGTCTTATAAAACTACTATTATCATGAAAATGGATAAAAGAATCTCTAAATAGTATGATAGAGGATACCATTGATGGAGATCCTAGAATACATATAGATGTCTACATTAATGAAGCACCTCAAATACATATGGATGATTATAAATTTCACACATTCTAATAATTGGTTTCAAATTCCAAGGTAAACCTATGTTATATTTGGTGAATTAATAAGGATTCATTAAAATATCTAAAATATATTAGAGAGTCTCATGGTAGGAAATAATCCCCCCCAAAATGGGGTGATGAGTCCGACATCCCATCATATTGACCAATGCATGTTCTTAATTATAGTATGTTCAAACCTAAAAAATGCCAAAATTTGGAAAGTATGACCCTTTGGATGAAGAAATATTGGATTTTGATAGTTCCATAAATAAATCCAATGGAAACTGCCCAAAATTAGTGATTCCTAACCAGAACACATGTTCTGAGGGACAGGAAACAAAAATGGTGAACCTGGTGTGAATCCTTAAAAATGTAAACAGTGTTACCCATCTAACAAGACCCTGTCAATTGATAAACGAAGGCTAAAAATGGAATAAATCAGGTATGTATCCATTTAAAAGATGTTTCCTTAATGGAGTTCATTGTTTTTCTAAAGATTCTCAGAACTCCCTTCACTCAAAATGGCTTCCTTCTTGTTTTCACACATGAATGCATGGGCTGCTGCTCAAGATGGATCCTCATCCGCTAGAAGGAAGTCATCACCAACTCATCATATTCAACGTAGGTTCTCAGATGTACTGGTATGGGAATAACATCAACACGGTACTACTCCAATCGTGGAGGCTGCTCAACAGGCTCTCCAAGTTAACAACAACCCTCGATCATTCGATTAGCGACAACCAGTGTTCAAAAGTCATATGGTTACAACCACCATCTTCAATCATTTAGGGTACTTATCCCCATAATTCAATAATAAATCATTTTCATACTATAGTTAGGTGGATCAAGAGGTCACTCATGGACTCAACTCAATGTTGTAGGGATCCTTCCTAAGGGCTCATACCAACAATTTCCATCAACAGAATCGTGTGGAAGTGAACCCCCAACATGATGGAGGTGTTGCATTAGGTTGTTCAGCCCAGGTCCCTCAGACCTAGGTGTGAAAGAAGAACCATTAGGTAAAATGTTCATCCCATAGAGAGAAGGTTCTTATCTTTTCCCCCACTATATAATTCCATCAACCTAACTTGGTGGAAAACAACGAATGAGCACATACACCTATTCATCCCAAATCCACTGCCCAGCAAACTCATCTGGCAGAAACCCACCAATCCTGCTAGTTAAATCCAAGGGAGTATGTTAATAGGTACATACACATGTTTACAAACTACAAACAATCCATAAGGGTCATCTAATATCATTCAAGTAATCCCACCAATTAAATATGGTGGAAACTGGTAAGCAAGAACATACACCTGCTTACACTCATCAATTCTTCCAGCAGTATCATCTTTCATCATTGAAAGAATTACATAAACCATTCTTGGAAGAAAACAACTAGAAGACACATACACCTTCCAAATACATAAATCCTTTCAAAAATCTTGTTTGGTAGCACCCAGAGAAGTCAGTGAGAAAGCTCCAATGACAAATCTGGGGCAGACTCAACTCCCTGCCCCCATACATGAGTATTGTCAGTATCCAATGATAAGAAAAGAATGATAGGAGTAGGCACATATACCTACTCCAGATACTTAATGGACTTAAATTCCTATTCTGGATGCTAAAGTCATGAAATATATTTTAGTTATGTTGAAAGGGAAGACCCAAATTCCTACCCATATTCTGGAAGCCTGTCAAAATATCATAAAAGAAACATTAGTAGTACCAAAGATACAGACACATAATTTTCCCCACATCTAGGATAACTCATCATCATACCATCCCAGAACATATACACACCTCTATTCTTGTCTAGAAGGGTTATGTGTCATACTCCCCCATATCATATGGACAATCATATCAATAACATACACCCTTTCCAATTGTTGATAATAATCTCATTCTGAGGACTACACCAAGGAAGGCACGTACACATTCCAATGATAACCACTTCTCACTACAAGTGGCCCCAAATATGTGAGAAATAGTATCTAAGAAGAAGTATCTCCAAATATAGTTTGAAAATCAAAAGCCAATCTACAATCTGGCTCCTCTTAATGATGGAGTTCTTGAAGCCCTCAGACACTTATCTATTGCAACTCAAGATCCAACCCTCCCTTTTCCAAATTATGGGAGTATTAGTAGTAATTCTAAAGTTCCCCATTAGAAACTTTGTTATGAAGGATTTCTTCATTAAAATTTAGTAAATATAGAGAGCCTATCTTTGGATGAGAGCCAGATCAACCCTCCATCTTGATAGAAGACCAAGGAGAAACAATATTTATCCCTTTATTTAATCCACCATGGTGGTCCTCTCCATGATGGAATTGAGTGTGAAAGTTCCCTCCGCATTAGTGTTTCACATTGTCAAGATAATTCTCTAATTAACAATGTGGTAATGAGAAAGCCCTCTTATCGCAAGGCACTTTCCAATATAAGTTCATTCAGGTTTGATGTCTTATCACTAACGGGTGAAATACTTTCTCAACCATAAGATATCCTAAGGCGATGGTAATTCTCTTATCCTCCCTTAGGTCATTTTTCTTCTAATATAGAAGTGTAAAAGGCAATTAATTCCATTGTTTGTAATAAAAAAATCAAGAAACATCCACTTTGGTCGGACCATGTGGAGAAACCTCTAGAAAAAGATGATGAACATATGTGGAATATGAGAAAACAATTGGCTAAAGGTGAAATACCAATCATGTTGTGGCCTTTAGAAACCTCTCAATAAAACATTAAAAAATTGATTTTATAATATTTCATTCATGATTTTCTCCTCAACATATGGAAAACTCTTCGTCATCTGAAATCCAAAGTATTACAATATGATGAATATCAAAATCATGTAAGGGTAATAGAAGGGTTGTAATTCAAAATTAACTTTCAATCTTCCACAGTTTCCTGAAATCAAAAGATTGAGAAGCATAAGGTGACCCTCCATAGTACATTCCTTGATGTACAAAAGAGGCTAATCTAGTTAATTATTGATAACCCATCTAGTGTTCATATCATAGGATGGCATGCACACGGAGCCTTGCATTTCACTATGCTCCAAAATTAGCAAAGCCCACCATAAGTGTTATCATTAAATGTTTTTTCCCATGGCTAGATACAACCAAATTACTTTTGATGTAATCAAATAAATTCTCAAGAACAGGCCTTGAATAGCTTTAACCAGTGTCAGGCCCAAAGAGATTAAGTTGTTGAGATACTTTTTCACCAAGCATCTAAAAACATTAAGTAGGCCTCCTACTTAGAGGATGTCAGCCATTATATGGTGTAAATGTATGAAATAGCATATAGGTATTCCAAAAGAGTTGATTTATGTTGTTTTTAGATCATATACTCAGCCAATGTTCAGACCAAAATTCCCAAAATCAGAAGAGCAGCTACGTGAATCCCAGCTATAGCAGTTCAAGAGCCACCCCATCCTGCAAGGATGGGGTCTTGTATAATTGAACATTTGAATTAAATAAAAACAGCTTCAAGGTTTGAAGAAGTAGAAAAAGAATAGACACAACCTATAGGGTTGGGGGATTTTTTTACATGTACAATTTTCTCTTCAATAGAAGTCAGTTTTCTCCTGATTAGGGAAGAAGCTAAAAAGTGAACAAATAACTAAACTATCCAAAGATTCCCTTTAGGTTAATATCCATAATGTAGTTCCAGGGAATTCAACATATAGGAGAAAAAAGTCTCATGGGGGATACAGAAGGAAACGATCTTACAAAGATACTGACAAAATTCCATCAATGCATTATGTGTCAGTGAATGTCATTAATACCATTACGAAAGATCCTCTAGAAAATCAATCCAGTTTAGGGAAGTCATAAGATGAAGATATTATCCATAAAATTGTACAAAGTAATGAAAATGAATGAGGTGTGCATACCCAAAATCAGAGGCTTACCCAGAATCTAGGTATTCCATTAAGTAACCAACTCCTACCCCTTTGAAAGGCATCTATCAAGGGGAAAGGTAAAAGTCATATTATGTCTCCCTTTTCCACTAGATAAGGTAAATATCATTTTATTGAAGAAGTATTTTACTAGTAAGAATAGGATATTGAGGAGTAAAAAATACGCAATGCATAGTTACATTGAAGCGTCATTTCTTCTAGACATGCTCCCCAAGCAGATCCTCAGTTTGTACATCTTGTAGGAACTCCTCAACAAAGAAGATTTGTTGAAACTATATATGAAGATAATGTATTCCATCCATTGGGTACACATCCAGGGCAGGATAAAAAACATCATTACAAGTCTATCCCCCTGGGTTATCCAAGATAAATAGTTGCACCACCACCACTAGTGGTTTTTCCTGTCATCACACTAGTTCAAACTCTAGTTGATATACCTATATAGGTCCCAACTCTTCCAGATATTCACCAAATGCTTATGAACACAAATGTGGAATTAAAAAATCAATTAGAACATGTGGAAGAATTGTGTGCACCAATACAACCAGAAAATAAAGCTTTCCATGAATGGTTGGATCTGATCTACCCCCCAACAAACATTGTGAATACTGCATTTCCAATATTTAATGGTTCAGGAGATCTTGAGAAACACTTAATGCATTTTTTTCTCATTGTGATCCCATTATGGGGACCCCTCAACAACATGTATTAAATCTCATATGATTCGTGTGATCATTATAGGGGTCATCTTTTTTCTGGTATACAAGTTTTCAATTGTGATCAATTACTGGATGGGAAGACATCCGTCAGAAATTCATTCTCTGATTCAGCTCAATGTTGCCAAAGATAATAGTTTTTTATATTACAAATTGAAAACAAAAGAGATAATGAAATAGTTTCATATTTCATTGCTCTATGGAAAGTATTAACATATTCCTTAAATCAATCACTCCTCTAAAAAGAGTTGCAGCCCATTTTTGTGGAAAATTTGTGTGATGACTTATGCACACCACTAATCCCTGTGAAATACACAATAGGGTTTTGAGACCTTGCTTCAATCACCCAATAAGGATAGGATTCCATTATGGAAACTAAATCTAAATCTCATGTAATTCCATTAGCTCTAGGAAGGATAACTGGGAAAGTAGAGGAAGCTATAGTCACACTCAAACCAGCACATGTACCTACTTCTACTTCAAAACCACCATCATACCAAAGGGATCCACCTCCCGAGTGTCAGAAGCAACAACCAACTAAACAATATGATAAAAAAGATCAAAGTTGGAGATATTTTGAGCAATTAAAGAACAAAATTTATTCTTTTCAGAATGAATGGGTTCTTTGTTATTTCATTTTAGCTTTGGAGAACAATTTGGTTCAGTTTCCAAGGATAAAGAAACCTAATAAAGAATGAGATTAAGATCTCCCAAATTATTTCACCTTTCATCAAATGTTGGGGCATCCTATTCAGGTGTGTTTTTTTCAATGACATCCTATAAAAAAATTAGACTTTGGAAAAGTGAAAATGAAAAGTTCACCAGCCCAAGTAGCATGTGTTACTGCTACTGATCCAAAGAAAGAAGGAAAATGGCATGAAGTCAAAAAAATGCACAGTAGTATGATGATTATATGGTTATGAAAACAACCAATCAAACTAATGCCATTATTGGAACATAGTTAGAACAACTGACTTTGTCATCTTCCACTTATGTTATAGAAAATCCATCTTCATCAAAAGATCAGTCCTTCGAAGGTCAATCCTCAAAGAAGATATGTGATCAAAAAGACAAAGAGCAGTCAGAAGATGAAGAGCTTGTCTAAAGTCCACATTTATCATTAAATTTGGAAGATTTCATGCCATATGTCCCAAAACATGGGCACCATCCCACCAAACAGCATAATAAGAACCAAACTATAAATAATAATCTTTATTAGATGATGAGTTGATCTTTAGTTCCATTAATGCTATCCACTTAACATACCCCTATGAAAATGATGACTCTGGTTACGATAAACCTGAATTCCCTATTCATGATTGGGGAACTAGTGGAAGAATACAAGGTTGAGGATACATGGGAAGATGTAGATATGATAGAAACTATTATTTTAACTATACACCTACTCGAACCATTTATGTGGCAGAAACTTGTAGGAGATCCCTTTAGCAGACTCAACAAGAACAAGGAAATTCTCCCACACATGAAAGGATCAGCCCTAACATGATTATCTTGGAAGACTAATTAAAGGTTACACCATCATTCTCTCAGCAAGTAGATAGACCTATTCAGTTTAATATACCAAAAGAAGAAGTATTTATAGATTCTTCCCCAATGTAGGGTATATCTATATCCGGACCATCAAATTCCAAGTCACCTGCAAAACCGTATCTCTGTGATGGAAAAAATAGACCTCTGGACTAAAAGTATGATTTTTTGAAACATATATCCTAAGTACTGGCCATGTTTTCCATATTGGATACCATGAATCTATCGAAAGATCTTTGAGAATCACTTATTGAGGCTTCGTCAAGTCCTCAAGGGTTTGAAACTGAGTTTGTTGCTGCTGAGGTTTACTATATAGAGAATGATCCTGCAGAATGTCATGTCGTTGTATATTTTATAGATGAAGATAAAGATGATGTTGTACATGGATACATTAGACCCTTATATCTATCTAGTAGGGTTAATGATATAGACATATGATGAGCATTTATTGATAATGGATTTAGATTCAACCTCATTCTCATCTATACACTTCATCGATTAGGCCTCAATGAATCTTACTTATATCCTTCTACTTTGATGTTACAAGGTTATGACATGAATGAACAAGAACCTATTGGAAATATTACACTTAGAACTCAATTTGGGTATCTTATATCTAATTCAGATTTCATGTTTGTCCGACAGGACACAACCTTCAACATTCTGCTTGGAAGGCCTTGGCTACATCAACATGTGGCCATTCCTTCGTCATATCACCAATGTCTCAAGTATTGCATCAATGGTAAATTTGATAATTTTTATGGTTATAAATATCCATTAAAAACATGTTAATCTTAGTATATTGAAGCATAATTCAATTACACAATGGGAACAAGTTCCATGGAAAATATGTAACAAGAATCAATGCTCTGAATGGCCTGGAAAAGATACCTTCTAACCCATTCAAACATCTCAGTATAGATTATTTGTTTCCTATAAATCAAATTGAAAGGATAGACCCAAATAAAATCCCTCATCTAGTGACTTAAATAATGTCAATTACGTCAATCAAGACTGGTAGTATGGGAGAGACTGTTAATTTACCAAGAAGTGGTGAAAGATTAAATAGAGATGTCTTCATTTCATCCATCAAACTTCAACAAGTCTTTGATTCATCAAACATGATAGAATATGTTGTCAAAATACTATAGTAAGACAAGGATGTTGATTCCCAACCCATCATCTTCAATTCAATGCTCTAAGAAGACCCTTCCTCATCAGTAGGGTCATAAATGGTTTCCTCTTCTTTAAGATGTTGAAATACTAACTCCTCTCCTAACTCTGAATGTTTTTCTTCATCACCTACTCTGTAAGAAGAAACAGTAGAGGTGACACTTAAGGAAGAATAAGAAGAAGATCTTAAGGACACTCCTCCGTCATTTGAGGAAGGTTTATCTACCACCATGGATAATCTTAGAGAAATAAATATGGATACAAATGAAGATCCATGCCCCACTCTAATCAGTGTGGCCATGACTTCAGAAGAGCAAGAGATGTATACTTCATTTCTAAAGAAACATAGTTATATATTTTCTTGGAACTATACATAAATTACAAGCCTTAATCCTGATATATCCCCTCATCATTTGGGTTTTCCAGAAGAGCATCGAGGATTCAAGCAGATAGCAAGAAGAACAAATCCAACTCATGCCTCTAAAATTGAAGATGAAGTTGACAAGAGTATCAAGGATAATTTTTAAATGGAGGTGAAATATCCAAAACGGTTAGTCAACATTGTCCCAATGAAAAATACTAATGGAAAAATTAGAGTCTGCATTGATTTCATATATCTTAACCAAAATTGTCCCAATGATGACTTTCCAGTTCTGATCACAGAACTTTTGATTGATGCAACAATCGGTTATAAAGATCTCTCCTTCATGTATGGCTACTATGGGTACAATAAAATCTGAATGGCCCTATAGGATGAGGATTATACAACCTTATGATCCTCTCAAGGTGGGTTTTTCATTCATTTAATGCCTTTTGGATTAAAGAATGCAGGTCCAACGTATCAACGTGCCATGCACCATATCATCAAACCCTTTATAGAAATATTTATTGAATTTTTTTTGGACTATCTATTGGTTAAATACTGACAAAGTTATGATCATTTGACTAATTTGAAGACCATATTGAACAAACTTCTACAACAAAATTTGAAGGTGAATCCCTTAAAATGTACTTTTGGAGTAACCTCAAGAAAATTAATTAGCATCATTGTCTGCCATCACGGCATCGAATATGATCTTGAGAAGTCAAAATCAATCCTTTTCATGTCACATCTCAAAAAATTAAAATAATTAAGTTTAATTCAAGGGAACATGGCCTATATTTGGGGATTTATCTCCAATTTGGTAGGCAACAGTTTACCCTTCACCAGATTAATGAAGAAGGGATTTACATATCAATGGACCGAAGACTACCAAGAGGCATTTGATGCCCTCAACAAATATCTCCTTAGCCCATAGGTGTTAATTCCACCTGTTATAGGAAATCCACTTATTCTCTATGTGACAACTTTATAGTGATCATTGGGTGCCTTACATTCCCAAAAGAATAAAGTTGGGAATGAAAATAGTCTTTAATATCTTAGTCAAACTATGTTTGACACAGAGACTCAATATTCAAGTATCAAGAAGTGCATCCTGGCATTAATATTTGTAGTTCAAAAATTGAGGCACTACCTACAAAATCACAAGGTCCACTTGGTATCTCGCAATAACTCCCTCAAATTTATACTCATTATTCCTATAATTACAAGATGTTAGGCATAGTGGTAAGTTTTTTTCAACAATTTGATATCCATTCTCTTCCTCAGAAATCAATAAAAGTCCATGCCTTGGTAGTCTTTCTTACTAAACACCCATCTGTAGAAGATACATCATTTAATACTAAACTTTCTAATGAATAGATCTTCTTTATTCAAGATAATCCCCAAACATGAGAAATGTAATTTGATGGTGCTTCCATAATTTTAATGGTAATGAAAATTGAAAACCCCAAACTCATCAAATATGGGTTAGGAATTGTACTTATCTCCCGAAGAAAGGAAATGTTTCCATATTTCTTTATGTTATTATAAGGTGGTACCAACAATGAGGTAGAATATCAAGCTCTCATCATAGGCCTGGAATTGGAACTCTTGGTACAAGTGGACCACCTGAAAGTGAATAGTTATTCATAGTTAGTAATCAAATAGATTAATGGAGATAATTCTATCAGAAAAGAAGATTTAATCACTTTGTATGATTATTTTCGAGAGTAAAGGGCTGAATTTCCCTCAGATCCAACATTGTCTTATGTCCTGCGATCACAAAATTCCCAAGATGATGCACTAGATAATGCATCAGTAGCCCTAGAAGATCCAAATTGGGATGAGATGATAATCATTATTTCCCATCATTATGTGGTTTCACCTTTCATAAAAACTTGAATGGAGTAAACTAATGAAATTAGCCCTATTTCTAAGTCGGGTTGTCATACTACATGATGGATAACACCCATCATGGAATAAATTCAAAATGGATTACTTACACTAGATAGAGTTGAAAAAGAATATATATTGATGGCGAGTGGCCAATTTCACTCTTTATGATAGTCCAGATCACTAGAAGATCATCTACAAATTAGGCTTTGATGGAATCCTCTTCAAGTGTATTGACAGAGGAGAAACTAAAGCTATCATGAAAAAAGTACATGTAGGAGCTTTTGGTGCTCACTAGTCTGGGCATAGGATTTCTGATCAAATCCAATGGATTTAATACTTCTAGCCTTGAATGACGCAAGATTACACAGATTTCACCAAGAAATGTTATCACTGCCAAGTGCATGCCAACTTCATTGTTCAACCCCCGGAGTATCTACATACAACTAAATAATCATGGCCATTTCCCTCATGGGGAATGGATATAGTAGGACCTTATCCTCCAGTTACAGATAAGAAGTTCAAGTATATTCTTACTACTATTTACTTCTTCTCCAAATGGACTCAGGCAATACCTCTAAAAGAATTCAGAGCCAAAAGCATTTTTAGCTTCTTCAAAGCTAATATCATTACAAGATTTAGTGTCCCTCATACTATATAGATAGATAAAGGCACTAGTTTCTATTTTTTTGAGGTAAATAAGTTATATCAGGAGCACAATAACAAATCAAACCATTCATATCACTATCAAGTAGAATCCAATGGATAGATAGAGGCTTTCAAAAAGATCATATCCAATATACTCCATAAAATAGTGGATAAAATAATAAATCTTGTCCAAATAAAATTTTTCATGATTTACAAGCTTATCATTATACTACCAATACTGGCACTCAGGAAACTCCTAATTTGTTGGTGTATGGAAAATAAGTAGTTTTTCCAATTGAAATAAAATTTCCTTCACTCCGAGTTGCAATCTGTGAGCAATTATCTATAGATAAAATGTCTCAAAAATGATTTGATGAGCTAGAATGATTAGATAAAAATAGATTGTATAATTTTCATCATTTAGAAGTCTATTAAAATATAATAGCATGATATCTTAACAAGAATGTTCACCTCAACTCATTTCTTCAAGAATAATTGGTATTGTTCCTCACAACTCCAATGATACTAGGAAAGAAGCCTCCAAAACATGATCCAAAGAGGTAAGGATCTTACTCTGTACATTTTTTCTAATATAATGGAGCTTTTTCCATAATCTCAATGAATGTAGAACTTATTATATCTCCAACCAATGTATGATTTTTGAAGAATTACTTTGTGATATTTCACATCATCATATGTCCTCGCTGCATGACACTAAACTGCACATCACAAATTCATAGTTGGATGACATTAAACTGCATAACAACCATAAGAATACATGTTTCATGAAGATAAAATGCATATCATTTTTTCATTTTTGCACGATGTTAAACTTCATGAAATCATTTGTCCTCATTACATGACATTAAACTGTACGGTTAACGTCTTCTTTATTTGAATTTAAGAGATTCCATGCACAAGCATCACTTACATCATTGCTATACCTTAGTGGAACATGGATTACATTTCTCCCTATATATGAATCAGATCTGCATAGAGACATTATTTCATGAACTATGTACTGTTTGATTCTCATTATAATGGGATATGTAGGGACGCCTAGATCTCCAATCCTGGGCCCATCTGTAATCCCAAAAAAAATTATTTCCATTTTCACTTCTAGTATGTGAACCAGATTTATACAAATTACTCTTTCAGGATACAAGCTTTGATCTTCATACCATTTTGTGTCTTAAGTTTGACCATTCTTCTAGAATGTGTAAAAATCCTTCGTCTCTCACATAAAATCAATTGGTGTGGGAAATGATTATTTCATGAACTATGTTTGTCTTTATTCTCTTTTTTAATGGGATACGTAGAGATGCCTAGATCTGTAATATTGGTCCCAACCTACATAAAAAACCCCTTTATTACCTGTGTATGAATCAAACCCGCATAAAGAACTACATATGGATTGATTCTCATCCATATGAGATATGTAGTGACACCTGGGTTTAATTACCTGGTCCAGCCACAATATTCCTTTTTCACATTGGAATCACATCATTTACTCATTGTATGACTCTAAACTGTACATCATAATGTCCTTGTTGCAAGACATTAAAATGAAAAGATCCCAAAGAACTATGTATGGATTTATTATCATCCCATTGAGATACATAGTGAAATCTAGGCCTTATCTCCTAGTCCCAGCCATGGGATAATTTTTTTGTCTCTCTTACACATATAATTTACAATCTATGTGGGAGTCTTCATTTTGGGTACTCTCTTGAGATATCCCACCAAGGAAACAAGAAATGTCAGCATTTCACATATGAGTCAAATCTATTTAAGGGACTCTAAAATAATGGAAAATATTGATTCAAATATTTCTCTTGTGCATTGAGAATTACCCCCTTCTGTATTTCACACTCTTAATGTTAAATATTTTTAGATCTTCATAATCTTTTTTATGGGTTTTTGTTGAAGAGTTTTTGATATATGAGGATTCTTTTTCTTAAATATCCAGTACAAGCCCCTATGTGGCCTTTCATAAGTTGCTTATATAACGGAAATTTCAATCAAAAGATGTCACTATTTGGCTATATAGCATATTCCCTAGTTGTCCTTGAATAATAAAGTCCTTATAAGGGGTTTTTCAAATAATGGTAACTTTTTTATTTGTTAAAAGTGTCTTTTCCCCTTCAAACTTTGATGACAATATACAAAAATTTGTATCTTAATGAAATCATCCATGTATATTTGTCTAATTACCTTTCTCTCAATCGTAATGTCTTCAAGACCATGGTTTATACATTTCCCTCTCCATATGTTCAAAGAAATATGAAATAACCTTTGATCATTTGACCACATATCATCTACTATTTCAATTTTGGTCTTAGTAATATGACCTAAAACTACAAACACCATACTTCCTATGTTTGGGTCCGACCTTTGTAGAAATCCTACTCCTCTGATTCTTTGGAAATCATGATTGGAAATACTCTTTTTGTATTCAGGTACCTTTCTCTATAAACCAAACTCTATGCTATGAAAAATATGAATCTCCATAAACATTCTTCATTTTTTAGCAACAGAATGTTAACTTTTTTAGATATATTTTACCTGACTATGTAGTATGTTCCCCTATGTGGCCTTGCATAAGTTGCCTACATAATAGGCTTATCATTAAAAAGGTTCCACTCTTTGGTTATGCAACATATGCCCCAGTTGCCCCCACATAATACAACCCCCGCAACGGGTTTTTCAAATAATGGTAACTTAGTTCTTAGGAAAGTCTTCCTCTAATGCCTTTACCCCTTTTCCCATATCATTATTTTGATCTAAAAATTCAAAAATCACAGTTTAAATTTATTTCTTTCCATACATGAACATAGTAGTATGTTTCAAAAAAAATTATAAATAAATTGGAGAGTCTAAAACCTTTGTTCAAAGCTAATTAACTTTAATTAAATCCACCCAATATCCTCACTACATGACTTAAAACTGCACAATACAATGTCCTCATTGCAATACTTAAAACTACATAGTATAATGTCCTCATTACATGACATAAAACTACACAGTACAATGTCCTCACTACATAACTTAAAATTGCACAGTACAATTTCCTCAATACATAACTTAAAATTGAGCAGAACAATGCCCTCACTAAATGACTTAAAACTGTAATGTACAATTTCCTCTCTGAATGACTTAAAACTGCATAGTATAATGTCCTCAATGCATGACTTTAAAACTACATAGCATGATATCAGAAAGAATACTTTTGAAAATATTTAACCATTCCGCACACATCAAATTTGTATACAAGTGGTTTTTCCATTCATGACATTTGTCGGTATAGATAAACCTTTATTCTTAAAATCCCTTTCCTAGGAAAAACCACCCATTGTGGTCTTGAGTCACCCAAAACATATATTACCTTATCTATAAATTATAAAATGTTAAATTCCTAAGTTCTATTTTTCATGATTATGCATTACATGCCCCTAGGTGGTGTTTAATAAATTTTCCAATATAACAGGCCTGCCAATCAAAAGATGCCACTGTTTGGCTATGAAACATATTCCCTAGTCAGCCCTGTATAATACAAACCCCATAATGGGTTTTTCAAATAATGGTAACCTCATTCTTGGAAAATATATCCTTTAATTTTATACAAGTTTTAGATTGGGTGTCCATAAAAAATCATGACTCAAGATTCCACTTCGATGTATTTAAAGAATATTATAGAAATTACTTGCCATAGAGATTTTTTTGGGATATAATTTCAAAATTTATGGTCAAAACGGTTAGACCTTAAACACTATCCTTTTTAATCTGATAGGAATGACTCTAAAATGCCAATAACCAAGAGACATAGTACCTACCAGATTTAAAACATGCAAAGGGAACTCTATAAAAAAATCAAATTCTCATCTCGCTAGTCTTACATTTTTTTAGGTTTTAGTCAATATTGAGAAATAAAAAACCAAAATATACAATGTTTGTGGGGTTGTTTATGTAACAAAAGTAAAAAAATAAAACAATTCTCTCTAGGCCCCATGGATTAGGAAAAAATTAGAGCATCCTTAAAAACCTTATGTAGCTCCAAATCTAACCAAATGATGTTGGAATGCGTCAAAGTGACCTACATTTACCATAGAACAAGATTATTTTCCTTCCAAATGAATCAAATTCTAGGGGGGGTTTTTAGACACTGTAAAATGTATTCCATGAACTTTTTCCAAAAAAACGTTCTCAACCAAGCTAGAAAAGTTTGTCGTGCGACTCTGCATTTTTCATGGGGTTAGTGACAGTATTGAAGGCACCGGCCTAAATGGTTGGGACCATAGCCCGACATTGATCCCAGGAAGGGGTGCGGGGGGCATATCCCCCATGGAATGGAGTAATAAATTTTTCTATGTCCCTAAATAAGTGCCTATGGTACTTGCATTCAAATACTTGTGCGCCACCATGATGGAGCTGAATGAAGCAATTATTTTGGCTATGTCCTCAAAGCGGTACCCCAATTAGGAAAAATCACAGTCAGTACGCAAGCCACATGCACGTCTCAATTATGGAACGCAGCATACTTGTGTTCCCAATCTCAATTATCCCAAGGTCTCTTATTTTCCTATAAATAGACCCTTGGGGTCTTTATTTGGATGGAAAAATTTCCCTAAATCCCAATTGTTGCTCTGGTCTCCCGATGTCTTTTCCCAATTATTTCAAAACCTTCACGGTGGCTCTTTAACAACTATAGCAGAATAATTAAAGGAGAATCATAGGAATTAGGTCCCTTTATCATTTTAAATCTATAACACTTGCGGGCCTAAATTCTCTAACCTCCCTAAATCAGAAACACCTATGCGCCATCAATTCCTCTCAAAGGAACTTGAGCACCCCACTTCTGGGAATACCTGTGAATGCTCTTGAAGGATTCAGTCAAGTCTCACCCATGTATTAACATCCAGGTTTTTTGTTACTTAATTTAACATTAGGTCACCCAATTATACTTGCACACCCATACATTCTCCCCAAATACTTACTTGGGTGCCCATATTTTGATTCACCTAATCCTTTCAGTCTATATAAGCCTTTCAGCAAGACTTCTTCAAGGCCATTCATTGAAAGGACTCTTCTTCATTGGATCCCTTATCAGAAATGGGTTAGATTGAAACCTCTACTAAAACCTCATGCCTTATCAAACCCTTGGTAAGGGCACATCAATGTGTCTCCCATTTGGGTTTGTATATCTGTTGTTAGAGGTTTCCCACATATATTTCGTAATGGGGTGTGGATTCATGGAGTGTCTGTGGGATTTTATATCTGCAGTCACATGGACCTTTCTCCCTGGAATAGTGATTAGGAGTTCCCAGTTTGGAGGATTAGGGTTTGGGTTATGACCTCCCCTTTTCATCTCTAAGACTCAGAGCCTCCAGTTCCCAATAAAGAGAGTGAGGGTCAAACTTTATTTTCCATTCAAGAAAATGAGAAGTCTCCCTTCTCTCTTGGGATTTACCAGGGCTCTCCCACTAAGGTAAGTCCCTAATCATCCAATATTCAGGCCGCATGACCTCTGATTTGATCCCAAATTGAATGTTTCATTGATCTATGCCCTCTATCATTGTTTCCCCAACCTCTTACACCCTCACTACCATAGGATCATCCCCTTCCATCAGTGGAGGAAGAAACGTGTGTTTGTGACTTTGTATAATCTTTAACATCCTCTTTTTCTCACACCAAGCAAGACTCACATGGGCTTAGAGATTTGTCATGATGACATCATTTTCACAAAAACCTCATCTATTGAACTACGAGAACTCTGATTACCATCATTATTGGGATAAGTAGGATGCCTTCATTAGGGACTGAGATTATTGGATATTCTCTTTAGAAATCCAATCCTAATTCCATAAATCAGGGAAACTTCCTTAGGAGTATGCCCCAACCTATTTCTCTCAAAGGTTCATACACCCCTGCGAGATTGAATGAACTATGAGAACTCTGATTCCCACCATAATTGGGATATGTAGGAATCCTTAATATGGCCCAAGAACTTTCTCATTGCATCCATAAAAAATGAATCTTTTTAAGGAAGTAAGTCCAAATTAATTTCCCTCAAATGACTACACTTTCCTATGAGACTCATCGAACTACATGGGATTTGATTCCCATACAAATGGGATACGTAGGAAGGATCTCTAAGGTTCGAACCCAAAAATTCAAATAAACCATGTTCTTCGTGGGACAAATTCACAATAGGGTCTAATCCATCTTGAAAACCCATATTCTTTCCAAGTTCCCTAGGCCTATTAGGCATAAGTCCCAAACCAAAACTTGACTAAGCACCTTTTACTTAGATGTCCTTACCAAATGACATTAAATTGTATGTCTAGGTCCTTATCACATTACCTTAAAAGATATGATGTGTCCCATTAAGCATCATAGAACAATGAGGGTTTACATTAGTATCACAAGGATACAAAGGTATCCCATTTAAGGATATGATCCCAACATCAAAACAAACATTCATCTCTTGGATGACAATAAATTCCGGAGTTCCCCACTAAGTGGCTTAGAAACCATTATTATCATTAAAATGGATAAAAGAATCTCTATACAGTATATGAGAGGATACCATTGATGGAGAACCTCAAATATATACATATGTCTCCATTCATGAAGAACCTATAATACATATGGATGATTCTGAATTTCACCCATGATAATAATTGATTTCAAACTCCAAGGTAAACCAATGTTATACTTTGTGAATTAATAAGGATTCATGAAAATATCTCAAATCTAAAAGAGAGTCCCAGAGTAGGCAATAATTCCCCCGAAAAGGGTGTGATGAGTCTAATATCCCATTCTATCGACTAGTGCATGTTCTTAAATATGTTATGTTCAATCATAAAGAACGCTAGCCTTTTGAAAGAAGGTACCTTTAGAAACAAAATCTTGGATGTTTCGATCTCCATAAATAAATCCAATGGAAACTACCCAAAAGTAGTGATTCCTTACTATAACACATGTTTCAAGGGACGCAAAACATAGTCACATGGTGTGTCAATCATGGGATTAATTAAAGATAGGTTCATCATCCAGCCTGATCGTATTATTTAGAAAACTTGGTTTTTGGGTTGTTTCGAGTGTTTCTTTGTAATGGGAAAAGGAAAAAGTTGGGTATTGTGATGTTCGTATGTTTTTTGATTGGATTTTTTGTTAAATATTTTGGTGTGTTTATGTTTATGATAATGTTATGAGGTAAATTTTGTGTGTACAAAGTTTTTTAATTTTATATGCTTTTTAAATTTGTTAGTTTGAGTATTTTCAAAGGTAATATATTTCAAAATATAATTTTAAAAGTATTTTTTAATGAAAGTGACATTTGTTTTATGGTGGAAAAATGATTTTCTCTATAAAACACATAGAAATTAGGATGTGTGGTTTTAAAATAAAATGGGGAAATGAATTTCAATAAATGATATTTTTAAAATTTTTAACATAGAGGATTTATTGAAAATGGTTTTATAAAAAAGGAGAGAAATGTTTGTAAATGTGAGGCCTTCTTGTAAATTTTAAAAAAACAAGGTGTTTTAAAGGGTAATTATTTTTATTTAAACCTTTTAAAGGATTTTTTTGAAATCGAGTTTTGAAAATTATTTCCTTTAATCCATATGAAAGATAACGAATGTCAAAAAATAAGGGTTTTGGAAGGGATTTTTTGTTTTTTCTGAATTTTTATTTTGTTTGTTATCCCTCATTTTACATTGTGAATGTTATATGTGATTATAAATACATGGCTCAATTGGGTTCACATTTTTGTGTTATTTGATATATGCCTCCTAACGAGTATTCAGGGAGATTTATAAATTCTGTTTGATGGTACAATCATTAGGATGGATCCACTCATCATTTAAGAGTGGTTACCTTGCTTTTAAACTCAACCTAGACTCATGGGCGAGTGGTGGAGCTTTATTTTTCCTATTACGTAAACTCTATATTGTAATTTTCAAATCTTATTATTCTAAATTTTAATGATATGGTAATTTCTAAATCCCTATAATTGGAGTTTATTCATGGTGTTTTAGTTGAAGAAGTTGGAGATGTTTTATTATAAGTATAGCTAGAGTTAATCGAGCCCAATATATAAGGGTAGGTTGAGTAGGGTCAATATCTTCATAATATGAAGAGGAATCTTGTGTGCTTCCATTGTGGAGAACATGGGAATTATAAGATATATTGTATGAAGGATTTGAGGGATTTTCTTTGTTTTATCCACCTAATCCATATTTATATGTTTTTTAAAAAGAATTTTAAAAATGGAAATATTAGGTGTAATCATGTTATAGGTGATTGGTGTGTTTTAAAATCACTATTTGGTTCATTTTGGGGATTTTCATATTTTCCATTTTATGGATGGTTTTGGTTGTGGGTTTTGTGTGTCTTGTTGTATGGGTTTTAGTCTATTTTTGGTGTTAATGTGATGTTTATATCACCTAGTTTGATGTTTATAACCCTATTTTTATGTACTTTTTTGTTGGAAAATTTGTTGGGTAATGCTTGGGAGTGTTTGGGATGGTTTTCGAATGGTTTTGGGGATTTTCTAAGGGAAAACGGTTTGATAACGGTGGGGTGAAACCATGAAGAACATCCTAGGTAACCATGAAACTTCAAATAGTGGGCTTCTCATGGTTTGTGAATGTTTTTTCTAACCATGTGAGGAAACCATGTGGGGTTCCCTTCATATAGAAGCGGGATCATAGTTATCGCACGGTTTGTCTAACCATGTGTGTCATTAAAAATAGGGTTTTTAAATACGGTCTTAGTCTTGATTTGACCAAAAACATCCAAACTTCCTCCCACTAAATCGTCACTCAAGATTTTTGGTTCTCGAGGGTTATAAGGGATCCTTCATTCATTTTGGAAGTGATTCGAAGGGTTTTCATGTTGTAGTGAAGGTGATTCTTCTATGGTAAGTCTCATCTCTCGGATCTTTCTTTTTTTTCTTAGATCTAGTTATCCCTCTCTCTCATTTTTTCTATATATACCTCATTTTTCTGGTAGATCTATGGTTTTTTCTAAAATTTTGATGTTGGGTCTTGATAATGTTAGTAAAAGGGATCTAAGACGATTTTGGGGGAGATTTCACCTGGATTTTTGGTGCGGTTGTGAGTTGGTCGATTTCACCAAAACCCTAAGGTTGGTAGCTTCTTTCTCAACACCATTTTTATAGAACTGTAAGCCTTTTTCAATTAATTGGATTTGATTTAAATTAATTATTATTATGATGTGTGAATCTTGATGGAAATTTCTTTAGTGGTTATTTTGGATTTTTGGGGAAATGGGTTGTTGTCGTGGAATGTTTTTGTTGTCATATTTTAAAATGTTTATTTTAAAATTCATTGATTGGGTTGAATTAGATTTTTTTTTTGGAAATGGGTTTCAATAAAAATGTGTCTTTTATTGACATATTAATTATTCATGGTGATGGCTTGAGGGATTATTTGGTTGAGAAATAGTTGTTTGCATATTTTTGTGACTTTAGTGGGTGTATATGATTTCTTAATGGATTAAGAATTTTATGTATGTGTATATTGATGAGAAGTTGGAGGGGATTACCACTATAAAAAGGTTATGGATAACGTATGTAAGGACCACCCTTAAAGATAAGTTGGCTTGAAGTACCACTATGTTTGGAAAGGAGTAAACTGGTTTGGATGGGAATTTCCATCGTGATTGTTACACCAGGTTGAGTGTGTGAAACTTTATTGTTATGTTTGGATTATTAATGTGGTTATGAAAGTTTATTTTTTGTACCTATCTGTGATTCTAACATGGATTATGGATTTATTGTTGGATTTCCCTTGCATTGTGGGGATTTGGGTGAAAATGGCTTGGTAAAGGTGTGTTTGTATTATTGGAAATTGTTGTACAATTTTATGTTTTATATAAACTACTTTATATAAATTTGATAACAATAATAGAATAGTGGAATGTGTATGGAGTTCATTTGGGGAAAACCTATTGAGTATTATTACTCCCCCCCTTCTTTGGCACTGGTGCTTTTGCAGATGTGGTATTCGAGGATACAGGAAAAGGCAAACCATATCATTTTTCTAGCAGTTCATTTTGATGCTTGGGAGGTATTCTGGTTCTTATAGCATGGAGCTTGGTGTGGAGTTATGGAGTGTGGAATGGTCTCCTTTGGGTCTTGTTTATGAGTCTTCTACTTGGAAATCTGATTTTTTGTATTTTTGTGACTTAGTTATATTGGTTTTTGGGAAATTGTTATATAAAAGTTTGGTTGTTTGGTCATCTCTCAGTAAAGTTTTACAATGGTTTACCCTGTTGACATGAATCATGTTGTTGTGGTTAGTTATGACTTGTTGGTTGATGGTTTTATTCAATGTAAAAAAATCGATCCCCAATTGTTCTTGAAGCCCTCAGCATTTATTTACAGCCTTTGGCTCCTTGGGAAGATCGCCTAAGTCCAAGTATCATCTCACTACCTTCTCAAGCCAATGAGGAATGGGTGGGTTGTTACAAGTGGTATAAGTTGTTCGGTCATTTGGCATCGGTTCTTATTCTTGGTCTTGTAGTTGGCACTAATTCTCATTCATTCTTTGAGTCGGGATGGTAGTAAGGAGTATGGCTATTAGAACATGAAATGTATATCATAAAAGGACCCAGCTAACCCTTTTATGTTGAACTTCATGTTACCATGGAATTGGGTACATAAGTGTTTTGGAGACATCTATAGGAATTTGATAACTCATTGTTGTGGGTATTTCCAATGAGATGAGCATGTAATGCATGATATAAATGACTTCCCATTATGATTGAATATTTCATTGGGAATAGTGATTTATGTTGTGGTATGAATATATTGATTTTTGGAAAATCTGGGAATTATTTTCAAATGTGAGGATTTGAAATTTGGATGGTTTTGGTATTTTTAAAATGGGTCTATTTTTAAAAAATTGTAGATTTTCCAAAAATAGTGCAACATGGGATATGTGAATTTGTGGAAATCTAAGTTTTGATAATTTCTATGTAATAAAACATGACATTGTAATAATTTTATTTCTAAGGGAGTGAGAATTATGGTGGTATTTGTATTTATAGAAATGGAACCAGGTAGGCATCGTAGACACCAACAGGAGGAGGTTGGTAAAAATATGGTTTCACATGAGCCTTAGGTGAACCAGTAGCTTGTGCAGAGTATAGTGTATGATTTTCAAGCTATGGAAAGTGGGAATAAATAATATTAGCCAAGTTATGTGGATCATATGGTTTAGTTTCAAAAGTAGAATCCACCCATCTTTAGGGGTGATTCGGAACCCGAAAATAAAGAGGCATGGTTAAATAGAATAAATATGATATTTGAATTCTAGGGAACACTGCAAGAGTTGAAAGTGAAGTTAACCATGTAAATGTTTGAATATCTTGCCCGTCAGTGGTGGGACATGGTGGTCCAAGCTTGAACGGACTGATGTATGACATGGGAAGGTTTTTATTAATTTTTTAATAAAAAATTCTATCCTAATACGTTTAGAATTGAGTAGACAACGTATTTCTTTAGGCTGAAGCAAGATATCCTCTCAATAACAAAATATGTGGCTATGTTTATGAACATAGGGTGGTTTTCACATGATGTGGTGGGTAGTACATCATTGAAGGGACGTATTTTTTAATCTAGGTTGAGACAATAAATTATTTCTAAAATAGTGGTGCTATGTATAAGTCATTACATGGAAATTGTGAATAGAGAAATAGTGGATGAATGATATATTTTGGGGCTACATGTGGGGGAATCACGTTCATACCCATAGGAAATGGTGGGAACTCTAATTATGGGATCAATAGGATAAGGGAAACTTATTTAGAGGGTGGGAGTATGGCTTAAAATATGACACGATCATTAAATCATCCTCTGAATCCTTGAAGTAAGACAAGATATTTTCATTATGTCTCTACAGGCCACATCAAATGAGATTTTATGGAATAAGCTTGATAATGTCATAATTATAAGACTATGGGGAATCTTCAGCCTTATTGTTGTAATTCACTGAGGTCAGTTTCCCATGACACTCCTTGGGACTCATAGGAGTAATATGCCTTGACAGTATAGGGGTAGAAGTATACTTCTCGTCAGTAGAGAAAATTTATTCATGGTGATTATAGGAACACCATGACTCCTCAGTAGTGCAATAAAGAATAGACTATTGAAAGAAAGAATATGTTTGGTGCCAAGAAAGTTTTAATGGATGATCAGTCTGGAATATCCATATTGTGAGATACAATTCTTTCAAATTCTACCATGTTTCAAGGGTTTTTTGATATATGTGCTTTGCATTCTTTTATTGATTCTCATGTTGTTAGTTTGAGGGGGTTAAGTGTGGAAATGATTCCTTTGGTTTTAAAACTTTAAACTCATCTGGGTCAAATAGAGTGTGTTTCCTTCATGTGTAGAGCATGTAGTATAGTTGTAGATGAGGTTGAGTTGATATGGGATTTATCAGTGATTTATATGGATGCTTATGATATAATCCTAGGTATGGATTGGTTGGATATTTTTAGGGCCCAAATTGATTGTTATAAATGAATCATTAATTTCATAGTGGATGATGGCATTGAACAGATCTTTAGAGAATGAAATAGTGAAAATATGAGTGCAACAGGCTTGTTGGCTCAAGCATCTGGCATGATCTTGAATCAGTTGGTGGTATTGTTGTTTGCATCAATAGAAGGAGTTCAGCAGAGTTTTTTTTCAACAGCTATTGATCAGCTTCCAGATGTCTTTCCTTAATAATTATTAGGGTTCCACCCATGAGAGAACTGGATTTTTTGATTGATCTCCCTCCAAGGACTAGTCCTATATCACTTATGTCTTACCATATGAAACCAATAAAATTTATGGAATTGAAAGTATAGTTGGAAGAGTTAGATAAAATAAAGTTTCATCTTTACCAACACATCTTCGTGGGAAGCACTATTTGTTTGTTAAAAAGTCATATGGAAATTTATGGATGTGTGTTGATTTCATAGGCTTAATTATGTTATGATAAATAACTGATATCCACTTCCACACATCGATGATTTGTTTGATTAGTTGAGGGGATCTTAGTGGTTCTCCAAGATTTACTTATGTTCAGGATATCATCAATTGTATATGAGGAAAGATAATATTCTAAAAATAGCATTCATATGTTGATATGAACATTATGAGTATGTGTTTATGCCCTTTGGTATGAAAAATTCACCAGCAGTCTTCGTGGAACTGATTAATCAGATATTTCAGTGATATTTGAATTTTTTTATGGTGGTATTTTTTGTTTATTCATTAATTTATTTTTGGAAAAGTGTGGAGCATGAGAAAAACTTGGTGATAGTGTTGTGTATCTTTAGAGATCATCAGTTTTATTAAAAAAATTCAAAATGTGTTGTTTTGGATATAGAAGGTTCATTTCCTTGAACATGTTATTATTTAGGTCATAGTCAACCCACTAATGTAATGTGACCTAGGGTCAAAAGACCATGTTGTTTTCTTTTAAGTCATGGTTATGAATTTTTCATTAAAGTATTTAGGGTTGAGATTCATTTTTTATCTTCTTGATGTATTCTGTTTTTAGAGGATAGGTTTTTTCATTGGTTGTTCTCGCTTTTGGGAGTTAGATATGGTTCCGTAGATGAAACCTGAGTAATTAATGGAGGTGAATTCTCAAAGTGGATTTTTTGGTTTGGTTTTTTTCTCTTATTTTTCTATCACCGTTTTAGATAAATTCTAAATAGTGGGTAGACCTATTCTCTGCATCCATCTATTATTATCCTAGTGTTTGGTGTTTTTGGTTGTGTTGTTCTTGGATATGTATTCTATTTTTGGGGACATGATCAGCTGGTTTAGAGGAATTATTAATGTTTTATAGTTAGCTTCCTTAGATTCAATCTAGTCATTTCCTCTCCCAACCTACCTCATAATATGAGGTTTTATACTCTTCTTTTTACTCTTTACCTTATTCAAGACTTTCTAAGGGAATAAAGTGGCATGGTGGAGAGTATCATCATGCCCTGGTGTTATTGTTGATTAATTTTATTCATATTTTTGCGTTTTTTAAGGGTGTTTAATTTGTTTTTTCTTGTGTTTTTTAGGTTTTGTGTGGTTTCAAGTAGTGTGTGATGGATTCAATGTGGTCATAGTTTAGTTCTATAGTAGGTCTCTTTGTATCCCTTGGAGGCCACATTGTAGCCTACCTCATTGCCTTTAAAAAAATTAGAGGTGAGGGATGATTAAAGAGTAGGCCATGGGTTGTGATATGGAGTCTATTCAAGTGAGATCATACACTGTAGAGTGTGGTATATGTTTTTAGAGGTCTAGAGTTTCTAGTAAGGGAATCCCCCTAAAAGTATAACACTGTGGCATAAGAAAAGGGTCCATATAATAGGTTTCTGGTCAAGAGGTTCCTTATACCACAGTGTTGAGGATACATTGTAGTATATTATGACTTAGTTTTTGTGGGTTTCTTTCCATTGTGAGTGTGTTGCACCCTGGCTGGGGACCATGCTGAAGTGAGGTCCCATTAGGGGTAGCTTACACATATCCCATGGGGACTACACCCTATGGGTGAGACAGATGATGGAGATTCCCTCTATCCTTTTGAGGGATCTACATCATGGTCTTGTGGAAAATATTTATAACATCCTTCTGGGGGTGTTCAACGGCATGGATTGGCTGACCATGATGAGGATCTCTATTCTAGATTTCATTTTTATAAGTTTTCCATTTTCCCCAACTAATCCTTTTAGAGGTTTTTCACCTATCTTTTCCTTTATCTCATGTATTCATCCTAGGGTGTTATAAGGGTGTTCTCTCCCTACATATCCTTTGATTCTAAGCCCTTTATTATTTTATTCATAGTTTATTATAAGGTTTTTTCTATCTTTTCACTCTTCCCTCTTCTCTACTCTTCCTTTCCTTGATTTTATCTCCCTCCTGTGAACTCGAATCCTTGTTTTGGTCAATTATAGGGTTCTATATGGGTCTAATGTGGGATTTTTTTTGAAGCTTGAAGGATTTATCTGGGTTCCTTGAGGTTTGTTTGAGTATTCACCATTAAAGATGATGACTTTAGGCTTAATTTTTAATGAATAAGGGTAGTTTTTTGTTTGAATCATTTATTTCTATGTAATTTATTGATTAATATTTTTATATATTTTATTTATGAAATTATACGTATATGTTATCATTGAAGTGAATTTTATAATTATTTGGGGTGATTTAACACTTGGTATGAAGGGTGTTTTAAGGAATTTGAATTTCTAAAATAGAGTTTGAATCCCATGCTTTAAGGAAATGGTTTTAATGGATTGTATAAAAATAATTGGAATATTTACAACGAATTTGACCCCATTTAGGTATAATAAATGCATGGATTCTTGAAATTGAACCAAAATAGTAGGAAATGGTTTATGTAATGTAATTTTTTTAATCTTAGTTTTTAATGGGTTTTTAAGGAAATTATTTTAAATTACATTCAATGAGTTGTTTTTCAAATATTCATTTGAAAAGGTATTTTGAATTACTATAATTGACTTAGATGTCAAATTATATTTTAAGAATGGCCCCTTTAGTTTATTGACTAGTTTTTAGATGGTGAGGGTTTGTGATACCATTTTGATCACTTTTATTATGATTGATAAAAATTATTCCCTAAAGGGAATGTTTTATATTGAAATTATGATATGTTTGATGCAATCGAGTTTGTTTATTTTGAGGGAATTAGAGGTGATGTAGATTTATTTATTTTATTTTATATGAATTTATTGATTTTCCTAATTTCTCACCTCATTGTTTTGCTTACATTGGGATCCTAGGTGTCTTTGTGGGGGATTTTTAGGTAGTTGTTATTTTTTCAAATTACATGGACTAGATCCCATATGGTGTAGGAGATTATTGGTGAGTGTGATTGGTGAGTCTACTTGAGAGTAAACAGTTGGTTATAGACTTAGAATGTGTTGATAGGTTTGAAGACGGTTCCAACCCAAGTACATCTAGGTTTTTCTCATGGTATATTTAGGAATTTCCCATTATTATCAATTATTATACTCAGGGGTCATTATTTACTTTGTTTTCACTTATTTAATTGGAAGATATATAACCATGAATTATACTTACTTTCACTCTTTCCCTTGTGATATGGTTCTACAGTGTTATATTTTTTATTCATGCATTCGGATTGTTTTATTAAAATTTTTCTAATGGGATTTTAAATAGTTTATTTATAAAGTAATTTTAAAATTAGATTTAAAAATGAGTGAATTGATAAAATAGGCTTAAACAAAATAAATTATTTTTATGTTTCTTTTAAATTATTGGAAAACAAAAGTTAGTTTACAAAACGGAGATGAATTTGATGGTATATTTTCATGTTCATATATAAAAAAAAATTCAAAATTTTACTTTAAACTAAAATAAAGGAATTGTTTTTGCAAAGGAATAGAAAAAAACTCTTTATTGAAATAATACTAGGCTTAGTTTCAATCACAACCATCATACATCATTAAATGTATGGAGATATTATGGTTTCTTTTTAGGTGTCTTGGATTTGGTTTCCAACTTGTCATGTTAGTTGGATTGGGATGTGTAGAGTGACCAAGTGGTCACATGGAGATAATTAGAAGTGGTTAGTTTTGGTTTTATTTTTCGTTATTTTAGGAAACATATTTATCAGACTTCATAGTCAAGATCACTTTGGTTTATTTTTATGATGATTGTTTTATTATTATATAGTTTATATAATATTTTATATATTTGGTTCAGCTTGAGTTATCTTTATTTATATTATGTTACATAGTCCTTATGGATTTTTTTATTACTATTTATTTTTTTAATTGATTATGTGGATGTACAACATATGAAAAGGTCATGATAGATTTTTAGTAATAATTATTTTGATGTTTATTTAGATTGAGCGGGTGAAATCATTCCACATGATTATGTTTTTATTACAAAGAACTTGTTTACATCCTGAGGTGATTGAGAACCTTCCTTTAGTATGTCCCAACTTAGCTTAGATTTCCATATCCAAGGGGTGACCCAAGTTGGTTCATGAAAAAAGAGGTGTTTATTTTTCATTATCTGAGATGATATAATATATTACCATATCAGATTCAAAATATTCTTGCTAATATTCATCCAAAACTTGTTGATACCGAAAATGTACTTCTATAGTAATTTTTTCTCCAAGAACCTCTTCAATAAATGGTTGAGAATGTTCAAATAGATATTCTATGAATTCCCTCAATGCTTCATTAGATTATCTAACTATGAATGATGGTGGAATGGGTATAACTTATTCTTCAGGTTTATTTTATAGTTATTCCCACCATAAATCATTGATCTCTTTGGAAGAAGTGGAAAGGATATCCATTTGGTTACTCACTTATTCTAGAATTCTAAAATTTTATTTCACTTGAATGTCCAATTAATCTTCCCTTCTAGGCTCATAAATATAGTTATTAGACCAATCATATGAAACATCACTAAAAAAAATCCTAACCTAATAAAATAATGATATATATTGAAATTATTTTTTAAACAATATAATATTCCTTTTATGAAAAAAATGTTTGAAATATATGAAGCACTTTGGAAATGAAGAAAAATTATTCATGGGAATTTTTACTGATCCCCAACCAATATATTCTTATTTTCATAAGAATGAAATATAGTGTGCACATTGGGGTCAATCTATTGAGTAGGCCACTCACACACACCATTTTTCTATTGTCATTTTTACTAAACTAAATAATATGTTAATAATTGATAGACTAATATAATGGGGGTATTATGAAATTCATTATATAAAATTATAAATATATAAATGGATAAAAAACACAAAGAAGAAATAACAAAAGTCAATGAGAAATGGTGGCTATTCTAGGCGTTTCTTAGAAATGGTGAAATCATTCTTAAAATAACTATCAATATTATAATAAATGTATTGATCAATACCTATCACAGTATAATCTATTTATTTTAATTTTGGTTACCCCACACTGAGACCTCTGTATATGGTGTATAACTCTTCTTAAATTTGGCTATGATACTTCTTTACTAACTAGAAATATTCATGTCATACTCCACCATATGCACAATTCCAATGGAGAAGGTAATTGATATTGATAATAAAAAAGAATAAATCAATAATATATAAAATGAGGAGGATGCTCACAGTAATCGACTTAACAACTATTGAAATTATTGGAATATGATAAAGAGATACATTGAAAGAGAAGTAACTCAAACATACACCACTAATTTCTTTCAAAAAATGACAAATTTAATTATCTATATTAATATAATTAAGTATGTATAGTGTGAGGAGACAATAATAAAATAATATATAGAAAATAAGGTAACAATAATATATAGAGATACAAAAAATATTAATACTTTGTAGAATCTAAAACTAAAGAGATCTGCTAGGACTGAACCCTTTTTATAGTGATACAAAAAAGAGTTTAAATAGATTATGTAACATTAGGTTTTCATGATTCATTTTGTTTGAGTTTCATGGAAATTGATCCTTGCATGCATGGGTTCCCCTTTATTCAGGGTGGTAGTGTTTGTGAAGGCCCTTTATTTCACATGTGAAATAGAAGTATTAACTCCTCGTGGTTAGCTTGGTTTTATTCAATTTCACCTTCCCATGGATTTTAATTTCCAATGTTTTCTTATTCTAGATGATTCAATTCATTATATAGGGACAATAACATTTATGTGGATGAAAATGAATTTGAAATTAGTATTATGGCATAACTAGCTTATCCACAACACAACATTTGAAAAATGTTAGCATGAGATAGTCTTGTCGACCAAGTATTGTTCACTATAGTGTCGTGTTAAAATCAAATACCTTTTGATTATTTTCTAGTGACCTTAGACTTGGCCATAGAAGAGTGGTCTTAAGCTAGATATTTTTAAGTGAGGCTTCTCTTTCACAGTATGATGTGATAAATAAGATGAATTAAAGGCCAGAAAAATTCATATCAGTTCATGAGGAGAATTTGATGTGGATTTAAGTGAATTGGTATAACATTAGGATAATTTAATGAAGAATTTTTATTTTATTTAAGGCCAGAAAAAAATAATAATAATATTTTTCATGGGGAAAATTAGAAATAATTGAGAAGTGCATGGGAGAAAATTTATCAAATGGAGGTTTATATTTGAAGAGGTGTGGTAGAATTTCATACTTAGTTTATACTAAGGGTTAAGTGAATGCATTAAAAAATAGGACAACCATTTAAGTTGAGGGTCCGAATCAATCACACTTTTATAAGAGGTATCCTCAACCACATAAGAGATACAGCTCACAGATCTTGGAAGAAGTAGTGAAGGTGTATAAGGATCATAGGGGGCAAACCTACACATGTAGGAGAGTGTGCACATGGAATCCACATAGGAGAAAAGAGGGGGAAGAATGGTAACATACATACTGTGTGTGGTGTTTCTCTAGAATCAGGCCCCATTATAATTGAATGTGGGATTTAAATGGGATAGTATTCTTTATATAGAATCTCTAGAACAATTGAAGGTTATTTGTGGGACAGGCACACATGGGTACTTTTCACTCAACAATAAATCATAAGCATATAATTGTGGAAATATAATTCAGCCAATCTATGTCATCTAATTGGAGTGGATTTTAATTATCCTAATCCCTCATTTTAGGGTCCATCTGTTTGCGGTTATCCCCCATTATTGATCCCACACCTTCCTTGATCAAGATAAATTGAATAATGAGACATTCTCATTTCCTCGACATCATTCATGTAATCTCCCTCTTTCATACATGATTCTATTTAAAGAACATGATACTTCCCAAGGATGAAAAATGATGATTCCGAGCTTTTATCATGCATTCAAATTCATGGTTGAGTGTATATTAATTTGGGACAAAACATGTTATGTTTATCTTGATAAAATTATGTGTTCCCACAAGGGAATAATCTGAGTTCATGTAAGAATGTAGGCCAAATTTTTTGACGTCATGTAATTTGTGTGTTAAGAATGAAACCCACATTCAAAAATTGATGAAATTTGTTAGCATTCAAAAATGTTGTTGGATATTGAATATTTTTTGGAACATTGAATGAGTCCTTAATGGGGCATGTAACTTATAGTAGAGGTGGTGTAACATGCCTATAAAACAAGACCACCATAGAATTATAGAGGTACAGTCACTCATGATTTTTGAGAACTATAATATTCATTGAATAAAATAGATAATTCCAATATTTAATTTATGTGAAGGTAATAGCTATTCTGCATGCCTCTTAGGTTTCACAAATATGGATACATTTTTTCTTATTATGCATTTTCATTTGGGATAGCATGATGCTTGGTTCATTTCATGAGAAAGTGGTTGAGTAATTCAGTCTCTCTATGTTATGTGAAGAAAGGATAATATGTTCTACATATAAACCCATATTCGAAGAATAAACAAGTTCTATGCATAGTGCTTACACTTATACAAATGAATAGATTATATGATTCTATATATATTATTGTGTGAATGAGGATGTAGTCGCGTGATACACTACCATGAAGCTATTTTGAATGATACATGTTATATAGTTACATTGGCTTTTACTATTATGTGATGTAGAAGAATAATTTATCTAGTACAGTGAAACACTATTATTGAGGTTGGTTGAGTTTGAAAATAATAAGCAATAAGAAATAGTTCAAATGTTCTTGTGCATGCATGAAAATAACAATAAAGAATAATTGAAAACATCAGTCATAAAATGAATGTTATGAAATTTACCTATATAAGATTATATTCATATATTGAGTAGTATTTTCATGAGAAGTTAGTATTTATATTTTTTTTAAGATAAAAAAGGAAGAACACAACTTGTAGTGTTTTGAAAACCATTAATTTAATCATTCTGAGATTTCATTGAGTTATTGTAGAAGTGGTATCTTCTAATTAGTCTAAATATTATTAAGATAGATTGTATAAAGTTTTATTGATTTTATTTAGTGGAATTTGAATATATTTAGTGACACTAGTCACTCAGAGTACAGGAAATATTAGTGAGATATCAAAAACTAAAAAATTATAATGGTTGAAGGTGAGTAAGGCTAGTGGTGATTCATGAGAATATTTTACTAAATGAACATGAAATAGAATAATTATAACATTCTAATTGTATTGGTAGGAAAATTTAGTTGAATACTTATTCACAAGATTTAGGAATATTTGAACAATGGGTGGTTCTGGTATAAAAACTTCCACCAATCACTCAAGAAGACTGATTAGTTCCTTCCTAAACATTGTTTTCCAATTATAATGATTTTTTATCAATAAAATGTTTTATTGATAATAAAATTTTTAATTTGAAAATATCTAAGAAGGTAAAGAAGTGTTATTTTGTATTGCGGTTCAACATTGTCTGAATCCTCATTTTTTTATTCAGTTCTTTCATTTGTTTTCATACGAGAGATGATTGGATTTAAAGGATGAGGGTTCTAGGCTTTAACCTGCCATACATGTTGAATTAAAAATAGAGATTCATAAAATGTAACCACTCATTCACCTCCCTCCCTTCTAAGTGGTTCACCCTGTCTGGGGATTTATAAAAATTAATGATATTGTATAACTTGAAATTTACTACGGTGTTTTCAAAATATCCCTTTTTATGATTTCAAACACCTTTTTTGAAATCCCACATCATAAAAAGAATAATAAAACATTCTTCTAAAAAGAGTAAAATATAAATATGAAAGTCACATGAGATAAAAAATAATTATACTTACAATTAAAAAATTATAACATTAGAGGGAAGTGAGATTACAGAAAAAGAGGGAAAATTTCATTTAAGAGGATGTGAATTATTCTTAGAATAGTTGCATATTTTATAAGCAATAAAACTCATAAATAAGAAATATGTGAACAAAAAGTGATCTACCAACATATATATAGGGTATACCATATTAAATAAAATATTAAAATCATGGAAAAACATTATATGTCAAGAATTCCTCTGAGTTATAAAAGACCCATATATTTTAGATAAGAAATGAATCACATCCCACATTAAAAAACAACATGAATTGAAGTGAATTTATCAAGGTCAATAATATTTTATCATATTATAAGTAAAGGGGGATGTAGTTACAACATAATAATAAGTATTAGTGTATAATATAAATGCATTACTAAATAAAGTTTTATTAAGATAATCCCTTTCCTCATACTAAATTCATTCTGTGCATGTGCCGAACTTCATTGGAGACTCGATCTTCTCTTAGATATATCCTTGGAAATGGAGGCCTCAGGCTAACATATAGAGATCAAAAAATTATGTATCATAAAATAAAATTTAGGAGAGAAATTTTGGTGATAATTTTAAGTGAAATTATGATGGGAGGATTATCACTGAAAGGGTGTAAGTGATCCACTTTTAAAAATTAATAAAAAGGAACTTTTGGGAATACCCTTTACCCTTCCATGATATCATTACACAATTCCTTGGTCAATGACTCCAAAAGTTCATAATAATTGATTGTGGGATAATATTTCATCTATATAGCCTCAACCAAGACATTTCACACATGTATTAAACTTGTTTCAAGTCATTTACTATTGGTTTTTACATTTTAACATTTATGATTTTTACCATGGTAACTAGTTTTAAACTATGTAATTTATATTTTATTTAAAAATAATAATGTAATGCCACTTAAAAAAATATTGATTTTAGAAATATAAATTTAGTCCACATTTAACCTAATTTATTTTATGAAAAATATAAATTTTACTTTTAAATTAAAACGCTTAATATATATACATATATAAATTTATTATGTAAAAAAGATGTTTTCACAATTAATTTTTCACAATCATATTTAGTATTGATTAATAAATGAATTAGGGTTAGTATATTTACATATATGTTTAAAAATTATATTATAATCATTATTGATAAGTAAATAATTTATTTTATGAGATAAAAATTATGCAATTTTAATAAAATAATTCTTTGAAATTAACAGTTTTGTCAATATCATGGTCATTAACTTTAATCTTAGTAATCATAATTTTATTCCCAAAAATGAAATTGCAAGTATTACATAATATGGTTATATTGATCTTAAATATGAAATAAATTTTTCAGATTTAATTTATACTAGTGATGAAAAATAATTTTTAACATAGGAAAATAAAGTAGTTTTTAGAGTGAAATATTACTTGAGTTTCCCAAATGGAAAATAATAGTTTTATAAATACAACATATTATTTTTAAATAATTTATTTTAATCTATATATATATGTGTGTGTGCATGTGTGTGTGTGTGTCTATGGTTTGAAAAACATTTATGTCATTCATGTATTATAATAAGGTCATAAAATTAACATTTTTAGTAAAAAATGAGTTTTTTTACTCTTCACCAAAAAATACACTATTTCTAAAAATCACAAAAAATAATATTAATTTAATATTGATACAATAAATCAAAAAATGAAGTTAATTTTTCTAAGTTATAATTATAATAATTGGAAAATTTATTTTTAAATAAAATTACAAAATATTATGAAAAACTATTTTTATATGAAAATAAGTATTTAAAGTATTAACCTTTACTATTCATATTTTCTAAAAATTGCTAATAAAAATAGTTTTAATAAATTATGAATATTAAAAAAAATATTTATATAACAAATATACCTTTTTTGTAATATATTTTGTTTCTTAAAATAATGTTTATGAAAATTTAATTTTAGAAACAAACATTTTTAGCCATAAGGTGATCTTATTAGTCATCTAACTACACTAAAAATAATCTCTTTTTATACATATATATGATAAATTGGTTAAATTTATTTAAACCCTATAAATTAATTGAAGCATTAAAATTTTTTATAATTTTTTATTGTTTGTTTTTAATTGGTGTTGTGGGTAGAAAAAAATCTATTTACATACTATTTATTTAAATAAAATACTTAGTGTAGTTTTAGGTCATTGCATCATCTCCCTCTTTAAATAAATAACATCCGATCAATTTTAAAACTCATATGATGGGAGTAATTTCTTTTTGGATCTCTTAATTAACCATACACTTGTATTTAATCATGGGTTAATTTAGGATATGAAGTGATATTCTCCTATACATAATTTGATATCATCCCATGGTGCAGAGAGTTAATTAATTCATAATATAATCCTAGCATGAGAAGAAGAGATAAATATATATGGAAAAACTTTACTCAAACCTTGATGAATTATTATATACCACTGATCTAATAATTATACCACCAAATTGTTTTTATTTATATTTCAATACGTTATAGGTGAAATATTACATCAAATAATACTTTGAAAAATCTAGAGTGAAAAGTTACTATGTACCTCAATAATAGTTGTTCCATAGGATTTAATATGTTCCCATGATCTAGGAGGTGGTTGATGTTAGTTTTCCACATTTACCTTTGGATTAGTGAATTGGGTTTCATAGTTCCCAAATTCCTCACACATAAAATATTTAACCATTAGTGAATCCTTAATAAGAACATTATCTTCTTTATTGTATCCTTATTTTTCATTGATATCATATTGCTCGATTCCCTCCCTTACCACATGTAAATCATATTTACAATCCCCTAAAGGTAATTCCCTTGGATATTCTTCCCATATTTTTGACATATATGATGTTGAATATTATTTCACTCATCATATTTATCACTAGAGATCACGTGAGACTCTATCCTTATCTTCTTTGGTGGATTCGTGATTTTAACTATATTCTCACTATTAATTATATTTCACAGTAATTGTTTGTCATAATGACCATATTTCTCAGACAAACTCCTACTTAAATGGGTTTATTAGTTAGACAATCACTAAATTGCACCTCTCACCTATTGTTAACTCAATTAATTTTAGTGCCATCCATTACTAAAAAGGGGTTTAAATGAGTGGTGAATAATTATCATCATAATAGATGCATCATAGCTAACTAATGTGAAACTTATCTTGATGATGTATCGCATTATAATACCATCATGTTAGTCTAAAATTATTTTATTTCAAGATATATCAAACATTGTTTAACCTATATCATTCAATGTTTAATATATAACATTATAATATCACCTTATATCATCTTTGGTTCAACCTATATTATTCATGCTTCATCTTAGTTTACGTCATGTTGGGTTCTATTATAATTTTCAACCTATTCCCTTAAAGTAACTAGGAAATCAATCCTTGATATTCATTCATAAAGATCATATGATCAACAAAAGTATATTCCCTAAGAATGTCTAGTTAGGTGTGCAGTATTAGTCCCACTCATCATGAATCAGATTGATGATTTATTTATTGATCAACAAACCCTTTTCAGGGTGATTTCCATAAGGATCATTTGTGCCATAGTTAAATCCACTTTCTAGTATTCATAAATAAATTTAATTTATAATAAAAACACATAATCAAAACATTGAAAAAACTTTAGGATTTTATGTTATACTTATGCTTATCCATTGTACTTATCCTTAGGGTTTTAACTAAATTTATCTAATCCAAATTCCCAAAAAAAACTTGATTAACCCCAAAAAATAACAAAACACTCCACTAATACCAACTTTAGTGAACCACACTAAACAAATATTTATTTTTTATCATTTATATAATTTAAACATTAAATTTCAATATAATATTTAATATCTCATAGAAACATTTGGTTTAGTGACTTTGAGAACCAATTTCATAGGAAACTTATTTTATAAAACCTGTAAACATTTCTCCATATTCAAACTCCTCTAAACCCCCTTCTAAAATTCTCATATATTATACATATATTTATAAATTAAGGATGGTAAAAATAATAAATTTGTGATCTCAAGAACTCAGTAAGGGAAACATTATCGACATTTCATCAACGATTAAATAATAATCATATGAGAAAACTAGAGCATGGAGAAATTTATAATTAAAATAACATGGAAAAGTATGATTTTTTCATAAATCATGAAAGCGTAGCATGTAATATCAAAATGAAAAACATTTACCATGACATATTATTGTGATATAAGCATGGAAACTAGGAAATGAGTAATTGATATCATAAGATTATGGAATCCTAAATATATTGAAAAAACATAAAACATAGCATTATGAGTGTAATTCAAGGATCGCTGTCAAGCATGTCATAGTGGACAGAGTCACAAGGTAGACTAGATACACTCACAATTTCCATAAACATAGTGAAAAAATTACCATAGTGTATTTTTTCCTCCCCATTCCCATAAACATAGTGTACAAAGTTTCATGTTGGATTGGGTTCACACCCCATCCCCATACACATAGTGGAAAAAAATCCCATGCTGGATTGGGTTTACTACTTAATCTCATACATAGCATCTCATGATATATAAACCCTTAATAAATTAATTAGAGGGAAATATAATTTTTTTACCTCCTATTAAATAATGAAAATAATATATATTACTACAAAGTGAGGAAAAGAAATCATACATAAATCAAAAGCATGATAAAACCCATAATAAATAAGTGGGATTTATAATTCTGATTCAAGGAATAAGAAAATCTAAATCATAAGTATTCCGAGTAGAATAAGGAATTAAATTTTTTATGTAATTTCATAATCTTAATTATTATGTTATTCTTGAACTTGGTAGACTAATTTTCAAAGTTAATGATAAGGAACTGGAGTAAAAAAATAATAATGAAATGCTAGGGACATGATTTAAGAAATAAGTAAAAGACCTTTTTAAAGAATGAAATATCTTATTATTTTCTATAAAACAATAATCAAACTTGTATTTTTTATATAAAATAATTATGGTTTTTATAGTATATTAATTTAGAAAAACATTTTAAGGATCTAACACTTTTCATGAGATAAAAAATTAGAAAGTCCCCTTAAGTCGAGTATACATAAAAGTTGTAATTTCGAAGAGAAGTGAAACCATGTATTAACCCTAAAAAATAAAGGTATCGTAAACTATTAATATATATATATATAATTAATAAATATAAAACACATTTCATAAATATATGATAATAATAAAGATAAAAATGAAGAAAATTAAAAATACTGTGAAACCCAAAAGTAATGAAGGTGTTTTAGAAGGATATTTTTTATGTTTTAAAATACCTTTTCTAAAATAACACATCATAAAATGGATAATAAAAAATTATTTTGAAAATATTAGAATGGAAACATGAAATTCATGTGATAAAACACATAATTAGGCATCCAATTAAAAGTAATAACATTGGAGCATAGGGAATTTGTGGACAAGTGGGGGAAACTGTTGTTTAAGTGGATGGGAATTATTCTTAATAGAGTTGAATTTTAATAAAGGAATAAAGATCATCAACAAGGAATGTTATAATAAAAATTTATATCCCAATATATATATATGGTATACCATATTAAATAAAATTCAAAACTCATGGATAAATATTAAAACTGAAGAAATAATATTGACTTATGAAAGACCAATATATTTTAAGGAAGACATAAATTATATCCCACGTAATGGAAGATCATTGATAGAAGTGTAGTACCAATTTAAACAATAATTTATGATATTATAAGTTAATGGGGAATTATTTAAAAAATAAAAATTCATATTTTTTCATAATATCAATGCATTCATCAATGAAGTTGATTTAAATGGATACCCTTACCTAGTTCAAGATTTATTTTGTGCATGTGCCTAACTTTGTGGGAGACTTTGGAATCCCTTTTAGATATCCTTGTAAATGAAGTAATTAGTCTATATTAAATATATTATGGTATTAATTAAAATAAAATCACTTCTATAATATATATTTTTTCTCAAATTTTCAAGGGAAATTATAATGGGAAGAGTTTCATTGAAAGGGTGAAGTGATCCCTTTATTTAAGTGAAGAAAATGGAAGTTTTAGGTATTCCATTTACCCATATATGATATCATTACACTATTCCTTGGTCAAATAATCTAAATTTTCTTAATAATGGATTTTGGTGTGATATTGTATTGATAAAACATCAAAAAATACTCCCTAAACTTGTTTCAAGTCTTTTAACATGGATGTTTATATTTTTAATTTTGATTTTCACCATGGTAACAAGTTTTTAACTATGTAATTTATATTGTATTTAAAAAATATAAGGAAACCCCTATAACCAAATATTTATGTTATAAATATAAATTTGGTCCCCATTTAATCTAATTCAATTTATAAATAATATAAAAATAACTTTTAAATTAAATCATTTAACATATAGAAAAACTATTTTTTGTGGAAAATGATGTTTCCAAAATTAGGTGTTCATAATCATATCTAGTATTGATTAATAAAATAAGTATTGTTAATATATTTATACATAGTTTTATAAATTATATTTTATCATTATATATGATTGATAAATTTATTTTACGATTTTAAATTTACCTAATATTAATTTAACAATTCCTAGAAAATAATAGTTTTACCATTATCATGGTCATTACCTTTAATCTTAGTTATCATAATTTTATGATAAAAATTAAATTGAACTTATAATATAATATGGAAATTTTTATCTAAAATATGAAATCCATTTTTTTATATTTAATTTATAGATGTAATGAAAACTAATTTTTAACATAGGAAAATAAAATAGTTTTTAGAGTGAAATATTACTTAAGTTGTTGCGAAAAAATCCCTCAAGGTAACATTGTAGTGTTTTTGGGTTGATTGTGTTCATTGAAAAAGTATGTTTCCAAGGTTATTTGTAGAGTACCAAAGATATTTTTGACACTATATGTTGAAAAATAAATAAGACAAAGGAATGGATTCCCTAGAGACATTATAGAAAATTGCATATCCGAGGTGGTGGCGTTTCCCAGTGTTTGCCAAATTTTTTGGGTCTAAAATTTGTACGAGGGATATCATCGCGAGAGATGGATTTCAACGAATGTATAGTAAAAATATAGAAAATGAATTATTTTCTCAAATAATCAGTTTCACGAAGCATGTTTCATGAATGTATTTCTCATCATGAATGAGCATCGTAGATGCGTGAAGATTTGTTGGTTATCTCCATGACTATGATAATATTTGTGGATGGGAAATTCCCATGGTACTTAGCAAAGATAGGGAGCATCATGAAAGATATGGGAGTTCTTAGAGATATGATTATGATATTGAAGTAAGATTCTTGAATCGGTTGAAATCCCTATAAATAGGCCTCTACCCCCTTCATAAAAGTAGTGAGACTTAATAAATATTTTAAGGATCTGGATTCACGAAGGTGATTCATGAAGTGTGGTATTTGTGAAAAACAAATCTATGAAAGAATGTTCATAAAGTATATGAAATCCAACCTAAATTTCTGAGAATCGTGAAAGTACTAAAGTCATGAAGGCTATTTGATCTTCATGAAAGAGGGTTTCTTCACGAAGGTTATTTCAGATTCGTGAAAGAGATGAGCTTTGTGAAGGCAGTGGGAATCATAAACGTATGAAGAAGTGATTGACAAGTAATTCTATGGTAAAATGGTTTTCATCAATTTGATCAATGTTTGACTTCAATATAGTATTTATCTATAACTAAGGATATATTCATTATTGATAATGAAGGGACCTACATTTCCCTAAATTGTGTGTGGATAATTTCCAAAATAGTGAGAAAAATGTAGAGGAAGAAGGTGATCCTTTCAATAAGTAGTGATCCAGAGAAAGAGACTTAATGAGTGACCCTTGGGAATGTAATGAGATAACCTTAAACCTCATAAAGGAAGTAAGCTCGAGTATAGAAGTAATCTTTCCCAAACAACATTTTGGCAGTGAACATTAATAAATTTGGAACATTAGAACATTATCATTTTTATGCTCCTTGGATGTAGCCTTGTGAGGGTGTACCAAGTGGAATATGTGTGTCCTTGTACTTGAATTCATATTTTAATTTCAGTGAATCATCATTAGATAAATAAGAAAATAATATGATCAACATAAACACTTAATCGAAAATAAAGTGACCATCATAATAAAGAGTCCAAGATCTAGTGGATTAGGAAGAATTTTCAAAATAATATACATACCCTAATTCACCCCCCCCCCCATAAGGGTATCTAGGCCCCTTTTGGTCCTAAAAATTGGTATCAATGAACTATTTTCTTTTATTATATTATTTTACTCTGAATTGGTTTTAATTGTTTATATAAAATTTTAAGTTTTCTATTATCCCATATTATCAAAGAAAAGGGTGTAACTTCAAAGAATAAGAAGAAGTATGGTGGTATTCCTCGGTGTGGAAGTGTTTATGTAAGGTGTTTGATATAGTTAAAGGAGACAAATAGTGTACTGAAGAATGATTTGTATTAATCATATAATGAAAATATTTACTCATTCAATGATTTTGTAGTAATTACTAAAGATCCTGATATTATAAGTGATTTTCTAATTACTAATGGTGAAGAAATTTCAAGAAGACCAAAATTTGAAGTTTTCTACACACAAAAAAGTATTGGATCTGAAATTTACTAAATAAAATAAATCTAAATATATTTGGATCCAAGTACTGGAAATTGAATTTAACAGGATAAATGTTCTAAATAAAAGGCTTATTGATGTGGCTATTGATATTAGGGATAAACATGATTCCAAAGTTATAGAACTATAAAATACTTCTACAAAGATAGAAAAACTTAAAGATGATGAAAAGAGAAATAATAAGAACTCAGTTGAAATTCAATTCTGAATGCCAAAAATGATGATCTTATTACATAGCTATCTGAACTGATTCAAGATAACCAAAGGCTACAACATGAAAATTCATGTTTTACTGACTTTTTTTCTCATAAAAAAGTTAATATAATGTTAAAAGTGACATGGTGGATAAGCTCACCCGAGAATTGGAAGATAAGTGGGAATAATATCAAGAGATAAATTAATAATCAAATTGAATCAAGGTATATGGAGATTCAAAAAATGGGAGAAGAGATATAATTAGTGATTAAATAAGTAGAGAAAACTAATTCTAATGGAAACCCCAAATTGAAGGATTCTTTGAATTTTTTATTTAACTATCCTTCATAAGGTAATAGTTAAATTAAGAGAAAATATTATATTTCAGAGAGAAAATATGAAATAATTGTCTCATCTCAGAGGACATTTAGTTTGGAAAAATCTAATTTTAGATATGATAAAACCACTCCCATTCATGATAAGAATAGAGTTTTTAACAGTTCCATAAATAATAAAAATCATGTAGGTGATGGAGATGGACCTAAAAGGGTTTTTATAGGAAATAGTGATCACATGTGCTATTTTCTAGGACGCATGGTCAAAATTAAAGTTTTTGGTATAAGTCATTGGAATATATATCATATTGATAAGATAGAAATATTTATTAATATAAGAATAAGTAAAATATTCTTGAAAAGTATGAAAGAAAAGTCTCTCAGAAAAAAGTATCCATGAAATGCTACTATTGTAGAAGACCGGTACACATAATGAGAATGTGTCAAAAAGGCCATGAGGTGTCAATAGAAGAATTCTAGATGTATCAATATATAAATCTTGGAATGATTATGTGAGGTATGTTTTTAACATGATATTTTTATATGTCCTAATCATGGGAATTTGGAAATTCATTACTACAGGAAAAAAGAAGGGGAGGAAATGGAATCCATAATGAGATCCCAAACTTGGGAAATGTATAATGAAAAATCCTATTTTAGAATACAATATTATAAGTTGAAAAATGGGTTCGTATCCCCATGGGGATCACAGGGATCTCAACCAAAGGTGTATCAATTACCTCCTTTTTTACACTCACAACAGATCTCTTAGAAATGAAGTGAACAAAACTGGAAGAAAGATATATGAGATACTCCCATTTGGATTAATAAGAAAGAAAATTTAGTGGAAGACTCAACCCCAATAAGAAACAATGATGTGACTTAGATAGCTGATAAAATAAATATGAATAAATAATTCCTTGAAAAACTTGTATTTCATTCCCCATTGCGAGAAGTAAAGGCAAGAGGAAGAGCCCTCCAAAATAGGAATGAGAAATAGAATATGACAAGTGGAAAGATTACTCCTCAAATAAAGAGTCATGAAAAATGGAATGTCAGTGGAGCATCAAAGAAATAAATTTATTCTAATGGGTGTAAACCCCAAATTTTGAAAAATTCCAAGCCCATAGAACCAAAATATAATAAGAAGACTCAACATGTGGGTACAGAATTATTAATCATATATCAAGAACTGCTGAATTTGGCTAGGTAGTTAGAACAAACAAAAAAATAGTATTGTTCTTTGAAATAAAGTATCAAAGGGTTGATTCATCTGGATCAACCACATTCCTCTTCTTGAGGATTCTAGAGGTACCCCTCTCCCCATGCATAAAATGTTCCTAATATCTACTGTAAGTTGTGTAGGAATAAAGGGAAGATAAAATGCATGGGGTGTGTGTGATGAAAGGGAACGTGTGTATAAGTTGAATAGTGATACATGTGAAGATGATAATATGAACAATTGATGTTAACATGTGATATCAGATTCAATAAGTGGTATTATATAACAATTATCTTTTATAAATATGTATCTAAAGGTTATGTGCTATGGAAAAGGGGATGATATGATGAAGAGTGTCCTTTTTAATTAATGAGCTTTCAAATCTATACATGGATGATCTTTTAGTTCCATGTTGAATTGAATATATAACCACTGGTATCATGCCCTAGTTTGGGTGTTAGTTTTCCACCAAGAGAAGATGGATTGTGGGAGAAGTAGAAACATTCATGTATTTAATTATTCTATATTTTTTTATAAAAATATGGTATCAGCTAGCTATTTTTAGGATACTAAGAAGACATGAGAGTATATAAATAATTTTTAAACAAGAATCTGGGAAAAATTGTTTAATTAAATGATGTCATTATAGTAGAAAATGAACAGAATCTTCAAAAACACGGTGACCAGTTGTCTGATGAAAGTGATGATGAGGTAAGAGACTCAGGGGGTATAAGTGGAGAATGATTATTAAAAATAAGATATTAATGATTAATAGGAGGAGTTTAAATATATATATCAGTATTAAATTCGAAGAGTCGAGATGAAATATATAGAAAAAACACCACTAGTGATCAGAAAGTGACAGCGCAAACAAGGAGGATAAAGACTCTACAGCAATCATCATTTTTATCATAGGTAGAACCTAAATGTTTTGAGTAAGAGGCTGGATATGACAACTAGATTTAGGGTATGAATGATGAGTTTGAACAAATTGAGAATAATTATATATGGGAATTATTTTTTCTAAGACAATAGATAAGAATTTCATCATGACTAAATGGGTCTTTCACAACAAGATTAATGAAGATGGAACAGTAATTTGAAACAAAACACGACAAGTGTACAAAGGGTACTCCCATATAGAGGATATCTATGTTGATGAAATATTTTCACCCATTACGAGGATAGATACAATCCAATTATTCATAGACAAATTAGTGTAAAGAAGGTTTAAATTTTTATAGATGGACATCAAGTTAGTGTTTCTGAATGGGGTTTTCAAAGAAGAAGTATATATTGAGTAGCCAGATGGTTTTCTTATTCAAGAAGATGATAATAGGTTTCTGGGATAATGAAGGCACTATATGACCTCAAACAATAACCAAGGTAATGATATTCAAGACAATATTAGTTTTTAAAGAAGCTCGGTTTTTTTCATGGTCGATTTGATTAGAATATATAGGTCAAAAATGAATGTAATCAATGATGATGGTTCTGGAGATATAAGTAAATAATGGAACATTCATTTTTAAATCTTCCAACGAGGTTTTGGGAATATTATGAATGGATAATTCCATGGCGATGATAACTCCAATGGCTACTTGGATGAAACTATCACAAGATGATGAAGGCATTATAGTTAATGTCATAGAATATAGGAAAATAATTGGTAGTATATTGTACTCAATAGTGACAAGACCTATTTTTATCACATGCCAAGTATAATGTTATCAAATAAATCCTAAATAAATCCACTTTATTACAGTGAAAATAATACTTTGGTATATCAAGGGAACGGTGGATTTCAATTTGTTGTACAATGACAAATATTAGAAAGAGTTATTGGACTATACAAATAAACATTGGGCCGGATCAGCATATGATAAAAAATCAATGTCAGGTGGTTCATTCTATCTTGAAAAATTGTGTATTTCTTGGATAAGAAAGAAAAAATATTTCAATTCATTGAGCACCCCAGAAGCTGGTTATACTGTGGATAATAAACCATGCACACAGTTATTATGGATAAAGAAGCAACTTACTGAAATTTGAGTTCAAGTGAAATCTCTGATCAGAATCCAATGTGATAATTCAAGTGCTATATATCTTAAAAAAATATAATCCCTAACTAAAGGACAAAAAAAATTGAAATCATGTATCATTTTATAATGGATAAGGTGGATCATTGGCTTGTGATGATGAAGTATGTGTGTACATAACTATAGGTTGTAAACATTTTGACAAAGGCCTTACCCAAAGAATCTTTTGAATGTCATCAATTGACTCATGGATTTCATACAACTCCCTACACATGAAAAAGTGTGGATGTGGGACCACCTCTCCCCAAGGTATGGTGTGTTTTTCCTTGATGTGATGATCTATATTATGTACCCTATTAAAGACCATAATGTAGTGACCTTTAGGTTCGTTGAAAATGGGGGATAAATTATAGACATAAACGGTAGAAATGTCTTAATCAAGATAAGGGGAGTAGGGAAGTAGGGGGTATTAAATTTGAATATACTATAAATGATCTAACAAAGGATATATATCATGATAGATAGAGTTCGTGATGAAAGAAGTTGAGTGGTTTTGGAATGAAGTGTTTCATTGATGAAATTTTCATGTTACTCCTATTTCACATGTCAATCATGGATCATGTGGGATTAGATTATGTGTTCAGTAAATAATTGATCATTATTTAAATCATATTAAGTCAATTCTAGTAGAATATGGAAGAATATTTAATGAGGTATCAAATTGCGAAGGGTTGTCAACAAATATAGATGGGGATATTGTTGGAAAAAATCCCTCAAGGTAACATTGTAGGGTTATTAGGTTGATTGTGTTTATTAAAACATAAGTTTTCCATGGTCAATTATAGAGTACCAAAAATATTTCTTACACAATATGTTGACAATGAACCAAGACAAAAGGAATTGATGCCTTGGAGGTGGTATAGAAAATTGTGTATATAAGGTGGCTTCATTTCCCTGTGTTTTCCAATTTTTTGGGGTCCAAAATTTAGAGGGTGGCTATCATCATGAAAGATAGATTTCCATGAAGTCATAGTAAAAATATAGAAAGTAATGATTTTTTCTAAGAATATATTTTTTGAATCATGTTTCTCTAAGGTATGGTTCATCGTGATCGAGAATTGCGGATGTGAGAATATTTGATGATAATATTCACGACTCTGAGAAACTTCACGAATGGGAAATTCACATGGTGCTTTGTAAATATAGGGAGCATCATGAATGATTTGTTATGTCTTCAAAAAATGGTGATTACATGGATAGAAGCTTGTGTAATTGTAAGAAACATCTATAAATAGGCCTCTACCTCCCATCATAAAAAACATCAAGACATAACGATGATTTTAAGGCTATGGATTCATGAAAGTGATTTGAGAAGGTCAGTTCTTGTGAAAAAGGTCATAAAGAATGAAATATTATAAAGGATATGAAATCTGAATGAAATTATTGAGCATCATGAAAGTATTGATGATTGTAAAGGCTGGGTGAGATTTGTGAAAGTGGGTTTCTTCATGAAGTTTATTTGAGCTTCGTGAAAGAGGTGAGCTTCCCAAAGGCAATGAACATCATGGAAGTGATAAAAAGTGATTGCCCATTAAATTTGGATTAAATTAATATTCATCAATTGGATGAATGTGGGACTTAAAAAGTGCATCTATATATAACTGAGGATATGTTCATTATTGATAATAAAGGGTCCTACATTCCCATAAACTGTGTGTGGGTCCTTTCCAGTATAGTGAGAAAAGGAATAGAATGAAGGTGATCCCTCCATAAGTAGTGAGCTGAGAAAGAGACTTAGGGAGTAACCCTTGAGAAATTTTTTATCTAACCATGAACTTTATAAAGGAACTAAACCTGTTTATATAATTGATTTATCCCAAATAACATTTTGGTAGTGAGACTTAGTGGATTTGTTACATCATCACATTGTCATTGTATACTTCTAGGATGTATCCCATTGAGGGTAAACCAATTAAAATATGGGTTTCCTTGTTATGGAATTCCTATTTTACATTTAGTGAATCATAATTATATAATGTAATAAATAATATGATCAATATAAACACTTAAGATAAAATAAAGTGTCCCTCTCAATAAAGAGGTAAATATCTAGGTGTGGAGGAATAATTTTCAAAAGAATATTTAAACCCTGATTCACCCCTCCCCCACCCCCCTCTTTGGGTATCTAGGACCCTTTTGAACCTAGAAATTTGTATCAGATCATTAGTTTCTCTTATCAGAATTGTTTACTCTAACATGGTTCAGTTGTTTGTTGAAATTAATGTTTCATTTTTCTATTATTTAGATCACCATGGAAAAAAGGTGGAACATAAATGAATAAGTAGAAGTCTGATGGTATTCCTTAGTGTGTAAGTGACTATGGAAAGTGTGTGATTCAATTGAAGGAAAAATAATTTACTAAATAATAGTTTATAGGAATCATAAAGTGGAAATATTTACTCATTCAATGATGTTGAAGGAATGATCTAATAACCTGATATTCTATGTGATGTTGGAACTACTTGTTACATCTCATATTTATCTATGTTACAAGACATTTCAATTTTTATAATTCCTTAAAACAGTTTATTACAAGTTCTGGGTAGTGGTCAGGTGCACGGACTACATATAGCTATTTAAGTCATGTGCCTGGCCCATGAACAGTGTCAGTGCACAGAAAAATAAAATAGGTTTTTCCTTTTTATTTTATTTTATTTTATTTTATTTTATTTTATTTTAATATATTTTATTTTGCTTTTCTATTCTTTTATATTTCATTACCTTGTTTTTATTTTCTTTCTTTTCTTCCTTCCCCCCTTATTTATCCCCTTCCATGCATGGCCTCCCTCCCCTCTTAGGCATAGTGTCCTCCTCCTTCATGCCTCTTATGTGGTTTGGTGATTTCTACCACATTCCTTATCTGATTTCATATCTTTTAGAAGTATTGTCAAGATCTTGGTAAGCTTTATCTTTTTCACTCCTTTATTACTTGGTTCCTCCACTTCTCATTGTGATATTTTTTCATGGAAGGATGTGTTCTGTATTTTGGGGGTTTTTCTAAATCATCTGATTTCTCCCGTTTTATGTTGAATTATATTTCATTACTAGGCATGAATAATTCCGCGACATTGAGGTAATGTGCCTACTCTTTTTTCCTTTTTTTATTTCTATTTAGCATTGTGTTATTTTTCCACTAGCTAGAACCAACCAGTGAATCATAGTTGTCACATATTATATTAACCAAGATGGTCTACTATGTCCTTATTGACTATCACACTTAGAGAAACCCATATTTGGGTGTCCTATTTCTCTTGCAAACCCCTTTGGGTGTGTCCAACAAAAATGGACTAATTTTCCCATTTCTTAAATTAGGTAAAATATATAGGTTGAATGTGGAACATTGATTACATGTTTTAAAATGATAAAATTAATTAATAAGGGTGTTGAACCATGAATTTTGTCCATTTATGATGTCTATGCTTGATTTGAAAGGATTTCACCATGTGTAATGCCTTATACCATTAACATATTTGATTTTTATTGAATGAAATATACCTATCTTTATAACTTGCTCATTTCTAGTTACATAAATTCCTTTCCTTATAATGACATCCTTATTCCTTGTGCTAATGATTACTCTTCATGAAACATGCCTTACATAGTGGTATTGTACTCAAATTCCATGTTTATTCCAAGTGAATTATGATAATTTCTTATTTTCAATGCTTATTCATAATATCATGTGAATATTTCTCACATTATATAATGTAAAATGGTTATGCCTTGTTTGGTACTTTTTCTTGAGCCTTTTTAATGGTTCTAATGGAATTTCATGCTTATTCAAGCATATTATCTTGAGATTATGAAATGTCATTGACGATATTTGGAAAGATGAATATTGATTCAATATTCCTTTCTTATAGTTCATTTCTTATGAAAGTTTCTTATTGCTTAATCCCTTATTAGTGGCTTAAATCATATGAAATTCTTGTTAAACATTCTTACTTGTGTTCTTGAATTGCATGTGTTGACATGTACTTATTTAAGGCTTATTCCATGTAGCTGCTACCTCATTCCTTTCTTACTTTTATATAATGATCTTTTCTTTTCTATATGAAATGTTCCATTGTTAATTGGATTAAATTTCATAGCTTGATTAAATGGAAATCATGTGGTATGGAGATGATTATTTTTGGCTATCAATCATAAATGGTTTCCTTAATATGTATGCCTTGTTTGATATGGCACATCACATGGGTTGGGAGAGAACATGGGTTCCCTATTAAGGACCCATGGATGGACTCTTCATGAATGATGGGTTACAACCCGATGCACCGGGGGTGATGCTTTTTTTTTCTAGGCAAGGGCTTATCTAGTGATTTCTTATACTCATGAGTGATACAAGTTCCCTATGGGTGAAACCATGGATGGGACTTTTAGAAAGATGGTTTTGCCAACCTTTGGGTGATACTTGGTCCCCTTGTGAGATGCCTAGGATGGACTTAGTGGTTACTATACATTGGAGTGATACTTGGGATGCCATAAGGGTCACCTTAAATGGGCTTGGGGTATTGAATTATATCATATGTTCCTGTTGTGATACATGGGATTCTTTTAGATCACCTTGTATGAGCATGGGAATCCACCTCATGACTTGATGGTATGCTTTGTTTAAAATTTTGGGCGATTTGGATTTCTTATTCTGATTAGTTACATCAATCAATTTTATATTTACATTGTAGTGATTCTCCTTATTCATACTTATTCATGCTTATTCAATGTCATAGATACATGACCCCAAGCTAGAGCACAAGCTTGGGGGTATGTTTTGTCATTTGCCTTGTCTACATTTTCACATGTTATATATATTGTGACCTGTACAAGTATCTTATTCAAAATTCTGTAATAGTTAAAAGTTGGTGATATGGGATTGGTGTCCATTTAAGAACTCAGACCGAGTTGTAGTTGTTTAATTATTTACTGCCTATCATTTATTGTTTCTGGAATATTGTCTTTTTTTATAGCATTAAATTGAAAGGTCTAGACACCATGGGTGCCGGACTGTTTGTATTTATATATCACACCCTTCTCGGGGCCCATTTGGTACCTGAGTAAACTTTATATTCATAGGTATGGATAAAGGGAAGCATGCTACTTCTGATTCTTGAGTGTTTTCTTACTGCTTAGGATAGACATTATGGGCAGAAGACCAAGCATATACTCAAGACACTATTGTAGAAGTTTTTTCCACCTTTTAGTTTTTCTAGAATGATATTTATGATTGTAACCATGCCACCCTACACTTATATTTCCGTATAGACTCATGAAATATTCACCAACACTTTATACAATGTAATATTATTCAGCTTATATAGTTATATGTTTACTCTTATTGGGTTATTTATTTACTTATGTTGTTATCTTCTTAATCCTATTATTCCACTACATATTATATATTGTTTACTGTTATGTTATACCTAATCCTATCAGGGAGTAGTCTCCCCACAGACACACCTAAGTCCCTTGCTGCTTGTTGACAGCCTCTGGAATTCAAGTAGAAGCGCTTGCGGTCATGTGGCCCTCCATCTTGAGACCAGGTTCAATGGAACTCTTGGGAGAGACACTACAAAGTGGTATCAAAGAATTATTTTCCCCTTGTCTTACTATTTAGGATAGGATTGATACTAGGACATGGGAATTTGGAATTTACCATGTGCTTAGATATAGATGACCCATGTATAGGGGAACCCCAAATTGCCTGGGATGGTAATTGTAGTTATAGATTATGTCATTTATGGTTGATAAAACTTCACCATTGGGTGGAACACATGTTTTGGGTTTTTATTTATATTTTTATTATTGGGATGATGATTTATATTACTTCATCCTAATGATATAGTGGCGCTGCATAAAATGCATCATAATAGGAATGACGGGAATTGAAATGACATGCATTATTCCATTCCATATTTATTTTCATCATGCATTTTTTTATTTCCATGTGATTGTTGTTGTGCTTAGTTTTTATATCTTCTTGTTCCTAATTTATTAAAAATATATAATTGTGAATGTTTATTATACAGAAGCTTGTTAAAATTTGGATTAAGTGGGCATCCAATTTCAATTTTAAGGTGTATGGGACCTTTAAAATAAGAATGATGATCCGCCTAATTCAATATTTTAAAAGGAAATTATATTTTCAACCAAATTAAAGTAATAACATATGTTAAAAAAGAAAAGGCCACTTGAAATGTGAGGCCTTGACTTGATATTTATCTGTCAAATGGGCGGTAGTCCATATCTTAGTGATCCTTTGGGGTCTTTCTTCTTATTTAGACTTGTCTCTTAGAGAAGGTTTCCTGTTGTGTTATTCTCAAAGGTAGGCTATACACCTTTCCTCTTTATTTATATCCTCTTTTTTGGGTCATTTCTTCAGATAGATCTTCCACCAACCCCTTCTTACTTCATCTTTACTTGTTACCCTATCTATTATAAATTCATTGTCTGAGTTGTGCACTTGTAAATTGTATAGATATGCCACTATGAAGTCCTCACAATGAACACCAAGAGAGTGGTGACGAGCACACACTAGGGGTGGTGTTCCATGATCCACCCATTGTACCTATTATAGTGAATCATGTGGAACCTCCTTCTGATCTCCCACTGGGTGATAATGCACAATTCTGAGCTAGTTTTATCAAGTTCTTGTAGACTATTCAGAGTTATCATTGGCCTACCCCGACTATGGAAGAGCTTACACAGGACTTTCACCAGCAGCATCCTCCCACCTTCTTGAGGGATGTTAGTCCTCATGTTGCAGAGTCATGAATATAAGATATGATATCCATATTTGATCATATTGGGATTCCTTCAAAGTGAAGGGTCAATCATGTTGTCTATATGCTTTGTGACTTGAAAAGATTTAGTGGGATGTTGTTTCTCAGTCAGAGTGTTAATGAGAGATTTTTTGGGAAGAATTCCGTATGGATTTATATGATCACTTCTTCCTATATACATTGAGAAAGGATCATTACCTAGAGTTCCTACATATTCAGTAGGGCTCCATGACAGTGCTAGATTATTCTACTCAATTAATTGAGCTTCATCATTTTTCATCATTTCTGACTATTGATGAATTGATGACTGCAAGGATTTTTGAGGTTGGGCTCGGGTATGCTTTCCGCCCACAGGTGACCATTTTTTGGTTGATGACCATTATATAGATAGTGAACTAGACCCTTATTATGGGAAAAAATCTCATAGAATCCGGTCCAGTGATCCAGGGTGGTTCAATTCTAAGGTAGGTTGATTGTTATTCTAGAAGTCGAAAACACCATTTCAAAAGTGCACATGGGAATTGTTCCAGCCGGATAACATGCCTTGAAATCTCTATCATATGTCATTAGTGCAGTAGGATTGACCATAAAATCCCCAGTTCACAAGGTACCTGATATAATACTGAGTTTGCATCAGGATGGGTCACCTTTAGCACTTCTATCATTCATTTCCTCTAAAATCAAGTTGTAGGGGATCCATGTTAGTTCCTTCATCAGGTATGGGATCTATGATTCCATGTCAGGTCGGGAGTTGTTATTATACTAGAAAATTAGGCAAAGGAATTGGGGGATGTGGCCGAGGAAGTCAAGCTTCATAACATCAGTGTCAGCAAAGTAGATATTCTTAGGTTATTTAGGCAGAATCTCGAGGATGAGGTTCCGGAAAAGTGTATGTAGTGTGTCCATTTCAAGTAGAGTAGAGTCTAGGGACATCTATGGTTATAGGTACCATCCTTGTATCCTCTAATTTAGTTTCTTCCCTTTTTGATATAGGTTCTTCACACTCTTATATTTTTTGCAACTGTTGAGATTTTGGGTATTTCCATTGAGTAATTCAGTGGTGTTATGTCTCTCAACACTCTAATGGGGGTCATAATAGAGGGAATATTCCAGCACCAGAGGTTCCCCCTTTAGATAGGTAGGTACCATTTCTTTTGGAATTTCTTCTTCCTTGAGATGACTAGATTTGAAGTCATTCTATGTATGGACTAGCTCACTCTTTATCATGTCCATGTAGATTTCAATCACAATCGAGTGTCCTTCAAAAAACCTGAGGGAATCACATATATACATAGGTTTGAATGGTATATCCAGGATGATTAAGCTGGATCTAAGAATTTTGGGCTAGGTAGAGTGATAGCTCAGCTGAAAGTCTCTTTATGAGTGATCAGGGGATTTAGTTAGTGAAATTTATTCCTATTGTGGGTCATTTTAGGTGCATCTTCCATGGCGATTTCTTTGGATTATCATCAGTAATAGAGTTTGAGTTCACCATAGAGCTAGTGCTAGGTGTGGCACTGGGGTCCATTCCACCTTAAATGATGTCACCTGCAGAGCTTAGGGAACACAAGAATCAACTTAAAGATCTCATTTCTAATGTTTTTATCAGACCCAGCACATCTCCATGGGGTTCACCAGTCCTCATCACTATGAAGGTGAATGGTACCCTCAGATTCGATGTGGATTACCACCGAATGAACTAGCTTATGGTAAAGAATCGGTATCAGTTGCCTCGTATAGATGACCTCTTCGACCAACTTAGAGGATAAATTGTTTTATCCAAGATCGATCTATGGTTGTACTATCATCAGGTACATGTGTGACCATTATATATACCACATATGGTGTTCCAGAGTAGGTACAACTTGTACGAGTTTTTTGTTATGTCATTCGGTAAGATGAATGTGCTAGAAGTCTTCATGGATCTGATGAATTGGTTTTTCCACCCATACCTTGATTCCTTTTTGGTAGTCTTGGTAGATGACATCTTAGTGTACTCGTGCTCTAGACACGACAATGAAACTCATCTTGAGTACATTTTGAGTACACTGAGAGAGAACCAGTGATATGAAAAGCTCAGTAAATGCCACTTTTAGATCAGTAAGGTTCACTTACTGGGTTATATCATGTCAGAAAAAGGTGTATCAATTAACCAATATAATGTGAGTGTAGTGGTTTCCAAGGAGCACCCCAAGAATTTGATTGACATATGCATCTTATTAGAACTTAATAGATATTAATTGTGTTTCATCCAAGACTTCTACCACTTAGTAGCACCTCATACGACCCTAAATAAGAAGGGTGAGTAGTTCATCTTGTCTGAAGCTTGTGAGAAATATTTTTCTAAGATAAAGGGAAGACTCACCTCAACTCTGATCCTGATTCTTCTTGAATCAGGAAGAAGTTGTATTTTTTATTGTTAGGATTTAGGGATCAAGCTAGGTGTAGTTCTAATGAAAGGTGATCGATTCATGGATTATGGATCCCATCAGTCGAGGCCTCATGAGCGTAACTATCATATGATTGACCTTGATCTATCTATTGTAGTTCATGATCTATGATGTTGGAGGCACTATCTTCTCAGTGATATTTTTGTTGTTTACATGGATAATAAAATCTTTAAATATGTCTCCACATAGTGGGATTTGAATTTGAGGCAGCACATGTGGTTTGAATACTTGTAGTCATTCAACTTTGATCTTGCTTATACCCCTGGTAAGGGTAATGTCATGGATAATGCATTGAGACACCAAAATCAGACACAATCCATCCAGGAATCGAGCACTGAGTGGATGATGATGGTTATATTCTCTAAGTTTCATCTTGAGGTTCAAGAAGAGTATAGGCAACCAGTTATAGCCGATCTGGAGGTGACATCGTCTCTTTTGGAGTGAGTCTAATTGTGGTAGATATCAGATCTAGAGGGACTCATTTTAAGGTAAAGTGTCATAGGAGATAACCCACCTCCTGGTTGGGTTTTTGATGGTATTGAGAATCTTATCTACTATGGTCATGTATGGGTTCCTTTTAATATATAGGAAGAGATGATGAGGGAGTCCCATGCCTCTATTTGGGCAGTTTGTCCTAGTCTTACCAAGATGTATAGAGATATGCATCATAAATATTGGTGGATAGGCATGAAGAAGTAGATAGTAGGTTTTATCACCTAGTGCTCCACCTATCAGTAGGTGAATGCAGAGAACTAGTGACCTGCTAGAATTCTACAACCTTAATTGATTCCTAAGTGGAAATGTAAAGATGTCTCTGTGGATTTTTTTTATAGACGTGTCGAGATCTCCTTGAGGCAGTTATGTAGCATGGGTTATCATTGATAGTTTTAAAAAAGTTCCGCAAATTCTACCTATCCAAGAGACTTTCTCTAATGATGAGTTAGGGCTGTTGTATATCCAAGAGATAGTGCAATATCATGGCATGACCTATTCTATCGTATCAGACCAAGATGTTTACTTCACATTAGGGTTTTGGAATGGATTTTATAATTCACTAGGTTCATAGGTTTTCTTGAGTACTTAATTCACCCTCAGACTAATGGGTAGTCCACGAAGACCATACGGTTGTTATAGGATATGATACGGGCCTATATCCTTGATTTTGGACATTCTTGGGAGAATAATATTTCTCTTATTGATTTTATCTATAATAATATATTTCAGGAAACAATTAAAAAGACTCTGTATGAGGCCCTCTATGTTAGATAGTTCCATTCACCTCTATGTTGGATTGAGGCAGGTGAGGCAGCTCTACTGGTTCCTTATCTCATTCAGGAGACTTATGAGAAAGTCTAGTTGATTTAGAAGTGTATGTCTATAGCTCAGTCCAAGAATAAATATTATATTGATCATCGATGTAGACCTCTAGAGTTCAAGTGGGGAATCAGGTTTTTCTACATATTTTCCAAGGTTAGGTCATAGATGAATCAAGAGACAGTGAAAGTTATCACAAAGATATGTCAGCACATTCGAAATAGTGGAGAGAGTTGGGATAGTAGCCAATAAATTTATGTTACCTCAGAGGTATTGATCTATGAACAACATATTCCATGTATCTCATCTTCAACAGTATCATTCAGACCCATCTCATTAGTTAGACCCTAAAAATATCAATCTTGAGGCGGATGCATCCTTTGAGGATCGTATAATTCATTTCATTGATCATAGCATGATGATTCTCTATGGTAGGTTAGATCCTATGGTCTAGGTGCTATGGCAACATGAACATGTTCAGGATGAGACATGGGAGTAGGAGGCTTACATATATGCACAGCAGCCAAAACTTTTCTCAAACAATGTTACACTACCCTCGGAAGGGAATCTCATGGATTAGTTGTCTTAAGGAGGAGAGGTTGTCACATCTCGGATTTATCTAAGGTACTAACCAATTAAATTTTGGGTTTAGTTCATTAAAATAGCCTATTGTGGGTTACATTCAGTGAGAAGATACACAGACTATGTATAGTTATTTAAGTCATGTTCCTAGACCATGCATAGTGTTAGTTCCTAGAAAAATAAAATAGGTTCTTTCCATTTTATTTTATTATTTTATTTTATTTTATTTTATTTTCATTTATTTTATTTTATTTTTCTTTTCATTATTTTTATTTTATTTCTTTTTATCCTTCCTCCCTCATTTATATCCTTTCATGCATGGTTTCCCTCCCCTCTTGGGCATGGTGGCCTCCTCCTTGCCTCTCTTGGGGTTTTGCGATTTCTCCCTCATTCCATATCTAATTTCATCACCATCATAATCATTGTAAATCTGTTGTTAAGCTCTATCTTCTACACTCCTTTATTTCTTGGTCTATCCACTTCTTGTAGCACTATTTTGGCATGGAAGGATTTGTTCCCTATTTTGGGGGTGTTTCTAAATCAATTGATTTCTCACATTTTAGGTTGAATCAAAGTTTGTTACTATATGTAGGGAGAACCACGACATTGAGGTAGGGTATCTACTCTTTTTCCTAGAGTTTTCATTTCTTTTTATCATTATATCATTATGCCGCTAGACTGAACTTATGGATGAATCTTGGTTATCACAAATTAAATTAACTGGGATGGTTTATCATGTCAACAGTGACTATCACCCATGGTGAGACCAATCCATGGGTGTCCTGCTCTTTGGAACCTCTTTGGGTCTATCCTACCAAAATGGACTACTTTTCTCATTTCCTAAATGAGAAAAAATTCCTTAGTTGATTGTGGAAACTTGGTTACAAGTTTTAAAATGATAAAATCAATTAGGAAGGGTTTTGAAATGTGTTTGGGTCCCTTGATAATTTCTAGGATTTATTATAAATTATTGGACCATGTGTAGTGCCTTATACCTTTGACATATTTGATGTTTATTGAATGACATATGCCTAACTTGAAAACTTTATCATTACTATTTACATGAATACCTTTCCTTATAATAACCTCTTTATGCCTTGTGCTAAAAGCATACACTTCATCAAACATTCGCTAATTGGTGGTATTGTACTCAAATTCCATGTTTATTCGAATTTCATTATTCTAATTCCATATTTTGAATGCTTATTCTTAATATCATGGGGAATTATCTCACCTTATATCATGTGAAATGATTATTCCCTAGTTAGTTTTTTTCTAGACCCTCTTTAATGGTTTAAATTGAAGGTGATTCTTAGTCAAGATTGTTCTCTTTAGATTATTAGATTTTATTGATGAGATTTTTTAAGAGGCATATTGATTCCATATTATTTACTAATAGTTCACTAATTCTGAAAATTCCTTATTTCTTAATCCCCCATTAGTGGATTGAATCATATCAAATTCTTTTTATACTTACTAGCTTGTTCTTTTTAATATAATGTGGTTAAATACACTTGTTTAAGGCTTCTTCCATGTATCTTATTCCCCATACCCTGCTTACTTATATTTAATTATCTTTCCCTTATTATAGGAAATGTTTCATTGCTAATTGGATTCACATTCATAACTTGGTTAAATATAAAGTATGTGGTATGAAGATGATTGTTGTTGGATATAAATCATACCTTATTTTCTTAATATGTATGCCTGGTATGATATGGAACTTGATACAGACTAGGACAGAACACAGGTTTTGAATTAAGAACCCATGGATGGACTCTTTGTGCTCAATGGTTTACAACACGACGTGCAAGGGGAGATGCTTTGGTTTTCTAGGCAAGGGCTTCACGAGTGATTTCATATACTTCTAAGTAATACCATTTCCATAATGGAGCAATCATGGATGAAGATTTTGGAAAGATAGATATGCCATGCCTTAGGTGATATTTGGTCACCTTGTGAGATACTTAGGATGAACTCAGTGGTTACAATAGATTATAGTGATACTTGGGACGCCCTAAGGGTCACCTTGGATGGGCTCAGTGGTATTGTCTTATATTATATGTTCCCATTAAGATACTTTGGATTCTTATAGATCACCTTGGATGGGCATAGGACTCCACCTCATGAATTTATGGTTTAATTTGTTTGAAATTTTTTGGATCTTTTGATTTCTTATTCTGATGAGTTGCATCCATCACTTTTACCTTGACCCTATAGTGCTTCTCCTTATGCATACTTATGCATGCTTATACAATGACATAGATACATGACCCCAATCCATAGTAAAAGCTTGGGGTTATATTTTTTTAGTTTCCTTGTTTACATTTTCACATGTTATTTATATTGCGACTTTCCCATGTTTCTTATTCAAACTTATGGTATATGCTGAAGCAGGTGATATGGGATGCATGCACGTTTAAGAACCCAGACCAAGTTTTAGTTGTTTATTTATTCATTTCTTTTCATTTATTTTATTTGGAACATTTTATTTTTTATATAGCATGAAATAGAAAAGTTATAGACATCTTGGGTGTCAGCATTCTGTGATTTATATATCACACCCTACTCAAGTTCCATTTGGTACTCGAGTGGTATTTTTTCTCACAGGTGTTGATAAAGATATGTGCATTACTTTTGATGCTTGAGTGTTTTCTTGCTACTTATGATAGATATTGGGGGAAGAGAACCAATCCTAGGCATGAGATGTAGTGGTATTATTTTTTTCCAACTTTTAGTGTTTGATAGAACATTTTTTATTCTTGTACCCCTATTTCCTTACACTTATATTTTCATATAGACTCATGAAATCCATATCATCACTTTTGTACCATGAAATATTATTCGACTTTCATAATTATCTATTTACTCTGCTTGGGTTATTTATTTTATTCTTTTGGTGGTTAGTAATTTATATGCTTCATCTACTTGTTATATATTGTTTACGGTTGTTCTATACCTAATCCTATGAGGGAATAGTTACCCCACATACACACCTAAGGCCCTCTTTGCTAGTTAGAATCCTCTAGAATTCAAGGAGATGTGATTGAGTACATATGTTCCACCATATCAAGCCCTGATTCAGTGGAACTATGGGAAGAGATGCTATATACTACTAATGATGAAGAAATTTCAATATGGCCAAAATTGTATGTTGTCCATAAAAAATTAATTGGATTCTAAATTGGATGAATAAAACAAATATAAAGATATTCAGATCTAGGTACTGAGAATTGAGGCTAGCAAAATAAAATGTTTAAATAAAAGTCTTATTGATGTGGATAATTATCTAAGAGAGAAGAATGATTACCCAATTAAAGAACTATAAAATATGTCTATAGAGATAGAAAAACTCAAAGATGGTTACAAGGGAAAGAATCTGAACTGAGATAAAATTCAGAATCTAAGATTCAGAAATGGTGATCTTCCTACATATCTATCTAAACTAATTCAAGAGAACCAAAGGAAACAACATGAGAGTGCATATTATAATGCTTCGGTTTCTCATGAAAAATTTAAAACAAAGGAGAAAAGCGACATGGTGGATAATCTCACCTAAGAATTGCAAGATGAGATGAGTTGTAGGAATAATCTCAAGATGGAACTTAATGCTCAAATTAAATCAAGGTATATAAAGATTCAATAATTGGAAGAAGAGCTAGATTCAGTGAATAATAAATTAGACAAATCTATTGCCAAAGGAAAACCCAAATTGAAGGATTCTTTGCATTTATTATTTTACTATACTTTGAAAGGTAATACTGAAATGAAGAGAAATTATTATATTTCAGAGGGAAAACATGAAATGATTGTCTCATCCAAAAGGCCATCCATTTTGGGATAATTTTGTATTGGATATGATAAACCCCATACCATTCATGATAAGAAGAGAGTTGTGAACATTTCCAAAAATAAGAAAAATCATGTAGGTGTTGGAGATCGACCGAGACTATTTTTTAGAGGAAGTAGTGATAACATGTGATATTTATATGGCATGCATTATAATACATTATGTTTTTGTTTTGAGGATCTATAATATATTTCATGTAGTTAAGATATAAATATTTATAAATATGAGAATAAGGAGAATCTTCTTGTAATGTCATAAAGAAAAGTATCTCATTTGAAAGTATTCATGAAATGTTACTGTTATGGAAGAATGAGAAATTCCATGAGTATGTGTCAAGAATCCCTTGAGCTCAATTTCAATTAAATAACTCTAGTAGTATCAAAATGTTAATCAAGAAATGATGATGTGAGGTATTTTTTAACAGTTTATGTTTTATATGTGCTAATCATGGGAATTTGGAAAGTTATTGCATCAAGAAGAAAGAAGGTAAGTAAAAGGAACCCAGAAGGATAACCCCAACTCGGTAAGTGTATAATGAAAATCTTATTTTTCATTACATCATGGTTAGTTGAAAATAGGTTTACAATATCAGGTGAATAACAAGGAGTTCAACAAATGAATGTCAATCATCTCCTCTATTTCACTCACAACAGCTCCCTTGTAAAGAATGTGAAGAAACCTAGAAGAAAAATGGAGGAGATTCTCCAACTGTAATTAATAAGAATGTATATTCAGTGGGAGACTCAACCCTAACAAGAAAGGGTGTATGACTTGGTAGCTAATAAAGGAAATATGAATAAATAATGCCTTGAAAAGTTCAAATGTCACTCACTATGGTGAGAAGGGAAGGCAAGAGGAAGATCCCTCCAGTGGAAGAAGGATCAAAGGAATACGATAAGTGGAAAAAATACTACTCAAAGGAAGAGTCATGAAAAATGAAATATTGGTAGAGCATAAAAGATGGAGATTTATTCTAATGGGTGTAAACCCAAAATTTTGAAAAATTCAAAGCCTACATAACATAAATGTAAGAAGAAGAATGAGTATGTGGGTAAATAATGCTTTGTTATATGGCCTAAATAGTTGAAGTTGGTTAGGCAGTTGGAAAAAGCATAAAAACAGTATAGTTTTTTCCCAGAAAGTATCAATGGTTTGATCCACCATGATTGGCCATAATCCTTTTCTTGGGGATTCCATAGGTACCCCTCTCCCCGTGAAAAAATGTTTCTAATATCTACTAGAAGTTTTGCAGGACTAAGGGATAGATAAAATACATGGGGTGTGTGTTGAAAGGGAATGGGTGCATAAGTTGAATAGTGATACATGAAAATAGACTAATATGAAAAATTTAAACTCACAAATGATATCATATTCAAAAAGTGTTTTTACAAAAACAATTCTATTTTTCAAATATGTATTTGAATGTTGTGTGCTATAGAAAAAGGAGATGATTTTAAGAAGAGTCTCCTTTGAAACTAAAGATATATCAAAGCTATACATGGATGATCCAGTGGTTCCAAGTTTTATTGAATAAATAACCATCGGTACCATGCCCCAGTATAGGTGTTTTTTGTACACTAAGAGAAGACATATTGTGGGAGAAGCAGCAACATTCCTGCATTTCATGGTTATATATTTTTTTCTAAAAATATGGTATCATTTTACTATTTTTAGGATACCAAGAAGCTTACAGAGAATATTAAAAAAATTTCAAAAAGAATCTATGAAAATTAGTTGAAAACAATGATTTCACTATAGTAGAGAATGAACAGAATCATCAAAAACATAGTGACCAGTTATCTTATGGAAGTTGTGATAAGGTATGAGAATCAGGGGGGGAGTAGAAGGAGAAGTGATGATCCATTGTAATATAATAATGATTAAAAGAAGTAGGTCTACTATATATCATCATGAATGTATAAGATCTGAGATGAAATAGACAGAAAGTACATCATTGGTGATCAAGAAGTTCCAGTGCAGACAAGGAGGATGAAGACTCTACAACATGAATTGTTTAATCACAGGTAGAGCTTAAATGTTTTTAGGGAGAAGTTGTAGATGATGACTGGATTCAGGCTATAAAATATGGTCTTGACTAAATTGATAATAATTAGACATGGGATATATTTTTGATTCTAACAGATAATAATTCATCAAGACAAGATGGGTATTTCACAATAAGATGAATGAAGATGACACAATTATTTGAAATAAATAATTACTAGTGTGAAAATGGTACTCAATTATAGAGTATATAGATGTTGATGTAACATTTTCAGTTATTGTGAAGATATATACAATTAGATTATTCTTGGCCATATTAGTGAAAATATGTTTCAAAGTTCTCTAGATAGATGTTAAGTCAGCGTTTCTGAATAGGGTTCTAGAAGAAGAAGTGTGTGTTGAGTAGCCATATGGTTTTATTATTAATGAATATGAGTAAATATTTTTTCAGTTAAGGAAGGAACTATATGGGAATAAATAAGCACCAAGAGAATGTTATTCAAGAATATATTAGTTTTTGAAGAATCTTGGTTATCTTCATGGTGGAGTTTATTACAATATATTTTTCAACAATGATAGTAATAAATGGATGATGGTGCTGCTAAAATAGGGAAATAATGGGACATTGATTTATAAATATATCAGGGAGGTTTTGAGAATATTTGGAAAGGATAATTCCAAAGAGATGATGAATCTAGTATCTACCCAGATGAAACAGTCACGGGATGATGAAGGCAAGGTAGTTAAATTCACAAAATATAGGGAAATCATTGGAAGTCTATTGGACTTGATAGTGACAAGACCTAATATTTCTTTTTCCACATTCCAATTAGAAATATATCAATGTAATACCTAAAAAATACACCTACTTGAAGTGAAAAAAAATATTTAACATATCAAGGGCATGGTGGATTTCAGTTTGTTTTATAATGGAAAATATCAGTAAGATTTATTAGGATATACATATATATATTGGTCTGGATCAACATATAATAAAAAATCAATGGATTGTGGTGCATTCTATCTTGGAAATTTTTTTATTTCTTAGCTAAGTAAGAAATGATATTTCATTTCATTGAGTTTCATAGAAGCTGAATATATTGTGACTACTCAAACATGAATGTGGTTATTATGGATGATGTAATAGCTTGATGATATGGGAGTTCAAGTGAAATCTACAGTCATAATCAATTACTATAATTCATGTTCTATAAATTATAGAAAAAATATAGTTGTTCACTGAAGGAAAAAACGCATTGAAATCATTGATCATTTAATCAAGGAAAATGTGGAGCATGGGATTATGAAGTTAGATTATGTGCTTTTAGAACAACAGGTTGTGGACATTCTAGCAATAGCCTTACCAAAATAAGTGTTTGAACATTATCGACTAGATTTTTGTGTTCAATCAACTCCCTAAACTTGATAAAGTGTGTATGTGGGACCCCCTCTCCCCGAGGTATAGTGTATTTTTCCTTGATGTGTTGATCTTTGTTCTTTACCCTGTTGCACAATATAATGAAGTGACCTTCAAGTTCGTTGACAAAGGGGGAGAAATTGTGGATATAAAAGAGGATAAAATGTCTTAATCATGATAGGGGGGTAGTGTAGTAGGGGGAGTATTAAATCTTATGATTCTATAAATGATAGATCAAAAGATATATATCACTACATATATATCTTATTATGAAAGAAGTTGAATGGTTTTGGAATTATGTGTTTCATTGATGAACTATTCATGCAACTCTTATTTGTCACACCAAACATGGATCATGTGGGCATAGAGTATGTGTTGCGTAAATCATTGATTGATATCTAAATCACAATAAGAAGATGATGGTAGAATATAGAATAAGATTTAACGAGGTATCAAATTATGAAGAGTTGTCCAAAAACCCAAAGGGGGATATTGTTGGGAAAAAAACCCTCAAGGTAACATTGCAGTGTTTTGATTTTATTGTGTTTATTGAAAAAGTGGGTTTCCATGGTCATTTTTGGAGTACTAGAGATATTTTTTACATTGTATATTGATAAATAACTAAGACAAATTAATGGATTCCCTAGAGTAAATATATAAAATTTTGTATATAAGGTGGTGTCGTTTCCTGGTGTTTGTCAAATTTTTGGGGTCCAACATTTAGATGAGGGATATCATTACAAAAGATGCATTTCCAAAAATTCCTAGTAAACATATGGAAAAGGAATGATTTTGGAAAATACTAGGTTTTCTGAATCCTGTTTCATGAAGTTATGGTTCATCTTGAACAAGAATCGACTATTATTGAAGATTTGACAGTAATCTCTATGACTACGGGAAGTTTCACAAAAGGGAAATTCCCTTGGTTCTTCACAAAGATGGGCATCATCGTGAACAATATGGGAGAGCTTTGTGAAATGGTGATGATGTGTATGGAAGCTTCTAGAATTGGTTAAAACACCTATAAATAGGCCTCTACCCCCTTCAGAAAAGTTGTGAGACTTAATGATGATTTTAAGGCTCTGGATTTGCGAAGTTGATTTATGAAGGGTGGTTCTTGTGAAAAAGTTCATGAAGAAAGGAAGTTTGTGAAGGCTATGAAATCTAATCAAAATTTTTGAGCATCATGTAAGTATTGATGTTTTTAAATTCTAGTTGATCTTTTTGAAAGAGGGTTTCTTCATGAAGGATATTTGAGCTTCACAAAAGAGGTGATCTTCACAAAGTTAGTCAGAATCAAAAAATTGTTAATAATTGATTTCCTAGTAAATCTATGGTAAAGTGGTATTCATAAATTATATGAAAGTATGAATTCAATAGATAATATATCTATAACTGAGGAAGTATTCATTATTCATAATTAAGGGACCTATATGTCCATAAACTATGTGTGGGCCCCTTTTAGAGAAGTGAGAAAAGGAAGAGGAAGAAGGTGATCATTTCCAGCGGTAGTGATCCATAGAAAATACTCAGTGAGCAGCCCTTGGAAAATTAGTGAGCTAACCCAAAACCTTGTAAAGGTAGTGAGCCTGGGCATAGAAGTGATCTATCCAAAACAACATTCGATCAGTGAGACTTAGTGGATTTGGTACATTGTAACATTTTCATTATATTCTCCTTGGATGTAACCCAGTGAGGGGGGACCAAGTAAAATTTGTGTGTCCTTGTGCTTGCATTCTTATTTTACTTTCAGTGAATCTTCATCCAAAAAAGATAATGAAAGAATGATATCTTTATAAAAACTTAAGAGAAAATAAATTGACCCTCATAATAAAGAGTACGAGATCCATTGGGGTAACAGTAATTTTCAAAAGAATATGAATACACTAATTCACCCCCCCCCCCTCAAAGAATCTAGGGCCCTTTTAGACCTATAATAAGTTTCCAAAATTGTAAACAAGAGTTTTATAAATACAAAAAAGTAATTTTTTAAATTATTTATTATACACAATATATATATATTGTTTTGAGAAACATATAATTCACACTTATATTATAATAATGTTCTAAATGTAATAGTTTTAGAAAAATTGGTGATTTTTCATTATTCACTTAAAAACATCTATTTATGAAAAATCCCTAAAAATAATATTAATATAATATTTAAATGATAAATTGAAAACTATAGTTAATTTTTTAAATTTCAAATTTCAAATTTTTTTAATATAACTTTTAAATAAAATTTTAAAATATAATAAAAACTATTTTTTTAGGAAATTTACTTTTCAAAAAATTAAACATTACTATAATTATTTTCTATCAATTACTAATAATATTAGTATTAATCAATTTTTAAAATAAAAATATATGTTATCAGTATAAATAATATATTTTTTAATGATATATTTAGTTTCTTAAAATATATCACACACAAAAAAATTCGAAAAAACACATTTTTGAGCATAAGTTGGTCTTATTAGTTATCTAACTACACTAAAAATTTAATATTAGTTTTTAAATAAAGGTAAATAGTTAGTTACCTATATTTATTCCCTCTAACTTAATGTATACATTATAATGTTTATATATTTTTGTGGAATCTTTTGGTTCAATGTTTCATGTAGAACAATCTATTAATATAATATTTATAAAATACAAATTATTAGGGGAATTTTAGGTCATTATAATAATTATGGAGCTTGATTTAAACTTGGATGATAGTGGTGAGTGTAGATTTACGATGGTAACTCCATTTTGTAAGTAGGTGGTCCCTTTAATACAAATTCATATACATGTTATTATGTGCTTTCATGTGTGTACCTTGGGATTGATTTGGGTTCTTTACAAAGGGGACCAAGTGAGCCTTAGTGATCTTTTTGATGGTATTATAAGTGGATAGCCTTATGAAATGAATGGGATAGATATTAGGATTGGGGTTTATGCTAAAATTCTAGGGTAATAACCATAAATCCTTAGAACTCCATGAATGATAGGAGCGTAATGATGACAGCAAGTATAAAAGTCATGGTATGTCATTGGACTTCAGATTTATGTCTCATCGGGTGAGGGAAGAGGGAGATCACTCTCATTATATCATTCCCAATGGAACATGGTAAGAGAAAATAGGATTCATGGGATATCCTAAATGATAACATTTTTAGGTAGTGGTATGAGAATGTAAAATGATCATGGATAACTAGGGGAAGTCATGTGTGTCTTAGATAGTGCAAAGATATTGTGTCAAGGGTGAACCAGGAAGTATTTTATGTAGTTCTTGTATAGTCTCAGTGTGGTAAAGTGTTTAAGATTAGGACCAAGTATCCAATTAGACACCTATAAGTGATTTTGGGTTCTATTTTTGTGCTAGGGGTGGAGTAGGTATTAGTGGTGGTCCCTTGAGACTTTATGGTGTAGTTCATGGCCTATGAGGAGCTAAGTGAGTTAGTATAGTTGGGTACGATCTTATGGTCAGGGTATAATGGTATGGCTGGTAAAGGTAGAAAATGTTGATCTATATGTTCTACACTCTATCTGAAAACTAGGCTGGGATAGGGGTGTATCTAGATGAGGTCTAGGCTATGAGATTTTATTATATGTTATTATCTTTTTATAATTCATGTAGTAACTAGATTATGAATCATTTTTGAAACCTCGCCCTATGTGATAGGGTGATGGTATGAGATGTAGTATGAGATATGGAACATGATAACATATGATACCACAACCTAAGTGAGAGGGTGGAGGTATATGTGGTGATAAAAGATGTGGAATAGGACTTTAACATAAGTAAGAGTGTAGTGGTCATTATGTGAGATGGGTTTTTACCCTAAGTAAGATGGTAGTGGTGAGGATGTGATATGGAACCGCACCCTGGTGAGGGGGGGGGGTCATACCCATTTTGATATGTGGCATGGTATGAGGCCTCTCTCTAAGTGATAAGGAGTTTTTATTGATTCCTTGAGTTAGAGGGTAATTGTCTAGGAATTTTTACGTGATGTGATGTGTGAAGTGGTATGAGGACTCGCTTTGAGAGAAAGGGTAGTGGCTCATACATTTCTGATGTATGTGGGATTTTCTATATTATTACTCTTAATATATGTGTTTCTAATATTCATGTGATTTAAAATTTTATTTATTTCCATTGATGGGTTTCTAATTTGATCAGGTTTGGTGATGATATGCCTTTCTATTGACAGCCTTCCTACTATAAAAATTCAAACAAATGTATTCTTTAGGATGTTCAATGTAGGTGAGGTTAGGTAACATGGTGTCATGGTTAGAACATGATGTCCCAATTTGATTGCTCTATTGATGTATATTTCAGCCTAATTTTTTATCATACATTCATACACTATAAATGAAGTCATATAAGAGGAATTGTTTGAGACCATCCTCTATTTCATGCTCACACCATGCATAAGAATCTTGTTGTGTGTATTAACCATGTTCTTAGTTTTCTGGTTATAGGTGGCACGGGGGTATGGATGGAGTAACTATGTGGATGTTGGGAGAATGGTATAAGGAGGGACACAAGTTTTATTGTTTTGTCTCCCTTATTTTTTTCTATTTTCCAAGTATTAGTTGTCCTGATGGGAGGCCCTTATTATGTCAAACATGTGTATCATTTTCGTTATAATTTTTTTTGTTTATTTTAATTTTTGTTAAGATTTTAGGTGTAAATCCTTATTCTTACTATAATGTTATATTTTGATTTTTTTTAATTTATATACTATTTTATATGATAGTATCAAGAGTATAGTTTCATTATGTTTTCTATATACACTCATCACTACTCAGGAGCCTCTTCCATATGGGGAGGTGCACTTGAGGACATGTGGAGACCTCTATCTGGTGTAGTATGATAGATATGAGCATTGGTGTTACAATACACCATGAATGAGTGATATAATTTGGATTATACTATGATATTCATTAGGATAAAATGATTAATATGGTTTTCATAGCTATATTATGTAATGTACATAAATAGGTTCCTTATGTTATATATTTTACATGGTTCCATGTTTTAATTCATGGTGATCTTGTGTTTTAAGGTTTATAATTAATTTTTTTGTGTTAAAAACAATCATTTAATACTAATAAATGCAACACGTTAGAGGTTTATATGCCTATATTGTGACCTAGTAGACCATGATAGGTTCCCTAGCTATGTTCACATTAATTGAGAATATAAAAGTGTAAGGATAATATTGAAGTTTTATTTGATAAAATAGGAATTTGGAAGAGGTTGTGTCTGAGTGACCAACCTAATGTAATGTGTATATTGATGTTACATGATTTTTCATCATATGTTATATATTGAGATATATGGGTGTGTCCATATTCATGTTTTTTTATTCTGATGACATTATAATAAGTGATTACATTATGTGATAATTTAGGTTTGGTAAGTTAAATGGCTATAAACATAGAAGGGGTTAGGTGTAATGAAATCCTAAACATGTAATTAATATAATGTTGGGGGTAATACCAATATTGGTTAGTTATGTGATAAAGGTTGGGTGTAATAACAACTGTATATGTATGGATAACTTTGGTTGGGTGTAATGTTAGCCATACATATATTTGAGATGTAGGTTAGTTATAATTTCATCCATAATCACATTTGAGATATGGGTGGAGTGTAATGAAAATCATGGATTGGTTTATGTGGAAGTTTTTTGGTGTCATGATAAATGTGGATGGGTAGATAGTATGGGTTGTGTAAAAACCTAAACATCCATAAATTAAGCTCCATTTTTGAGTGAATAAATGCCTTATTAAGAGATGTAGTTATAAAAAAACATGCACTACTTTGGTTATTTTGGACTGTTATAAGTTATATCATGTTGGATTTAAAGACCATTAATATTCATAACCATTAATAATATAGTCTGTGTACAATGAACATTAACATTAGTATATTAAGGGTTATGATAAAGTCTAATCGACGCTGACAAAATAATTTGTGGTATTGAACAATAGGTTCATACCCTATAAAGCCCATTTATCAAAGCCTCCAAGGGATATGGAATCACTAGGATTTTCATTTGACCAATCCCAATCAAAAATTAAACAAATGAAGCATAAAAACTATTAATGGAAGAAGTTTAATCTTATCAAGATCACTTCCCAAACAATATTCATCAAACCACCCAAAAAAAGTACCAACATAACACAACTTACCCTTAGATAATATGCATGTGTAATAAGGGGTTATGTATCTAGACCCTAGTGGTATAAATTTTAATATTTTTCTTTTTAATAAAATTATAATAATATTTATCCCTTTTCATTATTAGTTTATACAAACAATTATATATGAGTTTCTTAATATTTCAATTTGACGTGAATAAACCAAAATTGTATTTTTGGAAAATATATGGATTTAATTAAAAAATGATTTTGGATAAATTAATGAATTTTAAAGTAAATTTTATATTTATAAAATAATATTACTAAATTATATTAATCTATATGCAAATGATAATATAAATGAAATCCAATTTTGTATTTATAAGGTTCATAAAATTAGTATTTTCATAAAAAACCATTATTTTTTCAATAAATGATTTTTGTCATTTAAAAGTGAAAATTCTCTTATTTAGTGAATTATTTAGATAAAATAAATATTATTTTTTAATCAGCATACTAAAATTATCCAATAGTGAATTGTTCATAATTTTCTGAGATAATCGAATTTTTTAGTAAAAATTAAATAGGTATAGATTATGACATCATAACAGACCAAAAGTGATGTAATAAATAATATAAAGTGTTTCCAAGACCAAATATAGGTTTCCCATTTAAAAAAAATTAACGTTTACTTACTAATTTTATAATCCATTAATGAATCCCCCAAAACATATATTTTATTTTGTGGTTTTAAAATCAATTCATTATAAACATGACTCACTTCCACATCACCAATGATATTAATACCTATATAATATTGAAAACCACTCCTCTTTGGAAGAAACCTTTTTAAAATCATGGTGTGGTTTTTTTTATTATTTCACCATATAGAGTCCCAAACATAAGTTTAGAAATTAATAAATAATCCCCCCCCCCTTTCACTATAAATACCCACCTCTATCCCAATTCTATTAATTAAAAACGCATTAAACATGAATATACACTCATTATACATATCTAAATTACTCCTAAGTATTTTAAAAGCTCTTGAGAATCTATTCTAATCATTTTAGAAGTGTCATCTTAAGGAAATGGGCTCCCTTATCCACCTCTTTATTAAAATACACTCTTTGAATTATTCCCTTTTTATTTCAAATTAACCATGTAGTAATGTAGTTTTACACATAAATTTTATGTACTTATGATGTCCATGTAATGATATACAACCTTTAACTCTCATTAAACCCTTCCTTGAATCATTATTTACACCTTTTATGTTGCCGAATTTATCCTACGATTTTCAATGCCAAACCTTTATATAGTGAGTACTCATTTTCATTTCCACTCAAAGATATTCATCTATATGTACCTATACATTATTTATTTTTTAATTACATGTATATGACCCACATTCAATTATCATTGGGTTAAATGTGATTGATTAAATTATTATGTTGTGTGGTATATGTGGAACACAAATGCATGTACATGATATAAATGTAATAGGTGGGCCCAAAAGTATATATCCCTCCAATACATTGGGTAGTGTTTTTATCTCATGAGTTACCATGTATGATGCATATGATGTTACCCTAAGAACACAATTTTATTATGTATCAGTGCTTATCCTTGACTTATGTTTATGATCTTATGATTTATATTGTTTCAATGTTTCTATATTACCTTGATGCCATTGTCTTATATCATGATTTGATGTTCATGTTTTTGATTATCACCCATTTTATTCCACCTTGGTATGACTCTAGACTCACATGTATTACTTTCATCATGGTATTCTTTTATTATTCCCTTACTAGGATTTATATCTCACCCCTTTCTTATATTCATCAACAGGTTATCTCATACAATTTTAGAAGATCGATGGAATATAGTGTCATGTTTTGGGGTTTTTAAATAATGTTTTTGTACCAATGTTTCAAGTTATTATGTATTGTTCCTAATTTACCAAAGTAACTAGGACTCATGATCTTATAGGACTATATTATGTTTATATTAATGTAATAAATCATGAATTAAACTGTATAAAAGATATGCTTTTTATAGTTAGTATCATAAAAAATCCTAATTATTTTGGGGATTATAAATAGAAAACCCTAGTGAAATCCTTATGGATTTAACTTAACATTTGAAAATATCTCAAAATATTGGTAAAGTATATATTAAGTGTTTTCCAAGAAATAAGATCCATGTAAAGATACTACAAGTGGATGTGGCTCTACCACAAATGCACCTATGGGTAACATCCCTAAAAAGGGATTGTTGGGTATCAATCAGATCGTTACCTTGTGCACAAAAAAGAGTTAACGATTCACACCTAGTTTGAAACTCCTAGGGATATGATTTTGTAAATTAACAATATCCTTATGAACCATTATGAAAGGAATAAAATTTACCATAAAAGATTTTGTTATGAAATAGATTGTGGATAACATAGGTTGAAACCTAGAAATTCATAGGTAAAGGAATATATTTCATTTATGAGTTATCCCTTCAATGTTCGTAGTTTACCTTTTATGTGTTTATTACTTTAAAAATTATCATCCCAAATTTTCCATTTATTTTAGTCAATGGCTAGAAATATGAGGAATCGAGTCAACAACTAATGTGATGGGTGATGTGATGAATGCCCCAATGAGATTCCCAACCCAATATAAGTAGGTGTAAAGACCTTTATGAAAAATATTAATCAATTAACCTATGTTTTGAATAGAAATGTGACTCAAGGGGGAAATTTTCATCCCATTAAAAATGAGGAATTTTGAATTGAGACCATTATGTGATAAAGGCCTTAGAATTTTATTGTATCTTTTGATCCATTAATAATGGAATAATAGATCAACTCCATTGAATATATATATAATGTCCTTAAATTCTATTTCTAAGATAATGTCATGATGGATGTTTATTTTATTGAGGGAGAAGTTTAATAATGGTGGATGTTGATCACAAATATGAACCCTAAAGAAATGATCAAAGTGATGTGGTTAAAATAAATCAGGAAAATATTTTTTCATAAATATTTTCCTTGAACAATCTCAATTAAAATGGATAGGGATTTCCTTATCCTTAATAAAAATTATTATGAATCTATGAGTTCATATGAGGTATACTTCACAAGACTTGTACGATGCACATTTTAATTTTTCATTAACCCCAAAAGTAAATTTGACCACTTCTTTGGTGGGTTAAAGTAGAGTTTATGAAAAAAATTATAAATTTTAAGCTTTGATAGCTATGATAAAATTATCTGATGTGCCCTAAAATTAAAAATAGAGATCAAAAATTCTCAATGACCTCATGGATCTAGATAAATTAAGATAATAATGGAGTCTAATTCTGGTGGAGTAGTGAAGAAATATCCTGGGGGTAAGAAATTCTAACATTCTGCTTGTTAAATGTTTGGGAAAATCTTTCTGAAAATTTCAAGAAGGGGATAATAAAATTATTTGGGTGTAGAAAGGAAGGGTACATATCTTACAAATGTCAATGGGAGAAACCCACTAATGTGATGGATGTAGGGAATCCTTTAGTAAACCCTTGTACTATTAATTAATGTTTCAACTTCAAGGAACAAAGACACTATGTGAATAGATGACTAAGACAAGGGTTATTAATAATAAATGAGGATAACAAACTCCAAGGCCTTGAGATTAGGGATGATCATATACAATTACAACAACTAAGGAGGATCCTGAAAATGAAGTAGTGATAGGTATGATAGTTATTTATTCAAGGATATTGAACATGATATTTTATTCTTCTTCTTATACAGTTTTTCATATCCTAAAATTTTAGTAGAATTATTCAAAAAACACCTCAAAACAAGGAAGTCGATTTATCAGTGAAGATGGAAAATGGTTCAATTATTTCATCTCAATCATATAACTCATCCCTTTTTAAATTTTTTGGTTTGAATTTCCCAATGAACCTTATGACAATCCATTTAAAGGAATTTAATGTAATTATGGGTATGTATTGGATTTCATTATATATATCAAATATTATTTTTTGTGAAAATGAAATCACCCTCTATATCAAAAATATCCCTCTAGTTTTATAATAGTGCAAGGAGGAGGATCAATCTCTTTTGAAATCATAATATCAAGTATGGATGTTATTACCTTTTGATAAAGTGTATCTAGCTCAAATTATTGAGACTATCATCCTTGATGACATTGCCATTGTGAGGGAATACACTGATGTTTTTGATAATGAAATTTTTAGTCTTCCTCCTATATGTGATCTTGAGTTTTCGATCAAACTTATACCTAGAGTTTTCCAATATCCATAAATTTATATAGAATAGACACTATTTAACTTAATTATCTGAAGAAAAAACTATAGGAGAATCTATATAGATGGTTTATACACCCAATTACTTCATCATGGGGTGCACCGGTCCTTTTCTTCATGAAGATAAAAGGATCAATGCACCATTTCACTAATTATAAGAAGGTGAAAAAAATTATGAAAAAGGAAAAGTATCATATACCATGGATTGATGAATTTTTCATTCAGATGTATGGAGACCAGTACTTCTCTATGGTGGATCTTTGGTTAGGGTATTATCAAGTAAAGGTGATGAATGAGGATATCCCCAAGACTAATTGTTGTACAGGGTAGGGATGATATGAGTTCATAGTGATGCCATTTGGACTCAGTAATGCTCCATCCATCTTCATGGATGTAATGAAAAGAGACTTTATGGATTACCGAGACAAATTTTTTATAGAATTTATAGAAAATATTCTTATATACTATAAAATAAATGAGGAACCTTATGAGAACTTATTTTGGTACTAAAGACCTTGTGAAAGAAAATTTTATATGAAAAGTATAGTAATTATATTTTTGGATAGATAAAGTAATATTCCTGAAAAATGTTATCATCGATAAAGGGATATCTATGGACCCTTTAAAATAGATGAAATTGAAGGATGGTGTAGATAAAAATCTATGATGAAAATCCATAGTTCCCTTTGATTTTCTGATTACTATCATCAATTTGTGAAAATAAAATCATAATTTTCAAGACTATTAACCAAGATAACTCATAAGGGATTTATGTTTTTCGAGACTAATGAATGAGAGGAGATATTTAGATGGTTAATGAAGAGGTTAATCACTATCCGTTTGATCACATTACCCACCACTGGAGAAGGATTTTTTATTTACAATGATGCATCCAAAAATTGACTGCATTGTGTTCTAATGCCAGATGACAAAGTGATAGCCTATTACTCTCTCCAATTGAAGTTCTATGAGAACAAAACCTAATTCATTATCTAGAATTCACTGTAGTGATATATACATTGAATATTTAGTGACATTATCTTTGTAAAGAGAACTGTGAAATATATATGCATCATAAAAGAAACAAGTATATATTCACACAAAATGAGTGAAATATAAACCACTGAATGTGTTTAGAGCTGATCAAGGATTATGATTGTTCAGTCAATTTTTATCCTGAAAGGAAGAATAAAGTGGATGATTCTCTAAGTAGAAAGGATCCTACAACCCTATTCATGATTAGGATTGAAATGGATCCAATCTTCTTGTAAATGTAAAGGATGAACATTGGAATAATAAAATGATATTCATCCTACCTTAATCAAATAATTGATCATCCATCCATCCTGGAGAGTATCTAAGAGGCCAAAAAATATGATGATTTGATACATAGAAAGGTAGTGTCTATTTTAGAGTTAAACTTTGATAAATATGAAGTTATGAGATTTGGAACCTGAATATGTGTCCCTTAAAAACCAAACTTGAAGAGGGAACATTAAGATAATGTGAACAGCTCATCCTTCTCTATTCATCTAGGAAGCACTTGGGATGTATAGATATCTAAATAAAAATTTTCGGTGGGATAACATAAAGAGGTAGATTGTAGAATTTGTATCTCAATGCATGGTATTCCAACGATTCAAGGATGAATGAAATAAGTATAAGGGTATGGTAAAACCTTTTCCCATACTAGTATGTAAATAGGAAAACATTACCATGGATTTTTTCAGAGGACATCTAAATGAAATAATTAAATTTTGGTGGTAGACTATCTCCTTAAAATTTTAGCATATTTTATTGTTATCAAGGAAGATTTATATCTGGTACAACTCACCAAGATATGTATAATGGAAGTGGTAAGACTACATGGAGTGCCATTATCCATTATATTTGATCAAGATCTACGGTTTACCATGAGGTTATGTTTAATCCTTTAGCAAGAATTGGATATATAGCTGATTTTTTGTACTTCTTATTACCCTTAGATGGATGGTCAGTCTAAGAGATCCGTTCAAACTCTAGAGGATATGTTGAGATCATGTTAAATGGATTTCTAAGTATTTTGGGATCAAAACCTTCCCCTAATGGAGTTATCATATAAAAAAGTTACCATTTTATCAATAAAATGGAGCCTTATGAGGCTCTCTATGGGAAGAGGTGTTGAATTCTAACAAGTTAAGGTAAAGTTGGATATCAGAATCATATGGAACTGGATCTTATCCAAGAGATGATATAAAAGGTTCAAACCATTCAAATTCATATGAAATCCATGCAATGTTGATAGAAAAGTAATGTATAAAATCATTGATGTGTCTTGGAGTTTGAGATATGAGATAAAGTGTTCGTTTATATATCATTATGGAAAATGTCATGTGGTTTGGGAAGAAGGGAAAGCTTAGTCCAATATATGTTGGCCCCTTTGGGACCTGGATCGCATCGGCACTGTGGCTTATCGTCTAGAAATCCCACCTAACCTAGATCAAGTCATGAAATATTTCATGTATCCCTCTTGATGAAGTACATATCGAACCCCTCGTGGTTACTTAATCTAGTGGTGGTGCCCATGGAGAATGATATTTCATATGAGGAGCATTCAATGAAGATCTTATATCCTAGAGACAAAGTTCTATGAAGAAACAAAAATCACTTAGTCAATGTGTTGTAGTGGAACTGGAATTTTGAGGAAGAAACTTGGGAACTAGAAGAGGCAATGAAATAGAAGTACACTCATCTATTTTAGGGTATTAAATGAAAATTTGAGGGTGAAATTTCCGAAGGGTGGAATAATGTAACAACCTAAACATTAATAAATGAAAATAAATTTTTGAATGAATAAATTCCTTATTAAGATATTAGTTATAGAAAACACATGCACTACTTTTGTTATTTTGGAACGTTATAAGTTTTATCTTGTCGAATTTAAAAGACCATTAAGAATCATAACAATTGATAATATAGTCATTGTATAATGACCATTAAGATTAGTATATTAAGGGTTCTGATAAAGTTTAATTGACATAGATAAAAGAGGAATAGGCCTTGACCAGTATGATTTTACCCTATAAAAACCATTAATCTGAGCTTCTAAGGGAGATGGAATCACTAAGATTTTTCCTTCACCAAGACCAAGCTAAAATTCTAAAACTAAATCATGAATGAAACTACTTATGGGAGAAGTTAAATCTTATCGATATCACATCCCAAACCATTTTCATTGAACCACCCCAAGAATGTACCACCATCACACACCTTACCATTATCACATGCGGTGGTGTAATAAGGAATTATATATTAATACTCGAGTAGTATAAATTATTATATTTTACATTTTATTAAAATAATGATTCTATTTATTCCTTTTCCTTGTTAATTTATATATATAATTATATATGACTTTATAAAATTTATATTTTGATATAAATAAACAAAATTTATTTTTATAGAAAATATGTGGATTTAATTAAAACACACTTTTTGATAAATTCATGAATTTTAAAATAAAGGTTATTTTTTATAATATTATTATTAAATAATATTTTTCTATATACAATTGATAATATAAATGAATCTAAATGTAATATTTATACCAAGACAGCTTAGCCATGGATTTGGAAACCCAAACCCATGGATCCAAAATTTATTAAACAAAAAAGTAATGGTATAAGGGAAATAAGGAGGTAAAATTATAGTGTGACACAAACACATCAATAAAAAACATTGGGAATTAATCTACATTGGGAACATAAAGTAGTGATCAATTATTTTTGTGTCAACTAACCCGACTTTGAGATCCCCCCGATTAGCCAAGTTGATTCCCTCTTCCCTAAAGTGTTATCTTTTATAGGGTTGCTTCATCATACATTGAGATCTCCTACATTATGGTTAATGTATCCTCCTTCTGTATTGTTTTAGAAGGTGATGGGTCCTTATTGGGATGATCAGCCACCTCATCCTCTTTAGTAGGTGAATCATCACTCCAGTCACATGATTGATTTATATCCTTCATGAATAGGGTCAACCCCTTTGGTGACTCAAGAGATCCTCCAGCAACAATGGAGATATATTGATTACCATGACCAAATGTCTTAAGTTGTGTGAAGGTGGGCTTAGATATATTAATCAAAGGATATTTTTTTTGGTATTTTTATCTTACTTTATCAATACCATAAAGATAAAATAAATCAAACTCATAAATTTTAGTGTCTTCTAACATTGATAAGAAGTTAATGCCTAATTGGGCATACCCCCAACAAATTAGAAATGCTAGGGAATTACTTTAGAACATCATCCCTGTGAATAGAAGCTCCATACATATGGATATCCCCCTTCTTATCGATCAGTGGAGTGGACTGCTTAGAATTATGGACAAGAATAGGATCAATATGCCTATCATTCATTACATCCCACCAAATAGTAGCTACATAGAGATCATGATCCCCCTCCTTATCAACTAGTATAATGGATTTCTTAGAATCCTAGAAAATAAATGGATTAATATGTATGTTAGTGGTCTCATCCCTGTGAATCCCTTCAGCTTCATAATTCCTAGACTTATGTCCTAAGTCATCGGCAACACCATCCAGATGGTGCTCCCCTTTTTATCAACTAGTAAATAGGACTAGTCAGAATCCTAGACAAGAAAAGTATAAATAAACCTACCAAGAACTTCATTAGTCACAACCAAATTGTTCCCTGTCTAAAAGTATCCATGGAATTGGTGCCATGTCTAATGGTACCCTATCATGATTTTCAACAATTAGTGGGCATCCTTTTAATGGAACTCAGCCTCAAGATAGTGTATTTTCTTACTGAAATCATAGGAAATGACACAGGAATATCATTGTAAGAGGGTTGGGTCTTCCTACCCTATAGTTGGCCTCATCTGATGTGGTGAAATCACTTATTCCCAATATGATAACTTAAAAGGAAAAGGTCTTCCTATACCTCAACTTGATCAACTTTATCATCACTATCCAAAGACCCCACATTAATATTTCTTACATTTATATCATATGACCCATGAAGTGATCGAATATCTTCTATGGGGAACCTATCCTTGATCACAATTTGAGTAGTAGTATAAAAATACATTATTTTCAATGCTCTACCACTGGATGACTATAGAGAGGAATGAACAAGAATGTCACACTTGTTGAAAGCAACACCATCATCTCGGAACATCCTCTCATCTCTATTGTCCTTTATCAAAGGTCCACCACTGTCCAAACCCTTGTTCTAGACCTTTCCAGGACCCTCCTTCATTTTCCCAGGCCCATTTATCCCATTATCATCATTCACCACAGGTAACATAAACTTTCAATGATCCAAAATGTGTCCATACTTCTTATAATTGGATCATTTTTGGACCCTATGACATGAATCATTTACATTTCCAATATAGTAGTTGTTGAAACAAAAATCAGGCACATTACCATAGTCAATTGATAATTTAAAATTAAATTCATCAGCCAAAAGATAGATAGTTTCAATAAATGGAGAGCAGATATCAAATTCAACAAGGATTTGAGCAAAGTTCCCAAATCTAGAAAATTCAGTTTCTTTATCAAACTTAATGGGATTACCTATAGTAGAGGCAACATCCCACAAAATATTGGGGTGCCAAAAAAATTAGTCCATCCCTCTAACCCTAATCCAAGACTCAATAATTTAATTCCTAACCATTTCTAGATCAATCCATGGATCCCTGTCTTGAAATCTCATGTTTTCCGACCTAAGGCATATAAAACGAAAGCTCCCGTCTTTTAGTTTTATCTCTTTATAAGCAAAAATAATATGGGAAAACACATACCAATCAGTATGATGCACCATACATCATATCCCCACACCTAAATAATTTTTTTCTTCATATATTCATGTTTCCATGGGTTGGAGTTTTTTTTTTGTATCCATTTGTGCGATAATAGAGTGCTTACAACCTTCGATTCGATCCTTAAAAAAGTTAGGGTTTTCTTCAACAAATTCTAAATATCCATTATTCATTATATTTTGAGAGGGATCCAAATAGTAATAGTAATAGATAATAATTGAATATTATTATTTGGGGAAGTTTGATTGATCTTTAGATCAACTTCTTCCTTCATTGGGCCATTAGAGTCACTAACCTATTTTCCAGAACTCAATGCCTCATTCACCAAATCTTTCACCCATTTCATGGAATAATAAGACTTATTTGGAGTAGAAAATACCTATTGTGGACAAAATTAGCATTCAATATAAAATCCCATCATCCAGAATCTCAAATCACCATGGAATCAATGAGATAGAATCTCTCTAATTTCCTCTATATCCAATGTAATTTTTATAAGGGTCGAAAAACTACTATTGTCGTAAAAACTAGAATTTTTTAAATAAATGAGGATTTTAATTTAAAATTATAAATTATAATATTAAGGGAATTATTTTGATAAAATAAATATTATTTTGGAAAATATCATGTTCAATTTAGCTAAAGGTGAATTTTTCATAATTTTCTAAGATAGTCAAATTGTTGGGTAAAAATTAAAGATGGTATAAATATAAGATATGTATTTTTAAATCATAGTAGAAAAAAAGTGATGTAATAAATATTATAAATTATATAATCAACCAAATATTTAGTTTACCTAAAATATTGTGTTTTTTATGTTATTTAATTAATTTTATAAACCCTTAATGAATCCACCAAAACTTATATTATATTTTAATATTTTAAAATCAATTCATTATGAACATGACTCACTTACACATCTCCAAGGGTATTATTTTATGATTTCATTTATTATCCTTATAAAATATTAAAAAACTCTCCTATTTGGTATAAAACATGTGTAAAACCATGGGAAAGTTTGTGGATTTTGATTATTTTATCATATGGAGACCAAAACCTAAGTTTACACATTAATAAGGAATTCTCATCCCTTTTAATATAAATACCCACCCATTATCCCACTCATCTTCACTCAAAACCCATTTATCAGGATTTTACTCTCACTATACCTTTATAAATCCCTCCCACAGTGTTCCCATTCTCTTAATAAGCTCCTCTCAGTCATTTAGCAGCGCCCTCTCAAGGTAATTGATTCTCTCATCCTCCTCTTTATTCAAGTACTCAATTTTAATTATTCCCTTTTGATTTCCAATTTTCTATATTGTAATGTTTTTTTACACATACCTTTACTATAATTATGATTTCCAAGTAATGATATACTACCTTTAACTCTAATTAAACCCTTTATTGAATAATTATGTATACATGTTATACTATTGAAATTATCCTGTGATTTTCCATGCCAAACATTTTCATAATGAATACCCATTATAGGATCGAAATATCAATGTAGATGCTCAATTAAAAGAGGGGCTGAATTGTAGGCTTAAAATCTTTTGTTTTTATCCTTAATAAAATCTTTGTTTAACAAGGTTAAACATAATTGATTCACAAACCCACTTTAGTTCTTAACAAAGAAAAAATCATTCTTAGGATCTAAAAAAATGGATATGATAAAGAAACTTAAAACAAGTTTACTTAGGGAAATATTCTACATTAATGTTTGTAGAATCTTATTTATATTTGATTATACAAGTATAACAAAGTTATACATTCTTTCTTTAACAAAATGCAGCAGAAATAAACTTTTAACAACAACAAGTAAACAAGTAAAGGAAATATTTTAACCCAAAGAGAGGGGTATCTAATAAAATTGGATAAAGGTCCCTTGATTTAAACTTTCAAGAAAGTTTGTCTTACCCACACCAAGGTAATCCATTGATAAGAATATCATAATTTGTCTTGATATCCCTGCAAGTCCTCTATCTCTAAGGTGATCGGTACCCCTATCTTCCTATCCCCGTAAGCCCTCAATTGATCAGTTAATCAGAATCTCACTAGGCAGGAGGAACATGTTGTTCACATCTTGAACAATTTTTTCACAACATTCACACAAATTATGAGAGTATCAGTCTTTAGAAATCACTTTATATCATCACATCATGTTATATCTAGATGTTCCAACTCATCTAGATCTTCAAATGGCTTGGGTATTTATAGACAAAGGTTCCAACGGTCAGCTCCCTCCTCCAATGGTCATATTTTTCCTTAAATCTCGAAGGGACCTGTACATGTGTCACTCATACAATGATTAGTTATAAATAGATTATATGAAATCGTTTCATGTAATAAAACATGGGAAACATTATCATGCTTAAGAATCATTATCACATTTAGGATCCGATAAAATGGAACATTTCTTTATGGAAATGAGTTAACTATAAGAAAATAATTTAATCAGATTCTTAATAAAGAGATAAATTTAGTCTATAAATATTCACAATTGGATTCTGAAATCATAGAAAAATGGATTTTGGTTTTTAAGGAACTTATAATCTTATTTATGATGAATTAAAAATTTGATTTCCAGAGAAATCAGAGTCTGATTTTAGAAGAAATCAGAGTATGATTTCAGAGGAAATCAGATTCCGATTTCAGAAGAAATTGAAGTCTAAATTTAGGAGAAATAAAATTATGATTTCATAAGAAATTAAAGTCTGATTTCTAGAAAAATAATAGTCTGATTTCTAAAGAAATCAGTGTCTAATTTCTGGAGAAATCAGAGTCACAATTCTTGGAAAATCAGATTCTAAGAATCAGTAAGGTTCTAATTTAGGTAAGGATCTGATTTTTATACTTAAGAAAAATACGGTCATACATTTTTTAGGAAAACACTAGATAATAGAAATATGGTTATAATTTTTTTAGGAAAACACTAGATAAGAAAAAGTAAACCAAGGTATAGTCAAAAAAATTTAGAGAAAATAAATTTTTCCTCAGAAAATCTTTCTTAGAGAAAGATAATTTTTCTTATGAAAATGTGTTTGTGATTTTAAAAACATAAAGGAATAGAGAATTCATAAGGGAACTTATTCACTCAACAATATCACTCTTTTTGGAAAGAATAAACAAATTTTCTTAAAAGAATATAAAGGATTGAGGTTTTCAATTTTAATCAAAAAATAAATACATTTCTCCCTTTGTTTATCATTCATGATGAATACGAAAAACTCCCCCTTAGGTTTTGAAATCCCTAAAGATCATATTCTTGTATTTATTAAAGAAATAACTCTTCCTTACTTAAGAATTTATTCTTTAAGTAATATCCCCCTTACTAAAGAAATATTTGTCTTAATATTATTTTTTATCCTTATTTTCTCCCCCATTATAATATTCAAAAATTAATGGAGGGAAATAAAAAAATCATACCCAAATGGTTAGGAATGTACAACACAAATAAATGGAAAGATAACAAAAATTCATTACGATGGTAAAAAAATTATATTGAAAATATAACAAAAGATCTTATTTCAGAAAATATTTATCCTTATTATCCTTTGGCATGAGCTTTTTTAGAGTATACTTAAACTTCTTCAACTCTTTATGATCATATTCAAACTTCTTGATCAATTGATCATGACCATGATTTTTCTTTTCAAGAAATTTTATTCTTTCTTTTTGATACTCAATAATTTCACCTTGATACCATATCACCTTTTTGTGCTCTTTGAATTATTCTGCCATCAATTCCCTGAGTTCCCTTTCCCTTTTAATATTTAAATCAATGTAAATTATCATTGCATTCATGTCTTTATATTCTTGAATATGGTCTGCTTGATCTTGATTCAGATTCAATGAAAGACTTGTTGTAAGGTTCTTGATCATTTCATCTGACTTATCAACGGCATCCTTTAATAAATTATTGAAATCGTCAATGATTTTAAGATCATAAATCACTGACTTAGGCCACTTGGTTATCTATTTTCAATATCTCCTATGAGCATCATAACCTATTTAAAAAGTATTAAAATCAGATTCAAGTTTCACAAAATTTTAAATGATAATTATTTTGGAATATGACTTCTGGTTGATTGTTTGTTGAAGGAGTTAACACTGATAATCAATACTTGGGAATAAAGGAATGGTATCCCCAAGATTCTATAAGGACTAAACTACAAAATCTTTTCCTAAAAAAGATAGGGATTCTGAATCATATTCTATTTTTAGTGATAAAACTTTATCTTGCTCTTCTGTTTTCCTCTTTAATGTTCCAACAACATCTTTCTTGGATTTTATAACTACATATTTCTTTGGTGAATTAACAACCATTTTCTTACCTTTCTCAACTTTAGATATTTTCTTCTCAACTTTCAGAGTCTCATTCTTAATATTATAAACTTGAATTATTCTATCGTCATCATCAACTTCTTTATTATAACCCTTTTTAACAATTTTTTATCATCATAAGAATGAATAAAATCATGATTACAACTCTCATCATCTAAAGGTTTATCAAACTCATCTTGAGAATCAACATTTCGTAGAACTGGTTGTTCTCCTAAAATTATCTTGGCTGATTCAAATTGGGAAGTTCTGATTGAAAAATTTTCAAAATGGATTTCTTTCTCTTAGTATTTTTCCACCATTCTAATTACATCATTACTTTCCTATTCCTCTTCAAATTCCTCTTGATGAACTTTATCCTCTTTAACAATGGATTCTAGAATTGAAATTACTTTCTTTCTCTTACCTTTACCTGAAGATTCAATTTGAACTGACTCATTCCAGAAATATTTGGGTACCTGAACTTGTTCATATGCCTTCTTTATATCTCTAAGAAAATCTTGAACAATCTCAGATTCTAACATATTCTTCTTTAACTTCTTCTCTTTTTCTTTATTTTCAATCTCTTTAGCTACTTTGATTTTTAAGTCCTTAGCCTATACAGGGTCTATCCCAAAAATTGTATCTCCTTATTTCTTTTTAATCTACTAAACTTTCTATTTAGCTACCACTTCATCAAAAAATGTATTTTTCTTTTTCATCTTTGGTGGAGAAGATACGAATTCTGGTACTATTGTTTTATTATTCAGTTCTGATTCTTTCTCTTTTCTTTTCTTTGGGGTTTTCCGGCAATTTTATCCTACTTCCCCTTTCTTACTGGCATCTTGATCATCCTTATCAAAAATTTCAAATAACTCACATGTCTTAATACTAAAACCAATTTTCATCCTTCTCAGAGTATCATTACTCAAAATCATTACCTTAAAATCTTTGTGTTTTGAGCTTCAAGGAATTTTGAATGATTCTAGAAAAAGGAAAATAATATTTTACATGATTTCTGGGTACATAATGATCTGAGTATTGAGGGTTCAATTATTGATATTACTAATTATCAAGAGAATGTACTTGATGAGGTCTATCTTCCTTATATTCACCAAGAAATCCATTATGAATATATCGCATTTCTTAAGGGAATCCTTGTCTCTCTTTCTAGAAATTATAAATCCTTGAATACATAGAGCTAACAATCTATAATTGGTTGAAAATGAGTGATCTTTGATGTCTTAACTCTTTTAAGTCAAAGGCACTAAATCGCCTTAATCTTTTCAAAAGAACCTTCTTTATCAAGAATTTTTTCAAAGAAAAATATAGCCTCTCCTTAATAAGTAATATCTAAAATACTAACTACCTTTTTGAAAGATAAGTAATAAGTTTTTCCATAACGCTTGAATGAAAATATCTCTCTTCCTCTATGTTTATAAAAACTAAATTTATCATAAAATTCTGTAAGAAGATTAGGATATACCGGATCCTAATTCTTTGGTCTAGAAATGAAAAGGATTTCCCATCCATTCTTCTAAAATTTTTTTCAAAATCATAGAATCATACTTATCAATGAAATTTGGGTCCACCAACCATTCTATGTAAATTTCCCAGTCCATGAGTTCCTTGTTGGAGGCCATCGGATTTTGTGATGAAACTTCAATTGACATTTAGAGCTTAGGAAATATATAAAACTAAACGGATAATTTATAGGGTGGTAGAGATTCAACACAAAAGCATTGAGTCAAACCATGTGGGATGCGAATAGGGGTCATTAATATTGGATTCTTGGAGATGGTTCATATTTCGAAATCAATCCAATGGTTGAGATTCACTTGGTCTGATATGATGGTTGATATCAATGATGAATAAGGATTTATAGATTCCAAGATTTTGAGGTTTTAAGGAAAAATTAGATTTAAGGAAATTGAATTTGATAATGTTTTCTCAAAACGAGATTTAAAATACCAATAAAAATTGAAATTATGAAGATTTAAGTAAGGAGACATACCTTCTAGATTGCTCAGAAATAATTATCATTATTGATAAGGTTCTTCTTAAAGAACTTAGGTTTTGGAAATTTATATTAGGGAAAGAAAAACATTTTATCTTTCGGAAAAAAAAGTAGGTTCCAAAAATTTTAAAAAGGAAATATAAAATATATAAACATATATACTCCCCCTATGAAAAGGAGTAACTTAATGTTAGGGGGTAGGTTTCAAGAAAAAGTTAATATGGGTGATTAACTTGCGATTATCATTCCTAACTTTTGTTTAATATATTCAAATCTATCGAAAGGTAATGATTTTTGTAAATATTTCAGCATGTTGGTATTGTGTTTTGATAGATTGAAGAATGATGTCTTCTTTAAGTGTTTGATCCCTAAGAAAGTAATTCCTAATATCTATGTGACTTTTACAAGAGTGATGTGTAGAGATTTTTCTTAAGGATATGGAAGTTGTATTATCACACATTATCTGTGTTTTGGTAAAACTTATTCCATAGTTTTTGAGTGTGTGTTTCATCCACAACACTTGTGCACAACAACTTCCAACTACTACATATTCAGCTTCAGTAGTGTGAAGTGATAGTGAGTGTTACTTTTTACATGACCAAGAGACTAATGAATCTCTTAATAAATGAAAAGTTCTTTATGTACTTTTTTTCCATTTTACATCCACCAATGTTATTATCTGAAAATATTTTTAAAATAAAATCATTTCGATAAGAAAGAAAAGTGCTAAATCCATGGTTCCCTTTAAATAGAAAAAAATTATTTTCATTGTTTTTAAATGGAATTATTTTGGATTAGATTGATAAATTGCACATAATCATACTGAAAATATTATTTCTATATGAATAGATATTATGTATAATAAACTTCCTCTCAGGCCTCTAAAAATGCTTAATCTACTGGTTTCCCAACATCATCATGATCAAGAGTGTTTGAGGTACCAATTGGTGTGTTTATACTTTTAGTGTTCCCATATCCATACTTATTAAAAAGATATTTAATATACTTATGTTGATATATATAAGTTATTTCCGGTTTTTGTGAAATTTGAAAACCAAGAAAAATGGTTAACTCACCCATCATACTCATTTCGAACTTAGATTTCATAAAATTTGAAAATAAATCAGTTAAATATTGTTGAGTTGATCTGAATATAATATCATCAACACAAATTTAAATAATCAAAACATTTTTCTTATCTTTATTTATAAAAAGGTTTGGAACAACAGTTCCCTTAACATAATTATTTTGTAACAAAAATCATGTATTTTTTTATACCAGGCTCTAGGGGCCTATTTATGTCCACATAAAGATTTGGTAAATTTGAAAACATGTTCAGGACGTTTTGTTTCTTCAAATCTAGGATTTTGTTCAACATAAACTTCCTCTTGAACATATCCATTAATAAAATCACACTTTACATCTATTTTAAAAAGTTTTAAATTAATGAATGATGCAAAGGATTGTAGAATAATAATAGATTCAAGTATAGCTACTAGAGCATAGGTTTCTTTATAGTCTATTACTTCTTGTTTATTATAACCTTTACCAAATATTCTTGCATTATTTTTTAAAATTATTCCATTTTCATCACATTTATTTCTAAAGACCCATTTTACTCCAATTACATAAGTTTCTTTCGGTCTTTCCACCAAGGTCCAGACTTCGTTCCTTTTGAATTCATTTAGTTCATCTTGCATAGCTTTAATCCAATCATCATCACCTAAAGATTCATCAGTGCTTTTAGGTTTTAATTGGGAATGAAATGCTAGATAATCTACTTCATTTCTTAAATAACTTCTAGTACTTACTGGTTGATTGACATCACCAATAATACTATCATTGGGATGATTCTTAATAAAAAACTGATTTAGTTTTTGTAAAACCTGTTCATCAACATAAGTTAAAAAATCTTCTGGGGTAAATACTTCAGAAAACATTTCTTGAGTATTTACATTATTAGAAGAATCTCCTAAAAAATTTTGATAATAAATTTTTTAAAACACATCTGAATATGTATGTTGGGGTTGTTTAAAAACATAAGGATCATTTTCATCGAATTTAACATTCATTGTTTCTTCAACAGTACGATAATTTTTGTTATAAACTCTATAATCCTTAAAGGTAGTGGAATAACCTAAGAAAATTCATTTATCAAATTTGGGTGTGAATTTATGTAATTTATCTTTAGTATTCAAGATGAATACTCTGTATCCAAATAATTTAAAGTAATAAAATTTAGGTTTTCAACCAGTCCATAACTAATATGGTGTTTTATAAAGAAAATGTCGGATTAAAACATGATTTATAGTATAAAAGGTAGTATTAATATCGTCATCCCAAAAGTGTTTAGAAATATAATATTCACTCAACATGGTTATAGTAATCTCTTGAAGAATTTAGTTTCTTCTTTCAAAAACACCATTTTGTTGAGGAGTTCTTGGAGTTGAGAAGTTATGAGCAATGTGTTTATTATTACAAAAGTTTCAAAATATGAATTTCCAAATTCTCCCCCCTGATCACTATGAATAATTATCAATGGATGGTTTGTCTCATTTTTAACTTTGGATGAAAAAGACTTAAAATAGGAAAAGGTTTCATATTTCTTTGTTAGAAAATAGACCCATGTAAATCTAGTGTAATAATCAACTAAAACAAATAAACAGTATTTGACTCCAATACTTCCAGTGTGTGTTGGATCGAAAAGATCCATATGCACTAGTTGTAATTAATTAGAAGTTGAGACTTCATTAATTTATTTAAATCTTGATTTATGTTTCTTTCCATATTTACAAGGATCAAAAACTTTTGAATAATCAAATCTAAGCTCTGGTAGATCCTTAATATGTATTTTATTTGTGAGTTTGAATAGGTTCCTAAGGTTACAGTTTCCTATTATTATATGCCATAACTAAGATTTATCATCCAATTCCAATAAGGCAAGTTAGGTCCGGACTCCTAAGGGCTTCTATGTTAAGTGTATAAA